>CM053769.1:488329085-488479373 GCA_028658325.1 Potorous gilbertii
ACAATGAATCAGTGTTCCAACTCTCCCACGTCTTCTCCAACATTTATCATCTTCCTGTTTTGTCATGTTAGCCAATCTGATAGGTGTGATGTGGTACCTCAGAGTTGTTTTGATTTGCATCCCTCCAATCAATAGTGATTTAGAGCATTTTTTCATATGACTATAGATAACTTTAATTTCTTCCTCTGAAAACTGGCTGTCCATATCCTTTGATCATTTATCAATTGGGGAATGACTTGTGTTCTTGTACATTTGACTCAGTTCTCTATATATTTTAGAAATGAGACCTTTATCACAGACACTAGTTGCAAAAATTCTTCCCAATTTTCTGCTTCCCTCCTAATCTTGGTTGCATTAGGTTTGTTTGTGCAAAAACTTTTTCAATTTAATCAAAATTATCCGTTTTGTACTTAATAATGTTCTCTATCTCTTTGTTTGGTCAAAAATTTCTTTGGAGGTATTTTTAGATCAACTCTCCCTGTCCTACTTGCTTGTTAAATATTCTTTCTAAACGTTAATTATGTCTTGCTTATAATCATTGGAAGATACCTGTTGGGAACTCATAAATGATAGTAATAGAAACCCCAGTATCCCTCTGAGGGAAGAAGTAGTTAGCCAACCTCCAGGGATCTGACTGCCAGTGAAGTGTAAATTGGAGAACTAGCCCCAGAGGAGGTGCTAATATATGCACAGGCTCTTGCACTGTGAAGATCTCAATACTACTTTAAAAAATTAGAAAGAATATTGGTCCTCCCACTTCCCCCATCCTCCCAACTCCTGTCTGACCCCATTTAGACCAATCTGGTTAGGAGAGGTCCAGACCCTCTCTCTCTGGAAAGAACATTTTCAGTCTTCAGTTCCTGATTAGCACCACAAAAGAACTTTTTGTAATTTAATGAATGCTTTTTCAGTCCCGTTCTTCTTACCCTATTACTTTAGCCTAGAATATGTACTTTATGATTTCAACGTTTTTCTTCACCACATTCCCACAGGTTTATAATTTCACACTCAAATACTTAAAATATCACTAGCCTCAGAACCTAAACCTTTTGAATGTAAAAGCTTGTAATAAGCAAGCCAGGCCTAGTAGAAAATTCTTACTGCTTTTTCCCCCCTTACATTGTTTGCATGAAGTTAAAAAACAGATTTGGCAGTTCTGTGCTTGAGCTTCTGAGATTCTTTTAAAAGAAAATTGAAGTAAAAGCAGTAAAGCTAAAATAATAATATTAACTCCTTTTAGCTGGTCTAGAGCCTCCTCTAAACTAATAATGATAAATAAATACAGATGCCAGAAGGGAAATGTTATTCCTCCTTTAGATATTTGGAAAATGTTATGTATGTTTAAAAAAAATTGTAAAAAATCTTTTCACCTTTGTTAAAATCTAAATTTGTATGTTTGCCAAAACTCATTTGTATCGTGTCTGAATGTAGCTTCTAAAAGTGTTAGAGAAGTCCATCTCTCTTACAATTTAGTCTTTCTTGCTAATGAACATACAAACAGTTGTTTCCCCATCTGCTACCTCTGTCTAAGAGAGGGTAGGAAGCCCTTCTCCTTGATCACAAAGGACATCATTATTGTCTGCAGAAAGTCAAGTACAAAGACAGTTCATCCAACCTGACCGCCAGTGCACTGCAGGCCACCAAAGATTAACAGCTGCTTCTCCTTTGATTAGGTTGGGTAATAACAGTTACTTCAGTTAATAATTGGATGGATTCCCAGGCCATGCAATTCAGGTTTGGGCTGTCATTTTTTTTTCCTGGCGTGAAGCTAAGCTGAATTATTGGAATGGAGCCCATAATCCTATTAGTCAGTTGTCAGTCACATAGTAGAAGAGGTAAGAGCTATCCAAACTATTAAGGTGTTAAGGCAGGTAGACAAGTTGAGCTTCACATATTTGGTGGCCATGAAGGATTATTGTTAAATTAGAAAAACAATCATGAAAAGTAAAATGGACTTCCAATTCTGAATCTAAAATTATTCTGTTTTGATAATGAAGTTATGTCTTAAGGAAAGTATTTTTTTAAACTATAAATCTCCACAAAATTGGGAGCTATTGTTACTGTTGAGGAAAGATCTTGTTGCTTTACACTCTGCTATAAGGGAGAATGGTACCACTTCCCCACTAATCCTGTGACATCAGTCAGTCATCAAACATTTAAGTACTTACTATGTATCAGGCACTGTGGGAAGTATGGAGGATATAAAAAGAAGTGGAAAAACTGTCACTGACCTCAAGGAGCTTACAATCTAATGGGGGGCAGGGGGAGACAGTAAGCAAACAAATACAGGATAAGTGAAAAATAATTAACAGAACAAGGGCATTAAAATTGAGAGGGATTGGAAATGGCTTCCTGTAGAAGAGGAGGTTTTAATTGGGACTTAAAGTAATCCAAGGAAGCTGGGAGGCATAGGTGAAAAAGAAGAGCATTGCAGACATGGGGGACAGGCAGACAAAGTGCCCAAAGCAAGAGATGGAGTGTCTTGCTCATAGATTAGCCAAGAAGCCAGTGTCACTAGAGTAGAGAATACATGTTGGGAATAAAGTGTAAGAAGATGGAAAAGTAAGAGGGAACTAAATTATGAAGGGCTTTGAATGTAAAACAGAAGATTTTTATATTTGACCCTGAAGGCAATAGGAAGCCACTGGCATTTATTGTAGGGAAGTGACATGATTAGGGGTAGATGGCTTTAGGAAAATTACTTTGGTGGCTGAATGGAGGAAGGATTGGAGTGGGGAGAGATGGTACAATCCAACCTCCCATTGTCTCCAAAAGCAGATTATTACAGTAGTTCAGGTGTGAGGTGATCAGGGCCTGCACCAGGATGGAGGCAGTATGATAGGAGTAAAGGGGGGCATATTCGAGGACAGTAGCAAAGGCGAAATCGACAGGCCTTGGCAGCAGCTTGGATATGGGGAAGAGGGGAGGATGAGAGTGAGGAATCTAGGATGACTCTTAGGTTTTGAGTCTGAGAGATAGAAGGATGGTGGTAGCCTTTATGGTAACAGAAAAGGTAGGAGTTGGGGAAGATTTAGGGGAAAAGGCAGTGAGTTTTGTTTTGGACATGAGGAGTTTAAGATGTCTGAAAGGCAATTGAAAATGCAAAATTGGAAATGTAAGGAGCTGAGAGATTGGTGCAAGGGAGGCAGATTTGAGAATCATCCACATAGAAATGGTAATTAATTCCACAGAAACTGATAAGATCACACAAGCATGTAGTACTGAGAGAAGAGGCCCAGAGGCAGAACCCTGGTTGTTGTTGTTCTTTGTTCTCAGAGAGGATCGAAATGACATCGCTGTGATTAAGTGAAGTTTCACTGTGTCCTACTGAGACCAATCAGACCAATAGGAGCTCAGAATGCTCTACCACAGATTGGGCACAGCTAGTTCATGGAACATTTGGGGTGGTTACTCCAAATTTGTGCATCCTACATTTACTTTGTGTTGTTTCAATTGTGCTTTATTCATAGAGCACAGAACCTTTTTTAATGTAGGCACACCATGCTGAGCGGTCCTGTGCCGGTGTCTTCCATGTTGCACAGTCAAATCCAGATTCTTGAGAGAGACCTTGAGAGTGTCCTTGTATCACTTCTTCTGGCCACCATGTGATCACCTGTCCCATGCGAGTTCTCTTTTTGGCAAGCATATATTTTACATTCAAACAATGTGGCCAGCCCATCGGAGTTGCTCTCTCTGAGGCATAGTTTGAATGTTTGGCAGTTCAGCTTGAGCAGGGACCTCAGTGTCTGGTACCTTAACCTGCCAGGTGATCTTCACAATCTTCCCAAGACAATTCAAATGGAAGCAACTCAGTTTCCTGGCATGGCGCTGGTAGATGTTTCACAGGCATACAACAGTGAGGTCAGCATAGAGGCTCTGTAGACCTTTAGTTTAGTAGTTAGTCTGATACCTCTTCTCTCCCAAACTTTTCTTTAGAGCTTCCCAAACACTGAGCTAGCTCTGGCAGTGTGTGCATCAACCTCATTGTCAATGTGTACAGCCTTGGAAAATACACTACCACAGTAAGTGAACTTATCCACAGCATTCAAAACTTCTCCATCTGTTGTAACTCTTGGTTCCACATATGGATGGGGTGGTGGTGGCTGATGAATTACTTGTGTTTTCTTGGTGTTGATTATTAGGCCAAAATTAGCACAGGCAGCAGAGAACTGATCCATACCTTGTTGTATCTCAGCTTCAATGGCTGCATTGAGTGCACAATCATCTGCAAACAGAAAATCATGCCCCAGCACTCCCTCCACTTTGGTCTTGACTTGTAGCCTTTTCAAATTGAAGAACTTAACATTAGTACAGTAGTTGACCTTGATGCCATGTTCATCCTCATTGAAAGCATTTGACAACATGGCTGAAAACATCATACTAAAAAGCATGGGAGCAAGTACACAGCCCTGTTTCACTCCACTGGTGACTGGGAAGGGACGAGAGCATCGTCCACTATCCAGAATCTGGGCAAACATGCCATCATGAAACTGATACACAATATTGATGAACTTCTCTAGACAACCAAATTTTAACATAATTTTCCATAAGCCCTCATAACTAATAGTGTCAAAGGCCTTGGTCAGATCTACAAACGTTGTGTACAGACCTCTGTTCTGCTCCTGGCATTTCTCTTGGAGTTGTTGGGCAGTAAACACCACATCAACCGTTCTCAGCCCTTTCCGAAGCCACACTGGCTCTCAGGTATATGACCATCTTCCAAGTGAAGGATCAGTCTATTAGGAAGGACTCTAGCCAGAATCTTGCCAGCAGTGACTAAGAGAAAGACCCCCCTGTGACTGTCACAGGACAATCTATTCCCTTTACCTTTATAGAGATGGACAATGGAGGCATCCTTGAACTCCTGGGGGGATAACTTCCTCTTGCCATATAACCTAGAAAAGTTCAGTCAGCTTTTGTATGAGCAATGGTCCCCCTGCCTTATAAATCTCAGCTGGAATAGAATCAGCTCCAGGGGCTTTGCCACATGAAAGGAGGCTAATGGCCCTCCAAACCTCTTCTTCAAATGGAAGTTCAGCTAAGGAGAGATTGACTTCAACCTGAAGTAAAGGAGACTGGAAGAAGGGTCAGGTGTGTGGACCTAGCTTTTAATGGATTTCTCTAAAGTTTAGCTTAATTATGTCTCCCCATTATAATTGCTAAAATGGTCCAGCCTCATCAGTGGTCACTACAGTATTGAAACTGTTCCTTGGTACTAACCCCCAGGAGTGAGTTGTAGATAGGAAGTTGGACTAGAGGCCTTCTGGAGTCACTGCCAAACCTAAATGTGATTCTGTTAGGTGTTGTAAGATATACAAAGGCAAAATCAAATCTCAGCTCTCAAAGAACTTACAATCCAATTGAAGAAAAAAATTTTTATACATGAAAATATAACAGTACAAGTGTGTGCTCAATACCAAATAATTACATAGACAACATTATAAGTCCTCAGAGAAGAGGCAGATATTTAGGAGTCCTCAAACTCTGAGTTGTTATGTGAAAGCGAGATATTTTAAAATTACTTTGTGCAAATGTTTGAGAGATTTTGGAGGGAGTTTAATATAGGAGGTGAGTTTGATCTCCTAGGAGATGGTAATAGTAGCTACCTCCCCTTAATGAATTCAAGTCACCTGGAAATGAACCAAACCTCAAGTCCTGAAAGAACCAGTAAAGATGATTCATGAGCCACCTTGGGGGATAGTTGAAAGATCTTGGAAAATGGGAGGTGCTACATCCAGAAGAAAGCAGTCAAGATGGTGAAAGACCTTGAGTCCAAAACATCTAAGGATTGACTGGAGTAATTGGGTTTAGCCTGGAGAAAAGGGGTCTCAGGAGATATAATAGTTGTCATCAAGTGTTTATGGGACTGTCTTGTGGAGGAGAATTTAAACATATTCTCTATTGCTCAAGTGGTCCATATCAAGAGCAGTTGGTAGAATTGAAAAAAATAGGTCAATTCAAACTTGATGTCAAGACACATTTCCTAACACTTAGAGTTGTCCAGAGAGGGCTGCCTCTAAAGGTGGTAAATTGAAAGTTTTCAAGCAGACACAGCATGACCACATTTTGGTTGTGTGTTTGTCCTTTGTTGCCGAAGAAGACTGTGCCATCAGAGAAATAATGACATGACTTGCACTTGACTTTGTTTTGAGTGAGGGAGGGCTGTGCAGGTCACCAGCCTCACTTCTCCTCCACAGCCATCTGAATCCAGTGACCAGATATTCATCAGGATGACTGGAGATGACCCAGGAGGAGGCAAGTGGGGTTAAGTGACTTGCCCAAGGGCACACAACTAGTGAGTGTCAAATGCCTGAGGTGAGATTTGAACTCAGGGCCTCCTGACTCCTGTACTGGTGTTCTATCCAAGGTACCACCCAGCTGCCCCAGGGATAGTAGAAAGTCCTGTATGGGTTAGACTGGATTGTTATAGAGGTCTCAACTCTCTTCCAACTCTTAAACTCTGGTGTTCTGTACGATTCTATAAATATGGTCAACTATTCCTACAGAATGGTAAAAAGGAAAAGATTGCTTTTAACCAGAGCTAAATCACAGGATTAGTAAAATTATAAATTAGGGTACTAGGGTAAACATAGAATCATAATTTTATAACTGGAAGGGACCTTAAACATCATCCAGTTTTGTACCACTATAAAGAGATTAAACACAAAATAGTCTGAGGAGGACAGTTGTGGGGCTCATCAGTGCTCGAGCTGCATCGGGGAGAAGAAGAGGGATTCTGTAAGAAGGTAAGGCGGGGATAGACTGTGAGGGTCAGAGACCAGTTTAGCTGGATCCTGGTGTGTGGGAGGGGGGTTATGTCCGGTGAGTCTGGAGAGGTGGACCTAAGCCAGGTTGCTAAGGACTTAATAGTTTATTGTAGAAGCAGTAGGGAACCCCTAAAGTTGAGTAGGGGAGGCACATGGTGATAAGATCTGTGCTTAAAGAAAGTCTCTTTGACAGCAAAGTGTGGGAGGGATTGAGGCATGGGGGCCATTTTTTTGCACTAATCTAGGCCAGAAGTATTAACAGTCTGGATTAAAATGGTGGCCGGGTAAATAGGGAAAAAAGGGAGGCTGCTTGTGGAGGTAGGAAGGGCAAGATTTGGCACCTGATGAAGGAGAGTGAGAAGTGGGATAGAATACCTGTGTTAACACTTGAGAAACCAGCAGAATTATGGTGCTTTTCATAGAAGTAAGGACATTATTCTCCTTTGGAAGCAAGGAATAATGGGCTAGGAGTGACTCAGGCCTTTATCCTGGTGGTTTAGGTCTAAAGCTAGGACAAAATGAGACTCTTGTCATCCGCCTAATAGTTAACTCCTTTGTTTAGTCACGGAGGAAATGACATTCAGAGCAAGTTAGGGATGTTTTGAAGCCTCAGGAGTTTCAACCCTTCCTATCCTTGCTTTTCTGTCCCCAGGTGACCAGAAAGCTATGTCAGTTGCTTAGCTTTATTCCCCTGAGCCAATCAAATCTCAAGGACAATTTCGATCCCTTTTAAGGAAAAAGCAGCTTAACTTGTGCAGGTGGAAGGAGAAGAGTGGGAGTTAGGATATTGCTCCCACCACAGAGAAGATACAGAGTTCTGTTTGGTCTACTAAATCTAAGATGTCTTTGGGACATCCAGTTTTGAAATGTCTAATAGGCAATTGTTGATGTGGACCTGCAGCTCAGGGAAGAGACTGGGGCTGGCTGTATAGACCTATGAGTCATTTGAATAGAGATATTAGTTAAACCAATGGGAACTGACAAGGTTAGTGAGAACTCAGTTAGAAGAGTATCTAGAAAAGAGCTTTGGGAGACCCCTAGAGTAAAGGGACATCATATGGCTAATAAGACAGCAGAAGAAAGTGAGAAGGAATATGGTCAGACAGGTATGAGGAGAACCAGGACAGAGTAGTGTTAGGAATCCCAGAAAAGAGAATATCTGGGAGAGAGAGGGCTGTCAGCAGTGTCAGATGCAACAATGAGATGAGGAAGTGTGAGGACTAGGAAAAAATATAATCAAACTTAGCAATTAAGATGTTGTCCTTGATAACCTTGGAGAGGGGAGTTTCAGTTGAGTAATGAGGTCAGAAGCCAGATTGCCAAGTGTTAAGAAGAGAAGAGAAAATGGAGACAGTGAGTGTAGAGAGTTACCGTCCTTAAAGGGGTGCTTCGGATTGGGTGAAGGGTGAAGGCAGTAGGGGAGGGAGCAGTAGCTAGGGATTTGGCAGGAAGAAGTGATGAGAAGATGAGAAAGAAATATATGAGGACCTACCTGCCTTTGTGAATTCAAGAAGATAGAAGAAACAGGATGAGGTCAGGAAAGATTGAGTAGTCTGTCTTGTCTGGAACATAATAGTTCATAGTGGAAATAGTGTGACATATTTGGGAAAGTAGGTTGCAACCAGGTTATGGAACACTAAATATGAAACTAAGTAGAGTGTATTTTATCCCATAAACAATTGTTTAGGTGCTCCCAAAAAATGACCTTGTCAAACATAGGGCTCAGGGAGATTATTTTAACACTTGTATGGAAGGTAGATTGGAAAAAGGAGAAACTGGAGTCAGATAGGCCAGTTAAGCAGCTTAGTTGTCCAGGACAGAGAAGATGAGGGCCTGATCTGGGCAATGGCAACGGAGAGGAAGGGGAGGCTTGTCTACATCTGCTCTGCTATCCATAACACCATCCTCATCCTCACAGGTACTGTAACTGCAACTGTTGTCATTTTCGTATGGGGACAGAAGCTGAGGGAGGTTTTTCTTCTCTCTGATAAAGGCAGTAGTACAAGTATGGCCTCCTTCTTACCCTTAAAGAGAACTGAGGAATCATGCATTTAATCCGTTTCTTTGGCCTTTTAACTTTACATCCTTGTAAACATTCAGACTATTATTTAAGAATAAAATCTTCAGTAGTACATTAATCAAAAATTGGCTTTTAAAGACTTTTTGTATTTTTGGAATTGGTTTTGCCTCCACTGCTTATTGTTCACTAACATCTACATCTTAAGCCTTTCAAGAGGTCATATCCCATGCTGTTGGCACCACATAACAGGCTTTGTGAATTTTTTTTAAGGACATGAATGTATACATTAAAATGGTCTGCTTTTCTTCACTCATTCTCCTGTGAATGGCGGCCCAGTTCTCATTCACTGTGGGAAGGCCCATTGGAACAGCTGTAGTTCTGTTCTGTACTTCCCTGTGGACAGATTGCATCAGTGGGTGCATCTGGTTGGCTTGAGTTATGACATTCCCCTGTCTTCTATTTTTCATTCAGTCAGTAGATAATCAACTCTGTAAATGTTTCTGCACTAAGATAGGAGTCATCGTGACTGTGTAATATGTTGAGGAGATTCAATCATTTCCTTCTGCCTTACACAGTTGAATCTTGTTCTTTGGTCATAAAGTTCATTTCAGGTGAAAGACTGATCCATGAGGATAGGAAAGTAACAGATATGCAGCATCCTATTTGTATGTAGAACAAGAAAAATTATCCAGATATGTATTTTTATGTGGACATATTCATGTAAAAGGAACAGTATAAAATAATGAACTCAATTTTTTCAGTAAATTAAGTGGTACTTAGTGTGTAATATAATATTCTGGAATGGGGCAGCTTTTATTTCCCTCTCCAAATAAAATGCTAATGACATAAAGGGTTGTTAGGAGCCCACGTAGAAATGAGGAAAAATGAAGTACCCCAATAGTGCCTAGTCTTCCTCATCCTGGTAAAGATGTTTTGGGGGCCACAGAGCAAACACCTCCCACTCATCTCAGATGTAAGCTATCGGAACAGGCTGCCTGTGTCCACAGCTCTTGACCCTCCATGGCAGGGCTTTAGTTCTTCATATAAGGAAGAGCATCTCTTTAGGATCCTCTTCCTTTTCAAGTAGCAAACTGTTACGGAAATCTCCCTTGAGATAACTCCTAAAGGGGATTCTACGTCAGACAACTTGCTTTTCTCTCTAAAGGACAGGATCATGCTGTCTAGAGAATTAAAGATCCTCACTCCTTCACCACATCCAGTGAGAGCAGATGTCTACCACTGCCATGTCTTTCTGTTATAATTCCCAATAAAACTCTCTGGATTAGAGAGAGAGGAAAAAGATTTTAAATCACAAAGGAAAAGCAAAAAGGGTGACTTAGAGTAAGAGTATTCATAGACCCATTTTATCTAACTTAAGGACCGTGGAAGAAGCAGTATCTCACTCCATCCACTTCTAAATGCTTCTGGATGGGGGTCAGTAAACTACAGCCACATGCCAAACCTGGCCCTCCACTGTTTGTTTATATTTTTAAATAAGTTTTCTCATATTTTAAAATGCAGAAACCATTCTTAGGTAATGCAAAAATAGGTGGCAGTTCCTCGCTGCAATTAGTTTGCTGACCTATGCGTGTATAGACAAATGTCCATGCCCTGTAATATGATCAGGTTAATCAGAGAATTTATCAGATTGATTGTGGGCTCTCCCCCCACAACTCTGACCTGTGAGGAGGGTGTTTACATGGATTGTCTATTTCATGAACTCTCCCAGCATACTTTCTGGCTAGCTTCAGCTACAAACTGGTTGCCTCACTGCTATGCTTCACTTCCTGCCTCTACTCCCTTTCTGCCTATACCCCACTGTTTGAAATCCTGTGATAACTTCACCCTCAGGGCAACTCAGGATTGACTTTCTTCAGGTCTTAAGCTAAACCCTCACCTTCTGCAAGAAGCTTTTCCTGAAAACCTTTCAAATACTATACCTTGCCTCTGAAATGATTTCCAGTTTATCTTTTCATGTCTTAGATGTACATCTTGGTTTTCATGTTGTCTCCCCATTAGATGATGAGATCCCTAAGGACAAGGGCTGCCTTTTCTTTTTTGTGTGTCCATGGTGCTTACTTACCACAGTGACTGACATAGAGTTGGCACTTACAAGCTTGTGGACTTGACTGATCATCGCCCTCCTTACATAATTAAAATGATAATCAATATTTCTTATGCAGTGTCTAAACTGGGAATCAGAACCAAATCTCCTCATACCATTTCTGTTTATACTGGGGTTCCTCTCTGATAGTGTAACGTAAGGGAAAAGATGTTAAGCTCCAGGAGAGTGGCACAAAATGCTACAGGAATTCAAAAGTGAAAAGCAGTCCACTGACAATTAAGTTAATTGGCAGAGGATTCATGGGAAAGTAATAGGTACCAGCTGGACCTTCAAGGATGGCTGGGTGTGGGTGGGCAGAGAAAGGGCCCATCTGGTCATCTGCCCTTTTGACCGTGGGTGCCCTGACACCTCCTACCCCCATCGTCCTGTGGTATGAGCAACATCTGCTAAGGTCCCTGACATGGAGGATGGGCTTATTTTTTTCCCCTAAAAGGCAAAGAAACAATTCTCAAGACTTGATTGATCCAAGAAATGAAGTCTCATATTATTAATGTGTCTTCATGGTCACCTGAATATAAAAGCCTAGCCCATAAGGAGTGAGGCAGTGATTAGACTTGACATAGGCTCCTGATTGAGCCTGACATCCTAGCAGATGCTCACACTGGAGGCCTGTGCCCAGCTTGATCAATGCTAGATCCCTATTGAATATTCTTTCTATTCTCTTGTTAAATGTAAACTTCTTTTTGTTCAATGTTAGATGGGCTACAGGTATCTCATTTTGTTCCAGTGCCTAGCTTGAACCCCCATACTGTCTTGAGTCAGCCCTGGCCCAGAACTGCTCTTTCATCTTTAACTTCGGGAAATGTATTCAGAACAGTGTTACCATTACTTCTGGAAAGAGAAAGGGAAGCCATGTGCTATAACGGAATTTGAGGAGTCTCATTCAGCGGGAACACAGAGGAGTAAGGAGAGTTGGGCTGGAAAGTCAGTCCTAGGCCTGGCTTGTAGAGGGCCCTGAGGCCAGCCTGAGTTGTTTCTTCTTTATCTTTTATCCCTGGATAAAACTCAGTATATTAAGTCACATCATCACAACTTTACTGAAACCAAAAGTTAGGAAAATTACATAGAAAGATAGCAAAATATTAGCATTCCAATTAAATCCTAAAGTAAGGCAAAAAAGAAGTGTAGTCATTTGAGTTTTCAAATCACTGAGCAGTGGTGTTTTTGGTTTTTTTATAACTTAAGTAGATTAATTTTTTTGCGTCAGTCCAAAAAAAACATTTTTCCATTAATCACAGGAAAAAAAGTTTGGTGAAGAGTGAGTTTTATTTTGTTTTTTAAACTTAAGAATGTTGGACTCTTGGACAACTTTCAAAAGTAACTAATATTCTCAAGATGTACTGTGAGGATTACGAAGAATGAGCATTTAGATACTGGTGCTGTCTAGCCAGACTGGGCCCCTTTCCTGAGACTGGGGAGAGAGAACAGGTAAACAGAGACAAACAACTGATGAACCCCTGAGAACAGCCCCTGACACCAAGGAAATTTGTTCTCCCTTTGGTGCATCCTTATCCAGCTTACTCTTGACTGATGTGTTCAAAAGGTCCTTAAGCTCTGCTTGCTCTGCATTGGCACATTTGAAAGGTTTCCAGCCTCCTTCTAGGGTATAGTCTCTCTAGAGTTACTAAAGATCTCTTTATTACCAAGCCTAATGACCTTTTCTCAATCCCCGCTACCCCGAAGTGACTTCTCCACAGCCACTGACATTGTTCATCATCCTCTTCTCTAGGTTTTCATGACACTACTCTTTCCTGATTCTTCTGCTCTGTTTCTGACTACTCCTTCTCAGTCTCCCTTGCTGGACCTTATCTAGGTCATGTCTACTAACTTGTACCCCACAAGGCTCTGTCCTGGGCCCTCTTCTTTTCTCCCACTATACTATTTAACTTGATGATCTCATCAACTACCACAGATTCAAGTATCCACTCCATGTTGATGATTCTCAGATCTACTTCTCCAGCCTTCACACTCATCTCTTATTGTCTATTGGACACCTTGAACTGGATGTCCCATAAACATCTCAAATTTAACATGTCCAAAACTAAACTCATTACTTTTTATGTAAATAGTGTTTTATTTTTTTCGAATTACAGAGTTTTCAACATTCATTTTTACAAGATTTTGAGTTCCACACTTTTCTCCCTCATCCTTCCTCTTCCGCCTCCCCAAGACATCAAGCAATCCGATATAGATTCTACATATGCAGTCATGTTAAACACATTTCCACCTTAGCCAGGCTATAAAAGAATATATAGAACAAAAGGAAAAAACCACCCCCCAAAACCCCAAACAACGTGAAAATCATATGTTTTGATCTACATTCAGACTTCATCAGTTCTCTCCATCATGAGTCTTTTGGAATTGTCTTGGACTATTGCATTGCTGAGAAGAGCTAAAACTATCAGAGTTGGTCATCATACAGTGTGGCTGTTACGATGTTCTCTTGGTTCTGCTCATTTCACTCAGCATCAGCTTATGGAATTCTTTCTAGGTTTGTCTGAAGTCTGCCTGCTCATCATTTCTTATGGAACAGTAGTAGTATTTCATCACAATCATATACCACAACTTGTTCAACCATTCCCCAATCGATGGGCATCCCCTCAGTTTCTAATTCTTTGCTGTCATAAAAAGAGCTGCTATAAATATTTCTGTATATGTGGGTCCTTTTCCCTTTTTTATGAACTCTTTGGGACACAGACCTAGTGCAAATTTTGATTTCCATTTGCAAATATGAACTCATTACTTTTACTTCCTATCCCTCTTCCTAATTTCCCTATTACTGCCATCTACACCCGCATCCTTCCAGTCCCCGAGGCTCACAACTTAGGTTTCATTCTCAACTCCTTACTCTCCCACTCTTATATATCCACTCTGTTTCCAAGTCCTATTGATTTTCCCTTTTTGATATCTCTCACATATGCTCCTTTTTATTCTGTGATACTAATCCCTGGTAAAGACCCTCATCACTTCCAGCCTGGACTATTGAAATGGCCTGCTGGTTAGTCTCCCTGCCACAAATCTCTATCTATTCTACTCCACTCTGTTCCCCATTCAGCTGCCAACATCATCTTCCTAAAGTGTGACCCTATCACCCCCCCACACACACACACACACACTCTCAATAAACTTCATTGCTTCTCCGTCACCTCCAAATATAAAATCCTCTGGCGTTCAAAGCCCTTCCTAACCTGCCCCCCTCCCTACTGTTCCGGCCTTATTATACCTCATATACCTCCACATCCCTCTGGTGACACTGGCCTTCTTCCTATTCCTTCCACAAGACAGTCCATCTCCTCACTTTGTGTCTTTTCACTGTGTCCAGTGCCTGGAGATCTATTCCTCTCTCTCCCACTCTGGGCTTCTGTGCTTTCCTTCAGATCACAGCTAAAACCCACCATCAATTAATTCTAGTGCCTTCTCTGTTGATGATCTCCAATATATCCTCATATACCTTATTTGTACATAGTTTTTTATATAAAAAAAAAAAAAACAAGAACTGTTTCCCCCAACAGCTCATTCAGGGCAGGGACTGACAGTGTCTAGTACATAATGGGCAGTAGATGTTCATTGTCTGCTAACTGACCCTTTGTCTTCCTTAGTATAAAATAATTATTCTTCTAATGAAATGTATTTGTAAAAATAGGCAAGGATAGCAAAGTCATGCTAAAAAACTGATAAAAGTGGTCTTGCATTCCCAGACTTTAAAGTAAGTTATAAAACAGTTATCATCTAAACTGGTAGTGGAGGAAAAAAAAAGAAAAAGGCAAACAAAAGAGTAGATAAAGTGCTACCCAAATGCATTAGAAATGTGTTTGATAACCTATAAAATCTAAAAATTATAAAGGATTATTATTTAGTCAATGTAATTCAAAAATTGTTTAGTCACTATCCTGTGTTTGGCTTCACAATCATTCCTCTTCCTACCATTCCTGACTTCTTACACTTTAACTCCTTCCATCTACTCTGCCTTCCATGCACATTGCCCTTCTTGCCATTTCTCAATCGCAATATCTCATCTCTCATCTCTGGGCCTTTGCCCTGGCTCTCCACCAAGCTCTCCCTCTTCACACAGCATGATCTCAGGGTCCTTTACCATCCTGCTTAGCCTTTCCTTGACATTTTCCAGATTGTTAATGTTCTTCCTAGATATGACACCGATGGATTCTACATAGGGTGGAGGACAGTCAGTTTGTCAGGTGAGAAAGAGTGACATCTCAAACTAAGGTAAATTTAGTAGCTATGGAAATAGTTGGGAAGGGGAGGACAGTGATGACGGCTCTTGCCTATGTTAATTATGCAACGTTTTACTGGTTTTACTGAACTGTTCTCTGTAACAGGATCAGGAAATGTCTATGGAGTAAAACACAAAAGACATCATTAAAAATCAAGGGAACAGGAAATTATGTAAAACATGATATATTATTAAGTTTAATCCTAATTTTTCACTTTTGGATATAGACCTGAAATTTTTTTTGAAATAGAGGGCTCCAGTAAAGAAATTCACTTAGTGCAGGTGTGCGCCTGTTTAGCAGTTTACAGGCTTAATGACTAGCCTCAGTGCCACTGAGATGGTGGAACTTCCCTGGTGTTCCATGGCCATGAAATGTCAAAGGAAAGGGTCAGATCATCCAGATTCTTGTGCCTGGCACAACACCAAGATGCCAGTGAGAACTGAATGAAACAAGTGCCCTAACTCAAAGAAAGAAATTTCCTAATTGGGGAATTTCAGCTACTCTAGGAGGTAGATTGCAGAAATGTTTCTGATTAGAGAGAAGCGAATTTTAACTTTTCTTACCCTTATTAAATTGTGTTGTGATGGGATTCAGCTATTGATGTTCAACTTTAGTACTGTCTTATTTTAGTCTCAGCTGCACTCTTTTACTGTTCTATCAAAAACACTGTAGGGTAATGTGTAAGGTCAGAGTTCAGCTGAGTCAAACAGTGAATCATCAGACTTAGCCTTCACATGGCATTTATCAGGTGAGAACCTATCTCAATAAATCAATCAAAGGCATGAAATAGGTTTGATTAAGGCCTAAATATCAATCAAAAGGCATTTCAACTAGGTGAGGCAAGAAGTTTGTTCACATTGATTGAGGGATGTGGTCATGGCCTTTGGGTCATTGGTAAAATAGTAGACCAGTTAAGAACCCAAGGGAGTTAAGCATCTGGAAACCTAATGGTCAGGTAGTCAGCCATTAATAATAATAAACTTTTATTATAATAACTTTTTATAATAAAAATAAACATTTATTAAGTTTCTACTGTGTGCCGGGAACTGTGCTAAGTGCATGGAAGTCTACATCCAACACCTTGAGAAGGAGGAGTATGGTGCTCATCTGGCTCTGTCTCATGGGGGTCTCAGAGCATTTCCAGGCCTCAAAAGCTGTATTATAAATTAGTAATCATAAAGACTGTTTGGTACAGGTTAAAAAACGGAAAACGAAATCAATGGAATAGATTAGACAAGGAAGAATTAGGGAAAAAACCTGAACTGCATAATGCAGTGTTCAGTAAACCCAAATACATAAATTACTTGTGGAAGAATTCCCTATTTGACAGGAATGGCTAAGAAAATTGGAAACCTTGTACTGCGTACCGCAGTAAACTCAAAATTGAGGCTTATTCCACACATTCGTTTGGCCTCTGCTACATGCTGCTCATTGTTCTAAGTGTCTTCACAAATATCAGATCATTTTATCTTCACAACAACCCTGCAAGATTGATGTTATTGTGCTCATTTTACAGTTTAGGAAACTGAGGCCATTAGAGGTTAAGTAACTTACTCAGGTAACACAGCTTGCAGGTGTCTGAGGAAGGATTTGAACTCAAGCCTTCCTGATTCTAGGCACATTGGTCTATCCAGCTGTCTTCTAATATTAAAAGTCATACCAATTAAATATTAGAAGAACCTTCAACAGATCACTTTCATAGCTCTGGGTAAGGGGAAAGTTTTTAATCAAACGAGGGATAAAGGTCATTACAAAAGATAAAATAATTTCAGTTATATGAAATTTAAAAGCTCTTACACATGCAAATATATAGGTATGTATGTATGTATATATATATATATGTGCATGCATATATAAATATATATATATACATATATTTGTACATGTATTTATATCAAGGAAGCCAGAGGCAAAAGGAAAAGTCTCATGCACTTAGAAATATTTGTGATTCAAAATTAATTTGTTGATTAAAAAATTTTTGTAGTATCAGAGACCCAACAATAAAGTACATGTTCATTGTTTGGTTTGTGACTAAATAAACTGTTGTACTTGGAATATAACTATGCTTTTTAGGAATTGTGATAATGAAGACTTCAAAGAAACCTGGAAAGACAGATACAAGTTGATGAAAAGTAAATAACAAGACAGTTAAGTGGTGCAGTGGATAGAGTGTCAGGACTCACCTCCCTGAGTTCAAAGCCCACCTCAGACACTTACTAGCTCTGTGACCCTGGGCAAGTCACTAACCCTGTGTGCCTCGGTTTCCTCATCTGTAAAATGAGTTGGAGAAGGAAATGGCAAACCACTCCAGTATCTTTTGGGTCATGAAGAGCCTGATGTTACTGAAAAATGACTCTGCAACAAAGTAAACTAGGCAAACAGTAAATGTAGTGACTATTGCTGTTTTTACCAGATCCATATTTAAATAAGTATAGGAAGCTTCAAGTGAGCACTGAAGAATGGTACCTGGTCTGCCACACGTAGCATTGAAGAATTGTCCTGGCCAAGAGAGGCCAAGGACTTGCCAGCAGCATGTCATCAGTCTGTGTCATTTAGGACATAGTTCTATCAGTTCTCTCAGATGTCAAGGCAGTTCCATGTCCAGAAGAGCACTCAGCCTCTCTAATGACCACATCATACATACACACTGACTAAATCAGTGCAGATGAAAAGAACAAAAGGGGTGAAGCTGACTAGTGTACATTTGTAATGACCAAGCTTGTCCCGTTAGGTAAGAGAAAATATATATCCTACTTTGCAGGATGTAACACATTGCACAGACTGTCAGACTGGATTGATGAAGTGGTTACTCTTTCAAAATGCTTTTTTTAAATCTCTTTTTAATTTTTTTTTTGTTGTGAGGGATGGCTTTCTCAGTCAGGGAGGAAGAGGGATATGTGTAAGAGAAAATGCTTTTTTTAAAAGATCCACAAAAATTGTTGTAAAAAGGCTTGGGCAATTGATTGGATATGGGGGAAGGGGGTTGGGTTTCTTAGGTAGGAGGCAAAGGAAAGGAAAGAACCAAACACTGTTCCAGGGTTTCAAACCTGGGAAACTGGGAAGTTGGTGATACTATCCAAAGCATTAGGAAAATAGGGTAGTTTTTTTTTTAGGTAAATTTTTTTAATTAAAAAAATTTGGTTTTCTCTCCCTCCCAAAAACCCCCTTACAATGAAAAAACAAAGCCCTTATAACAGATACTACAGTCATACACAACCAATTCCCATGTTGGCCGTATCCAAAAAATATATACATCATTTTGCACCCAAGCCCTTTGTCAGCCATGGATGACGCGCTTTTTCCTGGGTCCTCTGGAGTCATTATTAATCAAATCATTGATAAAGGTCTTACGACTGTCAAGGCTGTTTAGAGCAATGTGGAAATCTGAAGGAGGGACAGGTTTAGGAGAAAGAGGATGAAATAAGTGATTGGCACTGACAAACTGCATTTGTGGTTCTGTCAGGATGTCCTGATAGAGATGGAGAACAAGAGTTCAAAAGAGATGAATAATACAACAGAAACCAAGGGAAAAGAGGATATATTTAGGCGGAAGGAGAGATCAGTGGTGTCAAAAGCAACAGAATGATCATATAGGACAAGGCCTAGGAAGAGATATCCAAAGTGAAATTAGCTATCTCAGGAAGCAGGGGGTTCCTCATCCCTGGAGGTATCCAAGCCAAGGTTGAGGACCACTCATTTAAGTGTATTGAAGAGGTCCTATTTAGTTTCCCTTCTAACTCTGAGATGCTGAGGTTTTTCTTGAGGATGGAAAAAATACTATAATTTGCAAAAGTTTTTCATCCTTTCATGATCAGTGATACTGATCACAGTATAGAGAATGAATATGTGGTTTTAGGGAAAATATAATTAAAATCACAACATCTCTACATTGTGTGGTAATAGTGATGCTTGCAGGCCTCAGCCATCTTTTGGGAAGCAGCCCCTGTGGACTTGGCCACTGCTTCTGTAGAGGCTATGGATCCAGCTACCAAAGACCGAGAAAAGAACATTTTTGCCACCAGAGTCCTCAGCACTATTCCATGGTTGGACATCAGAAATAGCTCTGATCTTATCAGGGGAGATGACACTGGAGGAGACACCTGGCCCTCTGCTTTGTGTCTGCCTCCTAAGGGCTGCTGCTCTCCAAGTGATCAATCAGTGAACATTAAGCCCCCACCAGATACCAGGCCCTACAAAGGCTCAAGGGAGATGATGAGTAAAAGGAAGCAGAACAGGGGGACTGGGGGGAGAGGGCCCTGGCGCAGAATCTTGCACAGAAGAAAAGACCGGAGGTGGAAAGCACAGCCAACTGGGAATAAAGAGGCTGCTGGCCTAGGCCTCTTTCTGCAATAGTGCTTCTTGGACAAGTCTCTGCCCTGGTCAGAGGGAGGGATGCCAAGGCAGAGGATGCTGAGAGGTAATGCCAGAGCTGAAGCGATCTTGCAGAATAAAGAGGCTCCTGAAACATGATGGAGAGTCCAGGAGCTCCTTGATAGGGGGACTGCCTTACTTTTCTGGTTTGTGTCCCCTGTGCTTAGCAAGGTGCTTCACATGTAGTAAATGCTTAATTAATGCTTCTTCCATTCATTCAGAGGAAAGAAAAGCGAGGTTGTTGGGGCAATTACTACATGATAATGTCTTTATATATTTCAGTACAGTGTATGTGATCCAAGTCTGGACAATAAAAGATTCCTTAAATAAGTTCTCCTATTCCTATCCCTGAAGTAGGACAGCTTGCCATAAAGTATAGAGCACTGCATGGGAAAGCAGAGGGCTTCCATTCCTATCCTGCCCTTGATGCACAGTAACCCTGGGATCAGTTAGCTTTTATGTACCACTTTTATTTTTGGAAAATAAGAGTATTTGATTCAATGAACTTTAGTGGCCCTTACAGCTCAAAATTCTCTAGCTTCTGTCTTTTGGCTGACCCATAGGGTTCTCTGGAAACATGTAGTGGGACCTAGGACTACAGACTGCTAGTTCTGTATTCCAAAGAAATTTTAAAAGTGGGTGGGGGAGGACCTACTTGTACAAAAATATTTATAGTAGTTTGTTTTGTGGTGGCTAAGAACTGGAAATCAAAGGGATGCCCAGCATTTGGGGAATGGCTAAACAAGGTGTGGTATATGATTGTGATGGAATATTATTGTGCTATAAGAAATGACAAGCAGGATGATCTCAGAAAAACCTGGAAAGACTTACATGAACTGATGCAAAGTGAAGTGAACAGAACCAGGAGAATGTTGTACACAGTGCAGTGCAGTGACCAGCTTTGATAGACTTAGCTCTTGTCATCAACATAATGACCAAAGACAATTCCAAAGAACTCATGATGAAACATGCCGTCCACATCCAGAGCAAGAACTGATGTTGTCTGGATACTGACTGAAACATATTGTCTCCGTTTTATTTCTTTCATTCTTTTTTTGTTGCTTTTCTAATCTTTTTGTGCAAAATGACTCATATGGAAATGTTTTACTTGATTGCACATGTATAACCTATGCCAGATTACTCGTCTCAGGGAGACGAGGGGAGGAAGGGATAGACTATAGAACTCAAAACTTAAAAAAAAAACCCATTAAGTGTTAAGAATTGTTTTAACATGTAATTGAAAGAAAATAAAATATTATTTTTAAATGATTAAAAATTGGGCAAATACAAAAAAAAAAAAACTTGTAACTCTAACCTGATTAAATTAGCAAAAACTAAAATAATAAAAAAAAAACAAGATAGGTTGAAGCCAAACTAGAGAGGGCCTAGAATGCCAAGCAGAGGAACTTAGACTTTCAGTTTGGTATCATGTAAAAGCATTGAAAAATCTTGAATAGGGAAGTCACATGATCAGATCTGTGGACTATTGTTGCTGGAAATTAGTCAGAAATAACAGCTATCAGCTAACAGAGGCAGCCAGGTGGTGTCCAGTGGAGAGAGTTCAGGCCCTTCCATCAGCAATACCCAAAGTGGAATCCCACCTGGGACACTAACGTGTGATTCTGGACAAATCATTTAACCTCTATCTATTTTGTTTCCTTATCTGTAAAAGGAGAATGATACTAGACACTGTCTCCCAGGATAGTTGTGAGAATAAAATCAAATAATTTTCTGAAAGCACTTGGTAAACCTTAAAGTGCTATATAAATACTACCTAGTATGATGATGATAAATATTTTAAGTTTTTTAGATTATTTTACCCTTCAGGAAAACTAATTTTATCAACCATGGTACCTATTTTTAATAATTTAGAATAAACCATTTATCTCTTTTTACTGTCACTAAGTGCTGTTGATACCAGTTTTGACTGATATTCATTAACAATCCTGAGAATAACAAAATTCATAAAAATACTGCCTTCTCTTTCCTTCTCTACTTCCTCCTACCCATGAGGAAGGTACTGACATTTTAGATAAGGAACCACTGAGCTGAAATGGAGCTGTTGGTCCAGAGTAGCTTAGACTGGAAAAACTGAACTGAATTGGGATGTGAGCTTTTATCACCTTTCTAAACTAGTATTGGTATGATGCCAGGAGCTCTTGCCTGCTTCACTGCTGCCAAACTCCAGGCTCAGATGCCAGACTTCTTATCCTCTGCCTTCTTCTCCTTAATTCTGGTACTCCTGTGTGCCAATCTCTGTCCTATAGTCCATTCACTATTCTTCACCCAGACCTGTCCTCTCACTCCAATTTCCACTCTGTTTTCTGAGTACTTAGCAGCACCCAGGTGTTCATCTTTAAGATTAGCTGATTAAAATCATTCCCACTAAAGTACTGTGAGGCTTAGCTTTCCCAGAGGACACCTGCATTTTAAGAAGCATAACTGGCTAACCCAAATGAATGACTAATTGGTGTTGTATGTGGAGAAGAAATTTTTGAAACCTTAACCATTCAGGGTCTTGGTTTCCTTCCCCATTCTTCCAGGAAGTAAATTAGTTGGAATAATCAGCACAGTTATAGACTGTCATCTTTTCTCTTCATTACTCCTCTACATATAGTTTTATCAGAAGAATATATAGGACTCAGCAGAAACATATAGTCCTTGCCTGGGGAAAACTTGGAATGTGGCGTAGCACCGTAAAAGACCATGAATCTAAAATCTGGGAAATCAGAGGACCTTCTTTCTATACAAGTGTGTTATTGGGTTATGTTATGTTACAACCTTATTATTGTGACTAATCATTTATTTCGTGTCTTAGTGTTTTCAAAATTTGCATTTGAAAATCTCTTTAATATGGGGGTGGGCATCAAGTTTAAGGATGTTGTTTGTGTTTAGAAAAAGTAATTTGCATATTTGCAGATACAAGTATGTCTTTCATCCCTAAAGCTGTCTTCTTCCTTCGTTCTCTTTACTTATCACCAGTGTAATGGTGGCCAACCCATAGAGCCCTCACATGGACAGTCTTCATCCACATCCACTGAGGCATGTGCTTTGGACTCTTGATAAGACCATACCCCAACCTGCAGCCAGAGGAAGTCAGAGCACAGACCCTGTATTCTGTGAGAAGCCTTAGCCAGAACAATATCACTATAAAGGACCATGTATGCTCCATGGGATAACTGTTGGTTCATTGGCAATGTGACTGTTACCTCTGAATGTTTAAAAAACAAAAACAACTTAATATTTCTTCACCAGCCTCTGTAAGCAGCAGACTGAGAAGTTATCGACTCCAGTCTGCATGTCCTCAGGAAAAACTTCAAAAAACAAATGCTAACTTGGGGGAAAATGTGGATCTTGACAGGAATTCAATTCCAGACTCTGGGCATTTTTAGTGGTTGTTTCCCAAACCTGGAACGCTTTCCCACCTCATCTTCCTCTCTGATTCCTTCAAATCCAAGCTAAAATTGCACCTTCTATGAGAAGCTTTTCCTGCTTCCCCCTTAATCTCATTATCTACAATTTATCCTATATTTATTTTGTTTGTGCATAGTTGTTTATATGTTGTCTCCTACAGTGTCCTGTGAGTGTCTTGACAGCAGGGATTGCCTTTTACCTTTTTTTTGTAACCCCAGTGCTTAGCATAGCCCCTGGCACATAGTAGGTGCTTAATAAATGCTTATTGACTGACTGGACAGATTAATTGGGTGAGCAGTCATTATTTCTTTTATGTTTGTGGATTTGTACTATCATTGCTGTCTTTAGAGCAGAATGGTTTCAGATTTCAATCAGATACTCCATTCGCTTTATAAAATACATGTTTTCAAAACTAGACTAATTTGCATTTTATCTTTGCCTCCAGAATGTGGCAGATCAGATTGCATTTCAAGTTGCTGGAGGACTAACAGCCCTTGAACACATCCTTCAGGTGGTGAACTCAACCACTAGTGTGAATGCAGTTTCAAGAATTCCTCCAAAGTGAGTACAGTTTTTAGTGTGTGCTTTCATGGGTTATTTTTTAGTTGTTGCTGCCCTTCAGTCTCCAGTTGGGACTATCTGAGGGAAACATCCTGAGATATTACTTTTAGGTGTAAGTAGGAGAAGCTTGCAAACAAGTGGCTCTCTGCTTCATTTCCTGAAATCAAATGAGGCTTAGAACCTTCTTAAAGGAAGTCTCCTTAGTCTGTGATACTCCCCCGGTGTTAACTCAGTCCTAACTGCTCCTTGCAGTAGAACAAGAGGGAATAGATATAGCACACAACACTGACTTATTGTAGCCTGAAAAATTAAGGGCCTGAATGTGAACTCTATAACAGAAGCCCAGAAATGAGATTTGACTGGGTGCTATGTGTACACAAAGAGCAATCCAAGACAAAAGTTGCCACCGGAGAGAGCTCACACAAAACTGGAGGACATCAGATTCGTGTTTTATCTTGTGATATCAGTTTTTCTTTGTCATAAAGAGTCCTTGCCTCCTTTTAGACACCAGATAGGCTCTTAAGTTACTCTCTGATCATAGGACATAAGGGATGGAATGCTAAATATAGTTACTCTGGACAGAATGTGAAAATTCAGCGTTTTTATCATAGATTTTAATTTGGCAGAGTCTTACTGAGAAGTTTGAGAAAAGTGAGTTTTTATTGCAGAGAAAACTGTTTTCAACATGTAGTTCTGTGGAACCTTTCTAGTCAGTTGCCAGTAACAGAGAAAAAATAATTATCCCTTTTATGTATTATACTTTTAGATAGATATAGATAGATCCCTTTGTATATTTTTTATGTGCTAACTTGAAATTAAATATTACGAAGTATAAAATTTGTGACACTAATAAATATTGGTGGCTTTCACAGCAGCATGTTCCATCTAGTTTACTCATTCACAATGGGAATAGTTTTTAGTAGACAAAGAAAGCATATTTGGCTTTGACCTAATGGGAAAATGTGAAGGTTTAACTTTCTTTTGGAAAATGAAAGTTAAGGATACAGAAAGACATTAGATTTTGCTGTTATTTCAAATTTATTAAAAGCCCACATTGTGCTCATCTCCATTTTGGGGAGATTCTTGCATGAGGAAGTGACCTTTTCTGACATTAAACATTTTTGATCAGTGAAAGTGGCAAAGACAGAAACAAATATGAAACTTACCCTGGAAAGACAACTACACAGACCTACAGAGTCATTTACCCAGGGGAAAAGCTACCTCAAGCTTCTTTGTTTCACTTGCTCATTTCATAGGATAGACTGGAAAACTTTGGGGTTAATGACTGGAGAACTCAAAACTAGAACATTTTATGATTATTGGACAAATGTACTTTGCCTGATTATGTTTTAGCCAGCAAAGATAAGAATTTAATTAGTCATGATAAGCTAGATAAGGGGAGGACCCACTTCTGAACCAAAGAGAGCAGAAGGTAAAAGAAGATTTCAAAGCCCCAGGAATAGAAGAGACCTCAAGACTGTGTGTATGTGAGCTCTGTGTAGGTATCTACACCGTCAGTTATTATCAGGAAAAATTGACTGGTGAAAGAGACTTTGTGTCTTTCTGCATTGCCTTCTGCTGTCATCCAAGGCAGAACAGAAAAAGGGAGAAGATACTTCTTTTCAGTGCCACCTCTCACTAAGGAAATAGAGAAGAAGGACTTTGAAACTCAGCCAAAGAACAGTTTTGGAGAGCCTTCTGCAAGCCAAAAGATCCTGACACTACGTCCTCTGGGCCTAGGGCTGCAAGTACTGAGTACTGCAGCTGCCAGTGTGGGATGAGAGCAAACTCAGCTGAACAAAGGCTTATTCATCTGCAAATCTGAAATTTGTCATCATTTCTGGCCGTTCGATTTGTTCAGCCTGGCATTTTGCATGATATACTTTGCATGTGAGTTAAGCAGACAAAGTGACAATATACAGTCTTGTTGTACTCCTTTTCCAATCTTAGACCAGTCATTTGTTCCATGTTTGGTTCTAACTGTTGCTTCTTGGCCTGCATGTAGGTTCCTCCAGAGACAACTAGGATGATTTAGTACTCGCATCTCTTTGAGGACTTGCCATGTTTTATTGTGATCTACATAGTCAAAGAAGCAGAAATAGATGTTTTTCTAGAACTCCTTTGCTTTTTTCATAACCCAGTGATCCTTGGTGATTTGGTCTCTAGTTCCTCCACCTCTTTGAAAAGCAGCCTACTGTTGTGGTAATTCTCAGTTCTCATAACTGAAGCAGAATTTTAAGCATAACCTTACTAGCAGGTGAAATGAGCACCGTCGTTCCATAATTTGAACATTCCTTGGCATTGCCCTTTTTTAGGATTGGGACATAAACTGATCTTTTTCAATCAAATGGCTACTATTGAGTTTTCCAAATTTGTTGGCATATTGAATGTAGTATTTAATAGCATCATCTTTTAGGATTTTAAGAGCTCAGCTGGAATTCCATCACCTCCACTAGCCTTATTATTAACAATGCTTCCTAAGGCCCACTTGATTTCATTCTCCAGGATTTCTGGCTCTAGATTAGTAACTACACCATCATGGTTATTGGTGATGTTAAAAAATCTTTCTTGTATGTTTCTTTTGTATTTTCTTACCACCTCTTCTTAATCTCTTCCACTTCTGTTAAGTCCCTACCATTTTTGTCTTTTATCATGCCCATTTTTACATGAAATGTTCTCTTGATAATCTCTAAATTTTTTTAAGAGAGCACTTGTCTCTCCCAGTCTGTTGTTTTCTTCTATTTCTTTGCATTTCTCATTTAAGAAAACCTTGTTATTTCTCCTTGTTCTCTGGAATTCTTCATTCAGTTGGGCATGTCTTAATCTTTTTTTTACTTTTGTGGGAGAGAAGAGGTATTAAACTGATGACCAAACTGAAGGTTTACAGAGCTGTTGTGTTGACCTCATTGTTGTATGCCTGTGAAACCTGGATAGTATGCCAGGAAACTGAATCACTTCCTTTTGAATTATCTTGGGAAGATTCTGCAGATCACTGGCAGGATAAGGTACCAGACACTCAGGTCCTTTCTCAAACTAAACTGCCAAGCATTCAAACTCTGCTTTAGAAAGCGCAATTCCAATGGACTGACCACCTTGTTCAAATGCAAAACATAGCTTGCCAAAAAGACTATTTTATGGATAACTAACACAGGGCAGGCATTCACATGGTGATCAGAAGAAGTGATATAAGGATGCTCTCAAAGTCTCTCTGAATAACTTTGGAATTGATTGTGTGACATGGGAAACTCTGGCAAACGACCGCCCAGCATGGTGTACCTGCGTCAAAGAAGGTGCTATGCTTTATGAGCAAAGCAAAATTGCAACAACTCAAAAGAAACGTGAGATGAGCAGATTTAGAGGCACCTTTGTCACACCAAATGTTTATACTGGCTATTTGTGCCTGACCTATGGTAGAACCTTCTGTAAGTAAGGTGGATTGTAGTGTGTGCAAAGGTGGATTTTTGTTATTCTTTTTGTAGTTTAGTTCCTAGGATCCATAGCCACAACAATCTCTTGTTCCCAGGTGTTAGATATGGGTTCTCATTATTGTGATTCAAATATAATTGATATGTATAATGATAAATAATATAAACATTTGTGCTTAAATTGTAAATATTTACTGCGACTGCGTAGTGAGATACAGGAATGAGGTGATGGAAAGTTGGGAGACTGTTGTTGGCAATCTGCCTTCTTTGTTTGTTGCAAGTGGGTACTGGTCAGTGAATGAGGAGCCCGTAGGGGAAGATGACCGTTTAATGCTGTGTGTTCCTTGATTGACCTCCATCAAGGCTTGGGGGGACTCTGTGTTTGCCTCAGCTGGCCCCCATTGAGGTTTAGGGGACCTGTAAGAGTTGTAGCTCCTACTCTATTCTCACCTGCCTCTGTGAGAAGGGTGAGAAGGGAGGCTGTAGGAGTTGGTGTTCCCGTTATTAGCAACTCCTTTGAGAAAAATTAACTAGAATAAAGTAAGAAGCTATCTTCCTGTCTGACCAAATTAAGAGTGAACCTGTTAGAGACTGGAGTCCAAAAACTCCAGCGCCTCCTTTGTGTTATTTGTGAAATACCTTCTGAGCTCATGTTGTTCAGATCAACCACAGTCAGACACACTGTCCCTTGACTCTTGGGGAACTAAAGAGAAACAACTAGCACAACACAAGCAGATTTATTCTTAGTGACCCTTTGCAGGTATATTCCATCCTTTAACACAAGTCTGTCATCCCTAGCACTGAGGCCAAATCTCTGTCACCACGTTCTCAGCTAGCTACTCACTTCCCAAATCAATTTTTCTCTTTTCGGTTCCTTTCTTTCCATGGGCAACAGAAAAAATATAACCTGTGACCCTCTGGTCTTAAGCTTCCTGCCTCAGACAATAATCTTTGGCAGACTTTTTAGGTTCCTTCTTGGAATCACAAAGGAATCATCAGGAATCAAAAATCTTTGAAGACTTTAAAAATGTGCAGGAAGTAATTACTATTGTAAGTGAGGGATCTTGGTTTTAGGCTCCTTGTGACCCTAACAAACAGCTCAAGAAACAATTTGGGATTACCACATTTTTCCCTTGAGGTCACGGTGGTGTGGTGCGAAGGGCTCTTAGACCCAAGTGCTGGCTCTGCCACATAATAAAATTCACCTTTGTAAAATTCTGGGTCATCTTGGCAAACCTCCTTGCTTCATATTTGAGGAAACTGATGCCCAAAGAAGTTGAGGTGATTTGTCTCAGATTTCATAGCAATTAAGTGGTAGAGCCAGAGCTTAGATTTGGGCTTCTGACTATGCTGCTCTGGAGTCATTTTAGGGTTATCATTGTTAGACATTTATGTAAATGCTCTACTAAGCATTCATCTCTCTTAGCAAGAAGAATGTTTTCTGTGCCAAGAAAATTCAGCCTGAAGCGAGGGAAGTCTAAATTCCAGCTGTGGCACGTTATTTTGTTTCGATATATCAGTCTCAGAGAATGAATAACCACAAAGGAGTAAATGGCACAGCCTTGCCTTTTTCTTTGATTGAGATTATTAACATTTGTTAAGCAACATCATTTTTGTTTGGAAAGCAATGTAGTTTTCTTTGAATACAAAGAAAGCCACCTTGTGTTATGTCAATAAGTAGATGGATTGGCTGTGACAGGAATCTTTTGCCAAGATTTTGTATTGTGTTTTTACTACATGTTTATGTAGCAGAAATGACAATAAAGATGGAAATTGGCATCTCCCCTCTGTTGAGCCCTTCATCAACCTTGGCTTATCTCCATGTCACTCACTGCTCAGAAGCAAAGGGTCTTGCAAAACAGGGGGCGGGCTTATAGGTGACAGCCCCTGACCTCGGTTTTTGAGTGTGTGAAGGATCTCTTTCTTCCTCTCCATTACTAATCATCTTCTTTCTCATTATTTGCGTCTCTCCCAGTGCTCCAGGAATACATCTAGCAGAGTGAAGCTTAAATCCGCCTGCATTGCAGCAGCTTTGATCAGGGGTTTGGAGCGAAGAGATTTAAGCCACTGCTTTTCCTATGGTTTTTGGCTGCAAGTTGTAGTTGACAAGCTCCAGTCTGGTTGTTCCCAGGCCTTTGTTCATGTCAGCTCTCAGACACTTAACCAGCTGTGTAACCCAAGGAAAGTGACCACCTTCTTGAACCTGTTTTCTTGTCTGTGAAATGGGAATGCTGTTTTCACTACTAACTTTACTGAGCTGTGTGAACAAAGTTTCTTGTAAACTTTGAAGTGCTATGTAGATTTGAGTTATCTATTAAGTCCAGTTATCTGTTCCTTATTGCCTGTTAACAGTCATTGAGACTTGGCTACACTGCCATTTGGATGAAAATCAACAAATGTGTAGCACTCCTATTTCCCTACTAGATTACAAAATGGTACATTAAAACTTAATTCAATTTTATTTTCTATATGCCATCTCTTTACATAGTTACCTAATTTTATATTTCAGACCTCTAATGTGAATACTTGCTTGCATTTTTTAAATTAAGTAACAATCTTAGAAAAAAGAAATTTAACAAGTCATAAAGGAACTTTCAGAGAAAACAATCTCAGGACCAAATGCATTTACAGGGTCTTAAATAATCAAAGAGCAGTTAATTCCAATGTTATATAAATTATTAGAAAAAATGGTAAAAGAGGATATTCTACCAAGTGCTTTCTATGATATAAATTTGGTCTTAGTGCATAAGGGAGAGGCAAAGCAAAAAAAGAAAACTATATATAATATGTGTATATGTATATATATAACACTAATGAATATCAGTGCAAAAGTTTTGAATAAAATATTAGCTCATGGACTATAGCAGATGATTGAGGTCATAAGTCTATGCTTAATTCATGATTTATCTCAAATCCCTATTTCCTCCTGTTGTCCAGGTGGTCTGTAGGATACTGCCATGGCACTATTGCTTATTTTTCTGCCTTTGTTTATCCTTACTCAATCACTGTCAATAAATATTTCCTTCTTGGATTTTTTTTAAATTTCCTGCCATGAGCTTACTTTTTCACTACACGGTCTTACTCTAACATCCTTTTTATAGATTGTTTTCCTTTTGAATAAAGTATAGCTTTACAAGGCTAAATTATAGTCCCATCCTACCATATCTCAGTGATATCTGGCATGAGAGTAACTCTCATTTAATAAAACCTAGAAGTTTACAAAGTCATTTCCTCACAACAACCCTCCACAGTAGGGAGTTAACTATAAAAGTAGCTATTTTTGACTTTGTATTGTTGTTGAAGATTGATTATTCTGGAGAAGAGAAGATTTAAGGGATACATGGTGGTGTCAAGTATTTGAAAAGGTACCATGTGGAAAAGGGATTGAACTGGTTCTTCTTGGACGTGGAGGGCAATAAGTAGAAATTGCAAAGAAGAAAATTTAGGTTTAAAGTAACAGTAATTAAAGTGATCCAAAAAATGAAGTGAGGTGTTTTGAGAGGTAGTGGTTTCCCTTCACTTGAGGTCCTCAAGCAGAAACTGGATAACTACTTTTCAGATGTTTTATAGACATCACTAATTCAGTTACAGATTGGTCTCCAAGGCCCCTTTCAGCTCTGAGAGTCTTTGAATCTGTTGGCTTTACTTTCAGCCTTATGTTATGTACAAAGTTAATAAATATGCCATCTATGCTTTCCTCCAAATTCATGATAACAAACCCCATTGAATCCTTCTGCACCAAGGGGGACAGTACTTTTTCTGGAGACTTTTTTTGTTGACATCATCCCACTAATGACTGCCATTTTTGTTCGGTCATTGAGTCACTACCCAGTACGCTCTAGTCTAACCTGCATCACTCCAGCTTGCCCACAAAGTAAGAAACTTTGTGGGATGGTTTCACTAAATCTAAAATTACTTCCCTATATTTAGCAAAGTGATAGTGCCAGTCAGTGATTTAGGGAGGAAGGCTCCATTCCCAAAGTAACATTCCTTTTGCTGTGACCATGTGCATAACTTGTGCAAGATATACCAAGTATATTTTCACCTCATGTTTTCAGAAAACTTTAAATCAGTACCTCTATTCTTTAAAAATCGCTTTCCTTCCAGTATAGATTTCTGCGTGTATAGTTTATTGATCCAACTGCTCTTCTTGATTCTATTTTCTTAAGTACTATTTCCACTTCCACATAGACTGCATTTAGAGACTAAGGGGCAAGTACCCAACTGTATCATTTCCATTGTCATACATGATAAAAATCTTTATAGAAACACTGGTAGATTTTTTTTAATCTATTGTTCTGTCTTCATCTCATCTATAAATGTCTTTAGGACAATCTTTTCTGAATTTTTGTGCCAGGTTTTCTGCAATTGCACTTTCTGCCCCATCCCTACTTGCTATTTTGTAAGACAATGCTGTTCATAAACTTATACTATTCTCATCAGTAATATTCTGCAAAATGATTTATAACCTAAAACACTATCAGACCTCTTTGGCAAAGACAACTAGTATATGCTGGAAGAGATAGTTTCCGAGCTCTGGCCTCCTTCTTGTGGTGACTGTTGTCCGTTTACATCTGTAGGAAATAATAATGGTCAGAGTTCTTGTCTTTTATCCATCTCCCAATTTGATGTTATTACCGTATTTGAACGTATAGGGTGAGAGCTGTTGGAACTTCCCACGGTATTTCTTTGTCCTTGTCCTTCCGGTTTAGTGTTAATTCCTGACTGAACCCTCATTAAAAGTCTAACGGTACGGAAGCACACAGACATTGACTCAGAAATGATTCACACGTTCACAACCATTTATTTCCTATCTGTTAAGATCTCCGACAAGAAGGCCCATGCTTGCCATTGTGTTTGCTGCTGCAGAGGAGGATGCACAGCTCAAGGTCCAAACGGAAGAGGGATTCCCTCTAGATGTTCTTGTTTTTTGTGACATAATATTAATCACACAAAACTTCAGAATGATGTAGGGCAGAGGTCAACAAACTATGGCCAGCATGGTCCAAATGTAGACCAGTGTCTGTTTTTGTATGGGCTGTGAGCTAAAAATGGTTTTTATATTTTAAATGAAGTTTTATTTTAATTGGAAATGTAAAAATCATTCTTAGTTTGCAAGCAAGTTGAATTTAAACCTCAAGAGGTATTTGCTGACCCCTGGTATAGGAGGCACCCTCAGTGAGATCCATAGCCTCTCAAAAAAAAAAAAAGCCATAGCCTAGTAATTACAGAGAACAGTCTGAGTGGATAAAAAAAAAAACCAACTCACATTTGCCAGCTTATGACATGCAGTAGAACAAGTATTAAGTCAGTTCATCCGTACAGATCTCCTGGTCAGGCACAGTTGATAGACAACAAACTGAGCCTAGGGTTAAATGATGGTTAAATTGCACTTGGGAAATTGTATAACACTTTCCATAGTCACAAGCTGACCTCTGACCTAAAAACCCATCTTTGTTAATGCCAGTATTCTTCCTGTGATGATGTGACTGAATCATGGATTGGCACAATTGTCAAAAAATCAAAATTTTAAGTGACCCAAAAGACAGTGGAGGAAAATGTGGCTGTTGGTAGAGACAAGGCCTTACCAGGAATGATATATGTGCAAGAAATGGTATAAAAAGGAACTGGCCAGTCATATAGCAGGAATAAAAAGGTAATAGAGCTCTTAAGTGTTGCCTTGGTACACATGAAGTATTACAAGAATTAGAGGAAAGTGTCAATAATGTTTCCTACTAATACTAATAACTTTGATGATAATAGGTAGCATTATGTAGTTTCACTACAACCCTTGGAGGCAGGTGCTCTTACTATGCCAAAGATCCTAAATTCTCTATGAAGGCTTAATGAGAGGGCATAGGCAGAAGTTATTTAGGAAGAGACAGTATGATATGGATTAGAAGGAGTAGACATACCAATGAGATCATGAATCTGTAAACATTCCTTTGTTCTTCAGTTCTTGTTAGTTAGCCCACAAACATTAATTAAGTGCCTGTTATGTGCCAGGTATTGAGCAAGGTACTGGGCATACAAAAAGAGGTAAAAGCCAGTCCCAGCCCTCAAGGAGCTCACAGGCTATGAGGGGACAGTAAGCAAACAAATATCTACAGACTGTCTACTAGATAAAGAGGAAATAATTAACAGAAGGAAAGCAGTAGAATTGGGAAAGCCTTCCTATGAAGATGGAATTTTTGTGGGGACTTAAAGGAAACCAGGGGAGTCAGTGGGGGACAGACAGAGAAAATACCATAAGATATTCATCTTGTTCATGAAACAGTCAGGAAGCCAGCACCACTTGGTCAAAGTGTCCATATCAGAAAATAAGGTATAAGAATACTGGAAAGTTAGGAGGGGGCTAGTTTATAAAGGGCTCTAAATGCCAAACAGAGCATTTGGTATTTGATACCAGAGGTCATAGGGAACCATTGTATTTTGTTGAGTAGGGGAAACCAACATGATGAGACCTGCACTTTAGGAAAATCATTTTAGTGGTTGAATGGAGTGAGGAGAGACCTACCAGCACGCCTGAGGTAATGAGGGCCTGTACCAACATGGTGGCAGTCCAAGAGGGAAGAAGAGGGATGTATTCAAAAGATGTTGCAAAGAAGAAATCCACTGGCCTATGGTCCAACAGATTGGGATGGTCGGGTGGGGAGAGATAGTGAGGAGTGTAGGATAATTCCTAGGTTGCAGACCTGAGGGACTGGGAGGATGATGTTACCCTGTACAGTAATAGGAAAGATAGGAGGAGGGGGGACCTTAGAGGGAAATATTATGAGATTGATTTGGGGCATGTTGAATTTAAGAGGTCTACTTGTCATCCAGTTAGAGATGAGAAGGGAAATTGAATATAGCTGCAGGAGCCCTACACTCTTCACTGGTGAATTTAAGTTTGAGTCTTGGTTCTAGACCATGCTCACTATGTGACCAAGAGCAAATCATTTTGCCACTCTGAATCTCAATTTCTTCATCTTTAAATAATGAGAATAAGGGAATAAGAATACTTGTACTCTCTATTGTGCAGTATTGGTTGTGAGTAAATCACTTTGTAAACCTCCAAATTGTATTAAATATGAATTACTCCTGTCAGACCTCACTGAGATTTGGTGGGGTGGAACTAGGATAAGGCCCTTTAAGGCTGCACCTTACTCAAAAGGAACTTGATTCATAAAAAGGACACGAGAGTAAGATTATGTAGTGAAAATGGAAACTCATGGGAGGAAATTTAACAAACTCAAGGGAAAAAATCATCACAGACAGTAATTGGATCAGGATAAGCAAAGAAAAATAAGTGATGTTGCCATAATAGTATCCTAAAGGCCACCTGAACAGCAGGTGGAAAGAGAATGCTGAGAAAAGTCACAGCAGAAGGAGAACTATGCTTAGGGTGAAGTCTAAGGACCTCAGTCATGAGGACAGCTGATGAAATGCTTTGGGCCCAAAACAGGTCAGCTCATAAATTCCCTATTTGCTTAATACTTTCATTTTTTAAGAAATGAAGGAAGTGATAAAGAAAACTGGTGTTCTAGACCTGACTGATAAGTAGAAATTGTTGCTGAAGCAGAAATAATGGGAACCTGAAAAGGAAGTAGTTCCTCCATCTTAGACTTCATGATAACGACAGAGTAGGAAGCTAAACAGAATTTGATTCGTCCCCTCGATCTGGGGGGAAGACTGAAATTCCACAAGGAAACTCATCCCCTAAGGGACTGAGAAGTTCTCAATAATGAAATTCTGAAGATGCTAAGAGAGATGCTTTCACTGGAAAGGAAAAGAAAAGTCTAGCTGTTGATGCACAGGCAACTCATGGACCAACTTAGGTTTTTTAAAAAAAAAATATGCAAATGATAGAGTCAGTGACACCTAAGGGAGGAGGACTAGCCCAGTCATCTAAGAATTCAGCAATAGAGTTCAGAAAGCACTGAGAGTGCCAATGAATGTAAAGAATGAAAGAAAAACTAGATGGGGGAGATCTAGAACAAAAGAAGGAAATAAATCACTGTTCAGAATAGAAGGAGGAGGATGGTAATGAATTACACAGAGAATGAAAAACCAACTCGACAGCTTTGATTCTGCTCCTGTTTTCTCTACCAAGGGGAAATGAAGATTAGGGCAGAAGTGGTAAACAGGGATTTAAAGGGAAGGCTGAATAGATAGAAAGGTAGTGTCTAACTGTCCTCCTTTATTTCAGTTATGAAGTTCTGAAGAAATACATTCCAGGGTTTTGAAAATAATGGCAGGTGTTATTACTGAACCAAAGTCAGTGATCTTTGAACAATTGTGAAAAATAGGAGAGGTGATGCAAGACTAGAAGTAGGCAAATATTCAGATTTTTTTTTTTTAGGGAAAGGCTAGAGTCTGGAAACTATACACATTATGTCAATTCCTAGAAAAATTCTAGAATGTATTATTAAATTTCTGGTTTGTTAGCCATTTGGAAAAGGAAGTGGTATTAACTAAGAGTCAGAATGACTTTGTATTTTCATTGGGTTATTATTCTAGTAGAACATGGGAAGATCACTTTTATATAGTATGTGTGTATACATATATATATTTTTTCCATCAATACTTTTAATAATATCTCATTTTATCCTTTTCATCAAGAAAAAGTTGGAGGGATAGCTGATAGATTGGATGACAATAGATGGAAATGATGGGTCAAATCCAGGAGAAATGTGAGAAGATCCTACAGATGATTCCTAGGCATCAGTTGTAAAAGTACAGCATATGAGTGGTCTAACTTGGTAATAACAATTCATATGAAAAGTATCTAGGAGTCTTGGTGGATTCCAAGTTCATTGAGTCCTTAATACAGCATGGTAGCCAAAAAACTATGAAATCTTAAGCTGCATTCAGAGTTATAGCATTCAGAATTAGAGAAATGATAGTCCCACTGTATTCTACCTGGTCAGACCCCATCTGGAATTATTCATTTTGTGGTGCCACATTTTAGGATAGAAATTGATAGACTGCATGGAAGGGAACAACCAGAATGGAGAAGAGAGCTAGAGGTCCATGGCATGCAAGAATCATCTGAAGGATCTGTGAATATTTAACTTGGAAAAGATATAGAGGTAGAGTTTTCTACAAATATTGGAAAGTAGTCATGTGTAAAAGAAATTAGACTTGCTCTCTGATTTAAGAGGACAGAATAATGAACAGTGACCAGAAATTGAAAGAGATAGTTGGGCTCAGTATAAAAAAATCTTCCCAATCATCAGAGTTATCCCACAATCCTCTGATTACAGGATATTATAAATTTAGAGCTAAAATGGATCTTAGTCATCTGTTCAAACTCCTTCAATTTATATATGAGGAAACTGTGATCCAGGGAGATTAGGTAATTTGCCTAGGAAGAGTCAAACCCAGACCCTTTGGCAGACATAAAATGTTCCTTCTTCTGTGTCATAGTATAGGCTGTGTGACCATTATGGCTAGGTATTCTAGAGGAGTAGTCTCCAAAGTGGCCTGACCCTGGAGGATCTGTGACCTTGACTACAAAGGAACAAAAGTTATACTCCAAAGGACTATATGGTCACCCAACCAGAGGGTGAGAAATGGGTTATATTCTAGCATCAATTAGTTATAAAGCTTGTCTGTGACACAACCACACCAATCCTCATTCCCCAACATTCCCCCCCATTCTTTCCCATCCACTGCCATGCAAGTTGTCAAACCTCTGTACCCCCTCCTAAGCCAGCTGTTGACCCCTCAGCTCAGTTACAACTTAACCCCTGCCTGGGCACCCAGAACAGCATCTGTGGCGATTCTAATGGGGAAATCCCCAGGCCTCCACCCAGTATACTCACCCCAAGTTTCTGTGGTCACTTAATGACTACAAGAACTTCCCCTTGGAGGACCAATTCTGTTCTCCAAGGCAGTGGTTAGTAAGTAGAAGTAAAAATCCACTTTCCCATTTTAATTATGGGCAGACAAAATGAACTTCATAGAATGAGCAGGCATGGATGAGTTATAATACAAATTCATTTAAAATAGCAATTCGATTCACAGTAGCTTTTTAGTGCATATTTTCTCAGTCGAAAGATCTTGTAGATGATCATCTAAGAAAATTTTTGACAATAAAGAAGGCACCTCCTACCAAAAAGATATTATTATACTCCAGAGTAGAGTGGAAAGAGTTCTTCAGTTTGTGAGTCCAGAGATTTGTGTTTGAAACCCAGCTCTATCACTCAGGAGCCACATGACCCTGGGCAAGTCACTTAATCTCTTTGAGCGTCAATTTCCTCATTTGTAAGATGGTGATGATAATCCTTTTACCTTGTACCTAATCAGATTGTTGTAAGGAGATTGTTTTGTGAAACTTTAAAAGCCATCTAACTAGGAGTTGTGAGTTATCAAATGGCACAGTCACAGGTGTTCAGGACCGTTCTGCTGCTGCCCTCTTCTGTCTGTGTGCCTTTGCCTAGGTTTATAATGTCCTTGTCCTCTTTCCACTCTCAATCATCGTCTGTTAAAGTCCTCTACACACACACACACACACACATACTCTCTCTCTCTCTCTCTCTCTCTCTCTCTCTCTCTCTCTCTCTCTCTTTCTCTCTCTTTCTCTCTGTCTTTCTCTCTCTCTCTGCAGCCTTCCCTGATTTTCCTCCTTGCTCCCAAAGCCAGTATTAATTTCTCCATCCTCATACTTCTGGATCTCCTAAGTGATTGCCCCTTTTATCTGTGCTTCCTCTGACTTACCACAACCTCTTGCCCGATTCTGTGCTGGAAGTACAATGAATGTTTCCCATTCACACTTCCTTCGGATGATTCTTGAATGCCATGACCGTTGGTTGCTCCCTTCCACACAGTCTCTCAGTTTCCATGCTAACATGTGGTATTATGAAGTGAGTAATTACAGCTGGGGTCTGAGCAGGTAGAGTTCCTTACATGTGCAGCCTTTTCCTTTTCTTTATCTCATCCCTGCTATCATTGTTATTTATGCATATATCACTTTGTGTCAGGTTTAGAGGGTAAATTCCTTGAGAGCAGGATCTTACGTTCTGTCTCTTTTTGTATCCCCAGCACGAAATAGATGGCCTTGTGCATTTGTGGTTCAGTGTCAGTAGTATCTGACTTCTTATGACCCTGCTTCAGGTTTTCTTGGCAGAAATACTGGAGTGCTTTGCCATTTCCTTCTCCAGGTCATTTTACAGATGAGGAAACTGAGGCAGGCAGGGTTAAATGACTTGCCCAAGGTCAGCCAGCTAGTAAGTGTCTGAGACCAGATTTGAACTCAGGTAGATGAGTCTTCTTGATTCAGGTCCCAACATTCTATCCATTGCACCACCTGACTGTCCTGATGTCTCTGGATGGGCTTGAGTTACCAACCTTTCAGGTTCCTTTAGAAATTTTTAGGGAATTTGAATGAATGAAAAGAGTTCCAGTGCAGTGGGTATTATTGAAGTGTGGGTCTATGAGATTCCATGAACTAGTTTTCAGTATTATTTGTGTTTTAAAAAATGACAATGATTGTTCTTCTGTTTCTGAAAAAATAATTATTTGTGGTATTTTATTTTTAAAATCATCTATCCATCTCATTGTTATCTCATTTAAAACATTAATCTCAGAATTCTAATTAAGTGATTTTTGTCTGTTATATTTTGTGGAATGGCAAATGAGAGTAGGCAAGGGAATGAGCTCCAAGGGATCTTTTGCCTGGTAGGCACAGACCAGGAGCCAAAATCATGTGCAAGCCACTGATGTAACTAACAGTAGTGGGATTGGTGAACCTAAAGCAAGCCTGCTCTGTTTATAAGGATGGACTGTAATAGTTCAGTTTCTTCATAATAAATGTGAACATGAAGTCCAAAGGTAAGTCATGTTCCTACATGATGTTCTATGACACTGATAAAATCATCTTGTGTGTACCCATTCTGATTTCATCTGAGGGGAGAAAGCTGTTCAGAGCTAAAATTGACGTACTCTAGAATACATTTGTGACTGGATTCACTGGACTTTAGGCCACAACCTTTTATCAAGAGGAGATAGTATATTATTTTAAAGCATTATGTCATTTGCTGTGACTGTCTATTATTTAATGTGACTTCCTAGGCCATTTTACAGGCTAACAAAGTAAAGTGTTAATATAGTGAAAATAGCATGGCATTTGCACTTAGAGGACTTTCCTATTAGAGATCCAGGGGACAGTAGCTTTGGGAGTTAATTAGCTATAGTGTTGAGTAGATCCACTTCTCTGATTGGTATGTTAAAGCATCTTGCAGTTATCACAAAAGGTTTGTAAATAAGTTGACAGCTATTGTTCCTCTAATAAGATTAGAGTAGTGATTTCAGCTGACTTTAATCTGCCATGTAACACCCCAAACCACCTGGGGCCTTCCTTGGTGCTAATGTTTCCAATTTGAGGGAAAAAACAAATCCATGTTTAAAGACTTTATAATCCTGGAAGTATTTTTGTTAATGAATTTCTGTTTTCAGTTTTTAAAAATCCTTTGCCACCATGATTAAAAATTAATTTGACATGTTTCTTTATTTCATAGTTTCAAATATATTATTTTCACCTTCTTTGAAAGAAAGTTAATTTCAGGAAAACACAGAAAGATTAGTGTTTATTTTGTTGGCATTTAAAAACTGTTCTTTCACAACTAAAATGAGTCTCTGAAAATATGGAACTCATTGGATATAAACATAAAGAACTATAACCAATTACATGAAAATATTGGAATTAATACATGCAGATAAAAATGTCATAAAAATCATTAAGGAGTCTTGAGAAAATAGAATTTTAAAACTACTTTTAGTTTTGCTGTTACAGCCTATATAAGCTGTGAAGGATCCCTGTTCCAGGTCCCACTCTCACAAATGAGTATCATGGTCTCTGAGCTTGGCTACCTCTTCCCCTTCACTATTCTAGGGGGCATCCCAGAGGGGTTGGGGGATTCTCTAATGCAGTTGACTCAAGCCCTGCCTGACAAGATTATAAGTGGAGAATCAATTCAGGTAGGCAGTCTTGAGTAACTTTTAGAAAAGGAATATTTAATAACATTGTAAACAAGAACAGGTGGTGCAAAACATTCTAGTTCACAAGAGCATGCTTGGAGACTGTTAGCATCAGAGGGGTAGTTACAGTTCCAGGTTTCTCCCCATCATGAATGATTCCAGGACATGTCCTTAAGCTCATGAATCTGTATCCATCTTTCCTTGACTCTTGATGCAAATACTGCCATTAACTGACTCAGGAAAGAAGTTTAGACCCTGATGGGGAGAGGGAGCAGAAATCCAGTTTCCTCCTTTGATTGGGGGTGGGGGGCATTCGGGGGTGGGGGTAGCAACTGAGACCTGACCAAGGCTCAATCCAAAGTCCTTCCTCCCCACCACGGTGGGTCCTTCTCAGACCCACCCCACTCCTTCACAGGGGCCCCTTGCTTAAACCTCCCAAGTCATTTCTTCCTCATCCCAATTGTGACTGTTCATGAGGACATGAGAATATGGCCTAGTCTCCTCGGCTTCATGTCTGGCCCATTTTGCTTCATCAGTGTCTTTCAAAGATTTTTTTATTTCACATACCTCTAAGGACTTTTTAATTCAATGTGTTCTCAATTCAGGTTTCAGAATAAAAATGGGGCTGGGTGGTTTCAACCCCACACAACACTATTACAAACAGAATATAATATAAAAGCACGTTCATATTTGACCAGATAATACCAGTTGTATTTGACTAATGTGAGATCGGTGAACAGATCTATAATGAGACTTTGTTCTAAATTAACTTTAGCACAGTAACTTTACAAACATGAAATAAAATAATTTCTCTTCCTCTTCTTGGCCTATGAACCCTTCTTGTTGTAAATGGTTTTTAAATACAATGTCCCAGTGAAGTCTTTTAGTTTAAATTTTATTTTTAGTGGGGATGATCTGTGAAATAATTTCAGCAATAGTTTATTCTTCATTTTGTTTAAAGAATAGGATTTCTATTTCCAAGATTACAGACTTTTTTTTACTCTTTTTTTGTGTGCAGATTAAAGGTGAAGTAGTGTGACCTGGCTGCTTTTTCTAGTGTGTTTTGTACTAGGAGAATAACATTACCTTTTTACTCCACTGGTTTTTCTCACTCCACTGGTTTCTTCTGAATCTTATAATCCTGTAATTCTTTGAATCTTGACATAGGGAAAACCCCAAACGCAGTATTGCTGGCTATTATAAAGCACCATAATAGTACTTCATTGTCATAGATTTTTCTTACCCATATTCAGATATACTTTGGTTTAGATCACAAGTAATAATGTAACTATATACAATATAACCTAAAACATAATAATGTAACTTGAAGTGTAGACGGTAAAAATTAGACATTATGTACACTAAGAGATTTAATCATAATTCATTCATCAGTGTTCCAAAATAATTGCTTCTACAAATTTACCTCAACATTTTCAAATAAATTTCAATTTTTCATATTAGTCTTAGCGCTTGTTCCTAATTGCCAGGAAAAATAAAGGCTTTCTTCTGTGTCATTATAACAACAAAATTTGACCAGGGAAAGAGTTGAGAAAAACGTGCCTACTCCCTCTATTCCAAAAGGGGGTAAAGGTGGGGGGCCAGGCTGTGAGGTGCAGGTTCTGACATACCAGTTGTGTGGAACTCTCCTCTTTTTCTTTCTTTTTCTTTTTGGATCTTGGTTACGAGGAATAGTTTGCTGGGTGGGAGGAAAGAAAGGCTCTGTTTGGAAGCAAATGCTGTAAAATGACAAAGGGTATCAGCTCTTCAAAAAGAAGGGTTTACTTTGTTGACAAAACGAAAACTGAGTTGTGAACTTCAACTGATCATCAAGGTCAGAAAGTGTTAGACTCAGAACAGTGTATGGAGAATTTGATCAGTGGCCAGATGCGCATCCTTACAAATGTCATAGCAAGCCTTCTTTACCCTTTTAAGTTCTACTTAAAGCCTGTAAATTGGCTACATATTCAGGAAAGAGTTTTCAAGGATCATCTGCAGTGAACAATATATTAGATGGGGTCAGATTTCAGCTCCTTTATTCAGGTTTGTTATGGTATCATTTATTATTGGAGTCAGAGGAACTTTGGTGTTTGGATTTGACTGAGGGGGCAGGGCCCTTGACTGGAATCTTCACTGCCCCTGACCAGCATGGGGATAGAGCCACAGTACTTGAGCCCTAGGGCTTGCTCAGTAAATGCCTACGACCTCCCTCACTTTACCCCTTTGGGCTCCATATAATGGGCACTTAGTGAAAAACTAAGTGCCATTAAATGTGTCTCATTATTTCACTCTGTGTAGCCCAGTCCCTCACTACTGTACAGAATCTTTGAAGGATACCCAGACTCCTTCAGGTGTTTTCTGGACTTGAGTTTTCAGCAGAAGCCCTCTCAGTAATAACCAACGCTTTAGTGTCCTCTCAGCAAGCCGAAGTGAAGTGCCATTCAGCCCCAAGCCAAGCAGCCACCTTATGGAGAGTCTGTCACTGAAAGCTGTTTCATCTCTTCCCTGAGGATCCTCTCTCTACCTGGCTGTGGGGCCTTGCCTTCTGTTTGACCCTGCAAAGACTTCCAGTTGCCCCAGTCTCAAATTACAGTGAAAGCTGCTTAGAAAGACCACCCAGGGCTGGCCCCACACAAAAGTAATCTTTCTGACAGGTGCTCTTCAAATACAGGTGGTCTCTTAAGCAGGTTTCTCTCTGTGGGCAAGTTTTTCCTGACATTGAGGTCACTGTTTCCCTGCCTCCCCCCTTCATTTCTCATGAGAAAAATAACCATCACAAGTTTGTTTCCTTGTGATGTTTGCAAGTACAAGACAGTGTCAAGGAACGTTTGACAGCTGAAAGTAAAAGAGAAATTTTCTGTTCACAAAATCATTTTTAAGTACAGGTGTGCCCTGACTTTAAGAAAAATCACTGTACTATACTCAAAATTCTCCAAACACACCAGAGGATAGTTATTTACTCTCTTCAAAAAAAGTTTTCACTTTTTAAAGAGGTTTACAATCAGTGCCTTTATGTATTAGATTTCCTACAGAATTGAAAATACTATTTTTTATTGAACTCTTCAGGAATATGGTTACTATGTAAAATAAGGTTTGTCTACACTGAACATTTCTTCCTAGATTCATACACTGTCGATCCTGAAGGAAGCCTTCAAGAGTGCCTAGTCCAACTCTCATTTCACAGCTGAGAAACTAAAGCCCAGAAAAAATGAAACACTTTTGTTCCAGTTCCCACCATGACCATTGGAGAGCCTGCTCTGGGCTCTGGTTTTCCAGATTCATCTCATTGCTTACCAGTCTTTTCACTATGCTGCGCGACCTTACTCTTTGCAAAAATACATCCAGACTGTTATAAGATTAATGATGCATTTCTGTAGTGTGTGAAGGCTTCAACATGGTTCCTTCCCCCAAACAATACTGTGAAATGGGTTATGCAAGTGCCATTAGCTACATTGTATGTCATTTGCTCAGGCTCCTATAGCTAGTGAGCATCAGGGCAGGGAGACTGGCCAAGGCTTCTGACTCCAGATCTAGGGTTTGTCCCCTCTGCCATGCTGCCTCTCAAATGCCAAGCAATTTCTCATAATTAGCAGTAGCATCTAGCAGATTTTTAGTATCCTACTCCCTGGGTAGAAAGCTGTAGAAATTTCCTAGAAAACAGATCAAGTTGGTTGGCTAAGTGAGTTCCAGTGAATGCACATGCTATTCTCTTGTGTAAAATCTTTCAGTGATGCTTAGGATCACACAGCCAAGAACTAAAAAGTCAGGCAACTCCTATTTTTTGTTACGTTCAAGTGCTAGAGCTTATTATAGACTTTCTTCTTTCATCTTGCCTCTCAAGAACCAAAATATTTGTATCTCTTCATCCAAAGAGTGTGGCTTCATCCAAAGAGGGTGCCAAAGAGAGAGGGCTGGGTCTGGAGTCAGAGGATGTGGGTTCAGGTTCTCTTTGTCTATACTGCCCATGTGATCTCAGTTTCTTCAACTACATAATGACTAGGTTGTACTAGACCCTGTACTAGACCCTGAAGATTGCTTCCTTCCTGCTCTGAATCCATCATTTCATGTGCCAGACCCCTCTTAGCTGCTACCTTAGAAGCAACTCTTTAAGAAATTCTGTGGTTTGCTGTTTCTAAGTTATAAAGAGCCTAGTTGGAGATGACACTACATCTTGGATACTTCTGTCTTTGTTCTGTCCTGAATCTGGGCCGCAGTGAACCTGGTTTATCCATTAGCATGGGAGCTCCTTGAGGACAAGGAGTGTTTGATATTAGTCTGTGCATCATCAGCACTCAACATACTACCTTGCACTTAGGAGGGTAGCATTTAACAAATCCACAGGCCAAAGATTCTCAGGATGTGAAGGCAGGTAACCAGAGACTTGGTCACACAGGTTAAAATCAGGGCTTAGTTAGGACCTACAAGATAAATTCAATAGGCAAGAATCAAGGAAGGTCAGTTTAATTATCATGACTGAGTCTTTGTAGCACCAGAGCAAGCTCTTAAAAAATGTCTTGCTTTGGCAGGACCCAGAAAACAATGACTGCTCCTCTGTCTCTTGCAATCTTTTTTTTCTCCAGTGACCCCACAGCTGTAAACAAGGCTCTTTGAGGGACCTGGATTTATCAGGGTGGGCCTTGAGCCTCTAGGACAAGATACAGTTTCACAGAAGGTTAGATCTGAAGGTAACCTACACAGCGATCAAGGTCCACTCCCACAGTCTACAGAGAAGGAAACTGAAGCTCTGAGAAATGACTGACAGACAGATGGGGGAGCCCTCTGCGGGTAGCAGTGCCCAGGACCACACACCACTTGGTGACTTCTCATCAGACTCTTTCCACTGATTTCCTTCAGCTGTAGAATCTTCATCCATGCAGAAACACTTAGTGTGTGTGCCCCAGGTAGAATTCAGGTTCCACTGGAGAGGTGAGGGCTGGCCTCTCCTCGTATTTACTTATGGGTCTAGCACCTGAAGAGGAGCTCCTAGGGCCTTTCCCTGGCAATAGGCATCTGTTGCAGCTTTCTTCCTGGGTCTGGTTCACAGCCCTGGTTACAGCCTGAAGGCCTAGAACTTTGGAAATCCAGGTGTAAGTTGCTCCAAAGTCATCAGATCAACTATTTGAGGCTTTAAGGTACCTTGGAACTTATTCAGTCTAATCCCCTAATTTTGCATATGGAAAAATTGATGAGAAGGTTTTCTCTAATTTAGACCTTAAAGATGCAAACATGAGCTCTGCTCTTATCAAAAATCATGACTTTGGGTTCTGTATGTGTGAACTTCAGCCATATTTATAGAAAAGAAAATAATCAAAAAACCTCCAGACTTACAGCAGCATTCCTTTTTTTCCCCATTACTTTCAGTTTGATTCTTATATCTCCCTTTTACCTACTCTACCTTCTGTCTAAATACCAGAATTAGAAGGTCAAGAAGACAAACAGGGGAAGGGAAACAGGGAGGAAACAGACATTTTATTAAGCACCTGCTATGGGCTAGGGACATATGGAGTGCTCAGGGAGCACTAGCACCTTGGGTGTAAGGACTTGCCAAGCCCTTTTCAGGGCTGCTCATCCGTCTTTGGTGTCCACCTGCCACCCAGCCTGTAGCTCCCAGAAGCTATAGCATGAGCAGCATCAGCCACGCCCTGGTAAACTGTCTCAGCAGATGGGCTAAACCAGGTTGAGGGTAGCTGACAGGCCCCAGTCCTGTTGGTGAGTTGGGGGATATTCGTCCCAAGCATGTACAGACTTCCCCAGAGGAATGAGCAGATGAGAACAATTTGTTGGAACGGTCATGAAGGTGGCTGATGCAGGTGCTGTGAAGCGTTTAATACTTGATCAGACATCAGAGATGCTGGGGTCATCCACTAGATCCCAGGCCTTCCCCAGTCATCCTGACTTTTGTCCTGCCCCTCGACTTGCATGACTCTGGATGAGAGAGTGAGGCTGACGACTTTGTACACTCACTTAAATCCAATTCATGGGCAAGTCAAGACATCACCCTGTGATATCATTAGTCCTCTTTGAAAATGAAGGATCGGCAGCAACAATGACAGCTATGTGCCCGGCACTGTGCTAAGGGCTTCACAAATGTGATCTCATTTTGGCTTCCCAACAATTCTGGTTCTGTTATTATCCCTATTTTGTAGTTGAGGACACTGAGGCAGACAAAGGTTAAGTGACTCACACAATACCGGTAGGTGCTATTATGACCTCTTATTTTACAGTTGAGGAAACCGAGGCAGACAGAGGTTGATCATAGCCAAACTGCTAAGTGTCTGAGGCTGAATGTGAACTCAGGTTGTCTTGACTTGCCCAGAGTTCTATCCACTGTACTTTCTGTTCTCTGCTTCTGAGGTAAAGCTAAGATACTGAAAAGTAATCCGTCATTAGGTTGATGTACAAATGATCACTTGACTGTCTTGGATGAAAACACTTTTTTGTTTGTACACAGCTAAACATTTTGAAACTCTGGATATTTCAGTTGATCCAGCGTTCCTGTATGTAGACCTCTGAGATTTTATTAAGCACCTACTGTGTGTAGAGCTCTGCCCTGGGTGATGAGAGTTTTTACTCATGAAACCTTCCCATCAAGTAGGGATATAACACTATGGGAACAACTCTTAATGTTGTTAGCAAACCTTTAATATTACGAGTAAAATTTAAAAGACAGCAGCCTGGGGAAGGAATCAGCAGGGTGAACATCTGTGTAGTGGTCAAAAGTCATAAGAGGCTCAAAGAGAGTGCTGACTGGTCATCAGCATTTAGAGAGAGACCTTCTGGCCATGGAGGTCTTCCTTTTGTGACCATGATTTTTGGTATGAAGATGCTGGAAGGATAATTACTCAAACTTTATAAAATGAAATGTCCTTTTTCTCTTAGGTCTCTCAGCAATGCCATCAATGTGTACAATCTCACCTGCAGCAACTGTTCAGAAAACTGTGCTTATGTTCTGTTCAGCAACAAGATCACCTTCTTAATGGACCTTCTAATACACCAGCTGACGGTATGTGATGTTCTGTTTTAGCTTTTTGGCAGAAAGGTTTCTGCTGTGGTTTTGAACTGGAACCCAGACAAACAGAGCTGAAGAAACATCCCAGGCAGGGCAGGACTTCTTACCTTCTGGATATCAGAGACCCCTCACTCAACCAGTGATGCCTGTGCATCTTTCTCAGAATCATGGTTTTAAATTCAGAAAACAAAATGCATAGGGCTACAGGGCAAACCTGATATGGAAATAATCGTCAAAATATTGAAAGAAACCAATATAGGACCTTCTAGGCCTCATGTAGGAACAGGATAAATAATTAAAAAAACAAGTGGCATAATGGAAATGATCCAGGATTTAGAGTCTAAAGATCTAGCTGCAAACCTGATCTGAAATACCACCTCCTACATTAGACCTCTCCTGATCCCCCTTAGCTACTAGTCTCCCCTTCCTCCCTGAAATAACCTTAGATTTACTTTGCATCCTTACACATATGCAGAGAATGTAAGCTCCTTGAGAGTAAGGATTGTTTCATTTTTGTTCCTTGATCCCCAGCAATGACCATAGTACCTGGTATATAGTAGGCACTAAATTGATGTTTGGCAATTGTCTGCATTGCCTATTTGACAGAATTTTTGAGGAAAGTACTTCATAAGACATAAGGCACTATCATTCGTTCATCTGTGTGTGTATATGCCTGTGTGATCTGTTAGTATTAGAAAATAGAAAGGTGAGAGAGGACTCTTTACTTATATGTGAATGAATGGCCTGGGTTTCAGAATCATTTGAAATGAAACTGATAAATTGCTTCCTAAATTCTGAAAATTCAGGTTATGTTGTCTGTCTGTGGGAAGAAGGAAAGACAAAGAAAGAACCAGGCTTGTCTTCTGTTTACTTTTAGTGATGATCTGCTGAGCATCAGCTACAACTAGCTGCTGTTGGGGGTGAGATGGAGGGATGGGGAGGGGAGGGTCATCTTACACTGTAAAATGAATAAATGAAGACATACGAAGCTCCTGTTGGATGCTGGGTTCTGGAGGTGGTGGACATGTACAGAAGTGAAGCAGCGCCTAACCACAAGAAGCTTATATTCACATAGGGAAAGACAAAACATACAGGAGAATGAATATTGGTCAATAAAAGAGTTTTAGACCAGAAGTTAGAAGGATGGTGAAAGGAACTGTCGGACAGTCAATCTGTTACCATTCTGAGAGCAAGATGTAGGAATAGGAAATGGGTGGTGGGGAGTAGTATGAGCCCAGCATCAGTGAAGGACAGGTAATAAACAAGTATTTACCATGTGCTGGGCTTTATGTCAGGTGCTCAAGATATAGAAAGATAAGAAAACAAATGGTTCCTTCCTTTTTCATCATTTGGGGTCAAGATGGCCAAGGCAAATGGCTGGATGAAATATGAAACGTGGGCCGGTGTAGGAACAGTTAGATATAGCAGGTTAGGGGAATTTGCGCTAATTCAGGCTCCAGTACAAGGACAGGGGTTTCATGATTTCTGGAAGCCCAGTGCAGAAGTGTTATTCCAGGTGGGGAGAAGCAGGAGGTAGGGGCAAGACAGCAGGATGAATCAAGTAGACTTCTCTGAGTAAAGACCATCCCTCTGACATGCTGCAGAGCACACAAGCAATCAAACCAGACTTAGGGTAAGGAAAGGGAATTCCTTGTACTTCCTGAGACTCTAATCCAGAGCCATCCTGTTCTTATTTCAAATAAAGAAGCACATCCCTAGAACAGCAGAACCAGAACGTTGTCATCCATCATTTGCTTCAAGTTTTCCACCAATGAGGGAACCACCTACCCTCCAAAGAAGTCCACTCCTCTGGACTGCTCTGATGATCAGGGAGTTCTTTTAGTCTAGCCTCGGGCTCCCTCTTTGCACCTCAGAACCAGGCTAATCCGTCTTCTCTGTGAGGATCCTCTGCATGTTTGTAGAAAGCCATCCAAACCCCCATAAATCTTTCCTTCCCCAGGATAATAAGCATCACTAATTTCTTCAGGGCAGTGCCTTAGAGCGTAGAACGCCAGGCTGAGAGCTTGATTCCAATGGACTGACCACCTTGTTCTAATGCAAAACGTATGCTTGCCAAAAAGACGCTTTTATGGAGAAGTCACACAGGGCAAGTGTTCACATGGTGGTCAGAAGAAGAAATAACACTACTTTCTTAAGAACTTTGGGATTGATTATGTGACATGGGAGATGCTGGCACAGAACCGCTCAACATGGGTGCTACGCTCTATGAGCAAAGCAGAATTGAGGGAGCTCAAAGGAAACAAATTTAGAGACTTCTCCTCAAACTTTGACATGGACTCTCAGGGAGCATTCTGAGCTCATATTGGTCTGATTAGCTGCAGTCCGACACACTGAAACTTGACTGTAGCCCAGTGATGTCATTTTAGTCCTCTTCCAGAACAAAGGACAACAACCAACCAGAGCACCAGGCCTGGAGTCAGGAAGACTCATCTTTCTGAGTTCAGATCTGGTCTCAGACACTTACTGTGTGACCCTGGACAAGTCACTTAACCCTGTTTGCCTCAGTTTCCTCACTGTAAAATGCGCTGGAGAAAGAGATGGCAAATCACTCCAGTATCTTTGACAAGAAAATTCCAGATGGAGCCAAAAAGAGTCGGACATAACTGAAAAATAGCAAAACCATGACAAACCACTTGTGTACCCCAGTCATATGAAAATGTTCTGAAGATATTCTCTTCCCTCATGAACAAATCAATGCTGCCACCTCCCTGATAATGTGACCATCTTATTTGCTGTGTACTAGGTTGTGAGCAATGAAAAGAACTTCCAGCAAGCATGAAATGGTTTCCAACACCTTCGATTCAGCTTCTTTTGTGCATTTTCCTGAGTTTGGAACTGAGAAGACCCTCTCTCTGCTCTTACCTCCTTTACATTATGCCACTGTCTTATGCCTTTCTTCTTTACTTTCCCTTTTTAGATATTTCTGCAGCCAAATGCAGTGTATGCATTTATGACATAGGAAGAAAGGGCTGCTAGATGGTTTCTGCTCCAGGCGTGTTATGCATCTTTTTTAGATGCTGACGAGTGTGCACACCTGTTTTTTATATAACGTGTAACTAAAAGGTTAAACGTAGATACTTGGCTCTGCTTCTTTAATAAAGATGAAAGGGGGGAAAAGGGATGAAAGACAAACCAGCAGGTTCAGAAATAATGACCAGAAGAATTCAGCGTCATTTGTAAAACATCCAGGCTCCTGCCCTATCACCCTCCTCCAGGTCTGCCCCAGCATAAAGACTATCTAGGCATCATGTTTTCTTCACGTGGGATTGCATGGGGTGGCACAGAGGATTCAGGACCAGGAGACTGGAGATCTAGGTTCAAGATTGGCTTTCCCTTCGTATTAGTCATGTCATTAGTCATTAGTCACCTTGAATGAACTCTTGGAATAAATCATTTCTCTTCTCTGGACCTCAGCTTCCCTTCCTGTAAAATAAAGGGGACCGACCAGATAGTCTTGAAGGTCCTTTCTGGTTCTGAACATTGCATGGTTCTCAGAGCAGTCAGTTGTTGGGCCTCTGGAGTCAGAAAGCCCTGAGTAGGGATCAGAGCTGTCCTAGCTGGATAGCCTTAGACGAGTCGTTCCTCTTCAGTCTCAGAACCACCTCACAGGGTCAGTGGGAGCACAAAACAAAGTCATGTTGGGAAAACCTTATTGGTCCTTGAAGTACCACATAAATGACAGCTTCATTATTGTGATGTGATTTCTGTGCTCATTTGTTTTTACTGTCATAATCTGCAAGTGATTAATCAGCACAAGAGCCTGTAATAGCGGGTAGAACACCTTCAGATGGCTTTTCTCCAAGTAGAGCACTAAAGGAGAACTATCCTGCTAGCATTGTTTGTATTGGCTGCGCTGCCTGAATCTGCAGGTAAAAAGTTACTCCAGTAGTCCTCTTGGCAAACAAATATCTATATTCTCACCCAGGGAGCATTAGAGGTGAACTGCAAAAACAAGATTTCATTCATTCATTCAACACAAATGACTTAGCTTGGTTCACTCCCTCGGTGCACAAGGGAGGCTAAAGAAGACTGTCATATCTCTTAGGAAGAAAGGCTGAATGTGTTGGGGGAGAGACCCCAGGCTTGTAGTGAGGATTCGGAGATCGATAGGCAAAGCTACAAATGCTAGTTATTATTATCATTAGAGGAGATGCGCAGGCCTTGCAGCGACTAAAGAACTCTTCAAGGCAATGTAAGTGTTAAAAGGGATCCGGAAATTGTAGAGCTGGAAAAGGCGTTTAGAGACCTAGACCCACCATTTATTTTACAGGTGAGCAAACCGAATAAAAGAGGAAGGTCACTTGTCCAGAGTCCTACTGCTCAACTGAGTGAAGATTGAACCCCAGGCTCGGTGCTGTGGGTCACCTGAGGGCTGCCCCAAGGCAAGGGTCATGGCTCATTCATTTATCTCACCTTCAAAAGTCCATACCAAAGTTAACTTCTTTGTGGTTTTTATTTCTGTGCATGCATAATTCTGTCCTCTGAGGAGAGATTTCATCTGATATGGGAGGTATTTAATCCAGAACTTTATCATTTATCCCAGTGTTTCATTTCACTTCAATGTCAGTAAATATTTTGTTTGAAACTCATTTTTAACTCATAGCAGCCTAAGTCTGAGATATTTTGTGTAAAGGTCCTGCTTTAAATTGCATATATATACATACACACACACACACACACACACACACACATACACACACACTCACATATATATTCTTGAGCCAAGCCTTTTGATCATTGAGATGTGAAATACAGGCTTTAAATAATTTACATGATGCTGTAGAATGTTGGTGAACCTTTTAAAAGGTAGCAGACCAGGAAATGCCTTGAAAAGGTAGATGCCTCCACATCTGCTACAAAAGCAAGACTCCTTTGGAGGGTATTCCAGGAACAGATGGTTGTTCTAATCCACTGGCTAAACTTGCCTAGTCTTAGAATTGCTTTCTTTGTGCTGAATGAACCCATTCCCTGGGTCCCTAGGTTAATTACTGGAGAGCAGGCGGTCTTCATTCTTTGCAAGTGATGACATCTAATCTAATGCCAAAGGTCATTTCTGTTCCAACATTTCTTGTGAAAGCAACTTCAAGCTATTCAAGACCTGAGTTCAAATTCTTCCACAGACCCTTACTGGAACAGTGGCTCTGGGCAAGTCACTTTACCTTTGTTGGCCTCCATTTCCTTATCTGTAATATTCCTTTATTAGAACGGAGGAAACAAGCCTAGGAAAGTACACAAAGTGATTTTCACAAGGTCACACAGCTAGTGAGTATCAGGGCCAAGATTTGAGCCCAGATTTCCAGACTCCAAATAATGAACTTTTCTTGTTTAGCTTCTCATGTTATCTCTTCCAATCTGTCCTCTGAGCCCTAGCACCATTTATATGGTATTGAGGACTGACTGACATCACTCTTGTACTTTTTGTTTACTCTCTTTGTGTCTGAGATGTCTCTTTTCTATAGGATAGTGGCCCTCCTCTTCTCTCTCTTTGATTAGCATCTAACTCTTCTTCCTGCACAGTAGATGTTCACTTAGTAGAGATGAATGGCATAGCTGTGGAACTTGACAGCTGTTCACCAAAATATTGAGGAGTGGCCTTGAGTGTTTCCAAAAACTAATCCTCTTCTCCTTGCCTCAGGATCCCTCATATCTGCCTTTCAAAATTCTAATTTTTGGTATTAAAATCAATGATTTAGAACAAGGACTGTTTTTATGCTTTTTTTTCCCATTTTTTATAAACTAGACCTAACACATAGTATGTGTTTAATAAATACTTATTTAATTTGAATTGGATTGATTTGGTCCAGAGTTGAATTTTCACCAACAAATGCATGTTAACAGGGAATCTAAAAAGGATAAATGACAGAAACAAATGGGAAGGGCTACAGTTTTTTATGTAGGAAAATAAAACACACCTGTCTCCTAAAGTCAAGATACTTGTCTCTCAGATCTTGCCTGACCACAGTGCTACCATCCTTTACATGAAATTGCAAGTTGGAGAGAGAGAGGTGATTTTTCTCTGCCCTGCTTGCCTCAAAGCAGAGTGGGATAGTTGAAGGAGCAGTGGATTTAGAGTTAGATCTGGTTACAAATATTGATTCTGATGCCTCCTACCTGGATAATTTTGTCACTTCCCATTCCGACTCTGTATTCTCACTTGTAAAATAAGGAAATTAAAGTAGATTTCTTGATCCCATACTCTAACATTGTGAATATCTACAGTGGAAACACTTGAAAAAATTAGATCTCAGAATCGGAGCTTTTGTCTCAGGCCCAGATAGTTTTAATAGCCCTCTTCTCCCCAAAATTAGTTTTCTCCTTGGAAGGAAGATTACTACTTTGAGAGGAAAATATTCATAGTAGAAAATAAAATATCATTAGATGATTAGTGTAAGACAATACACATTTAAAAGATTTGCAGGAAAAAAGCAAAATAGATTCTTTAACCCGGAGTTTAAACTTTACTAAAAATAATGACAACATTATATTTGTCTCTCTCCCACAAAAGTTCTTCTTCCAGGTTCTCATTGCCTCAGAGACCTGACTCTGAGTTCTTGAAACTATCCCTGTGGAATATAAGCTGTGGCAAATGCAATCTCCCCAAAAATGCTTTGAATTCAGTCCCAGGGATGGAGTGTGTCCAAGTTAGTTACATTCAGAGAGTTTACTAACAGGTGTTGAATATTTAGCCACAAAACAGGAACAAGTGGAAGAAGGTTGCTCCCAAAGTCAGTGATTAGAGAATCCACCCTAGATTCTTGAAATATGTAAGTATTAAAATGTGTTTGACGGGCACTAAATAGTTTGCAAAGGAGTCTCCTGTGACCTTCCATGTGACCCTCATAGCAGTCCCATCATGTAGAGAGCAGTTTGAGCCTTGTCTCAAGGTCACCGGAGTAGTCCTTGGCCTTGTCTTCAGATGACTAGCTCAGTTTTTCCACTGTCCCACGCTGTTTCCATGGCCACCTTCACACAGCCTTGATTGAGCCCCGCCCCTGTATGGGCCTTGAATGAAAATTTTCAGAGGTTGAATGTCTATTCCAGATATAGAAGCCAGGGTCATTTCTGAGACATTTTCTGTCCTGGAGTGGCTTATGTTTTAATGTGGGAGAGAATGAACAAATATATGAAAAGAATAAATACCGTGTGTGAAGAAAATATAGATAAGAAGATGGATAGAGAAGAAGTATGAAGGCCTTCTTAAATGTGGAGAAACTGGACAAAGGACCAGAGTGGGAAGGGAATCCGCACATACACAGCACCCACTGGACGTCAGACACCAGGGTTTTATGGTTGCTATCTCATTTGATCTTCACAATCCTGCAAGGTAGGGGCTGTTATCAGCCCATTTTACAGCTGAGGAAGCTCAGGCAAAACAGGTTCAGAAACCTGGTCTGAGGCTAGGCTTGGACGCAGATCTTTCCATGTCCAGGGCTCTCTACAGCATAGCTGAGCTGGAGAGGGGAGAAGGAAGAGAAGCTGAAAGACTTTTAAGGGACTGTATAGTCTAAAATGATCTCTATACTACTGATGCTTAGATTTTCAAGACAGCTACACTGATCTGAATATGACACCACCAAAGAAATGAAAAATATGGTAGGCTACATGGAATATGGACTTTGTGTTGAAGGAAGGAGAAGGGTCATTGTATTTTAAAAGCATTCTCATTCAGGAACCCAAAAACTGATTTTTTAAAAAAGAGGATAATCTGCCTTGGTTCTTGTTGCATCTATCCTTAGTGAAATGATAAGTCATCTTAGAGTTGTATGATACGTTAGGCCTACACCAACTGTTTGCACCTAAAAACCATCTATATGACCTCATTAAGTTGATGTAAGCAGGAGATGCTTCCACCTCAGGCAGGCTTACTCCTTGGCAGACAGAGCTCTCCCTTTGTTTCTGCATGGGCACAGCTTGTCCAGTCCACCTCATTCTGTCCTTCACTGGGTCCGTGACCTCCTTCTGCCAGGGAGGAGAGAGAGGACTCGAGGGTCACTCGTTGTGGACACTTCTCATCTGAGCTGCCCCTCAGTCCTCCAGGCTGGGTCCAGCCAATGCCCTGGAGACTTGGCTTTGATTCTTTTCAATAGCTGCCTCATCACTAGCCAGGTTCCCTCCTTCACACCTTGTTGTCATGTCCCTGTTTTGAGGTCATGTTATTTCATGACTCCCAGCTGCATGATGTCACCAGGACACCTCAGTGGGCATCTGTAGCAGCAGCCAGCCACTCACTACACTTGAAGGCATGACGTAATTACCCAGATGTTAACTCCAGCGGAAATTTTGTTGTGATTTGGTTGGCGTTAGTGGTCACTCTTCCTAAATGACTGTGTGATGAAGCTGATTTTGTTTATGCGCTGAAAGGTCCTTTAGCACTCTTGTGCTGTGGTTTAATAAACCAGTATGACTACAAAGCATCCATTAAGAGATCTTCCTAAGAACATGTTGATGGATCTTATAAGGGACAAAGGAATAGTGAAAGACAGTAGCATGTGACACGTGGTCTGTCTCTTTATCACTGACTGGACTCATGCATATTATAAAGTTGTAATCTCTTCACTTCCCACTTTTGCACATCTTGGTGAAGGAAGTGTCTGACATTCTTTTAAACATATACTTTTAAATAAAGCAAAGGAGAATTTCCAATATCTTCAAAATAATAGGGTAAGAAAAAGAAAGGACAGTCTCAGGGAGTGGACAGAAAAGGGGCATCTCTGTGGAATGTAAGCTTCTTGAGGATAAGAACTGCCCATGAGGAATCTAAATTTAGGGACATTGTAGAAGAGATTCCTGGTCTGATAGAGGTTTGACTTTGCTGCCTTCTCTCTCAACTTTGAGATTTTATGATTCCTTTTTAATGAGATTGTACTTCCCTGGTTCCTAACCTTCTTCCTTGGTAAGGGTCCAGGTACTGGCAATCCCACTGATGCCTCAAGCAGCCGTGGCTCTGCTCTGCATGGGAAAGCACATGGAAGCCCTGTAGTTAAGAGAGATGACAGACTTTAGCCCCTTGCTCATCCCATTTCTGGGTGGCCTTGTTTATCTCCTAAATCTAGGAGCATGATCTGTGTGAATTTATCCAACTAATCTCTTGACTCCCTCCCCAACAATCTCAGAAACTCTGCCCTCCTTTTTTCATGCTTTTTTCATCAACTTCTTTCACCTTCTGCCCCCTGGCAGAAATTGTACAGTCTTTGGAGAGGGAAGGGGGAAATCTTTTCTGTTAATATATTTGCAGTTCATTAAGGGATGTGAAAAATCCAAATAAGTCACTTTTTTAAAAGAAGGGCCAAGTCCCTTGGAGGTTACTGAGCCATCTTTAGTGTCCACCTTTCATCCAACTCTCATCTGTGGTTCCAAGAAGTTATATCATGCACAGTAGCCACACCCCAGTAAAACTGTCTCCTCCGATGGGCTAAACTAGGTTGAGGGGAACTGACAGGCCTCAGATCTGTAGGTGAGTTAGGGGCGTGTCTACCCCTAAGCTTGTGAAGACTTCCCCTGGTGGAATGGGCAAATGAGAACAGTTTGTTCCAGTGGCCATATTCCAGGCAGCTGAAGCAGGCACTTTGCACTCAGAACAGGGCCAGACACTGAAGATGCCAGGGTCACCCCCTGCGTCCTGGGCATCCTGACTTTTGTCTTGCCACTGGACTTGAATGACTCAGGAAGAGAGAGTGAGGCTAACGATTTTGTACAGCTCTGCCCCCCGTATATCCAGTTGTCGCACAAGTCAAGACATCACCCTGTAGTGTCACTGTGCCTCTTCAAAAATGAAGGACAAATGACAGCAAGGGGGCTCCCAGTTGGGAAGAGGGACTAACGGATCATGAGAGGTGGAAGCCAAACAAGAGAGTGGCACTCAGTGCCAGACTAGCTCAGCCAAGTGAGAGTTAAAGTGAATATCACTTTAAGGAGCTGAGGGCTTCTCTGGTTCATCAATTGACTCAAGGTGTGATCAGCTTGGGCAGAATTTTCTGCCACCCTCTCTACCGCCCCATTCTTGCTTGGCAAGTTGGCCACACTTATCCACTAGACTTTTCATGCTTTTTCTACAGCTGCTTTTTTTGTTCTCTCCGCTTTTGCAATGGATCTTGTCTCCAGATGACAATAAACTGATTTTTATTTTTGTATTGAATTTTAAGCAAATATTTGCTATAAATGAGTTGAACTCATTATGGTGGACTCATAGACAAAATACATTTAACCATCAGTGCATATATCATCTCTCAGTCTAGAAGCAAAAAGGGGTTTCAGACCCTAAATTTGTGCTTCTGGCATAATGGAATGAATATACAGGTGTGACTTGACTATACTATAGAGCTGTTTACTTGTGGGCTTCTCCAGAGTCGCCTTCTAGGCCACCTTTAATGCCTTAGACCAGGGAGTTCTCAGACATGGTTCATGTGCAGCAACCTTAGCTGCATACACCAGAAACTAACAAGCGTTCTTCGTCAGCTTTTCCACTCAGAGCCTGTTGAAAGGTCAGTGTCCAGAGAGTGAGGGAATTAAGGACCTAGGGGCATGATTCCATACTACTGTGTTGGTGGCTGGGCCTTCCAAACCTGCTTTCAGACTGGTGTGGCTCCTCATTGGCTAGGTGAGGCCTCTGGGATAAATAAAAGGCAAGCCCTGGTACAGAATGAGATTCCTTCTTTTCTTGAATGTCCACCAGCAATACTTTCTTTCCTCTTGACCTCACCCTTTCATCTTTTTTATCAGCTAGAACTTAGTGGGTAGACCTACCCTTCAGAAATTTTAGGGGCAAAACACGATGGAGACACAGGACCTACAGCTCTTTAGCTGAGGTAAGATGTAACTCCCAGTGTACCTACTCACTATAGAATTACTCATTTCTTGTTTATAAATTATCACTCTGCATCTTCAAGAAAAGGCAGAAATTTCATTACTATCCCTTGTTTATAAAGGTAGGAAATGCCTTTTATGCCTTTTTTTAACCTCAGAATCATTCTCAGTATACCCCTCCTCCATCAAATCCTCACTTGTAATGATGAAAAATTTGAGCAACTGACAGAGCTTAGTGTTATTTTTGTTTATTAGAGTAATCATTTTGTAAATTGTCCTATTGATTCTAACCTATTTGTCCTATTGATTCTTCACTCAGTATTAGTTCATACAAACGTTCCTGTTTGTCTGTATTCTTCATAGTCATAATTTCTTTTTCAACAATAATATCCCATGACATTCCCGTACAATTTGTTAAGCCATTTTATGGGCACCTCCTTTTTTGTTTGTTTGGCTACCTTGAAGTATACTACTATGAGTATTTTGTTACATGTAGTCCTTTATTGTCACTGACTCCTTGAGATAGAGTCCCAGGAGTGGGACATAGACTAAATATAAGGATATGAACAGTTTCGTGATTCTTCTTGCATAATTATAAATTATTCCTCAGAATGGTTGGAGTACTTCATAGTTGTCCTAGCAGTACATTAGTGACCTGATACACAGCTCCTCCACTTTGTACCATAACGTATTTAGAAAGGCTTACAGTCAAAATAGTTCTTTTTACACATTTTTGTACTTAAAAGAATGAGATTTGGTCATTGAAAAATTCAGTTATATAGCTTCATTGCTGACAAAATCCATTACTGTATTTCTTGTGAAATAGATTATGGGTGATAATGCCAACTAAAATGTAAATTCTTTTTATTGTTTCTGTGCTTTAGTCATACAATTGCTGAAATTTATACCGTAATGTATAGGGCCTTTTTGGGGGAAGGCAGAAAACATTTGAATCAAAGGAAGTTTACTTATCGAGATTTCCCTATGCCAATGAGATCAAAAGTCCAATCCATTCATATAGGGCTCTGAAGTACAAAGCACTTGTCATGTGCATTTACTTAGGATAAAGCAATATAATTGTTTATTGAATGACAATAACTTTACAACTTTTTACATCTTTAAAAAACTGTATAATAATGTTCAGTATGTCCTCTCCCTGTTTTACATGACATGGCATGCATCTTTTTCCAATTCTAGCCTTGATGACAGCCCACAGACTATCTGTAACGATTAAGTCAGATGAGTTCCCAGGCAACTGAGACATTTTATCTCCATCTCTTGGATGAATTTCCTAATTTTGTGTGTTGTGTGGTATGAAGCAAAGTGAAATCAATTCTCCATCTCCATGTGGGAATTTCTGGAATTCTGGGAAAATTCTGCTTCTTAGTTGTACCAAAATATACCACCATCATTCCTGGAAAATGAAAACGAGACTTATAGGCCTTCTTGAAGTAAAAAAATCCCCCAAACATTTTGGATGGGTGTTTTACAGTCTGATGAAAATGCCCAAATCTTACAGGAAGGAGCACCTGGACTTCTGACAGTGGTTTTGTCATAACAAGAAATGAAAAACTTAATTTCCTAATGAAAAATTGCCTTTTTCTAAGTATTTCTGTGTTTCTATTATTGTGTCCATTATAAATGGCTTTTCTTCAGAGCACTGGTCAGCATCTGTCAGTGTACTGGTCTTCTCAATGTTTTTCACACTTTAGGAAGCCTCTGTTGTCCTGTGAAGCAATCATCACAACCCATTCTGGTGCAGGGTCGCTCTGTGTGTCTTTGCTGTCTTCCTGGGGATTCATCTATTTGACTGTTTGTCAGTTCTTGGCTGATCCAGTTTTGTTGAGGGGATCTTTGAAGTGCTGACTGCTTACTAGTCTCTGACAGTCTTTGAAATGTGGCAGCTACAACTCTCATGTGTTTCCTTGGAGTAACATCCCTTTTCTAAAGGCCCAGAATTAAAGCCACCATCAAAGAGAGCCATGACCACTTATATGTGTACTGCACAGAAATCAGCACTTACTTGATAATTACCCAAAGGAGAAGTGGCCCAATCAGCCTTTTCTCATCAGGGGTCAACAGTCAGAGGTGACCTAGTGTTAGTGGAGACAGACAGGCATAATCATGGCTGTTGTCTAGTGAAACCAAACCAACACTATTGTTTGTCCAGTCATTATTTTCCCTTTGTACTCTCTTTGCTGAGTCTCCAAACAGCCCTTTGAGGCAGGTAGTACAGGTGTTGCCTGTTTTACAGGTGAGGAAGATATGGTCCTATGAGATTAAGTGACCTACTGGAGTCACAAAGTAGCTTTCTGTCAGAGACAAGATTTGAACCTGAAACTTCCTGACTCCTAAGAAAGCCCCTGAGGCTGCCCTCCATGTATTAATCCCATGAGCCACAGGGCATGGCCCACTCAGAAACTGTTTTACTTCTTCCCAGTTCTCATCTTAGAGAACCATCATTCACCATCATTACCAACAAATATTTTTAAAATCATAGACTCGTAATAATCTTAAAGATCAATCAGTCTAATCTCTGCATTTTCCTTGATTTATAGAATGGCAGAATTAGAAAAGACTTCAGATCATCTAGTCCAGGAGTGTCAGACTCCTGAGGCCAGAGTCCCAAATGCACCTGAACCAAATTAAAATGTAATTGGGAAATGTTCGATAAAACAAATGAAAATACAGTGCAACATAGGTAATGCCACTCTGTGATTTCTGCATGTGGTCCTCAGATTTATTTCTATTTAAGTTTGACGCTGCTGATGGAGTCCATACCCTAAACAAATTCTATATCCTGTCCACAGTGTCCCTGACAAATGGTCCTACAACATCTTCTGCAGCACCACCCATAACATAGAACTCATGATTTCCAAGGCAGATTTTATTTTAGGATAGTTATATTTTATATATTATATACTCAGCTGACTTAGAATAGTTATACTATTTTTTCCTTATTTTTGAGCTAAAACCATCCTCCCTGATACCTTTGACCTGTCGACCCTGGTTCTGCCTTCTAGAGCTATCAGAAATAAGAATCATCTTTCAAATGACAGGGGACTAGATTATCTCTAAAGTAATTATAACGGTGATAGTTTATGATTCTATAAGACACTGCAGACTATTTCTTAATTTATAGTTACTATACAGGTACCTCCTTTTAAGGGTTCTGAAGGTTTTAAGGTTTCTAATTATGTAGTTTGTACATAATAAATTCAACAAATATTTGTTAAGCACCTGCTGTGTTTAATCAAGCCCATTTGTTAAACGCTCTCCTAGGCATAAAGGAGGGTCATAAAAAAATAAGACACAATTCTGCTCTCCATAAATCAAGAAACATTTATTAATTACCTACTATGTCTCAGACATTGTGCTAAATGCTGGGGATACAAAAGAAGGGAAAAGACAGTCTTTATTCTCAAGGAGCTTACAGTCTAATGGGGAAGACCCTGTGGTGGGGGTCATTGGTTGTTTCAGTTCTTTCTGACTCTTCGTGACCCCATTTGGGGTTTTCTTGGTAGAAACAGTGGAGAGGTTTGCCATTTCCTTCTCCAGCTCATTTTACAGGCAAACAGGGTTAAGTGACTTGCCCAGGATCACACAGCCAGTAAGTATCTGAGGCCAGATTTGAACTCAGGAAAATGAATCTTCCTGTCTCTGAGCACAGCACTTTATCCACTGTACTACCGGGCTGCCCGTGGGGGAAAACTACATGCAAACAAATATATACAAAACAAACTATATACAGGATAAATAGGAAATAATTAATGAAGGGAAGGTACTAGGGGTTGGGGAAGGTGCCCAGTAAAAGCTGGGTTTTAAGCTAGGACTTAACAGGAAGCCAGGGTGGAGGGTGTGTTCAGGGAGGACCAGTACCTTAGTGTGATGGCTGCCAAGCCCTTTTTGGGGTTCTCTCCACCTTTGGTGTTCAACTGTTCCATTTAACTCTCACCTGGAGCTCCAAGAAGCCGAAGCATGCATAGCAGCAATACCCTGGTAAACCATTTTAGCAAACAGGCAGAACCAGGTTGAGGGTAAACAAGGGGTTTCAAACCCATTGGTGAGTTGGAGGGTGTCTACCCCAAGCATATGAAGACTTCCTCTGGTAGAATGGGCAGATGAGAACATTTTGTTTCAGCGGCCATGAAGGCAGCTGAAGCAGGCAATGTGGAGCGCTTAGAGCTTGGTTAGACACCAGAGGCACCAAGGTCATCCAGTGCAACCTGAGCCATTGCCAGCCATCTTGATTCTGTCCTGCCACTGGACTATGATGGCTCTGGAGGAGAGAGTAAGGTTGACAACTTCATGCAGCTCTGCCTCACTTAAATCCAATTTATGCACGAATCAAAAGACATCACCCATACCATTTTACTATTATGCCTCAAAGTCCTGTGCTTTGTGATGTGATGAAGCAGCAGGTGCGGATACACTGGGAGCTGTAGTCACAGCCCTGCACATAAGTGGCCCAGGCCATAGGGCCCTTTCTCACTGGAAGCAGCAGTGGGACTCAGCAGTCCCCTGGGTGTCTGAGCAGCCTTTTAAGGATCACACTGCTCACCTCCTGGTGGGAGGAAGGGAACTAGAAAAAGGTGCCCTAAACATTATCTGCTTACCCAACCCTGGCCTGCTTGCTGCAGCAGGTGAAGAATCCCATTATGTGATTGAAACACAAAAAAATGTACAAAAACATCTGCAAAGGTGATTCCACTCACCATCAGCACATGGAACATGCCCACACTTACAGACACCACAAAATCCAGTAGACCTGAAAGACGTACTGCTCTTGTTGGAAGAGAACTCAACAGTATCTCAATCCAAAGGGCAGCCCGGAGTGAAACAAGGTTTGCAAATGAAGGCCAGCTTACTGAAGCTGGAGCTGGATACACATTTTTCTGGAGTGGGTGCAGTAGTGAAGGGGAAATGAGTTTTGCAATCAAAACTAATCTAGTCATCAAGCTGGTATGCCTGCCAAAAGGAGTGAATGACAAGCTCATGACAATGTGATTGCCACTCACAGGAAAACGCCATGGCACCATCATCAGTGCCTATGCTCCCACTATGACAAACCCTGATGAGGTCAAAGAAAAATTTTATGATGACCTAGAGATATTTATCATCAGTGTGCCAAAAGAGGACAAACTAGTAATTCTGGGTGACTTTAATGTTAGAGTAGGCTTAGACTACCAGACTTGGCCGGGAGTCCTAGGGAGGAATGGAGTTGGAAACAGCAACAGCAGTGGTCATTTGCTGCTGAAGACTTGTGCATCGCATGGCCTTCTTATCACTAACACTACCTAAACGCAATAAAACTTCATGGATACACCCTCGCAGAAAACATTGGCATCTATTAGACTATGTGATTGTAAGGAGAAGAGACAGACAAGATGTGAGAGTGACAAAGGCAATATAGGGTGCAGAGTGCTGGATTGATAATAGACTTATCCTTTCCAAGCCTGAATCCTGTCCAATTTGCATTCATCAAAAGTGTCACCCCCAAGGCAAAATGACTACCAGGAGAATCGTTGTCAATAAATTGGAGCACTTCTCTGAGCACAAAGAATATGTTGCTAACTTGGAGGGAAAGTTGAGCCAACTCACAGTTGGCAACAGTGAAGCAGAAAAGGAGTGGGCAGCTTTCAGAGATTTGGTGTACAGCACTGCATTTGCTTATCTGGGTCAGAACGCTCACAAACACCAAGACTGGTTTGATGAAAGTGACGGGGAAATTCAGAAACGTTAAACTAAAAATGAGAACTACACAGCATATACCAGCAGGATAGTTCATCCACCTCTAAGAAGGCAGCATTTAATTCCATCAAAAGCAAAGTACAAGCAAAGCTTAGAGAAGTACAGGATTCCTGGCTTAGTAAGAAGTTAGATGAAATTCAGTTTTTATACTGATAAATAAATCCAAAGCGCTTTTATGATTCCTGAAAGCTATTTATGAACGAAAATCCTATGGTACATCACAACTACTCAGTGATAATGGAGCCATGTTGATTCATATGTTCATATATTCATAATAACATGAACCTAGACTGGACTGAACACTTACATAGTGTTCTCAACAGACCATCATAAATCAATGCTGAGGCCATTGCCCAACGATTTACCTCAGGTTGAAGTCAATCCCTCCTTAGCTGAACTTCAATTGAAGAAGAGGTTTTGAGGGCCATTAACCTCCTTTCATGTGGCAAAGCACCTGGTGCTGATTCTATTCCAGCTGAGATTTACAAGGTAGGGGGACCATTGCTCATACAAAAGCTGACTGAAATTTTCTAGGTTATATGGCAAGAGGAAGTTATCCCCCCAGGAGTTCAAGGATGCCTCCATTGTCCATCTCTATAAAGGGAATAGATTGTCCTCTGACAATCGCAGTGGGGTATGTCTCTTAGTCACTGCTGGCAAAATTCTTGCTAGAGTCCTCCTTAATAGGCTGATCCTTCACCTGGAAGATGGTCACATACCTGAGAGCCAGTGTGTCTTCAGAAAGGGCTGAGGAACAGTTGATATGGTGTTTGCTGCCCAACATCTCCAAGAGAAATGCCAGGAGCAGAACGGAGGTCTGTACACAACATTTGTAGATCTGACCAAGGCATTTGACAGTATTAGTCATCAGGGTTTATGGAAAATTATGTCAAAATTTGGTTGCCCAGAAAAGTTCATCAATATTGTGTATCAGTTTCATGATGGCATATTTGCCCAGGTTCTGGATAGCGGACAATGCTCTCGTCCTTTCCCAGTCACCAGTGGAGTGAAACAGGGCTGTGTACTTGCTCCCATGCTTTTTAGTATGATGTTTTCAGCCATGTTGTCAAATGCTTTCAATGAGGATGAACATGGCATCAAGGTCAACTACGTACTAATGTTAAATTCTTCAATTTGAAAAGGCAAGTCAAGACCAAAGTGGAGGCAGTGCTGGTGCATGGTTTTCTTTTTGCAGATAATTGTGCACTCAGTGCTGCCTCTGAAGCTGAGATGCAATAAAATATGGATTAATTCTCTGCTGCCTGTGTTAATTTTGGCCTGATAATCAACATCAAGAAAACACAGGTGCTCTACTGCCACCACCACACCATCCATACATGGAAACATCAGTTACAACAAATGGAAAAGTTTTGGATGCTGTGGATAAGTTCACTTACCTTGGTTGTGTACTTTCTAGTGATACACACATTGACAATGAGGTTGATGCATACATTGCCAGAGCTAGCTCAGCATTTGAGAGGCTCTGAAGAAAAGTTTGGGAGAGAAGAGCTATTAGACTGACTACCAGACTGAAGATCTCCAGAGCTGCTGTGCTGACCTCATTGTTGTATGCCTGTGAAACATGGACAGTCTACCAATGCCATGCCAGGAAACTGAATTGCTTCCATTTGAACTGTCTTAGGAAGATTCTGATGATCACCTGGAAGGATAAGGTACCGGACACTGAAGTCCTTGCGTGAACTGAACCGCCAAGCATTCCAACTTGCTTCAGAGAACCTTCCAATAGGCTGGCCATGTTGTTCAAATGAACTCACATGGGGGCAGGTGATCACATGGTGGTCAGAAGAAGTGGTACAAGGACACTCTCAAGATCTCTCTCAAGAACTTTGGATTTGATTGTGGGACATGGGAGACATTGGCACAGGACCACTCAGCATGGTGTGCCCACATCAGAAAGGGTGCTGTGCTCTATGAGTAAAGCAGAATTGAGATAGCACAAAGTAAATGCAGGATGTGCAAATTTGGAGTATCCACCTCAAAAATTCATGTGGACTATCTGTGCCCAATCTATGGTAGAACATTCCGAGCTCATATTGGCCTGATCAACCACAGTAAGACACACTGAAACTTCACTTTATCATGGTAATGTCATTTTGCTCCTCTTTGAAAATGAAGGACAACAACCCACCAGAAGGAAGCCAGGAAGGTGGAGGTGGACTGGAGGATGGAGAGCATTACGGTCACAGGAGACAGCAGAGAAAATGCCCTGAGCCTAGAGATGGAGGGTCTTCTTCATGGGACAGCCAGGAAAACAGTATCCCTGGGTTGAAGAGTATGTGTTGGGAAGAGTATGTGTAAGGAGACTAGAAAGATAGGGGGAGCCAGGGGATAAAGGGCTCTGAATGCCAAGCAAAACATTTTGTCATTGTTCCTAGAGGCAGTAGAAAGCCATTGGAGTTTACTGAGTAGGAGCAGAAGGAGAGGGGAGTTGCATTGTGTGACATGGTTCAGCTTGTGCCTTAAGAAAAGCACTTCAGTGGCCAAAAGGAGGAGGGACTAGAATGGGGAGAAACTTGAGTCAGACAGATCTACCAGCTGTTATTGCAATAGCTAGTCCAAACATGTGGGTCAGAGTGGTGATGATTAGAGAATGGTAGAGGAGAGATGAGGACGTAGTCAAGAGATGGTACAGAGGTGAACAACAGGTCTTGGCCACACTTGGATATGGAGGGTAAGAGATGGTGAAGTGACCAGGGTGACTCCTAGGTTGTGAGTATGAGGGACTGGGAAGATAGTGGTGCCCTTGACAGTAATTGGCAAGGTAGAAGGGGATCAAGTTTTGGGGTAAAGATAATGAGTTCCATTTTGGATGTGTTGAGTTTAAGATGTCTACAAAATATCCTGTTTGAGATGTCTGAAAAGCAGTTGAGATTTGAGAATCATCAGTATAGAGATGGTCATTAGTTCCATTGGAGCTGATGAAATTACCAAGTGAAGCAGTATAGAGGGAAAAGAGAAGAGGGCCCAGGACAGAATCATAGGGGTACCTAAATGTCCTTATGTATCTTGTAGTCTGGTGTCTAGTAAAGGGATAAAATATCAATACCCATAATTAATGCATATTTAAATATGCCTGAAAGGTACAAGACAAAATGCTGTGAAGACCAAAGGTGGGAATGATCAGTACCAACAAGAGAGTTAAAGCTACATGAGAGAGGGAGCATTTGGTTTGGACTTCAAAAAAATAGCTAGGAATCCAAGAAGGCAGACATTCTAGACGTAGGGATCAGAGTAAACAAAAGACAATGTGGGTGTGTTGGGACAGGATGAGCAGTTCAAAGTGATGAGGAAGGGAATATATGAGATGAAATGGAAGAAGTAATAGTGGTCATAAATCATAGAGGGCCTTGTCTGCCTGTGAAAGGAGGTTGAATTTTATGTAGCTGCCGGTGGTAAGCCTTGATGCTCCTCTAGAAAGGTAACACCACAAGAAAAGAATAAGGTCATAAATCTTTCAGGTTTCTACTGGGGAAAATTCTTGACCAAACAAGGATTAAAAGCAAATCACAAAACATGAGATTGGCCAGTTCACTTACATAAAATCGAAAAGGCTTTGTCACAAACAGAATCAATGCAGCTAGTTTAAAAAAGAAAAATGTTGAAGGGAAAACCATTTTTGCATCCCTGATACCCAGAAGATATAGAGAATTAATACAGATGGAAGACAGGGAGCTAAAAGGCTTCTTTTTTCCTCCTGACATCCCAAGAGACCTTTGTACCTGTCTGTCCCCTTCAGACATGGACTCCTTTCAGGGTTACAGCAACTCACACATTCTCTTTGTCCAGCTTTTCACTCCAGATTTGTATCTTGGCAACTGTAATGTTTCCTTTTGTAATGAATCTCTGAGTAAAGCTTTATGAAGTCAAGTGAGGCTATGTTATATGTAAGTGAGACTTTAAGGCCTTTCAGGCCCTTGGTACTGATATTTTGATTGTTTTAAAAACCTCACAGCAAAGGCCATTGTATTAGAGAGGTTTGTTCACAGGCCTATTACAAGCATGAAGAAATTACTGTATTTCTTTTTCTATTCTGACATTACTGTTTTTTGCACAAGTAAAAGTGTCTCCTAAGCAGCTTGCCCCTAGGGAACATTTAATAGGTGAAATGCAAACCTTGTGTTCTTATATCTGCTCATTAGTCACTTACTAGTGTTTGTTCCATTCAGAAGTAACAGCTTCTGGGCTTGCCTGGACAGACTCGTTCTAGAAAATTGCCATCTTAGTCAAAGTCAGTATTAAAAACCACTAGTCTAGTGCATTCATTCCTCCAATGAACTTGGAACCGACCCTTCCCCAAAGGTGGGTGGTCTCTGGAGGTCAGGGCTGAGGTCTCTCCCACTGAAGCTGCGCAGCTCCACCTATACTACGATGAACATCTTTTGTACTTGAAGCTTCTGGCATTTCCAATCCCATAACCTGAAGGTAGAAACCTAAAACCAGTGCTTACCTTCCAAAAAGATGTTCTTTCTACAACTTCCTTAGATGACTTATGGTTCAGACCACTAGAACAGAAGCTACTCTAGTACTCCTAGGAAAAAGTTGTGGGTTTGTTGTTTTTTTTTTTCCAGGAGTGTAAAATTGTCAAAATTCATTCCAGGCAGAAACTTGACTTGTCTCCACCCCAGGTGCAAAGTTAATTAAAATATTAAAGTCATTTCAGATAGACAAGTATATATTCTTGCTTCCCCACTTTCCACCAACAAAAATATTAATGATTTCATATTTCTTACATTCCAGCCATTTGAAAAAAACAAAGATGCTTTTTGCTGGTAGTATAAATTTTGTTTCACAAGTAATAGGACATCATTAGAAAAAACATTAACCTTCTATATCCCAATATCCCATACTCTGGGCTTACGCAGACCAAGTTCAATTTTGTGGACTGCCTAAGAAACCATTCTCTATTTGGTTCACATTTCTACTTCCTAGAATTGCCTCCAGGGAGACAATCTCAAAATATAACTTGAATATAACTTTTGTCTAGGTCTCCATTGATGTGGGCAAAAGGTTCTGCAGTTCTTGTTCAAGCACCCAAAATTGGTTTTAGAACGTCCTTTATGTCACTCCATAGAAAATACATAAAAGATGAACAGCCACCAAAAAATGATGGATAAAATTTTCTGTCCTCTCTGAAGATGAGCCCCACATAACTCCAAGAACATACAGGCCTCCAACTATATGATACTGCCTGAGAGCTTGGATTCTTCCTGGAAGGAAAGCTCACATACAATCACTAGACAGGCAACCCTCTGACATCCCACTTCCATCCCAATAACCCACTCAGACATCCAGATTTATGGTACCACCTTAAGGATTTTTACTCCTTTGAGAGGGGACGTATATTGGGGGCACTTGGATGGCAGTTTTCCTTCCCACCAGACTTTCACTGCCCACATAACTCAGGGTGAAGCCCTGTATTGTGGCTAGACCAGTGATGCTCCATTCTTGGGTCTCTGTCTGTGATCTTTTTCTGTCTCAAAGAAGCTGCCCATGAACTTTCCTTTCCTCTCCTTTGCCCTTGCTTCTCATGTACTCCGGGCATACTAGGTGGTCGATAGAATTGGACTTTATGCTGGAATGGTTTGGCTAGAGCAGGTCTTCCTTATTTTTAGAAATCCCTCAGGGCCTGGCACAATGCTTTACATATGCCAGGTACTTGATAGATACTTGCTAAATGAGTTTCATGGTTTCTTAGTTAATAACGTTTACTGATGGAATAAGAGAACTACTTTAAAATCTCTTTATTATCACACAATAGCTTTAAGTTTTCACACAGTTGGAGGGACCACTAAAGGATCCCTCTTTGAAGCCTGCATTCCCAGCTGGAAGGGACTTCATCGCATCTTGTCACTCTTTTGTGTCCTGGGACCTTGGGGTGAACTATCCCAACCCTCATTTTACAAAATAAAAACTACATGGGAGTTGCAAAGTAACTTTCAAGAGTGCTAATAGTTAGGAAGGACTTTCTGCAGGATGTAATACCTGAGCATCACCTTTTGGGAATCCCCAACCAGGATTGACTGACTCTAGGAGGTGGTAGGAAGAAGTACATTACAGCTAGGAGAGAGTTTGGGGACAGAGGGCTTGGCACAGTGTGGGGCCAGTGAGAGGAAAGTTCATGGACAGCTTCTTTGAGACAGAAAAAGATCACAGACAGAGACCCAAGAATGGAGCATCACTGGTCTAGCCACAATACTGGGCTTCACCCTGAGTTATGTGGGCAGTGAAAGTCTGGTGGGCAGTGAGAAGTTAAGTGAGTCACTCTGGATGTAGCTCATGTATGTCAGAGATGGGATTCATATTTTCCTAACTTCAAGGCTAGGTCTCTACCATGCCAAGCTTTCTTTTGCTCAAAATTAAAGATTAAAAAGGCACAATAATTGATTTTTTTATATAGCAACTGTTAACTGGAGAAGTGAAAATGAATACACCAGAATCTCAGTTATTATGGGATCTACATTTTGGATCTCTCAAGCCCTTGATCTTCAGTCAAATGTAGTATTATGGTATTTAGCACTGAAAGGGACCTTAGAGCTCATCCATTGTGAACCGTACTAATGTAGGGAGGTAGCTGAGCCCAGAGAGAGAAAAAGCCTAGTTGCCAAGTAATAAGACCATCCTTCAGACTTAGGTCTGAGACAAGGCTCCAAACCCAATGCTCTTTCCCCCACACCATTTTAAAACACGGTGTGTACTTGTCATGTAAATAATTTCTGAGTAAATACACTTACGAAGACTGAATTGGTGGTCTGACTTGAGCCTTTTGTCCTTGGTCAGCCCATAAAAACAGGATTGGAAGGTTCTTTCTGATTCTAAGTGTTGAGCAGCTACCTCAGTTCCTTTTGTATTCATCCTGTTAACTGTGAATTCCGAATACTAAGGTTCTCTGGCAGAGGCCAATGTACTGCAGTAGAGAGACTAGGGAACTGAAATCTACTCAGAAGTCATTGAGTGCATGGATTTGCTGATGCTCACCCTAGTGAGCTAGGATTTTCAAAGTCTCTGGGCTTCCATAAATGATATCCAGTCCTAGAGACTGACAGTAAAAAGACCGTTTTCTTGCTTTGGCTCATTGCCTCCACCTGGAGTTGCTCCAGCAAAAGTAGGCTTCCCACCCTTAGACTCTCATATGCTGGTAAATGTTTAATAACCAACTTGGTGGGGGGTGGGAAGGAAGGGGAGAAAGTATACATGTAACACCTTTTAAGTTTAATCTGCATTATTAACATTTTCCCTGTCACTTTCTTGAGTCTAGACAATCAACGAAAGAATGAATTAAACTCTAAGTTATACACTTTCTTAAGTGTAAATGCTCAAACCGAAAAGTTAACACTCAGCTCTTTCACAAGCTGATATGAGTTAGTTCCAGCACATCCGCCCTCTCCCATAACTGGTGACTTTGTAGCCAAGACCTCCATTTCAGGAGGGTCTCTAGTCACACTTTCTTCCCTCCTGGCTCATTTTAGACTCTAGACTTCCATTACCTCTGCCCCCTTACCTCTCCCCTTCCTCCCTCCCCCTCCACTTTCCAGCTCCCTTTAGAATGTAAGCTTCAAATGGCTGGGTCATATGAAATGGTAAAGATGAGTGACCATGCATTTTCTCTGATCCTCCTGACCTCTGAGACCTCTCTATAAAATAGGATTTTTGCACCTTATATAAAGCAGTTTTAGTGACCTCCACCATCTAGGACACCAAGCATCCAAAGAAGGTAAAAAAAACAAACAAACCCAGTGAGCCAGTAATAAAGAAGGCAAATCCCTAGGCCCTGACATATCCTTACTCAGTACCCTATCCCTTACCACCTTTCATACTCCTATGATCAAGGCTATCCAAGGTGACCCACTCCATTTGCAACAGAATTCGACCACATCCTAAGCCCCTACCTCCTTTATATAGCTCCTTCTGTGCTTTGGGTTTTTTTTACTCTATTGGGCATATTTATGTCCAAACATAGAATATTTTAATCTTTATGGTCTAGCTGACCTGGCAGAATCAATGCCAGAATGTGCTTCTGGTCATTGAAATGAAGTTGATTCTTAGTTATCTACGTTGATGAAAGGAAGGCAAAACATGACCAGCAATAAACACTGGTAGACGGGCACAGGTAAGCAGAAGTCAGCGGCCCTCTAAGAACCCAGTGAATTCACTCATAGAGAAATTCTGACTGCTTTCTAGTGATGAGTGATGGCTTTAGTATGTACTAGAAGTCTAAAATTTTCCTCCATCAAGAATTATGCATACTTACAAAGCACAAACTATTAGAGGTAAAAAAAAAAACCTTACTGATTCTAGTCCACCTTTCTCCTCTTTCAGAAGAAACTGAGGCCCAGAGAGATAAAAGGACTTTGCTTAATTTAGCAAACATTATTAAACACCTACTCTGTGTGAAGCTCTAGGGTAGAAATGGCAGATGAGAAGATTCTAGATGACTCTAAGCTTATTTTCCAATAGGGAATAAGGCAGACACAATTATAATACACAACATGATGGGATTAGAAGTTGTAAAACAAATGGCTACATGAGATCCAAGAAGGGAAGTTATTACAAAATGGAGAAGACAGAAGAAGAAAAAGGCCAAATACAGACATTGGAGGATGAGGAGATAAGAGGAACAATCAAAGTCAGGAAAGTCAGGACGGGAACCCAAGTGGATATCTCTGAAGTCAAAGGAGTGGAGTGTTCTTTAAGTAGGAGGAAAAGGTCATTAGAGAGTAATTGTTATAGAAAAGTGGGGGACAAAGTCATTTGCAACAGAGTGATGATGAGAAAACAGACCCATCAACTGTGGATACCTTTTACCAGATGTGAAACTTTGAAGGGGAGAATCAAGGTAAAATGTTAGCTGAATGCACTAGGAAACGATCAAGGGAAAGCTCTTCCATGTCTGGAGAAACCTGGGAAGAAATCCAGGGAAAGAGAGGGATGAAAGATGAGCACTGTGACGAGATGCTGGAGTAGGCAAGAGGCCGTGGGATCCAGGACACCATCATCATGCCATAGAGGTGTCACGTGATGTCAGTTTTTATTCAGGCTTTTTAATCTTTTGTTCTTATTTTGTTTTTCTTCCCTCCTTCTTTGGTCCCTCTGCTGCACAGACCACTCTTCTCTGACTAGATTGCTGGATGACCTTGGCTTCTCGTGTTAGGGGTTATGGGAATTGGCCAGGCCCAAATCTCTTTTTCATGGATTCTTGAGACAAGGAGAAGGCTGAATTGATAGGCCTCTTTCTATCAGGCCTAATCTCCATTTTTCTTTGACCATTAACATACTTTCTGTGTTGTCTGCATCTTTTACCATGCCCATCTCTCCTCCTGTCCATTGTATTTTGCAATAACTGTCCCTTTGCTTCATGTGACTGGGAAGAGTTAACCTCTGCTGCCCCTTCTAGGCTCAGGCAGCTTCAGACTGAGCCCTTCACGAGCCCTCCCACTGAGCCTTGACTTGGCTTATCCAGTCACTACACAGAGCATGAAAAGTGGTTTCGGAATAGGTACATTGATTGGGAGCCCTAGGTATTAACAAATTCTGCCTTAAGGCAGCGGTCCTGTCTTCTCTGTGGATTAACTATAATTAGGCAGTAGTTGATATATGGTTCCCTTCTTTTGAGGTTTGGAAATGAATGTAGTTTACAGAAAAGTGCTGCTTCATCATCTTTGTGGCCTTCTGATTTAACTGTAGGAATTAACCCTAATGAAGAATAGTGGTCAGAGGAATGAGTGATGAAACTGAGAACATTTGAGGAACTGGGAAGGCTACTGAGGGAGCTCATATGTCAGGTTTTTGGGTCATCTTCTGTCAGTGTGGGTAGAGGGAGAAAGTGAAGAGAGCAGCAAGGTTTGTAACATAAGCTACTGAAAATTAGATAGGCAATCCATGTGGAGAGGATAAAGACTTGTCAAGCAGCAATCTGTCCATATATGCAGTATTAATTTTTAGTGATGTGTCCAAGGTTGGTGTAAGGGACTTAAGGTAGATTTCCAGACCCTCAGCCCAGTGCGCTCTCCCCTACCTAGTGCTGCCTCTGAAGCCCCTCTAGTTATGAGGATGAGGTAACCATATCTAACTCATCGGGGCAGCTAGGTGGTGCAGTGAATGGAGCACCAGTGCAGGAGTCAGGAGGACCTGAGTTCAAATCTCTCCTCAGACACTTGACACTCACTAGTGCAAGTCACTTAATCCCAGTTGCCTCCTCCTGGATCATTTCCAGTCATCCTGATGAATATCTGGTCACTGGATTCAGATGGCTCTGGAGGAGAAGTGAGGCTGGTGACCTGCACAGCCCTCCCTCACTCAAAACAAAGTTAGGTGCAAGTCATGTCATTATTTCTCTGATGGCCTGGTCTTTTTCAGCAACAAAGGATGAATAGACATCTAATTCATCATCATTCACAAGGTGAAGTTTTCTGGAAGGACTTTTCTAATTTCATTGTGGGGCATTTGGGTTTCCACAGCCCCACAGTAATTATGTGCTTTGAATAACCTGCCTCTCTTAAAGAAGCCTAGCACTAGGATTTCCTATTTCTAATGTGCTGAAATCACTTATTGAGGCTCACGAGCACAGCCTTGTTTTCTTCCACAAACACTGTAGTAACTGTTGGGTAAACCAGAACCATTCTTCTTGTCATCAGCTGAGACTATCTCAGCCACTTCTACATAAACATTGGTTTATGTCCATTGGTTTTAGCTCCTTGGCTCCTTCTACTGTGTCTCTGGCCAAGCATAAATTTCTAGTCCAGCCCCAAGGCAAGGAACCAGCTCCCACCATCTGTTCCTGTTGTCATGACCACGCCTTGATTACTGTTTGTTTGTTTATGTCACTTCCTTCCTTCTTGGCATTCCCTCCTCTTCATCCTGCACAGTTCCAAGGTGGGTTGCCTGTGGTAATTTGCCTGTACTTCATATTCCTTTTTGTCTGAAGACCTTTCTGTTTAAGCAATAATAAAAGTCCTACCTTTCTCCCATTAGCTGGGAATTAACAAACCTGATCCTCTTCCCTTGAGAAGTCTGAGGTTCTGTCCCTTGATTATCCTAAAGAAATTACCCCTTTCACTTTGTCCTCCATTCCCAAAGACTTAAAAAGCTCTCACAGAGTCAGTGTCCTTAAAACCGGTCAAGACTTTGTGAGCAAGGAAGCCACCCTGGTGGTAGAAAACTGGGGGTCGTTGAATTAGAGCAGGGAACCAAGGTCATATTGCAGATGAGGACCCTGAGGACCAGAGAAGGTTGAACAGTTACTTTTCCAAGCTGGGATTTGAACCCTGGTCCTCTAACTCCAGATCTAATATTCTTTCTATTGTACTATGATGTTCTGGTGAATTCAGAACTTGTCAAGGCAATTTAAAAAAAACAACACTGTTTCCTTTGATGCCTTAATCATGATGCCAATTTCATGATGGCCTCAAGACCCTCACCATCATTGAGGTGAGAGCATGTACAAGATTGGCTCTAAGGTGACACCCAGAGGGTGAATGGGTCAGGAATAGAAAGAAGGAGATATTTGCTTGAGTGTAAAGATGCATATCTGCAGGTCAGTGGTTCAGACTGCAGCCCTGATCCAGAATTGTAAAGGTCATGTATGCACAGGAGTCATTAGGACCCAGAAGAGAGCACTCCCTCCCTAAGAGAGCTGAATACAAAGAAGTTTTTTTGTGAGATACACAGAGGAGTCAGGAACTTCCCCAATGGTCACTCCTTCCTCACAGATTTGGAGGGTCTCCATGGTTTACAGAACTGCCCTGGGGAGGGTCCCCAAAGAGCCGAAACCTAGAATCAGTGCTTGGAGATTAGTGCTCACCTAGGAGACTGCTCTGCGCCTTACTGCCTTTTCACCAGTAGCATGCCACCCCACCATGGTGCATGCCTCCTCCCCCTCACCAGGGATGGCCAGTACCCTGCAGGGTAGGGCTTCTCTAGCTGAGGGAGCTCTCCTCTTCCCTCCTTCCAGCAGCTGACACACAGAGAGCAACCTTCTAGAGTTCCAGGTTAGAAGACCACCAGCCAGCCCTACCCTATAGAGGAATGAATGCTTTCTCATTGGAAGGTTCACATAAGGCTGTGTCTGGTCAACTCACAGTTGGGTCTTGGTGAACCCTGTTCTCCGTGTTCCTCCTCCAGCAGGTGGGTCCTGAGCCTCTCACTCCAGCACCTCCCCTTGACCTTTGGAGGGACATGCACACTCCTTTTCCAATGGTCTTTCCTTTCCCTCCAAGCTGCTCTTGGAAGGATGTGGGGAGCAAGCTGCTCTCAAGGGCCTGTCTTGAGGGAAACTAGCCTACTGTGGCTTCCTCACTCCTCACAAATAACTTTCATATAAAATGATAAGTGACTGAGAGAAATACCAAGGACTCTCTGAGGCCTATGGAGAGAGAAGTCTTGACTCATTGAGGATATCAGGACAGACTTCCTGGAAGAGGTAGCGTCTGAATTGGTCTTTGAAATTGTTAGGAATCCAACAATAGATCAGGGATGAGGAGCACCTACCAAGCACAATGGAATAACTAAAAAGATAAAGTCACCAAATTTGATTCCAAAATCTCTGGGGCAGCCAGATAGACCATTGACATAACTGACTTTGGTCAGTGATCTGGGAGGGAGTCAAGGAAAACTCAAAACTCCAATTGTAGGGTTGAGATTCACTATATGTTAGGAGGGTAGTAAAGTCACTGGTCATTTTTGTTTTGTCTTTGCATAGTAAATGTGAATTTCAGAATTCATTCTAATAGAGGAGTATAGGTTGTCCTCACATAATTCAGAATCACGAATTACTGGCACATAGTGATGTTTAAATTGGTTTTGTTCATTTAACTTTCTAATTTCATTATTATTGCATATTAAGAGCTCATTTACTAGTTTCTACATTTTAGATTTTAATCTATAAAACTTCTTAAATATTTATAATTAGATTGTCAGAATCATTTCAGTTCCTTTAAAAAATTTTTATTAAAGTGCATTTATCATATTTCTTTAGGTTTATGTTCCAGATGAAAATAATGCTGTTTTGGGAAGAAATGCAAATAAACAAGTATTTGAAGGTTTGACAACTGGACTTCTCAGAATTAGTGCTGTGGTTTTTGGCTGCCTGATCTCCAGCATGCCAAATGGAAACAGCCATCCTACTGCACCCAAAATATCAGCACAGGAAATGAAAAACAAGTCCTCACCAATGGATGCTTTTAACAGCCGAGTTCAAGATCTCATCAGGTGAGCTGTTAGACTTCTTTGTATAATCACTGTTTCTGAAAAATCTAGAAGAAGCATAATGTAAAATTCCAAGGACCAACTCATCAGCAATGGTTCCTCATCCATTTGCCCCATCCTGTTTAGTGTACTATCTAAATCTAAAATCAGATATAATCTCATTTTCCTCATCTGTAAAATGGGTATAATAATAGCAGCCATCATTGGGAGGATGAAGTAAGACAATCACTGTAAAAGCACTTAGCATGATTCCTGGCGCATGGCAAATACATATGAATATTAACTGTTATTTTTAACAACAAGAATAATCGTGGATGTTGCTTTGAACAGAAGCAAATGCTGATCTGAGAGACAGTGTGGGGTGATGTAGTGAATAGAAAATTGACATCTAAGTTAGGAAGTTCTGGCTTCAATGCCTGCCTCAGACACATGCTTGCTCTGTGACCCTGGGTAAGTCACTTAACACTTCAATGACTCAGACAACCGTAAGATAGTGAGTTACAGGGCAGTCACTTGATCTGCATTCTTAGAAACAGTTTTCTCAACAGGAAACTTTTTGTACCAATAAAATCACAGGCTCAGACAATATTACAGTTTAAATTATCTTAACTCTCTAACTGTTTTTATATAAGTTTTGCATTGTCCTTTACCCATCCCAAGAAATAGCCTGTCTTTTTGAGAGATAATATTTGGTTCTGGGTTGTATCTGAATGTCACAGGATCCTCTTGGGTCACCTGTTAGTTAGGAGCAACTTTTAGCTTCCTCTGACATCACTCTTTCATAGGGAAATATGTCCCTGTCCTCTTTCTCTTGTGAACACTGACCACAGAATACCTTTAATTTTCCAGCAAGGTTTAGCTCTCATGATAATTAATTATCTTCCCTGTCATCCTTCCACCATTTTGCCTTCTATATTGACCTCTGACCCTTAGCATGCATCAAACATGTTTTCTTTCATGAGCCCAACATCAGGTGGACTCAGGCCCTCTCTTCTCCATTTGTTCATTTCCCCTGATTTCACAGGGCTTTCTTAGACTCACTTGTTTTATTCAGTAGATTGCATACCACCAGCGACCTTCTTCACTTAAGTTATTCATACTGACGTCTTTCCCCTCTTATGGTGCCTATAACCTTTAGATCTTTAACCATCTATCTTATTGTACTTCCATTTACCTCTTTGTGGGTCTTTCCCTCAGGAGCTTCATCTCATTAAATTTATTTCCCACATCTTTACCCAACTGACTGCATGTGCACAGAGAGTGTCACACATTGTAATTCAGTCAAACATTTATTGATGAGGTGCCAGTCCTTGTGTCAGACACTTTGGAAGATACAGAGATGGAAAAGTCAAAATCTCTGACCTCAAGGTGCTTATACTCTACTGGAGGGACTGAGACACTTTCTCAAAAAAATGTTATATAAGGCAGAATTTGTTAAATACAAACTAACTGCTTTAGAAGTATAAAAGAGAGAATGATTAATTCCAAACTGAGCACAAGGGATTCCTCCACATGGACAGCTTGACATTTGAGCTGAAACAAGCCTTGAAGATTGGAGAAATTTCAACAGAACAAGATGGTGGGCGTCCCTGGTAGAAAGAAGACTGGAGCAAAGGCCAAAGATGGGGATATGCAAGGCATGTCCAGAGAATGGTGTGCAGTCCAATTTGGCTAGAGTATGGTGTTTCTGTCTACAGTGGCAGGAGATGAGAAGGCAGTAGTGTAGTGGGGAGACCACTGGACTTGGAGTCAAAAGGACCTAGGTTGGTCCGTCTAGTCCTGTCTCAGACTCATCAGTTTACTCTCAAGTAAAATTGGAATAATATATTTGTTTGCACTATGTAACTGAAAGGACTGTCAGAAAGTGCTTTGTAAAGTCCATTATCAGCTGTTAAAAGTGGATTATGGCTAATTGTAAGACGGTCTTGGTAAATTTGTTTAAGCAGCCATTGTCCACTTTGTAAATTGAGTAAGTAGCTGTTGTACATTTTGAGCAAAGCTCTCAACCTTTCACAGGGTTCTATTTCATTAAAAAGGCCTTTGTGGCTTCACAGAACAAAACCGGCCATTTGATGCTGAAAGCAGTAGGTCTGTCTTTGGCATGTTTAAGGGAAAGCTGTTTGATCTAACTAAAGATGTCTTCCCAGGACTAAGACAATAAAAGAAGAAGGCAGGAGAGATAAGGAAGGGATTCTGAGGCAGCAGCTACACCCTCAAAACAGAACAGGGAAGATGTGAGAAGGAAGACAGCCAGCAGTGCAAGAGCCGCTGATGAATAGGATTCCCAGATATCCCATAAGCATCTCAAACTCGGTGTGTCCAAAACAGAATTCATTCTCTCCCCCCAAATCCTCCCCTCTTCTGCACCTCCTTATTTCTTTTCAGGTCACTATTATCCTTCTGCTCATACAGGTTCACAGCAAGAGAAAGATGTATTGAAAACTTCCCACCTACCCCCAAATTCCTCCAAACAGATCTAGAAAAGGTACCAAACCAAATCCTGGAAGGGAAATCCAGGAAAAATATCTAAGTGGGTCATTTTTCCAGCTTAGGTCAACTTAGGGAGACAAACAGAGAGGTCTTGTTGACCCTGGGGACTGAGTGCTCCAGTGCAGGAAGAGGCTTCTTGAGAGGGATCCAAGAATACATTGCAGATTTGGCTCAAAGAGACCTGAAGGGTGCAGCATGCAGGAGCCTATGCCAGCTGGCAGCTTCCCAGTCACTGTGTGTATTCGTCCTTCATTGCTGAAGAAGACCATGCCATCAGAGAAATAACGACATGACTTGCACTTGACTTTGTTTTGAGTGAGTGAGGGCTATGCAGGTCACCAGCCTCAATTCTCTTCCAGAGCCATCTGAATCCAGTGACCAGATCTTCATCAGGATGACTGGAGATGACCCAGGATGAGGTAGTTGGGTTTAAGTGACTTGCCCAAGGTCACGCAGCTAGTGAGTGTCAAGTGTCTAAGGAGAGATTTGAACACAAGTCCTCCTGGCTCTTGCACCGGTGCTCTGTCCACTGCACCACCTACCTGCTCCAAGAGCTACAATTAACACAATAATCAATAACTATCCCAGAAAGCATGTTTCCCACCTGCTGATAGCCATGGATGCTGATGGACAAAAAGTGCAGAATAACATGTATTTTGAGATGTAATCAATGTGTGGGTTTATTTTGCTTCACTCTGCTTACTAAGGATGGCTTTTGGGTGAGAAGGGGGCGATAAGTGGAGAGAAGGAGGTGGAAGTGACAATGATGTCAGGAAAGGAAAAAGTATCAAGAAAATTAACTGAACAGAGTAAGAGCTGGTTGGATCCCCTTTGGGAAAATGCACAGTGCTCTAAATGACTCTAAACTTCCGCCTGAAACAAAGACCCAACTCACTACAATTTCCAGGACAAATTGGCAGCAGAGTTGGGGCCTGCAGGATCAAGCCCTTGGGAATGTCCCTAGGAAAGGACAGGCCCAGCAGCAGGTAGTAGCAGCAGTTGTGTGACTCAGACCCGGGAGCAGAGCAGGGGCTTGGTTCTAGCTTCTGACTCAGTCTGCAATGAAATCACCAAGGTAGGAATCCCAGACTAGAGGGGAGCTGCAGAACTTTCCAGATGACTGCTAGCAGCTGTGTCTAGCCCCACCCCCAAACACCTCTCACTCAATAACTCTAGTGGCTCCCTATTGCCTTCTGTTTGGCATTCAATGCCCTTCATAATATGCCCTCCCCCTACCTTTCCATGCTTCTTCCACCATACTACACACTTTAATCAGTGACACTGGCCCCCTGGCTGTTCCATCAATAAGACACTTTCTTAGCTCTAAACATGTTCTCCCTTCCTCCCTCCTCAATTGCATTTTCTCTGGCTGTCCCCCATGCCTAGAACACACTCCCTCCTCCACATGGTCAGCTGACATTCCTGACTTCCTTTAAGTCCTGACTAAAAGTCAATCCTTTGCCGGAAGCCTTGCCCAACCCCTAGCGCCTTCTCTCTCTAATCATTTCATATTTATTCTTTGTGTAGCTTGCTTCGTATGTTTGTCTGCATATTGTCTCCCCCATGGGATCATAAACTCCTTGAGGGCAGGGACTGCCTTTTTTTTGTATTCCCAACACTTTATGCCTTTATGCCTCACACATAGTAGAAATGAATAAATGTTAATTGATTGCATGATTGAATTATTAAGCAGGAAAATAGTTAACTTGAAAAAATACTTGCAGCAGATTTCTCTGACAAAAATTTCATATCCAAGATGTGTAAGGAATTTATTCATACACACATATACACACATCTACATGGGCACACACACACAAACACACATATACTGTGTGAATAAGAACCATTCCTGTGTAGATAATTATCAGAGGATATGTATGAATAGGAAGTTCTCAAGAGAAAAAAAATCTTAAGCTATGACCAACCACTTGACAAAGCATTCCAGATCACTAACAATTAGAGGAATGCAAATTAAAATAATTCTGAGGCTTCACCTCATGCCCCATCAGATTGGAAGAGGTGATAACTAGAAAGTGGCAGTGTTGGAGTGGCTTCAGAAAGATGGGTCCCTTGATGAGACTAGAGATTGGTCTGACCTTTCTGGAAAGCAATTTGAAACTGTGTATGAAATATCACTAACTTGCATACATTTTTATCCAGCCATACCACTGTTAGGTCAATACTTCAAAAAGATAAAAGACAGAGGGAAAAGACTCACATATACAAAAACATTTGTAGCAGCAGATTTGGTTGTCCCAGAGAAATAGAAACTAAGGAGGTCTCCTTCCATGGGGGAATGGTCTACAAATGTCATGGAACAATTGACAAAGGGGATCCTTGGATGAACTGATGCCAAGTGAATAGAACCAGAAAACAATTTATGTAGTAACAACAACATTGCAAAGCAAAAAAATAATTGAAAGACAAGAAATTTCATCAGTGAAGAACCACACCAAAAATGAAATGTCTCTCTACTTCCTAACAGAGAAGTGATAGTCTTAAGGTACAGAATGACACATACATTTTCAGACATGGACAGTGTATGGATTAGTTTCCCCTGAATGCATATTTACAAGCTTTGTTCCCCCCCTTATTTTAGCAAAGGGAAAAAAATTTTTTGAGGGGAGAAGTAGGGCTAGCAAAATAAAAATAAATTTAATTTTTAAAAAAATCTTAAAATTCTACAAATAGTTGAATTATTAATTTGAAGTTTTTAATATCCAGATACATGTATATGTAATCTGTTATTTCAAAATGAATTCATAATAAATTACTTTTTTTAATAAATTTATTTCAGTTCTTCAAGTTGCCTCCCCTTCCAGGAAGTCTTTTTTCATCCTCTAAGTTCAGAGGTTTTCCTTGAATCTCTCATAGTACTCCCCATGCACTATTAGTTGTTATGGTTACTGGTTTCTGTATCTTATTGCAACTTCTTAGACTAGAGGTTCATAGAGAACAAGCACCTAAATTTATTTATCCTTGTACCCTCAGATCCTACCAAAAGTCTTCTCCATATGATAGGCCCTTGATAATACTTGTTAGATTGGACTGTGTGTTGCATCTAGAGAACAATTAAGCACTGTGGAATTATGGCAAGTGCAGGGCTAGCCCAGGGAGACTAACAGTTTGGCAAGGACGAGAATAATCTGCTACCACCAGATAGGCATTAATTTTTGATATGTTACTTCTTCAGATTCATTGAAGAAAATGATAAAATAATATTTAAGCTGAATTTCATTTTTTCTTATAGAAATATAACTATCCCATCAGTTAAGCCACAGTGCATTGGAAAGGAGAGCTGGTTTGGGAATCATGAACCTGAGTTCAAATCTCAGCTCTGCTGTTTACTGTCTTGGTCACTTTAGGCATCCCTTAACCTCCTAGTGTTTAAAATGAAATAATTAATCTCCATGTCCCCCTAAAGCCTGTCTAGTTCTGGAGACCAGTGAGGCCAGCCCCTTCATCTTACTGGCAAACTGAGCCCTGGAGTAAAAAAGTGACTTGGCCCTGACTGCATAGAAAGTTAGTGAGCATGGGAAAGAGAACCCATTGGACCCCTTAAGGAAGAGAAAAGTTTCTCAGATGCTGCTGGTACATGAATTTGAGATTTTAGAAGATTAAAATTCAGGATGTCTGGTCTCCAAGAGGAGGGATGGAGTGAGACTGAAATTTCACCTCTTCTTGCTGTGTCAGTGACATCCCTTGATCACAATTACATAGTGTTATAATAGTAACTCAGGCTTCTAGAGAAGCTTCAAAAGTTTATCAACCCTGTGAAGCAGATAGTGCAGACATTATTGTGCTCATTTTTATAGACTTATCGCTGCCTGTAAATTATGAGCCCCAGGATTCCAACTCAGTTCTCCTGAGTCTAAATGCCTTAGATAGTAGGGAAGCCACATCAAAGTCTTGGCCTTAAGAAATGTTTTATTTTATTATCCATATTTATTATAAAGGTTTTAGGAGGGACAAGGAATAGGGCTGTTCCTCCTCCCCTCGAAAAAAGAAAACAATGGTTGTTAAAATATGTACCTAAAAGAATGGAAGAGAGCCCAAAGCAGGGGATCATAGAAGAGCAGGACAGCTTTGAATGTGACATATTGAATTTATTGTGCATTTTAAAACCAAGGAGGGGTCCTGGAAGATCCTGAAAATCTGATGCATATTAGAACCTAGAGGAACATAGATCTCACCAAGAAAGCTCTAAAAATGCATCAGATTTTTAAAAAATAAAGAGAATATGATTTAAATTCCTCTATCCATTCAGCACTACAGAAAAACACTGCCAGAATCCTGGCCCTGGTCATCAAAAACAACTGAGACAGTTTATGGATGGTATTAGACGCAGAAGCATGGAATGTGAGGTGATCCGGACTTCTGGGAGAAGCTAAAGAGCATCAAATCCTTGACAAGCCTCAGAAAGGATTGGACAAGTTACCATTGTGTCTGAATCAATCCCATGACTCCCACCCAGGGTTCGTCACTCGACAGTCCTTTGGACTCCAGGAATTGTTCAGCCTGCTGAAGGCATAGGATTTTTCACATCCCCTCATACTGTCATGAACTGTGCTGGGTAGTGAAAATACAAAGAGAAAACACATCATGGCTTCTGTCCTCCAAGAACATCCATTCATCGTGATTCAGTGCCACTTTCATTTTCCAACTCTATCTTGAGCACAATGTCTCACATGCCATTGGCTATTAATAAATATGTATTGGGTTCAGTTGCATTGAAATTCCTAAAGGGTCTGAACTCTCCTTGGTAGGCAGCTCTCAGAGGAAGGATTCTGAGATGAGGCACAACCGGACCAAATCCCTACTTCTGGGAGACAAGTGTGGAGAGGCAGGAGGACGCACTCAAAGACCATGGCAGTGATTAGGCGATAGTAAGGTCCTTGTCAGATGGTAGTTCTCAGAAATAGGGAGTAGGATACAAAAGCTCTTGTGGGTGCAAAACAAGATGTCAGTTCTACTTTGCCATCCTCTTACCTATCTCCAGAGACAGGAAGTTCTTCATACAATATCTAGTTTTCCTACAGATTAAAAATTCAGATGCAGTACCCGTGAATCAATACTGGAGTTCTCGGAGTAGAGAATGATTTATCTGTTGAGTCTTTTGTCTGATCCTAAAGCATCATTTTCCATTCTTATTGCTTTCTTTAATCTAATAAAATAGCTGTTACTGTCAGCTCAGACTTTTAAACAGCCCCAGAGAGCTCTCTAGTGGAATGAGAAGATGAAAGTGACTTCTTAAATGACAGTTGTAGGCATGATGATTAGCATTTTTCATACCATAAAAAACAATTATATTCTTACCCTGGTTATCATCTTAATAGTAATGCAGTAAAAAAGTGAGAAACTGAAATCAGTGTTAGGAGATTGTCTCAGTAAGAGTTTCATCTGCTGAATTACTGCTCTCCTCAGAAAACTGATTTCTTAATACACTTCTTTTTAACATATGTACATATGTATGTAGAAGTGAAGATTATAACATATAATTTCAGCTGATACAGTGTTTCTGTCCATCACATTACTGAGAAATGGTTTCTGGATAGCCAAAGAAACAAGCCATTTCTTAACAGAAACTCTTGGGACTTTGGAAAGCCCAGACTTAAGGAAATTGTAATTCAATCTGTTTTACTTCAACCTCTCCTATGTTTGTGTATTTGTGAATGTGAAACCTGCCTTTGGTGTAGATTGACCCTAATGATGCAGACGTGGCTGGGAAACATGCTTGGAATCGTTTGGTAACATACGATTTTCCCCTCTGCTTGTAGCTATGTAGTCAACATTGGACTGATCGACAAGCTTTGTGGCTGCTTCCTTTCTGTACAAGGCCCAGTTGATGAGAATCCAAAAGTTGCCTCATTTCTGCAGAATGCTACGGCTGTCTTACATGGGATGTGCAAGTTGTGTTTCGCTGTCAACAGCAAGTAAGTGCACTTGGTAATGACCAGGACTGGTGACTTAGCAAGCATGCCTTTGGGTACCCAGTTTTTATTGTATACAAAACATGCTACAAATTTTATATATATATATATATACATACATACACATATACATATATATGCACATATATAATTTAACTTAGCTCATTTGTTAAAATTCTTCATGTTGTATTTCATTAGCACATTTTTTGGTCTTTTGTTTATCTCTCATTTTAAGCTGACAAAAATTGTGAAATTTGCAGTCCTGCCACCAGCTCTGACTTCTGCTGCATGTGTGTGCTAATTCCTTATACTCATGACTTCTGTAATGGGGGTATTTCCTAGGAATGTTCTTATCACCACTACCCATCTTATCCTCTTTCATACTTAACCTTTCTGTGTCCCTACTTGGCATTCCAGTCTAAGACCCATCTCACTTTTGTTGTTTAGTCTGGCCACATGTCCTGCCTATAGCTGGTTTTTCTCGTTGGTGCAGTTGAATGCTAACATACTTAGAACTAAAAGCTGACCCTATCTTGGGCTCGACAAATTCCAGGTACCATGGTGCCTAGCATTTTCTAAAATAATTATTTTCTATTAAAATATCAATGCTAGGGTTCAAGTTTTGATATAGAAATGAATGAAATTGTGATTCTTAGTGGTCACATAAGGTACTTGGTTGTCCTTAGCCTCTTGCAAGAGCAGTTGTTGCTTTTACTGATAATAATGGCTATTAAAAGTTATTTGGACCTTTTAGGTTTGCGGAGTCTGCACATCAACTCATTTGGCCCTTGAAAAAGTCCGGTGAAGGCTCTATTATTATTTCCATTTTATAGATAAGGACAGTTAGACTTAGAGAGAATAATGGACTTAGTCGTGTCATAGAACTAGTATGTGTCAGATTGGTGATCCTCCTGGACGGTTCTCTCCTTTGCCATCATCACTGAAATGGCTGATCCAAAGACACCTGTTCCTGAGACTGTATTTTGAGTAGCCAAGCCTTTGCCTTCACCAATGTCGTTCTTGCCCACTAATGAGTGGGCTGTCACTTTTTTGAGAGGTATTTATTAAGTATGCCGTTCAGGAGCCACATTCAGTCTTTTTTGTCTGTGGAGGAGGGAGGAGGAAAGGAAGCACTGTAGATAAAGACATCCCCTGCTCTCAAGGAGTTTGCTTTCTGCTAGGAGGACTTGAATGGGGTTATGTGAACGGTCCTAACTGCAGGGGCAGGTTTTTGAAATCTGGGTGGGAGAGGAAAACAGGCATTAGGAAAAATTCTCCCTTATGAGAAGGAGGTGGACCTTGCAGAGGGATGGATGCGCTAGGGCCAGGGGTTCCCAAGCACTGAGGGGAGAATCTCCAAAGTGAAAATGTATCTGAAGTAGGACATCAGCAACAGGGTTGAGAGGGCAATGTATGTAACTGAATGTACATATGAAAATGCTTTCAGAAAACTCATTTTCTGTATAAGCCCTTGACATTTAAGGAGAGGTGGAGAATGAATCCATGAGAAAATGAACTCTAACTGGCCCTTCATGGAGAATCCTAAACTATAGAATGCCAGAGCAGCAAATTTAATTCAAGTCTCTCATTTTACATATGAAGAAACTGAGGTCCAAAGAAGGAAAGGGAAACATTTCCCCAAGGTCACTTAGTTCATGTTCTCTTTTTGTAATATGAAAAATACATCTGTAAAATGTAGACAATAATACCTCTGGTACTTACCTCACAGGATTTTTGCTAAGAACAAATTAGATAATCTGTGTAAAGTACTCTACAGTCTTTAAACATTAGGTAAATAAAGGTCAGCAATTGTTATGTAACCAAAGGGAATGTCATAGTCTACTATGATTAAATTATGTTTTGGATAGACTAAATTCTTAGTTCCTTTGGCATAGGTAAATCATTCCATTTTACAGATTCCTAATGTATTTAAAGAGATTTAGATCAGGGAAATTTCTGTCTAGAATAGATCCTACTTCCCAGTGTCTGAACGTACTCGAAGCCTTAGCCAGTGCCCTTCTGACATCCAGGAGCAAATGTCAGAATCTCCTCCTGTGGCATAACCTTGGAGCCCTGGGCCCATGCCAGGATCTTGGTGATTTGGGAAAATACATAGCCCCCTAGAATAGCTAAATTATAAAACAAAGAGATACTAATTGCGTGGCTAAGCAGTAGCACAATTAGGTTTCCCATGGCATTAAGTAAAAATACCAAAGTTAACACTTGTTTATCTTAATATATGATTGTTACCCAGTTCTGGGATCTTACATTTCCTTTATCCCACCACAAAGAAGTAGTTGACAATCCTGCTCTACTAGGCCATCAGCTCCTTGGGAGTGAGCACCACGTCCCAGTCTCTTTTGTAGCTCTCCTAACCACGAGGAGAGAGTGCCCTGTGGTGCACCTCACAGGGGCATAAGGAGCTGGGCATATAAACATTATTATCCCCATTTTACAGATGGGTAAAAAGTTGATTGACTTGGCGAACAAATGGATGTTCACTGAGCATCGCGCAGAATCCAAGCACTGGTCTTTCAGAGACTCCAGTCTTGTAAATGGAAAACATTTTCTGCTTCTCTTCAGGTGGGGAGGTGTGCGGGGGGGAGGGGGGGGGAGGCCACAGCCGAGTTTGGGGGAGCAATAGAGCTTTAAATAATGAATGACTTCCTCCTTGTGGTGATTTCTAGACCACTTTTTCTAGGGTTTTCTAAGCAAACTGTCATGTCCATCTGCCTCCTTCTTACCTCTGCACATTGTCTCCATGGCTTTGTCTTATCACTGCAGCCAGCATGTGGATGATTGTGCCAATTAATAATGGAGACAGTAGATGCTGCTTGCTGCACCCTAGACCTTTTAGGGAAAGCTTTCAAACCTTCATTGTTACAAATGATGTTAGCACTTGGTTTTTCTGCATCTATTTATATAATCATTTGATTTTTGTTCTTAGCATAATTATGCTGTTATTTTCCTAATGTTGGTCCAGCTTGATCATCATGATAATTTGTCACTACATTGCTGTAGCTTCTTTAGTAATATTTTATCTGATATTTTTATGGTAATATACATATACGTTAGTGTTATTGGTCCAAAATACTCTTTTTGTTTTACCCCTCCTTGACTTAGGGGTCAGGACCATGTTTATTTCATAGATGTAGTTTGATGAGGTACCTTCTTCCTGTTTTAAGAATCTTATACACAACAATGCGATTATTTATTCTTTAAATGTTCTATAAATTTCCTTCGTAAACCTCTCTGTACCTAATGAGGTTTCTTTTTACTTTTTGATTTCATGTTTGTCTTACTCAGTTTTTCCTTCTGAAATTGGGAATTCCCCAATGTTTTATTTTATCTTGATATCTCCTTTTTAAATATCAAATTATTTGATAGTTTATAAATTTAATAGTTTATAAATAGTTTGTAAATCTCTTATTTTTTAAAAAGCTGTTTGATTTATCAACTCATTAGTCTTTATGTCTCTTTCTCAGTCTTCAACTGATCAGAATTCTTAACATCTGTTATCAGAAAATAATAAATTAAAGCAAGAGAAATGGTCCAGGTGATTTCCTAATTTAATTTACCAAGAAAACTCCAACTTGACAGCAGTATAAGCTGCTTATCTGAGAGAGTAGATGAGAGCTTTCAATGTAAACTCATACCACCCACCGTTATGAACTCTTAATAGATTCTTCACTTCCTTTCTTTTCTTCCTGTCTGATCTTTAAATTCCAAGCACGAGTTTGCCTTTTGCATCCAAAGAATAAATATTATTATGGATAACCCTATATAGATAGATCTGTTTCTACTTTCTTCTTGGAAATGATTATTTCATTGGTGTGTGCTGCTTTGACTATTTGAACACTTTGTTACCTATAATGATGAAAAATAAAGTGTTCCCCAAAAAAGGTTGGCAGTTTTATTTTCTTCTATATTATAGTAATTAAGATAATGCCTATTTTGGCAATAAAATAAATCAGGCAAGAGTAAAATTTGCTTGAGTACTTCATGTCCTACAAGTACTTTCAGTGGTTGCCAGAAAGAGAACAAAAAACTTTCAGCAAGAGAACTGCCTAAGAATTACTAAATATCTTTGCAGTCTTGGAGAGTGGGAAGGTAATTAAGTGGAATAATAGACAGCACACGACATTTGATGGCCCTGGCTTTTATAGTGTTAATTTTAAAAGTGCTGCCACTGGTGCAAGACTTTTTTATCTTTGTCCCTTTAATCTCCTAATTTTTATTTAGCTTTCCTAAAAGACCTTTAGGATAGACAGAATTAATGCAGTTAATCTCCACCCACATAGAGTGAAAAAATGCTTTGCTTTTTAACAAAATTCTTGAGAATTTTTTTGCATTTTGTTTTTTCAAACAAAAGGCTCACATTTCTTTAAGTAAAACTGAAATTCACTTCCTCTAACCAAAGAATGGATTTTTATATTAGGATTTTTTATATCTAAAATTTAACATTGGAACCATTCTCAGACTAATGAAAATGCTTCAACATATACGTATATGTATAATACATATGTATACTCTTCCAACAAAATAATTTTAATTGGGTAGAGGCCCTCAAAAAAAAGTATGTCAATAGTGCAACAAAAAAAAAGTCAGAATTATATCTTGCTTCTTTCTTGCTTGCTTGCTTCTCCATCCTATATACATTAGGATCTAATAATGTACAATCATAACTTATGGTTAAACATATACTTGCCTAGCCTGTCAGAGAGTTACAACTATCAAACAATTATCATCATAATCTTAGCACTTTAGCTTTGAATTCCTTTGGTCGTTCACAGAGTGGACATCCTCACAAGATGCGGCAGCCTTAGCTACCTTCTCCTTAGTAAGGCTTCCCCTGACTTCCTTATGAATAAGTAGACTTTGATGCATCATGCCTTCCCAGCTTCCTCTTCAGTAGATTTTTCATCTTTAGAGTCCCCCCTCAACTTTCTTGTGTGTGTGTGTGTGTGTGTGTGTGTGTGTGTGTGTGCATGCATGCGTGCATACGCACACATAAGCACATGTATACACACACACATATATAAAAACTCATTGTTTAGCAACAGTAAATCTTTTTTTTTTTAAATCTATTCTTCTCATGCTTTACTTTTATTAATTGTCTTTACTTTTGTATGGAACCAGTATGAAGAAATGTCTATATTGCCATATGAATGCTTTACCACTATCATGACAAGGAAATCTTGAGAGTGCAGACCTTGCAACAGTTCAGTCCAGGGCTATGTGCAGTACATTGTGCTGAAGCTTTCTGGGAGAGGAGCAGTCCGTGTCAGTCCTGGCCTCAAAGAGAACACAATCTAGTTCATACTAATGACAAAATATATTCTGGGACAGATGATCTCACTGTTTCAAATCAGTTGATAAGAATAGTAATTGTGACTCCCATTGACAGAGGCCATCCTCAAGTCTGGAAGACTCAGGTTCGAGTTCTTTCTCTAGCTCATGCTGACTGTTGGACTCGGATCATGTCTCTTAAGCCTAAGACCAGAGTTTTTTCCACTAGATCATGCTCCCACAATCAGACAGGGTCCTTCTGTGGTGAATGGCATGATCTGTAACCAGCATAGACTTCTAAAGTAATTTGATGGTACTTGAAAATTGTTTATATTCTTAAATACTTTAAATTTTTCTCCCTGGAATCTTGTTCATGCCATTTTCCCCATGGGCCATTCATGTGGCCTGCTCCACAGGGGCAACCCAGCAGGGAAGCCCATCTTCATGGGAAACCCTCAACCCTGCAGCATGCACACCTTGTTTTCCTAGGAAGAGTTACATGCTCTGACCCCCAGCCCTGTCATACATTATCCTCACATCTGAACTCCTCCCCAACTTGACCTTTTTTGAAGAAGAGATTTGCCAAACAGAGGTAAACTTTATTTCAACCTAAGTCCTAATTGTCTCACAAATTCTAAATTAGTAGAGTCCAACTTAATGAAGTTTTGCTTTATACTTGGGTATGGTTCTAAAAGCTTTCCAGCTATTTTTGGTGAGTTTCACTTATAAACAGCCACAGCTCTTCTCACTCTAACCTAACCGCATCCTAACCACTTGGAAGATGCTGTCTACAAGTGCCTCACTTCCTTTTCTCTCACCCTTAACTCTCTGCAGTCAAGCTTTCAACTTCCTCATTTCACTGAGACTGCTCTCTCCAAAGTTACTAACAATCCCTTAATTGCCATGCTCATTCTTCTTGATCTGTCTATACCATTGGACATTGTTGATCACTCTCTTCTTGATATTCTCTTCTTTTTAGGTTTTTGGGACATCATTTGCTCCCTATTTTCCTCTTGCCTGTTTGATTGCTCCTTTTGAGTCTCCTTTGTTGGATCTTTGTCCAGGTCACACCTACTACCTGTAGGTTTGTTTCCTTCTTTCCTTCCTTTCTTCCTCCCTCCCTCTTCTCCCTCTGTCCACATAGTATATCCCCAGTGCCTTGCACAGTGCCTGGCACATAGTAGGTATCTGCAGGTGCTCTGCCCAAAAGAATGCAAATTCTGATCACTGAATTACAAGATATCTTGGGGTTTACCTGATAGATTTCCTTTTTTCATGACCATCCCTTAAACCCAGATCACTCTAGCTCTTATTGATTGGCCAACACTAGGTCCCCATCCAAGCCTCTCTTGGTCAGTTTGGGCCCTGATGGCTCAGAGAGAATTTAAATAGCAAGTTTCTGTTTTGGCCAGACACCCTGAAGATCTCCCCCTCCCAGATGTTGTTTTTTTTAAAGGGCCATTTTTTTGCCTCGTTTCTTATTAATCCTTAATCACTGAATAGGTATTGCCCCAGTCATACTGAGTTTTAAAAAGGCCAAGATCTTCCACTGCATCCAGAACCATCTCCAGTCATCTTGATCTGTGTTTTGTCACTGAACTCAAATGGTTCCAGAGGAGAAAATGAGGCTGGTGACTTTGCACAACCCTGCCTCACTTAAATCCAGTTCACTTACAAGTCATGGCATCACCTTCCTCATGTCATGGTCCCCCTTGAGAACAAAGGACAAACAACCAGCTACCTGTGGGTGTCTCACCAGGCTCTGCCCTGAGCCCTCCTATCTTTTCCTTCTTTGCTACTTCACATCAGGTGATCTCATCAGCTCCCAGGGATTTAATGACTATCTCTATGCTAATGAGTCTCAAATCTACCTTTCCGACCCCCAGTCTCTCTGCTGACCTCCAGTCTCACATCTCCAACTGCCTTTCAGGCATTTTGAACTGAATATTCAGTAGACATCTTACACTATCCCCCAAACATAACTCATTGTCTTTTCTCCAAACCTCCCCCCTCCTGCTTCCTCCCTATTACTACAGAGAGTAACATCATCCTCCTACAACAGGGGTGGTTCACAACACAGGTGTTGTCCTCAGCTCTTTAGTCTCACCTGCCCATATCAATTCTGTTGCCAGAGACTGTTCAGTTTACTTTCATAATATTCCTCTTCAACTCACCTTCTTTCCTCTGACACTTCTATCCCCATAATTCCATCCCTTATCACCTCCTACCTGCTGTCTGATCCCCTGCCTCAAGGCTCTCTTCTGCACAGCTGCGCATCTGAGCATAGCACCCCTCTACTCAGTAAACTCCAGTGGTTTAAATATAAAATCTTCTGTTTGACATCCAGAGACCTGCTCCCCTGTATATTCTGTGATCCACTGACCTCTTTGCTGTTGCTCCTGACTCAAGGCATTTTCCCTATGCCTGGAGTCCTCTCCCTCCTCATCTCTCATTTTCTCCAAGAAGCCTCTCCCAGTCTCCTTTTACCCTAGTGCTTTCTCTCGGCTGATTATTTCCAGTTCATCCTGTAGAGAGTTTGTACACAACTGTATTTGCTTTCCATCTCCGTTAAACTGTTAGTTCCTTGACAGTTAAGATTTTCTTTTGTTTTTTTGTATTCCCAGCACCCAGTCCCTGGCATGTAATAAACACTCAGTGACTGACTGATTACAAGATAATTTGAAAAAGAAGAGAATAGAGTGAGAGTAGGTCTCATGAAATGTTCTAGCTCCCCCCAGGGGAAACAACACCTGAACTGAGCCTTGAAGGAAGATCAAAGTTCTGAGTATGTCATGGAGCAAGGAGATGGGGTGTGCAATAGAGAGGTGAGTGAGACATCGTTTGGATGCAGTCCAGAGTGTGCAAGAGTGAGGGATGCAGCATGAGACTGTAAAGGCAGAAAGGCCTCAGCTACAGGACTCTTACTTACTGTGGAGGTGACAAGGGGGCCATTGAAGAATTGGGGCTTGGGGCAAAGAGCAGCAGCATGGCTGAAACTGTACCTGAGGAAGATGATTTTAGCAGTTGTGGTGAGGATGGATCAGAGAGAAGGGAATAAAGTCAGGTAATGGAGGCTGTTATAGTCATCTAGGGAAGAGGTGATGGGAATGTGAGTTAGGGTGATGGATGTCATTAGGGAGAAAGGGGAGATTGCAAGATAGGCTGGGAGGGAGAATGGATGAGACTTGAACAGTCATTGATATCAATATAGGTAGATGAGGGAATGGAAAAACGTTAAGGAGGACTGAGGACTTGTGAGGAAGATGATTTTTTTTAATAGTTTGAATTTGACGTGTCAATAGGATATCCAATTGGAGATGTTCATCAAGCAGGTTTTGAAATAGGACAATGAGAGAGAGAGAGAGAGAGAGATTAGCATTCTGCATGAAAGGGATAAGGAGCAAAGCATTGAGAATTTTAAGGAGGCAGGATCATAGACTTAGAAGTACAATGGAGCTTATGTGTCATCCCACTTAACCACTTCACTTTATAAATGAAGGAACCAATGGATGATGATTAAGCAAGAGAAATGAGCAGTTTACAGTCAAATAAGCTTAAGAACCTAAAGAGAACAGTGTCACAAAATTATTGGAAAGAAAGCATTCAGCAGGGAAGGTGGCTTGTAATAGAAAGCCGCAGAGTGGTTGAGGAAGAGAAGTGGGATTTAGCTGTTGAGCATTTGGTGGTGGGTTTGGAGAGAGCAACTTCAGCAGAGTGTTGAAGTCACAAACCAGATTACATGAGATTGAGTGGGTCATGATGAAGTGAAGGCAGAAAATGTAGACAACTCTTTTTAGCAGTATGGCAGTGGGAGAAAGAAGAGATGTTAGATGGCAGTTTAAGAGAGTAGCAAGGTTATAGGAACATTTTTCAAGTACAGGTTAAAAACTGAATATGTTTGTAGGCACTTAGAAGATGATAGTATATAGGGAGAGACTGAAGATGAGAGGGAGGGAAATTAAGTGACAAGACAGGCTCTTGGGCCAGGCCTAAGAGCACGAGAAGATTTGGCAAAGAGAAAGGCTATCTATCCTCCAGAGACTGGAGAAGAGGAAAGGGGAATAAAGATGTACAAGGGTTTCAGGAATGGAATACGGATGAGGAAGGGAGTGCATGACCACTAGCTCCAACTTTCTCAGTAAAATAGGAGATGAAGTCATCTACTATGAAAGGAGAGAGAATGGAAATGTCATTCAGAGCTTAAAAGAGATTTGAAGCAATCACTTCTGGGAATGTGATAGAGTGTCATTCAGGGAAGAATAAAAGAATTGCCATGCAAGACTGACAACCTAATTGGAATTAGATAGCATGAATTAGTAATGGATTGTCAGTCTGCTACCAGGATTTCTCTAGCAAGGCCCAACAGCTGAAGAGTGAGAGCAGAAAAGGAAGAAGGTGAAAGTGACGCAGGGTTAAGGGTTGTGAGGACATTAGCACTAATAGGATAAGGAGTGAAGGGTAGGCAAGAATAGACAACAGTGACAATCAATTTAGTCAGTAAATAACTTATTAAATATCTCCTATGTGCCAGGCACTCTGTTAGGCGTTGGGGATACAAATACAATTAATGAAACAATCCCTATTAGAAAGAAGGTTACAGCCTAATGGGTGTTGGGGGCAGGAAGTAGGGGTGGGGATGGGACAGAGACAAGAAGTACACATCTAAACCTGTCAAGCATAAATATAAAATAACTAAATGCAACTATATACCAAGTAGTTAAACACCAGTTAGTTTGGGAGGTAGGGCACTAGTAGCTAGAAAATCAGGAAGGGCTTCATGCAGATTTGCTTCCATCTTCTAGGAAGAAAAAGACTCCTTGAGATGGAGGAAAGAAAGGGAGTGCATTTCAGGCATGAGGGGCAGAGAGCACACTCGTGAAATCAGGAGGTGGCCTATCTTATGTGAGGAACGCAGAGGAACGACCTAAGATTATCTAAGGCTTTAAAAGAGCCAAGACTGATGGGCTTCCATCCCTCTGCACAAAACAACCTCTTGTCTTCTAAGGATCTCCTGAAAAACCTCTATTTCTTAATAGCTTTCCCTGCCTCAGTAGATGTGCCTCCAGGCAGCTAGGTGGTGCAGCAGATAGAGCACCAGTACAGGAGTCAGGAAGATTTGAGTTCAAATCTCACCTCAGACACTTGATACTCACTAGCTGTGTGACCTTGGACAAGTCACTTAACCCCAATTGCCTCATCCTGGATCATCTCCAGTCATCTTGATGAATATCTGGTCACTGGATTCAGATGGCTGTGGAGGAGAAGTGAGGCTGGTGACCTGCACAGCCTTCTCTCACTCAAAACAAAGTCAAGTGCAAATCATGTCATTATTTCTCTGATGGCATGGTCTTCTTTGGCAGTGAAGGATGGACACACACACAGATGTGCCTCCAAGTAGTAGCAATGCCTACCACCCTAAAGTGACCCCTGCTAATGATAGGGTTCTGAGGAGATACAGGTGTCTTCTCCCCATATTTAAATGTCAACTGTTTAATCTCTTAGGATTGCTCCTGCTTAGGTTTAGGGGTTTCTCTTGACTCCTGTGTTTGCGTTTCAGATTTTCTGTACCGCCCTGGTCTTTTCATTGCGGAATGTTAAAGTTCTCTAGAATATTATTTTTTTCCCTATATGATTATAACCAGTTTTGCCAGGTGAGTTACTCTTGGTTAGAAGCTTATATATATCCTTTATTTTCTGAAATGACATATTCCAAGCTATTCTTTCTGACTGCTTGAAGTGTTTTTTCTTTGACTTGGAAGCTCTGGATTTTGGCAGTGTTCCTGTGAAGTTTAATTTTGGCATTTTTTAGGAGGTAACTAGTGGATTCCTATTTCTACATTGCCTTCTGGTACTAAAAGATCTGTGCATTTTTTTGAAATCCAATTTCTCAGCTCTTTGGTGGTTGTGACCTTTAGGTGGTTTGGTGATTCTTAAATTGTCTTTCATTGATCTGTATTCTAAGTTAGTTCTTTTTGCTATGAGAAACCTGCAAGTTCCTGACTTGAGATTTAAATCTGAGTCACACACCCGTGGGCTTGCTCTCTTAGGAGTCCTGGCAGGTTCTTGCTACACTCAGCCACTCTCAGCTAGCTGGGAAGCTTTGCTGATTCAGTGACAGGACCATAGGCTTCCCTTTGGACTGAGATTCCTGCTCTGGTTTTTCCATTGCAGGCTTCAGACTGGCTTCAAGGCCAGAGCTAAGACTGATCTTTGCCTGGGGTCAGAACCACACAGCTGCTGCCACTTGCTTCTTACTCAGTACAGAGCCTAGGGACGGCTTAATAAAATAACTTGTTTCATAAAACTTGGACTCAGTCAAAAAAAATGCCACACATGGCCTTAAGGCAGCAGGTTTCCTACCTCTGGCCTAGGGCCTGCTTCTCCTGCTAACCATGGAATACTCTTTTAGGCATAGGTCCCCACTTCAGCCAGCCACCTATACCTACTCATTCCCTGCTGATTCTGCATTCCTATAAAAGCTACTGTCTTAGATACTAACTAGTACCTGTCTCCCCACCTTTCCTCCGCTTCCACTGTCCTCAAATTCCCCACAGAACCCCCAAAAAGTCCTTTATGATGACCTGACCTATTTGGGAAATGATAATAATTAAAAATTTTGATTTTTTTGGAATTTTGGAATTCATTTTAATGGGATTTCACTTATCTTAAACTCAACATGAATTTGCCATCCTCAACTTAAGTCCTTCAGTGTTTCATTCTGATTTGGAACTAATGCTCAAGTTCTCTAAGGCTGTACAATGTATGCCTGAGTTCTAGCAAGCCCAATTAAGCTGGGAAGGCTCCAGCTGACCCATTCGGGACATCTGCCCTGCTTTTGCCCCCTTTCCTTACCTAGAACAGCATTATCTGGAGCAGACTTCCAGAGAATATATCCTCCTTTCTGACAGTTCATACACTCAGTTCTGGAACAAACATACTGATCAGTGAGTAAAAGCGTACAGATTCCTCTAACCAATTATGTATTGCCAACCTGAAACCATCTTGAAGTTGTTCACTCCAAACATCATTTATCATTCCTGTGACTCCGCTGACCAACAGCTAGCTCCTTCTCTGGTGACTCCTTCCCCAGTCTGCCTTGTTCCCCTCCCACCCCCACCCCCCACCCCCACCCCCCCGCCTCCCCTCTGCCAATGTAAGCTCCTTGAGAGTATCAGCTATTTTTCTTTTTTTGTATCTCTATGCCCAGGATCTATCACAGTACTGCCCCACGGTGAGTGCTTAATAAATTAATTAGGTTATAGGCCAGTAACCCCCAGACTAAATCTCTACTCCAAAGACCAACCAAGCTAAGTTCAGGTAAAGATGGATTTGGAGTAGAAAGACCTAGGTACAAAGGTAGTTCAACTTCTTATCTTAGCTCCAGAACCTGGGGAAAGTCTGTTTGTTATTTTGAGCCTCAGTTTCCTCATCTGTAAAAATGAGGGAATTGGATCAGATCGGAGCTCTCTTCCAACTCTGTGAGTTTCTATGCCAGAGGAGTTCAGAAAGTCAGCAGCCGAGCTATACCCTGATAATCTGACATCACAGCACATTGTCAGAAACAGCCAGCTCTCCAGCCGCTCAGGTCAGGCCAAGGGAGAATGAAATGTTTGCAGTCACAAAAGTAGTCCTTGCACAGAGAAACTGTTTTCCATTTTCATGTAAATCAGTAGGTGTTTTTCCAGCATAACAGAGGCCTTGGTAGCAAATTATAGTTTTCCAAATTGAATCTGGCTGTTAATAAACATAATGGCATATGCCACTAGGCTCTCCCTTACTGAAAACCAAACAAAAACACTTTGAAATCATCTTAAATTGAAAAGATTTTATGTTTTACTGGATCGAATGGCATGACCCAGAATAACATCTACAAAAGTTTAATCTTTGATTTTTCTGTCTCCTATACTTTTTTAAAATACAGAAAACTATGTCCCATGACTGATATAAATACAGCCTTTTACATTTCTATTATAAACATTTAGGCTTAAAGTGATTGTAACTGACAGTTAAGCCCAACAGAAGCCAGGGGGCCTCAGCTACAAATTATCAGTATTACAAGACAAAATCAAAAGGAAACATTTCCCAGAGTTTCTTGAAGTTCACATGAGTGCTCTAAAAACCAAACAGCAAATGGGTCCTTTTTTCCTGGTTGATTTTGTAGCAAAACAAATAGACTTTTTTTGAAACAATAATGTGTTCATTTTGAATCATCTCCACAGTTTTGTTTTTGTAGATATAATCTATTTTCTTTTTTCTAAGAGTTTATTTACAAAGTCTTAGGAATAGATTATTATAAAAGATTTTAGTGTGCTTTCTCTTCGCCTCCCCAATCCATCATAATTAAGGGTGGAGGGTTTTATTATTTGATGTTTTTTTAATTGTTTAAGAAATAAGATTATAATGTTGACCTCAGGTGAAGACTTCTCCTTTTTCTTTCATATGTCCTTTATTAAGCACTTAGAATGTGCTGGGTGTTGGGAAGACAAAGACAAAGCTGAGACAGACTTCTCCTCCTTTTTCTTTATTATGTCCTTTATTAAGCACTTAGAATTTGCTGGGTGTTGGGAAGACAAATAAAAAGCTGAGACAGCACTTGCCCTCAAGAAGCTTATGTTCTATTTGGAAGAAACAACATAAACACAGAGAATTAAAAACAAAATATCTACAAAGTACACTGGTTGTATAGAGTGCCCCAAAAGTCATAGTTATAGACGAAGGTCAGAATTCCAGGATGCTTAAATGGCTTAACCATGTTGCCATAGCCAAAAAGAGTCCTCCTTTGGTCACCAGTCTTTATGAGAAGCCTCTTTGAGCTAGGTCACTCTCCTAACAATAGTGAAACACCATCTCTGCTGCTGGGCACATACTCATAGCTCTTCAGCTTGATAGGCCCTTCCAGGGCTTGCCTGCCCCTCACTCAGCCTCTGAAAGCCCCTAGTCATCTCCATGCTGTGATGGAGCAATAGGAAAATCGTAAATGGAGGATTTAGTTTCTTACAACTCTGAATAGCAGTTAGATATTGGTGGGGAAGTACAGTGAAAGGCTTTTTAATCCATGAGACAGTATTCCAAAATAGTCATGTGAGGTGCAAGCCCATTATTAAGGGAAAGATCTGATTTCTTAATTTTCTTGCAGAAAATATTTTGCCATCCTGCCTGATGCTCTGATAAGGATAGGGATGGGAACTCTGAGATATAATTCATTAAAAGGTTTTAAGAGCCTGCTGAAAGTTTGCTTTGTGGGAAGGGGCCCGTTAGACAAGTCTTCTAAGTTGTAGTTGGTTATTAAAGGCGGTCAGTGTTAAACAAACACAGGCCCCCTTTTGGAACCTGTACAATAAACTCAGACACATTAATCTCTACTCAAGTCTCCACCGGGGGCCTGAGCCTCTAACTTCTGTGACCATAATGGAAGAAGCTGAGTGCCGCTTGACAACAGCTAGCAGAAGTGGGTGTAATAGATCAGATGGTACCTGTAAGTAAATAAATACAGCATTCTTCCTTTTGTTTCTATTGAGTCGCATCTGAGAAGGTGAAGGGTTTCTCCAAAATGGTTTTAGGTAACTTTGTAGATTGTAGGTAACTGGTATAGCACTGTTCAGTTATCTGTAGGATTGGATAGAGGCACCAAATTAGATCTTAGAGGTCTCAAGCTATTTGGAATGACTGTAGTTAACGCTGATAGTTAAAAGGTCCCCTGAATTCTCCTTCCACCACCAACTAACTCTTGAGCAAGTCCCTCCCACTTATGGGAGCCTTCCTCCCTAGACCAGAATCAGAGATCTCATCCAGGACACACAATCAGGGCATGCGGTGAGAGTGAGGGTAACAGACAACTCGAGTTCTGTCTGCAAAATACTAAAGGAAATGAGGAAGCCCTCAAGCTTGTTGGGTGAGACCTCTGTGGAGAATTTACAGAAAAACACATGGACAAAATTTGTTTAAGCTGAGATGGCCCTGAGTCTGCTCTGGTGGATCCTGAGTCCATCAGAGGACTTTCTTCATGAGATTCTGGTGAGGTTGAAATACAAGACAAGTACACAGTGGCATTGTTTCTTATCTTGCAACATGATCAGTCCCTGGGTAGCCAGGCACTCCATCAGTATCAGTAAAATATTAAAAGAAACCAGAGTAGAAAGTCACCTAATTTATCAAGGAGGTAGAACCTTGAAGGAAGATTTATGGGAATTAACCAACGGAATGAGAAAGTGTTTAAAAGGATTGGCAATCCATACAGTTAAAAAGGGTGCCCACCCATGAGATCCTGAATTCAATGACAGATCAAAGTATTATTTTATGGGAGCTAGGATCCTTAGAGGGAATCCTCCTCCCCTAGGAGGAATGTAAGAACATTCCCCGCTAAACGTTTCTTTGCTTTACAACTTCAAAAATTAATATACATTTGCCAGACACTATGGTTCCCATACCTATTAATAAAACTGACCTTCGCATCACCTTGCCAGTGAAATGGTGTTGTGGAATAGCACCGGACCAGACTTGGTCAAAAGGCCAAGGGGCTACCTCTGACTCTGCCTCTAATTTTTACGAGACTTTGGACAATAGTAATGATAATCGCTGATGTTTAGAAAAGACTTTTGCTTACGTTCCGTCATCTGAGCCTCACAACCACCCTGTCATATAGGTACTAGAATTCTTATTGCCTTAATTTATCAGATGATCTGAGGCACAGAGAAGTTAAGGAATTTGCCCATCATCACACACTTAATAAAGGTCAAAGGTGAGATCCAAATTCAGGGCTCCCCTAACTCAAGATCCAAAGTTATATCAATTAAACCATGTCCCTGAGGAGATCAAGTTAATCGGTAGGGACCCTTCCAGCTAAGCAAATATGTGAATCTTTTAAGTGATACCCTCGAAAGTATGAAATCAGAATACTGGGAAGGATGCCAACAGCCTGTGTCAAATCTATTGATATTGATGTTAACTCACCTCAGTGAGAGTCATTCTAATTTTTTCCGAATAGAAATGTTTACTTTGTCTTCAGGTAGATATCAGAGAAGATACTACATTTTATAGTACAGTTTGAAACGTCTAATTAAATGGATAATCACAAACCTATGAAATATTGATTAAACATCTGGGAAGTTTCAGCTCAGTTTCATAGGATGCCCTACTCAAAGGCTCTTGAGAAGCTTGCTCGTGACACATCCCTCTACCTGGCTGAACTGGTCTTCAAGCAGCAGTATTCAGCCAGACATTGGAGTGGTATGGAAAGCACTCTGGGCTGTCAGTCATGTCAGATTCTGCCACATCTGCCTGTGTGACTTTGGGGAAGGATGTGACCTCAACAAAGCCTCATTTTCATCCTCTGTAAAGTGAGGATGTTGAACTAAATGACTGCTAAAGTTCCTTCTGGTTCTAAATCATGTGTCTACAAAAACTATAATTAAATTATATTACTTCAATAATTCAAGGATCTGTAATTTCCTTGATATGTGGACACCATCTCTGCCAACATCAACCCTCTATGACTTAGTATATGGTCTTAGAGAGTTACTGTGGCCAAAAAATTAATCACCCCCTGGCCAATCTGGTAAAGAGATACCCTAGGCTGAATGAGACTGATTCTCAGACAGGAGATCCACATCCCAGCACCACGCCTGCATTTGATGCCTTCCCAGTTCAGTGGATGGGACCTGCCAGAACTTGGACAGCTCAAGTCACCTCCACAGGACTTTAGTTGGGAAGGTCAAGTCATATTAATAGTATTTAATTCAATTCAGCAGAAATGTATTAAATGACTAGTACATATAAGGCACTTTGCAGGGAGGTTATAAAGACAAAACATAGTCTGACCTCAGGCAGCTTACACTCTAATGGTGGGGAGTAAGAATATGACACACATGCAAGTAGGTAAATACCAAGTAGTTTTGAGAGTGTGAGTGTGCTAACAACTGGGGGGATGAGAAGAGGCCTCCTGAAGTCATAATTTTTTCTTGTTTATTCCATCATTGACCCCACTTAGGATTTTCTTGGCAAAGATACTGGATCCAGTGTATCTACTTTGTCAGACAGTTAGAGGTTAAGTGACTTACCCAGGGTCACGCAGCTAGGAAGTGTCTGAGGCTGGATTTGAATTCGAGTATTCCTGACTCCAGGCCCAGTGCTCCATCCACTGAGCCTGTAGCTGCCTCTTCAAAGCAATCATTAGTGACAGTAACATATACATAGGATTAAAATACACATAGCAACCTCTTACAGTTCAGTCAAACAGAGAAGAGGAACCAAACTTGAAATCCATTTTCCATTCAATGCACAGAATAGCTTGTTTTGAAGAGTCGGAGTTTCCAGTTGCACGGTTGTACTACTCTTTGTTTTTGTGTAGTGGTGCATATACTACTCACTGCTTCTGGGTTATGGGCTAGGGATTTGACAGGAAGGTGGGGAAGAAGAGGTAGTGGCTGTTTTGGTTTTCACTAATTCAGTCGATCTCTTCCAAGACTAAATAATTAAAAACATAACCGTTGTGGATAGCAACCCATAAGAAACAAAGTTATAGCTGCCTTCTCTGACAGGATCCCTCACAATCACACTGTGTCAGAAGACCTGGCAGGATGCACTCACTACATATTTGTTGGTGGAGTTTTTGTGATATAGGTACAGTAGAACAGTTTACATGTTTCCTTGGCCAAAAAAGGGTAGACTTCATAATAAATTTGCAGATACTAAGCTGAAATGAGAAGGTAAGTTAAAACAAGAATTGTCTTCTTAATGGAAGCCTTTTTTGTTTGACATCATAAATTACCCCGACCAATAAGGCTCAGTTTGGTTTGATGAGCATCCTGAATATGTTTTCCAGGAACAGCCGCACAAGATAGAGAGCTGCAGCCCGGAATCTTAGGGAGCCCAACACTACATGATTGATTCCTTCCTGCTTTGTAAAATAACTAAACCATTTTTTTATCTCTTCTTCATTCTGGTGTCATGAGTTTGAACTTTGAATTACCTCCATATCTTGCCATTTGTTTCCCAGAAAAGTGAGAAGCCAGGTGAAATCCATCTAATCAAAGTATAAAACTATTTCACTCTGAAAATTTAAGCTACCATGTTAAAAATATACAAAGCTATAACAGAGTGAAAGACTTCCTGACCAGCAGAAAACCCTTCCTACAAGAGAAAAAGCCCTATTATTTCTAAAAGTTTTTCATGTTTTGCACAAAAGCTGAAAATGTTACTACATGAATTAGATTTCTTTGTCACCCCAGCCAAAAAGTCTCCTTGTTAGCACTCTTTCTCTCTCACCTCTGGGTCACTGGTTCTGATGTGACCCTGCTTGGTAAGGAAAATCATTGCCATCTGGCAGATTATCAGTGAGTTAGAGGTCTCAAATGCTTGGGTATTCAGCTATTCAGTAAACAAGTAACCTGTGCACATGGCCCTACATCCTCAGTCAAGAACTTAATTATGGAAGGATCTATAGGAAAGCAGTCACACTAATACAATGTTAAGGGAGCTATAAATTGATCCGACTGTTTTTTGGGGGGAGGGGAAGAATTTGCAGCTGTCCTAGAAAAGTTACTAAAAATTATACATTTCATTACTGGACATATTCCCCGAGAAAGATCTAGTAAATAGCAAAGTATTCATAGGCACTTTTTGCCATTAAAAAAACAACTCACAACAGGTACTTGTTGACTGGAGTACAGCTGAACAACTTGTGGAGTTCCGATGTCATGGAACACTGTTGCTTGATAAGAAATGGCCCTCAGTCCATAAACATTTATTAAGCACCTGCTAAATGCCAGGTACAGTGCTGAGTACTAGGGAGACAAAGAAAGGCAAAAGAAAAATCCTGAATCTCAAGGAGCTCCCTGTCTGGGGGAGAAATCATGCAGACAACAGTATACAAACAAAATGTATGCAGGATAAATTGGAGGTGATCAACTAGCATTAAGAAAGATCAAGCAGGTAGAAGGAATTCAGAGGAAATCAGGAAGACTTGAACTGATAAAAGGTCGTCTACATGCTAAACCAAGAGAGCAAAAAGATACCATGTTATATGAAGGAGTTGGAGGAATGATTCAAAATCAAGAAGATCTGAGTTCAAGACCTCCCTCTTAGACAGCCCGACTTTGTAACCCTAGAGAAATCACTTGACCCCCTCAGTGCCCCAGACAACAGAGCAGACATTGGTAGAGGGAATTTCCTCATGGAAATTTCCTACACCAATGAAGTCACATGTTCAGGGAGACAGAGAAGGAGAGAGAACACTATGTCCCATAGTATCATTAAGGAAAGCAGCACTGAAAGACTTCGGAGTTCCTATCAATGCTTTGACCCATCTTTAAGCATCAAGTGAGGTTCTTAGATTGGGGGGTCCTTGTTTGGATCTCTGTCTAAAGGGAGAACTTCCGAAATCCATTCCATTGTTTAAATTCTAGGATACTCTGTAGAAGTTTGAAGTTGACTTTCTACTTTCCTGTAAGAGGTCATTCTCTAAAGTTGATTCTGAAAAACAGATGCCCAGCTAATGTCAATTGTTAAATTCATTGGGATGGTTCTGAGTTACTAATTAGTGACTTAGTTGGGCGTAGGGTCCCAAGAGGTTCATGTGGCCAAATCAAAAGCAATGGGGAACTGAAGTACCAGGGAGGTCAGATCGGTGTTAGAGGGCCTAGGAAGCAGAAGGGAAGGTATGAAGCCAAAGCAGCTCACCTCAGTCTTCTCTGGGAACTGAGATCAGTCACCCACATGCATCTAGAGCAGGTGGAGTTTCATAAATGACATTTCCTCAGCAATGCTTTGAGACCAAACTGATGTGAAGGCAAGAAGACTGGATTTGCAGTCAAAAAACAAAGGTTTGAATCCTGTGTGTCACTGCATAAATACTTAGGATTTAGAGCTCGAATAAATCTCAGAGGTCATCGAGTCCAAACATTTCATATTTTAATGGAGAAAATCAGTCCCAGGAGGTGCAGTGATTTAAGTCAAAGAACTAAAATCTGGACCTATATCCTCTCCATAGCCAAATAAGCTCAAAGGGCCCTATCCAGCCTCAAATCCTGATCTTTATATCACTTTTCATTTCATTTTCTTTACAGTGTGAAAAATCATGCCTACAGTATCTACTTTATAAAGGTTGCAATGAAAATGAAATGAGATAAAGTATGTAACATACTTGTAAACCCTGAAACCTATGTAAATATGACCTGAAGTTGTTTCCATTATCGTTTATTGGCTTGATTTGCTGACATACAGAGCTACAAATGCCAACACTCTTCTTGTTCAACTTGAAAGCCTCTCATCCTGAACCTGTTCACCATTGATAAGTTGATCTTAATAATGCTTTTTATGCAAGTAATCCAAGGCATAGATTGGGTAATTTCCCCCCTCAGCCTTTCCTGCTGTCATCAGCTCCTGTCATCATGCTTTTATAGCTCCTTTTCGTGAGGGCTATATGGATGATGAACCCAACACACTTTGATTTTTGAGGATCTCTGGTTGCCTCCTCCCCAGAGAGCATAAATGCATGTTTAGAAGAGACCAGCACTATTGTGTGCATGTGCAGCACTTATTTTGGGGAGAGCCTTGATCACCCAGTATAGATAAGGAAAGAGAAATTCTACAAAATGGTATTCATAAGATAATAGGACTTACAGCTGGAAAGAACTTTATAGGTTTTCTCTTCTGATATCTTAATTTTAGAGATGAGTCTGAGGTCCAGAGAGAAGAAAAATTACTCCCTAAGGTCTAGTTGGTAGTAGAACCAGGATGCCACCACAGGTCTTCTGGAACCTACCCTAGTGACACATACAACACATACATAGTTAGGGTAAGACTCCAAGATGCCAGAGCATTGAGGACTTCGACGAGGTATAAGGATAGAATGTATCAGTAAGAAGTATACAGAAATACATTTGGTGGAAGTGCTGCATTTCTTCCTTGTGGTTTCTTATTACCTTATTATACAACTCAGATGGTTTGCTTTTAACGGTCTACTTATTTTGTTCCATTTGACCTAATAAAATGTTAACATCCTACAGTTGATTTCTGTTTAAAGAGTTTAATGTTTCTTTGTCCAGGTCTTGGGACATATTTGATAAAATACGTCAGGACCCCACAGGATTAGCAGCAGCTCTTCAGGCCACAGATCTAGTTGGAGTCTTACACATGCTCTACTGTATTCTCTTCCATGGCACCATCTCAGACCCTACCACCGCCAGCCCCAAAGACAGCTATGCCCAGAGCACCATCCAAGTCGCCCTTCAGAGTTTACGTTTCTTCAACAGCTTCGCAGTCCTTGATCTGCCAGCTTTTCAGGTAACAAACTTGGTTTTCTGTTTGTGCTCAGCACTAAAAGAAATTAACCTGTTAATTCTGGACTGACAAAGGTTTGTTTCTAGACCACTACATGCAGTTAATTGTGTAGCCAACAAGAGATGAAGTAAGTCCTTTTGTCAGGCTTCTTCACATCAAAGGGTTGTCCTTGTAGCAATTTTTTAGTAATAATTTTCCACAGTTACATGTAAGGATAATTTTTAACATTCTTTTTTTATTTTGAGTTTCAAATTTTCTCCCTCCCTCACCTTCCCCCTTCCTGGGACAGTAAGCAATTTGATATCTTGTATCAACTTTTAAATATAGGAGAAACAGTGGTATTTTATGTAAAGAGAACACAAAAACTGGATAAATGGTTTTAATAAAGCTTTTTGAGGAAGATTTAACTTTATATTCATTCTAAAGATTATTTATAGTCAAAATCCCTATAAATTGCATTTCCATAACCAAAGGGAAAAATGCCTTATACTAGAATTCCAAAGCCAGAAATATAAAAATAGCGTTTCTCACGTAAGGATTTTAATTTTCAAAAACATTGCCCTTGTGGAGCAAACCAAGTCTCAACAAATGGATTCTCCCATTTAGTTAATTTCCTAGTAAATGGATTCATTAAAAATGAGGATATTTGGCAAGTAATGAGGAATTAGCTTAGAGGAATTGCTTTACTGAAGGGGAAAGGTAGAAGGATATGAATGCTAAAACTCTGGCCTTCAGTTGCCCTCATTTACAAGAAACACTAGATTTCTAACAGGTAGTTGATGACAAGCATGCAATTAACTAATTGATATGTTCCTGTTCTAAATGTGAAAGAAAATCTGTGATGTCCTTTAGATGTTTTTCACTTATGTGAAGCTATCTTAGAAAATTAAATACAGCATTTAAAGTATTTAAAGCACCTTGATGGAACCTGGGACAGGACACCAGTAATTCCACAGAACTGCAATTGGAGCTTTCATGTGGTCTTTCTGCTTTTATAATGACTTGAATCAGCAGCAGTGATAGGATCTTAAGAATTAGAACAAGAAGAGACCTTAGAGATAATCTATTCTGACCCCTAGTGTCTAAAGAAATGTTGCTGACTGAGGATGTTTATTTTTTTATTTCATCAGAATATATTTACTCCCCTTTTGAAGAAGAAGAGATATCTGTGGAGCATCTTAGTATTTACACACTGCTTTATAGACAATCTAATGGGAGCCTGTGGAATTGATTCTGCTGACCACATTGTCCCCAATTTATCACATTTATTAACATTTTTATTATTTTATTATTATTTGTCCCTGTTTTCAAATGCTTGTTGAATTTCAATGAATTGAGTTTTAATTGACTGATGCTTATCTCGAATTTCTATAGTGCTTTCAGGTTTGCAAAGTACTTTATATTCTCATCGACTCTCATAACAACTCTACCAGGTTATTTTCATTTTACAGATGAAGAAACTGAGGCACAGAGAAATTAATTGACTTGTCCAGGGCCAGTCAACTAGAATGACTGGAAGATAGAATTTGAATCCAGATCTCTCTGGATTCTCAAAAATGAGGACTCCTTTTGCCTTTCTACATCACTATAGTCTGCCTAATGACCGAATCTGTATCACATCCTTACCTACAGAGTCTCAAACCTAGAAGGGACCTCCCATATCTGAATAAAAGTCAAAATTTCTACACACTCTCAGATAAGTGATTAAACACATTAAGCAATAGGAAACTCACTGCTTCCCAAGGCAGCCCCTTCTACTTTTGGTAGCTCAGCTTGTTAGAAGTTTTTCCTTACTGTCCCCTTTCCCAGCCAGATCTTGATGCATCACTCCTATGTTCTCTACTCTTCTCCATTTATTCTAGTCTCATTTTGTTTCACCACAAAGCTGAAACTGTTCTCTTCAAGATTAAACAGTATCTGATTGTTAGAGTAAGTGGCATTTTATTAGTCCTTGTCCTTCAGCTCCCTGGCATTCCTCTCTCTGGACTTTTGTGATGTTGCTTTATCCTGGTTTCTGCTGTACTTGTCACACTATTTCTGAGTCTTTTGTACAGAACCATCATCTTCAGCCTCAAGGCCCCCAAGTAATCAGGCTCTTTTCCTGGGCCCCAGCTCCTCTTTCTGTCTCCCAGTAATCTCATCAGCATCCATGGGTTCAGTGATCATTTCCATACAGATAATGACCAGATTCATAGAGCCAGCCCTTCTATGTTCAGATCTGCAGCAGCCTGTCCTACAGACTCCTCATACTCTGAAGGAGAATTCCTTAGCTTCCCTCTGACCCTGCTGCTCCTCCTCACAGCTCCATCCCCACTGCCTTGGCTCCAACCTCTAATGTCAGCCTTGTTTTTGATTCTCCTCTGACCCCAGCCCTCCCTTCTCCACTAGCCATAGCTAGTGAATCTCCCATAGCCTCCTCACTGCTGTCTGTTCTTCACATCTCTTTCTTCTCCAATCCCTTCTCCACAAAACTGCCAAAAGAATCTTTCCAAACCACAAATCAACCTTATCATACCTCTCTTCAAGAAGCTTCAGAGAACATTCAACGTTCCCTGTTGGCTGTGGGATAAAATACAAATTCAAATCCTGCCTCAGACCAGAGCAAGTCAACTTCTCTGCCTCAGTTACCCCAGCTGTAAAATAAAGAATTTGAATTGGATGACTGCAGAGGCCTATGATCCTACAAATTTAACCTTGAAAGCCCTTCACAGTCTGTCTTCAGCCTCTCCTCAGCCTCATTCCACATCACTCCCCTTCACACCTTCTCTTTTCCAGACCAACTGGCCTCCCATTTCCTGCCTTGTGGCCTTTGCATAGGCTGCCTGCCATGCATGGCAAGCAGCCCCATTTCTCTTCCACTGGAGACTCAGACTCCCTGTCCTTGCCTTAACATAGTTCTCTCTCCCTCTCGAATTATCCCTCACCTGTTTACCTGCTTTATTGTGTCTCCTCTGTGGAATTTAAGTTCCCTTCAGGAGGTCACTGTCTCACATTTGGCTTTGCCACTGTTCTGCCCCCATCAGGCTTCTTTGAACTCTGCATTCCTTGGCTTTATGCTTTCCCCTTGTATTTCTCAGTCATTCTTTCTCTACAGCATCCTGCATTCTCCTTCCTGCCCAGTGCCTCCTCAGCCCAGTGAATCCGCAAGTTCCTTACCTTCAGCTTCTTCCTATTCCTTGGGTAGTCAGTGCCCCTTTGCAACGTGCTACCACCTCTTTGTCCTGTAATAAGCCAAGAGTTCACTGGAGAGGCAACCTGTTATTGTCACCCTTTGTGGCACTTGGCCAGTACTATGTCTGCTTCCTGGCTGTCACACTATTGAGTGCTTTCAGCCCTCAGCATCTGCAGGAAGTGCCACACAACCAGTATCACATCAGTGTTGACATTATTAAAAACATGTCATGTTTGACTTGCAGTCCCTCACCTGGCACCAAGCAAGATGAAGAGCCCTGCCCTGCCCTCAAGGAGCACCGATGGGGACAGACTGACTAAACATTGAATACATCTTCAAATTAAATAGAAAGTATTGACTTTAGGTAATTGAAAAGAGTAAGTGCATTTTAGGGAGTGGTGAGTGAGGAAAGATAATTTACGTAAGGTGGAATTTTTTAAAAATCAGCTTCCATTTAGTCAAGGACTGCATCACAAAAGAGGTGCCCACCTTGTAAGCCTCTTTAAAAAAAAGGCTAGAAAGTGTTGGAGAGAAGGTCTGTTTTCTGATCTCCTTGTAGTCATCAGGTTATATACAAATGTTACTATGATAACATACTAGTTTGTTGAGCCTTCCTGATTCCTAGCCCAGTACTCTGGCTGCTGAGCCACCTGACTCCCCAGTGCTTTTCCATTCATCTTGTTAGGTAGATGTTAAGAACACTGAGTTAGACAAGTTACCTGAAAGATTAGTAAAATCTATACCAGAGGCAGGGAACTTGTAACCTCGAAGTCCTCAAATGCGGCCATTTGACTGAGTCCAAATTTTACAGGACAAATCCTTTTATTAAGGGGATTTGTTCTGTGAAGTCTGGATTCAGTTTAAGGGCCACACCCAAGGACCTGTAGGGCTACAGGGTTGCAAGTTCCCCTCCCTTGGGTACAGATAGTCTGTGGATGTTCTTAACCTGTGACCTGGGAACTTATTTTTTAAATAGTTTGATAACCATATTTCAATATAATTAATTTCCTTTGTGATCCTATGTTTTTGCACTTAAAAAACATCATTCTGAGGAGTCCGTTGAGTTTAGCAGAATACTGCCAAAGGAGTTCGTGACACAAAAAAGGTTAAGAAACCATCTTCTAGAGAGAAAGGAAGAAGCAAATAGAAGTAGCTTTGAACACTCTGCTGGTGATGAAGGCAAGAATGCCTGGCAAAAGAAAGGCACCCTGGAGGGTCCTGGTGAGGCCAGTGGCTTGATCAGAGCAAGAGGAGAAAAGGGATTGGAGGAGAGTGAAAAGAGCCCAATGTCTTGGAGGTGGAGCCTGCCTCAGTAACTCTGAGCAAGCCCCTTCCCCTTTCTGGCCTTCTCTTTCTCAAGAGAATGAGAAAACTGATGGTTCCTAGGGTCTCTTCAAACTCTTAAGTCTTAGGACCCTGTAACAATTCAGGCAGCAAAAGAAGAGGTTAGAAGTCCTTAAAGCAAACACTGTGGAACCATTTTTAAGTATATCCCACAGGCCTCTTCAGAAAAGGAGGAGGTTAAACAAGACACACTTGAGATAGGGAGACAGAAAAACTGAAGAAGCTCTGAAGTCAGGCCACCCAGGAACTTGGGCCTCCTAGATGCCCCCGTGTCTGTTGAGCCCAAAGGGACCACAGAGGAACCGTGTACCATTAAGCATGGTTTAAACCGAATAAGAGGAAGTGACAGAAGGAAATGCTGCGGGCCAGCTCAGCTACTGGTCCCATTTTATCATGTGTCAGGAAAGTAGGCAGAGTATTTCCAGAGCCTTGGGAGCTAGGTGAACATAGTTATAGTATAGATAAAATATCCATAGCTGGATAGTTTAACCATTGGAAGATGCACCCTGTCCTGATTGGGTGATTCTGCCTGAATCATGGCAGCCTCCACTTACATACAAAGCACTCTGAGATTTTCAGAGAGCCTTCCCCCATTTCAGTTTTGTTCAAGGTCGGATGACAAAATACATGTTAAAGCTAAGATGTGAATGCATGTCTTTCTGAGTCCAAATCCAGTGCTGTTTCCAAAGACAAAAGAGGACATAGAGTTTCCTTGAAAAATGGGTTTAGTTTTTCTGTTTGAACTGACATGGCCCTTGATCTGTTCTCATCCCCGAAGGTTCAGCAGAGAATATGAGGTTATGCTACCGGTGGAGGTAGCAGTTAAGTATGGACAAGCCTGAAGAAATGCCACAGCTTAATGTAAAGTAGCAAAATGCTCCTGAGGTTGCTTTAGGACCTGGAAAGTGTTATTCCTTCTCAGGGCTGTGACCTTGATGCTGAAGATTTATTTAGCCAGGCATTTCCTGCAGAAATTTGTATTCATTACATTTCAGAAATCCTTGCAAAAATGACTACATTTTGCACCCTGGACTGAACTGTCTTGGGGAGGATGCTTTCTGCCTCTTTTTCGCCATAACAGATTTATTCTGGTACATACTGAACAAAGACCAAAAGTCAAGAAATGTTCTAGATGAACCACTTTCCCAGAGACTCAAACTGTCATCTTGTTTCATTTTCTGGGTAGTTAACTTAGTTCTTGGGCTTTACTTTTCCCCTTTGACCTTGGGTCACTCTGTCTGTTTGACATGTTTACTAAATAGAGGCCACAGGTACAATTGGATTCTCCTCGATCACCCCATTAACTTGCCGAGTTTAGAAAATATACCAGAAAGTCAAAGTTTTAAAAATGAATGTTAAAAACTGTTTTGACATGTTACTGGGAAAAAATAAAATATTAAATTAAAAAAGCCAAACAAATAAAACTATGATTAAAAGAAGAATAAAAAGAAATTATAACAGAAAGCCTTCAGTCTGAAAGGTCCCAACTATCCTTCCCTGCCCCCCTACCCTCCCCCTTCAGAAACCTCCCACTTTTAAAACTGTTTATTTGTAAGTGTTAGAGCTGGGCTGGCCTCTCAAGGCCATGTAGTCCAACCCATAGCTGAACCGGAAGTTGTGTACAGCAGCCCTGACAAGGAGTATTTGGAAAGCTATTAATTATTCTTTGTCTTTCTTTTCTTTTTGTAACACACAGGTAGCTTAATAAGAAAGGAGATTTTTCCCATGTGCAGAAATGAGGGTTTTGTCCATCATAGTTTAACCAAAAAGGTCTGGAGGTCTCTGTACATCCAACACAGGCTCCACATGCCTAATGACTATGTACATGATGCAGACAGTGTGCCTGTTAAGTTCTGATGGGTGCCCACATGGGCTTTGTTCTTTTTCCAGTTTTCGGATAAATTTCATTTCTTTTCACCACGTCTGTGATTACTAGGAGAAACAGTAAACTGAACCACCCACCAGATTGCTTTAGGTCACAGATTTTGCTAGAAAAGTGACATATTACTGATTGGACTTGCTTGAAGGTTTGGTATTTGAGGTTCCCTTGAAAGAGAAATAATAAGTCATTTTAAAATGATATTACTTATTTTAATTAAACTCCTGTGCTCCTCCAGGGGGGAGGGGCCACCACTTGCATACTAAATGATCCCTTTTGCCCTCTGTCAGTCTATTGTAGGAGCAGAAGGGCTATCCCTGGCATTCCGGCACATTCTCAGCTCTCTGCTATGGCACTGTGCCCATCACTCCTGTGAAGTCCTGCTCCATGAAGTCATCATCTGTGTGGGCTACTTTACTGTAAACCATCCAGACAACCAGGTAAGAGATAGGGGCTGGATGAATCTTCTCTGCCTGTATTATGAGATCACCTCAACCTCAACACTCACTCCCTGTGGGCAGCCTATCACTTTGTGTGCCTCAATTTCCTTGTCTGTAAAGTGAGAGAATTGAACTAAGGGATCTTGAAAGTTTCCATGTAGTCATCCTGGGATCTTTCTCAAGTGATAATGGGAGTTCGAGTAGAGTGAGAAAAGGCAGAATTGGCCCTAATGAAGCCATCCATCGTGGTATAGACTGAATACTTACTCTCTTAGGTGTTATGTTGGGAAACAGTGGGCCAGTCTACTCTTTCTAGGGACATCACATTTGTATTTCACTTGATGTGGCTGAAGTGGACCTGATAACAACTCACATTTCTAGAGTGCTTTCAGGTGTATCATTGAAGAAAGGTACCGCAAGATGGAAAAACTGTTTAATGGATTTTTCAGTGGATACACATAGCTTGATGTCATCCATAAACCTCATATAGTCAGTCAACAAGCATTTATTAAGCACTTTCTTTGTGCAGCCACTAGGCTAAGTACGGAGAATATCAAGAAATGCAAGGGTGTGATCCCTGCCCTCAAGAAACTCACATTCTCACATTGGAGACCACATGCAAATGTACATAGACAATATATGTATGTATATACACTTAGTGAAAATGGAAGATAATCTCAGGGAGGAGGTACTGGCTGTGGGAGGGACTATGGAAGGCCCCTGTCAGAGGTGAGAATTGCTGAATCTTACGAGAATTCAGGAGCCAGAGGTGAGGAGGGAGAACATTTTGGAAGAGGGCAGAGCTTGGGCAAAGGCTTAGAGACTGGAGATAGGGTGATGTGTATAGGTCTAGGGTAGCCAAGTCATAGAGTATAGGAGAGGCTGATAATGGCTTTAAATGCCAAAAGGAGAATTTTCTATTAGATCTTGGAGGTGATAAGAAGCCACAGGAGTATATTGATTACGGGTGACACGATTTGATCTGCATTCTGTAGCTGAATGGAGGATGACTTAGAATGGGAAATTGGGGTGGGGAAGACCAGCCACAAAGCTGCTGTCAGGAGCCCAGCAGTGACTCTCCCAGCAGAGAGAAGATACATAGAAGAGATATTGTGAAGTTAAAAATGAAGACCAGACAGCAGATTAGCTGTGTGTGGTTACAATGGGGTGGGAGTGGGAAAGGTACTGAGGCTGTGAGCCTTGGTGACTGGGAGAATGCTGGTGCCCTTGATAGCAAAAGGGCAGTAGGGAAGAAAGGAGGATTTAAGGGGAAAGAGAATGAGCCCCATTTGGGACATAGTAATCTGAATGGCCTATGGGCCATCTTGGAGATGTCCACAAGGCAGGTGATGCAGGACCAGAGCCCTAGAGAGAGATAGATGACTGTTCATCAGTGGAAGTCAACTTAGAGGAAGAAGAGCCCAGGGCCCAGAACACTGGCAACTAGGACACTCATAGTTAGTGAACATGACCTGAATGAAAGAGTTCTCTCATAAATAGGAGGAGAGCCAGCAGAAAGAAGACAAGGGCAGTGGAAGGATTGGGGAGATGCTCTTTAATGTTAGAAGTTACACCCTGTTTTTCTTAGGCCTAACAAATGGGTTTAACACTAGGAAGCAGATCAGAGGAGACTATCTCCCTAAAAGATGCCATGTTTTATATTAATTATCTTTGATGCTGTTATGTTGGTGGTGTGTTTTAAATAAAAGAGTTTTCTATGTAGACATCAGATATTCTGACATTCTCACAGCCATGAATGCAGAACTAGGTCATATATATTGTGATAATCAATAAAGGCACTATAAATGTCACAGCACTTTTAGACAACTTGTTCGATAATTACCAAATCAATAACAAGTGCTCTTTTCATCACTGAGACTTTTTGGCACATTCTCTTTTGTTGCTCAGCCAATGTGTTATTATCTTATAGATATTTTTAGAGTTATTTTTAGTGATAGAATCCCTGAATGTATTGTATAAAGTCTACAGATACATAATCAGACTATATTTGGAGGGTTCACCAATGTTCTCATTTTGGTTAATAAGACATTTGATACCTTCTGTTAAGACAGGTGAGATTGGTCTTGCATTTTAGTAGAAACTGGTGAAGTATTTTCCTAGTAATTTGTGTGCCAGTGGGAAGCATTCAAACCACCATTTAAGGATGCTATCTAGTTTTGCAGAGAAAACAATCTATGTTACCTCCTTTGACCGCCTTGTTCTTTATATCCACCATGCACAATCTTTCTGTTTCTCACTTGCTTCAAAAGCTTTAATTTTTATTGTGTTGCTCTTCTTGTGACCACATTATACAGGCATGCTTCATTTTATTGCACTGTGCTTTATTGCAGTTCACAGATACTGCATTTTTTACAAATTGAAAGTTTGTGGCAACCCTGTGTCAAACAAGTCTGTTGGCATCATTTTTCCAAACAGCATGTGCTTACATTATGCTGCTATGTCACGTTTTGATAATTCTTACAATATTTCAAACTTTTCTATTATTGTATCTGTTTACATCTATTATGGTGATACAGTGATCTGTAATGTTACTATTGTCATTGTTCTGGGGTGCCAAGAACTGCACCCATATAAGACGGCAAACTTCATTGATAAAGGCTGTGTGTGTGGTGACTCCACCACCCGCTGATTTTTCTCCATTTCTCTCTCTCTCTTCTTCTTGGGCCTCTGTATTCCCTGAAGCACAACAATATTGAAATTAGACCAATTAGTAACCCTACAATGGCCTCTAAGTGTTCAAGTGAAAGGAAGAGTCAATCAGTGAACAAAGTTCATTGTTTTATCTTAAGAAATTGCCACAGCACCAGCCTTCAGCAAGCCCCACCCGGATCATTCAGTAGTCATCCACATCAGGGCAAGACCCTCTCTCCGCAAAAAGATGCTGACTCTGAAGACTCAGATGATGGTTAGCATTTTTTAGCAATAAAGTATTTTTAATTAAAGTCTGTACATTGTGTTTTTAGACATAACACTAGTGCACCTTTAAATGACAATATAGTGGAAACAGTACTAGGAAACCAAAAATGTCATGTGACTGACTTTCTTGCAATATTCGCCTTTTTGTGGTAATCTGGAACAGAATCCAAGATATCTCCAGAGTATGTCTGTATATGTCTGTAAAAATCCCACACCCTTCTTCTTTGGGGCTTCAGTTATTGTTATCATCCATAACCTCATTCTTCTCATCTTTTTTATTGGGTTCAGTTAAAATTGGGCCTGGGACAAATCACCATGGTTTTTTTTGTATTTAATACTTTCTGGATTATTGGGCAGGTGGATAAAATAGCTGCTTTTTTGTAGTTAAATAAAAGTAACAGAATGTAGTGTTGTTGTTACTCATTATTTGATCTTTTTGTTATGATACTGAGATAGAAGTTCCCTCCACCAACCACTGCTGATCACCATTTCTCTGTAACTTCCATGGTCTTAGTGAGTGGCTCACCCTGCCCTCCTCCAGTCATTGCATTGTCATTGGTTGTTGTCATCAGCAGTAACATATTTTTCATCTGACAGTTATCATGTTGCAAGGCATTGCGACTACAAAGACCCAAAGAAGATTTTTGTGATCCAAGGGTAGTGAGAGAAGTACAGAAGGAGGAGAAGGGGGGCAGCACTATCCAGTACAGCACCTAGGTCAGGACTGTCATATTTGGTCACTTCCAAAGGAGTAACAGTTTCAAGGGAGCGATGAGGTCTGAAGTCAGTTTGCAAAAAGTGGAAGAGTATGGGAGAGTAGGGGAAGTGGGACTGAACATCGTTTTCAAGGAATCGGCTACAAAAGGAGCTATAGGTGGTGTCATGGGGCTGGCAGGAGCTTGTGCAAGTTTTTATGGTTAACGGGAACATGTATTTTTGAAAGCAGCAGAGAATGAACCTTTTTGACAAGAAAACTCCACAATGAGGTCATGGAGAGTTGGATATGATTAAAACAGCTGAACAACAACATAAGGAAATGAGACCATTGATGGAGAAGAGAGAGAAGGAAATGACTGTGGAGGCACCCTCTGAGGTAGGGATAGGATCAGGTGCCACACAGAAGAGAACATCAGAGACTGGAAGAAAAGAAGGAAAAAGGGATGACATCAAAGTATTTCGGGATGTAGAGTAAGGAAAGAGCAAAAATCATGGTGGGAGGGAAGGCTGTGTCAGCTGCGAAGGTAGAGGGAAAGTGTGATGTGGGAGTCTCAGAGAGAGAAGAAGTGGGATACAGAATCAGTTGGGGAGACATTTTAAAAATTGCCTCGCTGCAGTAAGGACTCGGCTGAGATCAGATAACATACATTTGTAGAGGATTCACTCCTGTTGCATGACTAATAGCAGCTCCAACAGCATGTGAACAGGAGCAGGGAGACAAATGAGGAAGAATAATTCAAATTTGGGGCCCAGAGAGGTCTATGCTGCAAATGAGTCAAGGGAACAATGAATCTGAGAATAGAGGACAGTATAACATTGAACCATTAGAGCAAAATTGGGAAGGGAGAAAAGTGCAGGCAGAGCCGGGTTGCTTGGAAGATTACACAGGGATAGACTTGGAGTCAGAGGACCAGCTTCAGACCCTAGTTTTGCTGCTACTTACTTCCATGACCTTGAGCAAGTCTCTTGCTTCTATGCTTCTGCAGAATAAGAGTGTTAGACTAGATCATCAGGAAGATCTCTTCTGGCTCTGAACTGATGATCTATAAAGACATGATGGCCTCCATAATAATTGCAAGAAGTGACTCGAAGGCAAAAAATGAATCTTTCACAAGGACTACATGGATACTTATGGTACCTCTTAGTTAATCAACTAATAAACATTTATTCATTGCCTACTTATAAAATCCCTGCCCTCAAGGAACTTACACTATAATGGGGGAAGGCAATACACAAAAGTAAGAGTTGTAACACCTATGCGATATCCATAGCAGCTGCTATGGATATGCAGACATATTTCCAGGGTAAACTCACAAAATATAAACTCTCTTCCTCAAACATGAAACCAAGACATTTATTCAAACACCTTAAAACTGAATCCATCATGGTAACAAAGAAGTCCATCTTAGTAACCAAGAAGTCTATACATACATTATCAGGCCTTCCCACAAACCAATTCCTTCAAGCAAAATCACTCCCTCTCTTACACACAGCTAGCTGCTTGCTTCCTGTCTCTTTCCCAGCTCCATCTTCTCTGTCTCATGTCCTCTCAGCTTTGTTCACCTCTTCCTGCTCCACCCATTTGACAAGTTCCCCCTACCACAGGCTCTATGTGACTTAGACTCATGTGACTCAAGCAGGTCACTCAAGCCTATTAATAGATGGAAAAGGTCTTCCCATTCCATTAGCAATACATTAACAATACAGAAGGGCAAGGAGTGGAGAAAAAGAGAAGGTGTCCATGACAAGGGCCTGCTAGAGTTCCAGAAAAGTCCAAAAGTTTTGTGGCTGACGGGAAATGAATTAAAGCAAGAAAAAATAAAAGCTCTGGAGGAAAGAATTGCAGAATAAGTAGCTTAAAGATAGAATGGTAAATCGCGCCCAAATAACAGACTCTGCCAACTAGAAGAGACCAAACAAATCACTCCATCAGAAAGAAAGAAATACTAGAACAAAATCAGAAGATTGAAAAAGTAGACAAAAACATCAGCTCTCTGATATTAGAAACAACTGACCTTGGAAATAGGTCAAGATGGGATAATTAAAGAATCACCTGACTCCCTAAAAACCATGTTATTTTAAATCCTGAATGCTATATGATAAACCATAAGTGAACCAAAACCATAAGTGAAAACTGCCCAGTTTAGAACCAAAAAACAAAGTGAAAAAGAAATAATCCAATCAACTTGTGAAGAAAACTATAAGAGAAAATTCCAAAGAATGTCATAAGCAAGATGCAGAACTCTCGTGTAAAAGGATATGGCAAACACCCAAGAAAAATTTTTCTTTGGAATTATAGTTAGTATCATACAAGACCTGGTAGTTTCTCCTGAAAAACAGATCTTAGTATATACAGCGTAACAAAAGGCAAAAGAGATAAGTTTACAACCAAGAATCACTTCCCCTGGAATGCTGAGCATAATTCTACAGAGGAAAAAATGACCTTTGATGGAATAAAAAACTTGGTGATAAAAAGACCAGAACTGAGTAAGAAATTTGCAATGTAAACACAAGAGTCCAGAGCAGTCTAAAAGCGTAATTTTTTTTGAGAGATTAGAAGGCACTATGTGATAATATAGAGTACTAACATTCTAATAGGGAGAGAAGAAACAAGTGTCACTATAGAACCTTAACATCTTCCAAGAAAATAGCAAGGGAGTTAGATGAAAAACAAACCAGAAGTCCTGGGAGGTGGGGTGGCAGTAGTGGAAGGAAGAGAATGGACTGGTTCTGTTCTCTAGAGGGGAAATAGAAAAGAGAGAAAAAGGAATACATTTCTGCAAAGGGGAATGAAAGGAATTGATTGATACTCAGTTTAGTCTCACTCTCCTCTAGTTAAAGAAAATGATCATTTGCTCCCTTAATCACAGACCTTAGACTAAGCATGAAAAGTCTCTGAAAGCCACTTTATGAGTTGAGATGACACCAGACTGGAGGTCAGTTCCCTTTGTCTGAGGGATTTGCCATGTCTACATAAAAGCATCCAGTTAGCTGGAATTGAAGGATTCCACAAATTAGAGCAAGCACAACTATTTAAATAAACCCACGTAGGAGAGAGAAAAGGAAGAGGGAGGGCTCAGCTTTGGCCTCAGCATGTGTGTTCTCCCTTCCCCTTCCTCTCATCTGAGGAGGACCTTGCAAGCTTTAAGAGATCTGGAAGACTTTGGACTTCTTATCTAACCATCAGTGCCCCTGGATTGTAATCCCAGACCAGCAGTATCTGATGGCAATGCCTGCATTGGGAGCCAAGGACAGACTGCACTTTCATGCATGGATCTTGAGCACCCCACAAATGAGAGAAAAAGACTCCTAACACCCAGGAGCTGTGAGTTAGCAATTGGCCCCATAGGTTCTTCAAGCTTGAGCCCCCTTTCCCCTGGACACTGTATGTACTTGTGGGAGGGGATGACACAGATTTTTGGAAGGGCATTTGGTACCAATTGTTCTGATGCTTAACCTTTTTAGGAAACTCCTTTCTAAAAACTATTTAATGAACTAAATTGGTTCTCAACTGATAGTGTTGGAAGTACACCAGTGAGGGGCTGGAACCAGTGGCATTAGGAAATCATCCCTGACTTCTTAGGGATAACATATAGGACCCTGAGAGGGAGATATAGCCTTCCTCTGAGACCATAGACTCACCTGTGAAAGTGGGAATTGGGATGAGAATCCTCAGGTCTTAAAAATTAAGGAGGATAAGATCAGTGAGGGAATGGTCAAAAGCAAAAAATTACTGATCCTGAAGGAGGGGTTAAAGTTGGGAGAAAAGAAAAAAGGAACCAGCATCTAAGGTAGGGAATAGCCATGGTTGTAATTCTAATGGAGTACGATGGTAACATATAAAATTATAAGGAGGCAGGATTAGAGGTGCTACCTCACCTATCCTCAATTACAAACTGAGAGAAAGAAAAAACCTTGCACAAATAGTCAGGCAAAATGAGTGCAACCACTGGCCACATCCAAAAGTGCCTGTCTCTTTCTGTGCCTTGATTTCATTGCTTCTGTTAGGAGATGGATGCCATGGTTCATAACACAGTCTCTGGAGACCTGGCTGGTCATGGCACTGATCAAAGTTCTTAAGGCGGGCACAGCTAGTTTTCTTCACAATGCTGCTATTCTCCTGGAGTGGTCTGCCATTGCCTTCTCCAGCTCATTTTACAGATATGGAAACTAAGGCAAACAGGATTAAATGACTTGCCCAGGGTCACCCCACTAGTGAGTGTCTGAGGCCAAGTTTGAATTCCCTGGCACTCTACCCACTGAGCCACCTAGCTGCCCCAAGCCATAATGAAGGCCAAAAAAAGGTCATTGAAACTTCGTTAAATGCACAGAAGGGAACAGAGGGAAGTAGAGAGACATAGGATAGTTTTTAAAGTAGGACAAAACAATGATTTTATAGGTCTGTATATTTTATAGTATCAAGTGAATATTCATGGTTTCATATACATTCCTGTTTTTGTATTCTTGATGAGTATATGAAATTCTTTTGGTTTTTGGAGTTTAGGTTCCAAATAAAAAATAAAGTTTAAAAGAAGAATAGGTTTAAGAGGAATGAAACATTGAGAGAGATAGAATGATAAGAGATTATTGTTGGACAAAAGCATTTCAGAATTCCTGATCATGGATATGAAGCACTAATGGGTAATACGGAGCTTGAGGTTGTGACTGTCTCTGTATGTGGCCAAGATGGCAAGAAGCCATTGGTTGTGAGCAGTGAGGATTTTGGGTTTCTGAGAGGCCAGTGTGCCTGAGGGAATGTCAGCGTATGTCTTGAAGTTTCCTAATATAAGGTTGGGCTGGAGAGAAAAACTGTAAACCAGATACTGGCCTCCTTGAAAAAGGATGCAGGACTAAACCTGGGGACCAGGAAATAATACCCTTCAGGAAGAAGAGTGTGCTGCTCCCTGCCCATGTCCAGAGCTCAAGCATTCAATAGCCTCATCCATTCCAAAGAGGTCAGGGACAGCAAAAATCTATTTTGTTTTTGAGGCCTCTGAGCAGTATAGAATCAGCTTCCCCAAGTCCTACTATTCTTGTTCCCATAAGACAAGCCACATCTACCCTACCCAAAGCCTTCTGATTCTAAAGCAGATATAAATTAAAATTTGGCTGGTGCCTCCTTAGTTTTCCCTAGGTTTCCACTGACAGCAAATTAGCAGGTGGAGAGGGAAAAGACAAAAACAAGACACTTGGAAGAGGAACAGCTGTCAGCATTGCAAAAAGGATGGAAAGGAGGGTGGATTCAGAGACTGGAGGGAGTGACAGATGCAAAAGAGACTGGAGAATTAGGTCCATGATTTGGGAATTAATTGGATAAAGGGGAGAGGGAGAGGAAAAAGCCAAGTCTCCTCGCTACAAGGTTATGAATCAGGGTGCCTGAAGAATGGTGGAGCCCCAACAGAGATGGAATTGTAGGAGCTGGAGGGGACTGTCCAGATCATCTGGTCCAACTTGCTTGTCTTAATAGAGGAAGAAGCTGATGCCCAGGGAGACAGAAGGACCTGGCCTATGGTCATACTGAGAATAGGAATCAAGATTCAGTACTGAAATCTAGGTCCAACAGGGATATGAAAAAGAGGGATATGTTTATAGGTACAGACTGAGATCTGTTTTGGGCATGTTGAATTTAAGATGCCTATGGGACAGTTAGGTAGAAATGTTCAGAAACCAGTTGGTAATATAGGACCAGAGCTCCAGAAACAGTGGAAGGCTGAATGCTTCTAGATCTGGGAGCCATTTGCGTAGGAGCATTCATTGACCTCTTAAGTGATAGTGGTCACCAAGAGAGGGGAGGACAAAGAAAAGAGAACCCAAGATAGAGACCTGGGGTGCAGTCAGGGATAGAGGGATGGAGCTGAAAACACCTGTAGAAAACATATAGGCCAACCCTCTCACAGATGAGAAAAGTCAGAGCTAGCAAGGAGCAACTTGCCCATGGTCATCCAGATCATAAGGGATGGCACTAGGATTTGAATTCTCATCTGCTTCAAATAGTGATCCTGACAGCAGTCCTATTAAAAGTAAAGTCAAAATCTATAATTCCATTGTTCAGATGAGGGAATTGAGGCCTGGAAAGTGCCCCTGGGGCCACAATGAATTAGATATCTGAACCAAGAATGGAGTCCAGTTCTCCTGATTCTCAGCCTGAAACTCATACTCTCCAATGAATATTTGGTTTTGTTGAACTGAAAGCTCATTTCCAAACCATCAAGAAATCAAAGCTATTTTAGAAGGGGACGAGGAATACTTAATTTTTTTTAGTGCTTCTGCCCCATCATTCAGCCCCCTTTCAGACCCAACTGCAGAGACAGCTTGCACTTTTATTTTTATAAAGCTGGGGATTGGGACATGGGGCTGTAAAGGAAGGTAGTTTTACTGTGCAGTTATTTTGCATCAAGGCTTGTCCATTAAGTTGATCCTTTGTATCTGCCACCATTTAGCCTATTAACTGAAGGGAACAGGTCCCCTGGCACTAAGGATGGCCACTGTAGAGGAACCTGTGTAATAAAATTAATGTCTGTATCTTTGATTAAGCCAATCATCTATTTACTGTAGTATTACAGTTTCTAATTAAAATGTTGTTGTTTTAATTAAAAATCTCCATGTGTTTTATGGTTCTTTCATTTCTCTTTCTAAATTCTGTCCTATTTAATTATTATAATGAACATAATTAGAATATGCTGTCAACCATTCACTTCATTTGCATTTTATATTAGATAATTGAATGGGGTTTGATAATTAAATTAAGGGAATGACAGATGATTTGTCTGTCTGCATATTTCCATATTGGGAATAAGAGATTTTGCATATTCATTTCAGTTAGTGAAGGTTATTGTGGGAGAAGCCTTAGTACACACCTCTGGAGCTACCATTCTCTAAAAACCAGGTTTTTTTTATAAAAGACTCTACCATTGGATATTTATTTATCTACGCCTTACAAAACTAGGATGTGCTAAAGCCTCTTACCTTAAAAGATATGGACCTAGAGTCAGGAAATTTGAATTCATGACCTGACTCCACTGCTAACTAGTTGTGTCTCAGAGCCTTTACTTTCCTTATCTGTGAAATGGGAATGTTTGAACTGCCTTTCTCACCATGCCTCTGTGAACCTCAAAGAGCAATGGAAATAAGCGCTGTTCTTACTAAGTTAATTAATTCAGGTACATTCACTGCATGTTTGTTGAGGGAAGGCTAATCTTAATCAACAAGTATTCTTACTATGTGCTATATGCCAGAAATTATGCTAGGGATACAATGACATAAAGAAAACCAGGCTGATTCTCAAAAAGACAACACACATGGAGGGGTGGCAGGAGGAGATCCCCATAAGACTTGCTGAATAAGCTGAGTTTTGAGAGAAGCCAGGAATTTGGAAGGGGAGGATCTTCAGGAATTGTTTCCTTTGTAATGAATTTTTATATCATCTAGTCACTGTTTATGAGTTAAGATTGTTGTTTGTCCTTCCTTCTTGAAGAGGACCATGATATCTAGAAGGTGACACCATGACTTGCAGATGAATTAGATTTAAGTGAAGGAAGATAAAAGTTACCAAATAAGCAAAAGGATTATTCAGATTGATTGCACTTTTATTTTTATAAAGCTGGGGCTTGGGATATGGGGCTGTAAAGGAAGGTAGCAATAGTTTATTGAAATAGGTTAATGAAAAAGGAGGAAATATGATAAAATGGAAAGAGCCACTGGGCCAGCAGTCAGAAGACCTGTGTTCTGTTCTTTGCTATCCCAAAATAATCATGTCATTTGGGAAAAGTCCTTTCTTTCTCTGAGCTTCAGTTTCTCCGTTTATCCATTGATCTATCATTTATAAAGCACCTATTTTGTACCAGACACTATACAAGGCAAAAATGAAGTGGTACCTGCCCTCAAGGATCTTCTGTTCTCATGGGAGACCACCTGAACCTATATAGCCATATACAAAACACATACAAAGTAGATTTAAGATCATGTTAGAGAGCAGGATACAAGCCACTGGGGGAAAGACCTCAGACAGATGGTAGAATCTGAGATGGCTCTTTAAGGAAGCCAGAGAAGCCAAGATACAAAGGTAAGGAAGGAGAGCATTCCAGGGATAAGGGAGAACCAGAGAAACAGTTCTAGGTTCCTGGAAGAGGAAGCACTGAGTGTGAGCAGCAAGAAAACTAATTTGTCTGTGTTGAGGTTTAGAGGTACTGGGACTCTGAAATAGCGACGCATGGGTCCTACCTGAATGAATTCAATGAAAGGCTTCTTTCAGCCAAAGAAAAGCAAGGTTTATTAAAGAGCCACCATATTGGCCAGACTCTTAAGCAATCTGAACGTTTGTATCACTAATGTCAGTGGTCCGGATTGAATCTGAACACTTTCATGGAAACAAGGTGGATCTTATTATACAGAAAGACTGTGGGAGAGATCAAGGGTTGGCCAAATAGTATAGGGTGATTGGAAGCAGGGTCTAGGGAGGATCTTAATGAGAGTGGTCAGCAGGCAGGAGTGACTAGAAGTCAGAGGCCTGGAACCAAGAGAATGGAATTTGGATAAGATCAAGGGTGGGAAGTAGTGGAGGCAGTCTGGAGGCCTGGTCTAGGTTAAGGGTAACAGAGAATTGGGCATAGGGAGAATGAAAGGCCATTTGAGGGGATTATAGCCTTAGGGGAACACTAGGTCAAGTGATAAGATTCAAAGAGAGTTCAAGGGGGTTTTCAGAGCCAGTCCCCCCTCAGCTGTATCCTACAACACTACAAAGTAGGAAGGCATCAAGTTAGGAAACTCTTTAAGTGCCAAGCCAAGGAGCCTCTGTTTGATCGTAGAAGTAATAAGGAACTCTTAAAGTGTAGTGAAGGGCAGGGATGACTGGGTCAAGCTTGTGTTTTAGTCTGGCAGCTATAGTTTGGAGTGGTGGGAAGTAGGGGAGCCTACTGTATTGCAACAGATGAGCAAGGGTGTGCAATACATTTGGCTTCATTGTGCTGCAAGGACTCATCCAACTCCAACAGCCTGTGATTCTAAAAAGGATCCAAGGAAACTTTGACTCAAACTATTCCTTAAATGGGGGGAAAAGCCATTGATTTCCAACCTTGCAAACATCTGTTGGTGCTAAAAGATGTACACTGTGTTTTGAGGCAAACAGTTTTTCCAGAAACACATTTCAACTTTCTGACTATTCAGAGGATACTTAATACCTGCTCAAACAATCTTATTTTATCTTATTCTGCTCAAAAGCAAGCTGCCTGGGGTCACGCCCATTTTGTAAACTTCTTCACCAGTTCTATGAGATGAAACCCAAAGTAGCAGAGATCTAAAACCAAACCCTCTTTGTAATAGAACAGGCTCCAAGGCCTCCCTTTCACTTTATTTGTCAAAGGATGAGTTGGCAGAGGCTTTTTAACATACAAGTATCCAGCTTTCTATGTTTTCTTTCTTTATATGACAGATACTGTTTTATTCATAAAACAAAAATACATTTCATCCAGTGAGGAACCTAAAGGTGTGACCAATTGGAGACTAAATTACACTCAATATTAGCAAAATGAAGAAAAATGTGGTTTTTCTACCAAGTAGAAGTTCTCTAATTGAAAACAATTTTTGTGGATTTGTTTGCCTTCATATATTCTGTGAATGACCTAGCTAGTTTCGGGATGAAGAAATTTGACAGCCACACTAAAGGGAAAACTTTTTGTGCTAGAAGTCACCCAGTTCTCATTAGGTAAAATGAACCTTTCATTGTTCTACCTCCTTTCCCAGAAAGTTTCACAGTAGAGTAATTTAGAGTGAGCCATAGCTTCTCACAAGGGACTGGGTTTTTTTATTCCACAGACCTGTAGAAATGTTTTAAAGCATTTATGAGGTTACGTGTCAAACATCCTGAAGGAAACCATCTTACCTAGGATTGGAGCTATCTGGAAGGAATAGCAGGAAGGGAAAGAAGTGTCCGGCAGTGACCTGCAGGGGCGGTCAGCCAAGCCACTAAAGGCCAGAGAGCAGCCTTGGTTCAGTGCCCACAGTGCAGTGCCTCTGCAGAGATGAGAGTTCTGCCAGGCTCAGAGATTTGCCCTCATTTGGATTCATTTGTGGTTCACAGAGTGGTCACTTTTTGACTTTGGTCAATCTGCAGAGCATGCAGGGAGCATGGCCTCCAGGAGACACTGTTATCTTGGGAAGAGAAGTTGCTTGAGAGAGAGATGACTGTTTTCCTGGTATCTCCTGTGTCTTCCAAATACTTCTCAGTCAGATTTAAGTTGGATTCAGTTGTCCTTGTTGAAGTCTTTTCTAACTCTTAAGTTTTTGAGATTTTATAATGTCCTATTGAGCTTCAACTTTGTACCACTGCTACAAATTCCTTCTAACTCCTATCCTACTATTAAATTAAGGTCATGCTCACTTGACCTGACCTGACATTCTGCTTTCTCTCCTGGATGCTCTCATTGACTTGGATTATGCCTTCTTCTCTAAGACAATTCTCTCTCACTCTGACTGGGTGAGTTTGCTTCTCTTTAGCAATCAGTACTCAGATCTCATTTCCACCACCAGCCCACCACACAAGGATCAAAGAATCCTACCAATGGATTCTAATGCTCTGAGAATTAAAATCACTAAGAAAATAGTTAATGTATTCATGTTATCCTTGGCCGAATAAGAGTCGTAATTATCATAGAGAACAAGTGGTTTGTACTCCTTAACAGACACTGAGAACTTTACTGAGAAATTTAACAAATTTAATTTGAAATTTCCAAGTCAAGCCCAAGTAAAGTTTTGTGAGGGAAGGGGCCCAATTTTACCTATCCTTGTATCTCCAATGCCTTTGCTCAAAACAGGTGCTTACTTAACAATAACTCATATTTCTATAATACTTTAATATTTTCAAAGCACTTACCAGAAAGGAAAAGGAAGGAAAAAAAGGTCTGTATGTGTGGAAAATTATCCCTCAGTTAATTATTTTCTCATTCAAAATATCAAAACAGACTTCCAGGTGCCAAGATGGCAGAGTAAGAAGTAAATCGCAGTAACTCTCCCATATTCACCTCCAAAAAGTCATAAAATAGTGCAACAGCAAAACCAGCAAAAAGACAGAGTGAAACAGTCTCTGATACCAAGAAACTTAGAAGATTGGCAGGAAAGGTCTGTCTCACTTGTTTAAAAGGGGAGCTCAGTCCAGGACAAGAAGCAAGCTAGCAGCAAGCCCCACCTCTGCAAACCAGCGATCGATCCTGAGTCCCAGTGAAGTGAAGCACCAGGATCCCCTATGTGACTCAGCATAGCCAGGGGAATTGGCAGATTCCTGCTCTGAGAACCATCACATGCTTCAGTGGAGCCCCAGGGAAACTCAGAAACACCCCAACAACCAGACACCAGCACTAGGAGCTCAGCCCAGCCCTAGATAAGCAGCCAGACCCCTGCAGCCTCTAACAGTGCCAGCCACCCCCCACCCCACCCCTCAGCACAACACCAGATACAAGAATTCCCCGAGGTCCTCAGGGCAACATCAGTGCAGCACTAGGTAAACAGTCAGGACCTGCAGCTCCCGACACAAGAATACTGAGACAGTGCCCTTCCACCGCAGGAATAGAGCTCAAATTGAAAAGAATAGGAAAAAAACAAAGAATCTGATCAAAGAAAATTATTATAGTGACAGAGAAGATCAAGACACAAACTCAGAAGAGGACAACAAGGTCAGAAGAGCTGTGGGCAAAAACCTAGAGGAAAAAAATGGGAATGAGTCCCCACCATGCCCAGAAACTCCATGAAAGAGCTCAAAAAGTTTAAAAATAAGATAAGAGAGGCAGAGGAAAAATTGGAAAAAAGAAATGAGAGTGATGCAAGAGAATTATGAAAAAGTCAGTAGTTTAGAAAAAGAAAACAACTGTTTAAAAAGTACAATTGGCCAGATGGAAAAGGAGATACAAAAATCCACTGAAGAAAACAATTCCTTAAAAACTACAATTGGCCAAATAGAAAATAAAGCATAAAAGCTAATTGAGGAAAACAACTCCTTAAAAGTTAGAATTGGGCAAGCGGGAGCTAATGACTCTATGAGACATCAAGAATCAATCAAACAAGTTGAAAAGAATGAAGAAAATAGAGGAAAATGTAAAGTGTCTCATGGAAAAACAACTGACCTGGAAAATAGATCCAGGAGAGACAATGTCAGAGTCACTGGACTACCTGAAAGCCATAATCAAAAGAAAGACAGCATCTTTCAAGAAATTATCAAGGAAAACTACCCTGATATCCTGGAACCAGAGAGCAAAATAGATATTGAAAAACTCCATCAATCACTTCAGGAAAGAGATTCCAAAATAAAAACTCCAAGGAACATCATAGTCAAATTCCAGAACTACCAGGTCAAGGAAAAAATTACTGCAAGTGGTCAGAAATAAACAATTCAGATGAATTACACAGGATTTAGCAGGTGTAACATTAAAAGATTAGAAGTCATGGAACATTATTCTGGAAGGCAAAGGAGCTAGGTCTACAAGCAAGAATCACCCACTGAAATTAAGCATAAAGCATGAAGGAGAAAAAAAAATGATCATTAAAGAAATAGAAGGATTTCAAGCTTTTATAAGGAGACCAGAATTAAACCAAAAATTTCATCTCTAATATCAAGGTCCAAGAGAAGTATAAACATGTAAAAAGGGAAGAGAAAACATAAGGAATTCAATAGAGCTAAATTGTTTAAATTCCTACATGGAAAGATAATACTTGTAATTCTTAAAAATTGTATCACTAATAGTATAGCTAGAAGGAATATACATAGATAAAGGATACAGGCATAAGATGAATTTGAGGGAATGACATAAAAAAATAAGGGATAAGGAAGAAGAGTACATTGGGTGCAAAAGGAAGAGAAAGGTAGAATGAGGTAAATCATTTGACATGAAGAAGCATGAAAGACCTATTCGAGTGGAGGGGAAGATGGAAAGGTTGGGTGGTGGGCATCAGTTGAACCTTACTTCAGTATTTACTCAAAAAAAAGAAATAACATGCACAATCAGTTAAATGTAGAAATCTATCTTACGGGACAGGGAGGTAGGAGGGGAAGAGACTAATAAGTAAGGGGGGATGTGGTACTGACAGAAAGGAAGGCAGATCAGGGGAGGTAGTAGACAGAAGTAAAACCCTGGTGAGGAGGGAAAGGATTAACGAGAAGACAGAGCAAACCCTGGTGAGGAGGGAAAGGATTAAAGAGAAGACAAACAGGAGGAAAAAATAGGATGGAGGTAAATATATAGTAATCATAACTGTGAATGTTAATGGGATAAACTCTCCCATAAAAAGGAAGCATATAGCAGAATGCATCAAAAATCAGAATCCTACAATATGCTGTTTATAAGAAACACTTAAAGCAGAGAAACACAGAATAAAGGCAAGGGGCTGGAGCAGAATATCTTGTGCTTCAGCAGAAGTTTAAAAAAAAAGCAGAGGTAGCAATCCTGATCTCCAACAAAGTAAAAGCAAAAATGGACCCACTTAAAAGAAATATGGAAGTAATCTACATCTTGCTGAAAGGTACCATAGACAATGAAGCAATGTCAGTAATTAAACATATATATATATATATATATATACATATATATATATATATGAAAATAACCAAGTGGTATAGCATCCAGATTCTTAAAGGAGACGTTAATTGAGTTGCAGGAAGAAACAGCAAAACTATACTAGTGGGTAACCTCAACTGTCCCCTCTCAAATCTTGATAAATCCAACTAAAAAATAAGCAAGAAAGAAACTAAGGAGGTGAAGAGAATATTAGGAAAGTTAGATATGTCAGATCTTAGGAGAAAACTGGGAACAGAAAGGAATATACCTTTTTCTCAGCAGCACATGGCACCTATACAAAAACTGACCACATATTAGAGCATAACAACCTCAAAATCAAATGTAGAGAGGCAGAAATGTTAAATGTATTATTTTCAGGCTATAATGCAATAAAAATTACATTCAATAAAGGGCCTTGGAAAGATAGATTAAAAATTATTTGAAAACTAATCTAATCCTAAAGAGCAAGTGGGTCAAAGAACAAATCATAGAAACAATCAGTAATTTCATTAAAAAGAATGACAACAATGAGACAAAATATCAAAATTTATGGGATGCCACCAAAGCAGTACTTAGGTGATAAGAGGTAGAAAAAATAATAGCAAAATTTATCTGGTAGAACAAAAAGCCAGTATCAAGAGAAATAATGGGGAAAAATACAAAGGAAGATGACCTAGTAATACCAGATCTCAAATTATATCATAAATCAGTAATCATCAAAACTATCTGGTACTGGCTAAGAAATAGAGTGGGGGATAAGTGGATTAGATTAGGTACACAAGACACAGTAGTCAATGACCATAGTAAGACAAGTACACTTGTTTCATAACTCAAACGATCCTGGCCTTTGGAATAAGAACTCACTGACAAAAAGTTCTGAGAAAACTGGAAAACAATAGGAAATAAACTAAGTCTAGACCAACATCTCATACCATTTACCAAGATAAGGTGAAAATAGGCACATGATTTAGACATAAAAGGTGACACCATAAACAAATTAGAAGAATAAGGAATAGTTAGTTTACCTGTCAGATCTATGGGGAAGGGAAGAATTCATGACCAAACAAGAGATAGAGAACATTATGAAATGGAAAATGGATCATTTTGATTACGTTAAATTAAAAAGGGTTTGTACAAACAAAACCAACGCAACCAAGATTAGAAGGAAAACAGATAGCTGGAAAACAACCTTTATAGCAAGTGTCTCTGATAAAGGCTTCATTTCTCAAATATATGGAGAATTGGATCAAATTTTCAGAGTACAAGCCATTCCCCAATTGATAAATGGTCAAAGACAGTTTTCAGATAAAGAAATCAAAGCTATCTATAGATGTATAAAGAAGTACTCTAAATAACTTTTGATTAGAGAAATGAAAATTAAAACAATTTTGAGATACTACCCCATACCTACCTGATTAGCTAATATGATAAAAAAAAGGAAAATGAAAATGTTGGAGAGGACATGGGAAAATTGGGATACTAATGCACTGCTGGTGGAGTTGTACTAATATGACAAAAAAGGAAAATGAAAGTGTTGGAGAGGATATGGGAAAATTGGGACACTAATGCACTATTGGTGGAGTTGTGAACTGATCCAACCACTCTCAAGAGCAATTTGGAACTATGACCAAAGGGCCACAGACTGTGCATATTTTTTTAATCTAGCAATACCACTACTAGTTCCATATCCCAAAGAGATTATAAAAAAGGGAAAAGAACCTACATATGTAAAAATATTTATAGCAGCCCTTTTCATGGTAGCAAAATATTGGAAGTTGAGGGAATGCCCATCAGTTGGGGAATAGCTGAACAAATTGTGATATATCAATGTAATGGAATACTATTGTGCAATAAGAAATGATGAACAGGCAGATTTCAGAAAAACCTGGAAAGACTTGTACAAACTGATGCAAAATTAAATGAGCAAAACCAGGAAAACATTGTACACAGTATCAGCAGCATTGCATGATGATCAACTATTGAAGGACTCAGCTCTTCTTGGCAACACAGCGATCCAAGACAAGTACAAAGGAATCAAAAAGGAAAGAGCTATCTGCATCAGCAAAGAACTGATGAATTTTGAATGCAGATCGAAGCATTTTTTTTCTTCACTTAATTCCTGTTTTGTGATTTTTTTTTCCTTTTGATTTGCTTTCACAACTGTGGCATATATGGAAATATGTTTTACATGATAGCACATGTATATGACTTACATCAAATTGCCTACAATTTTTGGAAGAGCTCCCAGGAAGTGTGGGAGTGAGGGAGAAAAATTTGGAACTCAAAATCTTGTAAAAATGAATGCTAAAAATTTTCTTGACATGTAATTGGGGGAAAATAAAATGCTATTTTAAAAAATAAATAGGAAAAAATCAAAACATGGCAGACAACTCATCTGAAATCCCAAAATCACTGAGTCTGCATTGACCTTTCTGTAGTATATTGTGTCTGTCACCACTGATATTCACAACAGTCATATAAGGCAAGTAGAGCAGGGATTGTCTTCCTGATTTTCAGATGGCACATGGTGAGTATAGAATGAAACTGGGACTTGAACCCAGGTGTTGTGATTCCAATGGCTTTCCACTGCATACTGATGCTTGTTCATAGTTAAGATCTTTCAGTGAGACAGAGGTCAGCCTGTAGACAGCTTCACATCCCCTAATCAGCTGTCCACAACAGAAACACTGAAAGGCCAGGACAGTTACTAGGAGAGGGCTGAAAGCTGACATCTAGCTGATTTATTGCCTCTGCCATGGAGCTGCTGCTCATAAGCGAGTAGCAGCTTTTCAGGAGACATACGCCCAGACCTCTTAAGCAGAGGTCTGAAGGACAAGAAATTGGGCAATAGTGGATTACATTTTCAGCAGCAGACTCTTTGCTCCCTTGAAAGTCTGTGATCCTGATCCTAAATGAAGACAGGAGGAATCTTGAATCAAAGTTTAACCAGATACCATTAGTGAATCTAAACAGTCCAGGACCTTGACTGGGGCTAAAATAAGAGAAGCCGGTAAGATCAATCACTTGGAGATGGGCTGTTGAGGTCCAACCTATGTTCACATAGCAAACACCAAAACTGGGAGTTGCTATTTAAAAACAAAAACCAACCTCAGTCACAAGTAGACCTGATTATGGTGGAATGAGTGCTGAACCTGCAAGTCTGAGGCTAGACTTGACTGGTCCTGGGTGATCCCTGGCAAGTCCCTGCCACTTTCTGAGCCCCAGAGACCACATTGGACACCTAGAGTGTGTTCCTGCTCTGGCACTGGATGATTCTGATCTTACCTCCAGAGACAATTTGAAGGAGAGATTTGTCTCAGTAAGCCCTGGGACATAACAGGCTAATAAAAGTAAAATAACTAGCATACGTTTTAAGACAGACCAGCAGTTGTGAGGAAATTGGGTCAAAGAACTATAAAGAGGCTGGCAATAGAGCCAGAATTGTGGCTATACTGAAACAGCTGGACTAGAAATCGCTCTTTGTGCTAAACTATAAGTCCTTTGAGGGCAGGGAATATGTGGCAGGATCCAGGAGATAGCATAGCCCTTGAAGTCAAGATACCTGGTTTCACTTTCCAGCCTTGGGACCCAGGCAAGCCATTTAACCTTTGAACCTCAGATTTTTTGTCTGTAAAATAAGTCTGCTAACACTTGCACTGCCTCTCTCACTAAGGTAATTAGGCACTTTGTAAATGTTTGTTGGATTGAATCTAGTAATACAAAGTACAACCATGAGTCGTTAGGAACAGCTCCTTCTAGGAGTGCTGTTGCAGAAGAGATTATCCCCACCTTGAATATAGCAACCTTAAAACATTCTACTGGATTTGGCAAAGTTCCTTAACTAAATCTGGGGCTGAAAATGTAAGAGAAGGAAATGAGTTGCTTTCAAACCTGTTTCTCTGGGTTTTGTGATTCTTGACTTTCTTAGAATCCAGTTATAAAAAGAACTTCCTAATTTTGCTTTGAGTTGTGATTATAACAGCCAAAGACTGTCTGGAAAACCCAAGAATCAGGGTACACACCTATGTGAGCCCTTTTAGATGAGGTGTGTTATTACTGGATAGTTAACTTACAAACTTAGTAAAAATCATCACTGGCCTTATGACCTAGATTATCATAGGTTAAAAAGGAAAATTATTTTTAATGCATGTATATCTATACTTGAAGGAAAATTGATATATAGAAAATCAAACTAGAAAGTTTATTAATTGTTCATTAGCCCTTTGCTTTACAGAAGAATTCACCCCCTGCATTCCTCTTTGCCTTTAAATAGTGAGCTCCTTGAGGAAATCGAACAATGTGATTTGGTATACTCTTCAAAAATCTGTATACAACTTTACAGAAACACCAATGCTGTGTAAAGCATAGTCCACCAACAGAAAATCATAGTCTTTATTTTCTTTGAAGCAACACAATTTTATATATGTATTCATTCCTTCATTCATTTGGTTGATTGATTTTGCATCTTAAAGGTTTTTCTATTTTATTTTATTTTCAGTTCCAGATTCTCTTAATCCCCTTAACTCTTTCCCTCACCCATTGAGAAGTCACAAAATCCAATACAGATATGGATATCCATTACAGGCTTTTAGCATGCTGTAGTTAGAAGGAACCCTAGATATTACAAGATTCAATCTCCTGATTTTCTAGATAAAGAAATGGACCCAAAAAAGGGAGATGATTTGCTCCTATGTCAATTTAATATCTGAGTTAGACTTAGAACCTGGATCTGGTGCCACTTGAATCCCATGTCCATCACCTCCTCTGGCCTCCTGAGTGCAGAATGCAGCAAAGCCCATTGGACTTAAGGCTGATTTGGGGGCTAGTTTCCTTTATTGCCTAGAAAGGTTCATCCAGAGAAGGATGAGCATGTTTAAAGTACCATGGGGTTAAAATGAAGCTTAAAATAATGTATCTTGTGGTCTTTCTGCCATGCTACATCATGGTCTCTGCTCTATGTCACCTTAAAGAATGCTTTGTTTTTTTAATCTTTAGAGTAAAAGGGACACCGTACATAGGAAGTTGTTTTTATGAATCGGTTCAAATCAATTGCATTTTTAAATCTTCCTGTTTGTATGTCAGCTGTCTTCAGCATCCAGAGTACAAGAAAGTCAATGCAAGACTTCTCATCTCTGATGCTTTGACTAGAAAATTAAGGCAAAAGGTACTTGTTTGCCATTAGCTTTTGTGAATTCTTGGACTGCTTCCCTTTTAAGTCCTGTGGGATTAATGTATTCTAATGGGAAAAGCTATGATGACAGACCAGCTCTGGAGCATTATGTTACCCTAAATAAGTCATTTGAACTCTATGAGCCTCAGTTACTGCATCTATGAGAAGCTAGGAGACTGTCCCTGCTGTGTACCTATTTGTATATAGAGACCACAAAGGGTAAGAGACAAAGCATTATGAATTCCCGGGACAAAACAATCCAACGTTCCTTAGAAGGGGGTCTGTCATTGCCATTTTTAGACAGAGCCATCCACAAAAGTAATAAGATGCTTCCACATTGTAAAAGGAAAACTAATATAGGGACATCTTGAAAGCCTTTGATATTTTCCAATTCCTCCAAAGCTAATAGGGATTTGTTGCCTATGGGATAAATGTCTGCTAGCTGCCAGCTTTCCATTACCCATCTCCTCCTTTCCCACATGTGCTGACTGTTCTTTCAGCTAGTTTACCTAACAGGTGACAAACAGATGATGATATTTAAAGAAACCCCCTCCCAACTATTAACTGGTGGAGTCAGATAGAGAGCAAACACCAGACAGAAGTCCTCTCTGTAGGGATCACTGTTAACTCAGCAGTGCCGCAGACAGACAGACAAACAGACACATGTGTATACATGGTTAGGAAAAGAAACTTTAAAATGACTCATGAATCAGTTTGAACATTTAATGGACCCTAATTGGAACCTCATCCTACTATATTTAATGCAGAGAGATGAAAGCAAGAGAAATCTGAGAAACCATTTATTTCACTTGAGAAAGCAATAAACTGGAACTACAAAAAGATTTGGCTACTATTATATTTTTATGATTTAATAGAATAGTCATAGAATTATGCAGGGGGCCCCATAAAAACAACATGGGATGTGTCCGGGTGTAGCTGGGCATTTTAAGTAGAGGACAGAAGACAAGGCAGATGATGCTCAGCATCTATTAGTCCTGTTCTTTCTATGCCCCCACACAAAAGTTTTGGAGTTGGAAAGATAACATCTTGAAAAGACTGTCCTAGGCCAAGAACTATATGCATGCTGCTGATGGAAATTGGTCCAGATTATGGTTAGGACATGCGTATTCGATGCTGTGAAATAACATAGATAGTCTTTCCAGGGAGCTAGCTGGCCAGCGTTAAAAATGGGGCTGCTCTTAGAAGCTATGCTTTCACCTTTAAAGAGTTCTAGAAGGCGCATTCTGACCACTTTTTCCATTCTTCAGAAGAAAATCTGTGGAGCTTTTTCTGTTGTGTTTACTTTTATTTTTTGTAACAAATCTGGCATGCAGAAAATCTTTGTATTCACAGGAACTTCAGAAATGTAAGCGGAGCCAAAGAAATAATTTCTTTCCAACCACTCCTTCACTTTATGTATGCCCTATTCCCGAGAAGTACATTGGGCTTGGAGTTAAAGGCACAGGTTTGAGTCCCAGTGCTGACAGGTGTTAGTTCTGTGCCTGTGGGTGAGTTGCTTGTCTCTAAGTCTCAGTGTCCTGAACTGTATAATGGAGTGCAACAGACTATCTTGAAAAGTTATTAGTGAATTTGCTATTTATTTAGTTACCCAGAAATTCTACCATGAATTTTAGAAGCTTACTGTAACCAATCCCTAAGATGATATGTACACCACCTTCTCAAGGCAGACAAAATGCAAATAAACAAATTTTTAAAATCGTAAGGTATTTTAAAGATGGTGATATCATTATAGTAACATCAATATTATTTTTGAGTCTCATATTCTCTAAATAGTTCTTCCATAAAGCCCAAAATTTGATTTTTATAACATGAACTTTTAATAAAGAACTTTGGAATACAAAGTTGTCCTCTCCCCTTTATGTAACCTACTTAAAAAGCATGATTGATGTCAGCAAAGATTCTTTTTTTTTAACAAAAGAAAACTAAAAAGACATCAAAAATATTTTTTACAAAATGAACTCTTGTTTGGGTGGGATTTCGATGGGGAGTTTGTGTTTACATATCAAGACAATATTTGCCCTAAAAATCCCATTTTTAGTTTCGTTAAAGTATAAAACTAACCTTCCAAGGAATAGTATATAATAGAGCAGAGGATTAAGGGATTTCATAGGACCACAGGATCTCAAAAATTCACGTAGTCCAAAGTGGGAACACAAGACAATCCCCCCAAATATGGGAAGAATATATTAGAACTTCGGTTTATATTTTTTTATCTTTAAAAAAAGGAAAAAATTAGCTTTATTAATATTTAACATGTAGACTTAAGTAAATTTAGAAACTATTTAAAACGTAAAAATGCAGCATATTACGATTAATTTGTCAAAACAACTAATTGACAGAGAAGGAAGATAGAAATATATTAGCCAAATTTAAACAAAAACCTTTGTATAATTGTTAGATGGTACTGAAAAATTAACTTTGTGATTTTTTCAGGGCAACCAGAGCTGCCCTTCTCCTATGGGAATCTTTATGTTTGTGGGAGGTCAGCTAGGACAGTCATCAAAACCAGCAATAGAAATAAACTTGACTTAGCCCCAGACCTTCAAATCACAAGGTGTCCCAAAATTTCCAACCAAGATTTGTTTGAATGATGAAGCACTCATTACATTCACTCACGCACAAAAAAATAATAATAAACTTAATGTAGTAAGAACACAAGGTTTTTACCTTGTGTTGGTGAGTGAACGTATTTGTAAAACATTGTTTACTTTTTGTCTCATCTTTTCATAAATCATTTTTTGCATCTGTTTTATAATGTATAATTCATTTGTATAATAGTATACTTACATAGTTTACAAATAAATATGCATATGTTGGTGGTGTGCTCAAAAGTTTTTTACTGATGAGGTGTACAATCAAAAAAGTTTAGAGACTAGTACCACATCTTAAGGTCAGATGGGTTTGAGAGGTTATTTGGAACATCCTTTATTTAGAATTAAAATCCTTTGGAATGAGAAACAGAGTATTATGAAGGAACAAAAGAAGAACTTAAAGCATAAGAGGCCAAGTAGCAAAGCTTTCTGATGGAAACAAAGAAAAAATTCCAAGAGCCAAAGATTCTAAGGGAAGAAATAGCACAAGTTGGATTTGGTAACATAATTCTGGGCTACTAATAAAATGAGTTACGAAGTTTTTTGTCTTTTTACAAAGTTAAAATTAACCTGACATATCAGATCCTATTATTTCACTATGAGAGTAATTGCAACCTTGATGAGGTAGCCTAATGTACTGGAAGATTCTTAGAAATCAGAAGATCCAGGGTTTGAATCCTTGGTCTGTTACTGCCTGACTAAATGATTTTGGACACCACCTCCACACTCTAGAAACAATGTTGCCCAACATACATTACAGAGTTGCAGTGAGGATTATTTGTATAAGAGGAGAGATTGGTTCAATCACTTAAAGTAACTAAAAGAGCTCTAGCACAGATAACTTTATTACCTGAAAATGCCTCAGTTGAATCAATCAATCAAGAGCATTAATCTAAGAACAAAGAAGTCCTTGATCAATTTGAAGAGATTGAAAGTTACTAGATAAAAGGAATGATGCTACCCAAGAAGTGTACAGAGATGACTAAAGAAACTTAGTCATGTCCTCTGATCTTGGATAAAGAGAAAATCAGTTTTGAATCTAGTATTCTACCATCTGTCCAGCCATGGCCAGAGCTCACATGAAGAGGCTTTAGGCAAAACTCCGACAAGGAGAGGAACTCTGTCTTCTCCCCGACCCCCGACCAGAGGATGACCCTGTGAACTGTGACAAGTTTGAAGATTTTAGACTTCCCACAGGCAGCATGGCAGCATCACCGTGAGTGACTGGAGTATCTGAACCAGGAGCCGAGGACAGACTACACTCACTGAGGAAAAGCAGCTTCAGGACTCCAGAAGGAGGCCAGCTGAAAACTGTACCCTACCTGAGGGTATGGAAGACAAGTTTTTTTTAGTTTCTTCCCTCACAAAAGATAGAAAAGTGCCAGCAGAAACCAGGAGCTAAGTGTTACATCTTTGCCGTATGTACTCTCCAAAAATTAAGCCCACTTTCCCCTGGACTCAGTACATACTTTTGAAAGAGTGTCTGGTTTGAGGGGATATTTTGTACCAATAACCAATGTTCTTATTATACCACTATAGTAAATACTCATTTCTAAAAGCTAATTAAGTCTGGCTGGCTAATTGATAGCACCAGATAATCAATGGGAAAATCACGCTGGTCAGGACGGTTGAACAATAACATTAGAAAGACAGCTCCAACCCTTGGCCGTTGCCCCAAGAACCTTGAGGGAAGATTTAGCCAGCTCCCCTCTGACTACCCAGTCTGTCAGTGACAATGCGATTTTGAGACAGTAGCTTCAGAGCCTGTGCTATCCTCCCAAAAATGGATATAAAAGCACTTTGAAAATGTTAAAGCACCACACAGTTTTCTATCTCCTGTTCTGTTAGTCTGGATAGTTTGTATTTTTGTCACTATCCATCCATTTCATTTAGATTATAGGCTTATATTTGGGAAAAATAGCCCCTAATAATTTCATTTCCTCTTCATTGATTGTAAATTCACTTTCTTCATTTTTTATTGCTAATTACATTTTTGATAATTAATTTGGTTTTCAGCTTCCTTTTTTTTAAAAAAAAAATCAGATTAGCCAATGGTTTATCTATTTTGTTGTTGCTGTTTGAGGGGTTTTGTTTGTTTTTTTAGCCAAACAGGTTCAGTGTTTTATTTTTTTACTTTCTATATATCAATATTCATGTTTTCTATTTTGCTGTTCAGTTGGGGAGTTTTAATTTATTATTTTTCTAGTTTTTAAAGTTGCATTCCAATTTGCTGATCTGTTCTTTCCTGCTTTTACTAATGTGTTCATTTACAAATATAAATACTAAGTACTGCTTTGGCATCCCAATTAATTGTTAATCTGTGCTTCAAAAGCCCTTATTGGATGTAATTTATATTGATTATGGTCAGGAAAAGTACATTTACTATTTCTGCTTCCTTTGCTCCAGAAATCTATGATATCTAATTTTTCTAAAATTCGATTTATATCTTTAACTGGTTTATTTCTTGACTAGATTTATCTAGGTCCTAGAGGAGTAAATTTGAGGGCTTCCAATCTTCTAGTTTCACTGTCTATTTCTGTAATTCATTTAATTTCTCATTCTGCTCTACTAACCACATGTCAAAGAGGCTTTTTGATTATCCCACAGGATAATAGCTGTATCAATCATGACTATTTTCTTAATGTTTGTGATGGAGTTTGGCAACCAGTGAATCCATTCTAACTCCAGTTAGAACCTATGACCTTGTGAGTTCCAAACGTTAAGGGGGTCCCTTGGCATCCTGTCATTCCATAGTCCAGCTTTAAAAACTAACACAGCATTGATGCTGTGGGGAGCAAGGATTGTCTTTTGGAAGTTCCCCTTGGGACCCTAGATCAGTGATAACTGTGACAGAGTCATCTGGCTGGCCTGCTTCATCTGAACATGAATTTGGTGGGACTAATACTGAGCCTACACTCCCAGAGATTGAGGTGATGTAGGGGAGAGTATGCCCCTGTGTTGTTGAGGGGGAGGGTAAATGTTTATACATTTGATCTTGCTACATCTCTGAAGTAAATATCCCATTGTGAAAGCTAACCTCTTATTATATGGTTAAATGAAACTGGAAATGCTGGTCACTGATACCTTAACCAATAGGGGGGCACAGCCAGTAGAGGCTTGAGCCAGTATTGTCAGAAAAAAAGATAACTGTCCACCCCTCTATGAGGGTTAATGTAGACTACCTGGCCCTGAGAGAATGAGACCAAAACTTACAGGCTAGCAGTGTCTTACTCATGTTAGAACCAGCGCCATTGGAATGATAGCAAACCCTTCTGGCCCGTGTTCCCAGGAGAGGAGAGGTGCCTGTCACTTCCCTCATCTAAGCCTCTGTTTGTTCTGAAATCACTTCACCTGTACTTTTTGGACAACTACCACTTGGGAATTGTCTCTTCACAGCTGTCAAAATGCATTCCCTTTCTCATCACCCCTCCTCCTCCAGTTGTTTGCACACTTTCTTTCTGTGCTTACAGAGCCAAGAATGGCTAGCAGCAGTTCTGTGACATTATTGACTCTACTCCCACAGGCTATTGTTGCATCAAGGGGTGATTTACCTCAGGTCTGTTTTTTGCTATTGGCAACAGGTTTGTGTGGCTCTTTGGTCATTAAATACACAGTGACACCACCAATTTTGTACCGGGGGCATCTCCCAGTCCTAAGCAGGGATAAGAGAGGGATGGTGGTGGGGGCAGGTGGGGCTGGATCGGCTGAACAAGATTCTTGTGGCTCCCATAAAGAAGGCTCTGAGTACTGGGAATAGCTGTGTTGTGTCACCTTTACTAGGACACTTCTCCTTTCGAACCCCAGTGTCATCCTGTCAAGGAAGAGTTTGCATAAGATAATTTCTAAATTCTTTTCTAGCTCTGACATTCCTTGATTCAACCCAGAAATGCTTGTGTTCCCAAATTAAGGAATGTCATCAATCGATCAGTGAAGCAAGGAGATAAAAACGAAATTTAAAAGGGGAGTACAGACCAAGGAAGCACAGAGCCCTTTGTCGAGTTGTAATCTCCTTGTCTAATCCTGGTCTTCCCTTTTGAAGACTTCTTTGCCTCCTTTAAGGCTTTCTAAGCTCTCCACCTTGTGTCTTGATTTTATTTCCTAAAATTTTATTTCCTCTTTTACACACAAGAAATCTGAGACCCAGAAGTTAGCCAGGGTCACTAGGGCGAGTAGCAGAGCCAGGGCTGGAAGCCCTGACCTTGCAGGTAGTCAGGCAGGCCACCCCCATGGCTGTCACTCTAAGGACCCTACAATGATCTATCCTATTGCTTGTCAGCGATTAGATTATATTTGCAGCTCCACTTTCTTACATGGATACATGTGTGTACTGAGATTTCCCAGAAGACACTGGACAAAAAGACACTGTAATATTGGCAACTATACATTTTTCAGGGGGAGGCCTCTAGCCCGAGGGCACTGCTAAGAGCCTTAGCTTGCTTCAAAGCATCGTAGCCCTTGGTACTGAACCTCTTCTAACTCTGACTGTGCTTGGATCTTGTGGTGGAAGGTGAGGTTGGTTGATGTACTAGTGTCAACAAATGAGCCACCACTTATGAAGTACTTACTGTGTGCTAAGTGCTGGGTGGGAATGAAAATACAAGCCCCCAAAAGAGAAGACAGTGGGTCAGAGTGAGTTGGAAGGAAGCCATGAAGGAGAAAGGATTCTGGAGAGTCAGGAGCAGAATCTGGGACAGAAAGAAAGCTGGTAAAAGAGAACCAGAATGCCCTTAGCTGGGGGAGCTCTCCAGACTATCACCTCAGATTGTCCAGACTGCTTCCTTCATTCAGGTACTCACTGTGTTTGGTGGTGATAGTGTTTATGATGACACTTACCTGGGTACCCAGCCATCCTTCCATCAGCTAGTACATACAACTTTGATAGCAAACTCAAACAGAAACAGATCTGGGAGACTTAGAAAATCACAGATTAATATTATCTAACTTTTATTGTATTTTATTGATTTTGTCAAACATTTCCCAGTTACATTTTAACCTGGTTTGGTGCCCTCTAGAATTTTGCGGTCTGCTTTGCTGGTGTGAGTTTGTCACCCCTCCCAGCTGCTTTGTTCATGCCTTGGCTTTCTTATACTCGGAACCTACCATTACCTCCTCAGTGCCTTCAGGTTGTGTGCCGAAATGTCCTCAGTAGGAGGATGAAGGATTGGACCTGAGTTGCACATCTGATTGGGCTGCCTCCTACTTTTGTGACCTTGGACAAGTCACTTTTCTCTGGGCCTCAGTTACCCCAATGTTAAAATTAGGAAAATTACGCTCAGTAATCTCCAGGTCTTATCTTATCTCTGGTCCTGTCTTCCTTTTGCACTTTTGATACTTCATGATCCAAAAGTGGAAAGTGTATTTTAAAATTCACATGTCCTATCATTAATATTACTCAAGCCATTCTCTATCCCTTAAAAAAATGCTTCTTTTTCCACCCCATGGTTTGTGTTCATTCTCCAGGAGCATGGACTACCCCTGAAGCATATAGTTTGCTGAAATTCCTAAATTATAAAAAATGCAGTTATAGACTGAGGGTCCATAGGAGGGTTTCAGAGAATTATCAGATCAGCTTGCCAAGTACGGGGGTTGGGCACAGATGGAGACAGCAGCAGAGACTAGCTCTGAGCTATAAACTTTTAATTGTTTAGATTTCATCAAAACTTCAAATAAACAATGTCAGTGTGTTAACAAAAGTATCTATGAAAGAGAATGACTCTATAGATAGGAAACTCCTTGAGACCCAGTATGGATGTCTGCTAACTACAGAAAACATGAACTAAACAATTATTCTTCCCTTTTGTTTCCCAGAAATAAATGTATGTATCTGATAAACTGTCCAGGGATTCCCAGGTGGTTCCCTTAAGACAATGGCCAAGGCCCCAGGCAACTCAATAAGGCTTTTGATTCAACCTGGTAAAATCTATTTTCCCAGCCATCCCTAATCCTTTCCCCTTCCCACCTCCAAAGGGAAGAGATCTCTGCCAACTCTGGCCTGCTAGTCAGAGAAGCAGCAGGGACTTGTGGAAAGAGAGACAGGCAGCAAATCCAACAGCTTGGCTTTGGGTCCCACCTCCCAGCTCTTGCTAGTCCTGTGACCTGGAGAAAGCCACTTCAGCTTTCTCTACCTTTGTTTCCTTCTTTATAAAATGGGAATGGCAATCTTTGTACCATCTACCTCATGAGCTTGTTTTGAAGGAAATGTTTTTCAGTTTTAAAGCTTTGTAGAAATGTGAATTATCATCATCATTTCTCATCATTCCTGCCAGTCTTTGGCTCTGCCACATTATTCAAGTCCATACAGTCTGCCCTCTGAGCTCAGTGTCTTACAAGTTAAGCCCTCTGTGCCCTGTTGTCTGTCACCCAGAGGAGTTGAAGCAAGCAGCTTTCACACAGCAAATTGGCTGCTCTTCGGGCCCCTTGGCATCCTGGGGGCTTCTCTGTTGAGACTGATGAAACCCCGTCTGGAGCCACTCCAGTCACAGGAGAAAGATGTGACCACCACTTAGGAGACCTTTTGCCTATCAAATATTGCAAGTTGTAATGTGCTTGTATGGTTAGACGTGCTCACCCTCTTAGGAATCAAGTGGACAAGATTAAATTACTCCCTTATGTTCTGTTCACAAGACTTAGAGTGGGTGAACACCCAGCATTTCCTGACTGTGGCCTTGCAGTGAGTCTTGAGATGTGAACATAATCAAAGATTCATTTCATCTGAGTAAAAAGTCCATGGTATCCTTAGGTTTACCAGTTAATTCTATGTCAGCATTCTTAAGAATACAAGTACAAAATTATAGTTATGTGATTGTGATGGAGTATTATTGTGCTATAAGAAAAGATGAGAAGGATGGTTTCAGAAAAGCCCGGGAAGACTTACGTGAACTGATGCAAAGTAAAGAGAACATTGCACACAAGTGACAGTAACATATATTGTATGATGATCAACTGTGAATGACTTAGTTATTCTCACCAATATAATGAGTCAAGACAATTACAAGCCTCCTTGTTGTATTAGGCTCCTGATGAAAAATGCTGTCCACTTCCAGAAAAAGAACTGAGCAAATCTGAAAGCAGATTAAAGTATACTTTTTTTAACTTTATTTTTGTTTGGTTTGGTTTGAGGTTTTTTTTGGTCTTTGTTTTCTTTAGTAACATGGCTAATATGGAAATGTTTTGCATGACTGCACATAGATAATCAATATCAAATTGCTTGCCTTCTCAAGGAGGGGGGAGAGAATTTGGAATTAAAAAATTTTTAATGAATGTTAAAAATGGTTTTTATATCTGAGAAAAAATAAATTTAAAAAACAGTACAAGTTTAGTAAAGTTCAAAACCACCTCCTGGTCTTGTGACTTCCTCAGGGTAAGCTTTACCAGTGGTGAGCACCAGCACTACTGTGTGCTAGCCAGGTCACTCTGAATTAGAACTTTGCAATTAATAAGCCTTCAGAAAATATCTTTTAATAAAAGAGAGTTGTTGTTTGGGATTAGTTGAAATTATCCAGCTTTTCATCTATATCTATATATCTACATCTATGTATTCATATACCTTAATGTCAATTGTTGTTATCCAGTCCAGGACCCTGCACATAGTAGGTGCTCAATAAATGTTGAATGAAGTTACAAAGGGAAAAGTTGGTCTTAATTTTTTTCCCATGGTGGGAAAGATTTTTAATCATTCTTTCATTTCAGATCCCAAATAGTATCTGTTTGGATGGGTTACATTTTGTGTGGCTAATAATTAAGTTGTAGACTTAGGTAAATGCTTTATTAAAATCAATAACAAAATCACACTTTTATCATTTACCATCAGAAATGGCCCTACCTGGCTTAAGAGCTAGACTGTCACAGAGTAAGAGTATTTAAAATTCCTCTCGGATTTGTGGGTATTAGCAAGTCCCTATCAACATCCTCTGAAGGGTTTTTGATGTCATTTTGGCTATTGAACTAAAAAATGTGAACTATTACTTTGTTGATCTTGTTCTTAAACGAAACTGCATTATCAACAGAGAGTGTGTTCTTAGTGTATTGTTAAAAGTACTTTAAAAACTTGTAAATCCCGGTAATTTATGTTCCTCCAGCCTCCACTGCTTCATTCTCTCCTTCTGGTTTTCATTTGAATGCAGTCCTGTCTGGGTGTGTACCTGTAAAATTGTGTTTTTCCAAGTACAATTTACAGTCGTGACCTTAGATTTTACAGTGTCCCTAACCTTCGAGAAGCTTCCTTCTCTACTGAGAAGCCAACTGTGGGTCACCCAACCCTTTCATATTCTAATTGTCTAATCAAGGTTACTTGAAACAGATCTGATTTTGACATGTCTTAGTTTATCGTGGAGACTTTGTAGGACTGGTGAGTAAATTAAGAGGGTTCCCCAGCAAGCCCATTAATTGCTCCATGTCTTAAGATGTACACAGCTGTAAACCTAGCCTACTTCAAGACAACAGTCCCATTTATCTAAACAATTCTCCTTTTAGACTCAATGATAGTGATAAAAACTAAGATAAGGAAGACGGAAGGGAGGATCTTTCCGGGTCTCTACTTGGAGAAACTGGCTGAGAAATTCAACAATCAGCTTTTCTTTTCAGCCTCTGAATGAAATGTCTAGTAGATGTTGTGTTCCCTGTATCCCAAAGGTTGTTAGAGAAGAGCCAGCAGTCCAGGAGGCGGGAGGGGGCCCGGTTGCTCTGTCTGGGTAAATGTTTATCCTGGATCATTCTGCAGGAAGCCTCTGGCTTTCTCCCGATTTGCCCCTCTAGCCCTGGCACAGCCGGGGAGCTCATGCATGCAAGCATGCAAGCAAGCGCTTGCCTGAGCCCTGGGAAATTGGCCTTTTCCCCCCTCAGGGAGAGGATTGGGGCGTTTTCATTGGTCTAGTCCTGCTCAGGTGTGCTCATGTTCCTCTCCTTGTCCCCAGGTCATCGTGCAGTCCGGCCGTCACCCCACGGTGCTACAGAAGCTTTGCCAGCTGCCTTTCCAGTATTTTAGCGATCCTCGGCTCATCAAGGTGCTCTTCCCTTCACTGATCGCTGCTTGTTACAATAACCCTCAGAACAAGATCATTCTGGAGCAGGAGATGAGTTGTGTCTTGCTTGCGACGTTCATTCAGGTACAGACATTCCAACAGAAACTTCCATTTAGGCCATTTTTCCATGTAGGTGGCTGACTTTCTGTGTACCTGACTCAGTAACAAAACAGAAGGAAACCTTTGGGGATTGCTCATTATCTATACCCCAGCAGCCCTCTGAAAAGTGCATCATGTTTATTGTTGAAGAGAACTTTCTACCATGCCAGCCTAAGGATCACTAGCTTAGCAGAGCATCTGGACAGCCAGCAGCCGCTCTCAGGGAGAGTCTTGCTTAAGTTAGCAAAGTGGCCAGGCTTCCCGACTCAGGGCAGCTGATAATTGCTGTTTTTAAAGATTGCCTGGTTATTTTTATTTTCCTTGTTGCATTAGTGCTGTAGTTGTTGTTTTATCAGGCTGTAGAGAATGCAATTTAGACAAAAAGTCAAAAAAGAACTAAACCTGTGTAGTTCACTTTAAGCTGCCAAAACAGCCCCAAAAATGTGAAGTCCAGATCACAGATGCTTTTTGGTGGAACTCTGAATCCACTTATCTCTTGTGTTGGGCTAAAAAAAAAATCCCAAACTTGGACAAATGTCCTCTTCCTACCATGAATGTGACCAAAGCAGCGTTTTCATCATCCAAAGCCACATGGCTAAGTAGACACAGAAAGTCAATTTGACTCTTAGCTAGTGTTTGCTGCCTAATTCAGTGATTGTTTTTCCATCAGGGTATAAGGAAAAACTTTTTTTTTAAATGTTAATCTTTCAGCTTGGTTCACATTTTCCACTGTAAGATTAAATGCCACTGTTTGCTCAGGAACAAATTTTAGACCTCTTCTTGCTTGTAGTATTTAAACAAAAGAAAGGACATATTTCCTTTTTTGTTTTGTTTTATTTTGTCACATACTCTGGCTAATATAAATGACTTCTGATACTTGTTTGATAGTAGATAGCTGATTAGTAAATGCCTTTTTAAAAGAGGGACTTTTAGAAATGATTTATGACACTTCCTTTGTGAAAGACATTTTTTTACAGTCCACAATTCATTGGTGAGGGAATAAACAAAGTTAAAGGTCAATCGCTTTAAAAAATCTTTCAGCTGAGCTATTCTGTTTATAATTCTTGACTTCATTTTCCAAAATAGTTTAAAAATTCAAACACTTTAGAACTCATTGGCTTTTCAGGAGTGGTTTTCTAATAAGGATATTAATAAGAGAGTATAACTATCACATAAATTTCAATTACTTTTATGTCATTCATAAAGTAAATTTTGAAAACTTTAATGTAAAAAAAAAAGAGCTATAGCAGGAATTTTAAAACTCTTTTATCATCATTTTTTTAAAATCCCAAAATATGTAGCTGGGCCAGACTAAATTTTCTGATTGTTTAAAACTGTATATGTTTTGAGAAAGTACATCAATTTCTTGACACAAATCCATGCAATATCAAATGAGAAATAAAAGCAAATCCCCACACCGGAGTATTTTCATTTGATATTACACATCCTAAGGTGGGAGGATCCTTTTTATCTAATCTTCACTAAAAATGTACTTGTTTTAAAGAAATTAATTTTCCAAAAACAGTTAAAATTCTTTATGATGCTAGTGTGGTTACTGGGAATTTCCTGGTGCTTTACACACAGACTTCATTAAATGGGGAGCCTGGACTCCTCCTAAGCCCCCTTCTAGCTCCTGGAATCTGTGATGAAGAGGAGAAGGGGGAGGAGGGTGGGATGGGATAAACTACTTTGCTGGTTTGGCTTGACCATCACTTTCATCTGTAGCAGCACGTTATCTGTATAATATACTATTAAGGATTCTATCCTGTTCATTTCATCATATATTAATGTTCAGGTTTACCATTAAAAATAATGTTTCATTAAAACAGAAATTTAACATTTTTGGTCCTGAATTACTGAAGAATTTTGCAGGATAGGTGGGGGTTTTTCCAAACCCAAGCAAGGCTGCTCACTGCTAAACCAGCATAACAGTCTATTAGGCTCCTAACTATAAGCCAATAAACCTAACAAAGTAATGTGGAAAAGGGGAGATTTTTACAAAATAAAGTTTTAGGCATGTCCCGATACTAGCTGCCATAGTAGGCAGTGATTTCTGACAATTGTGTAATGTAGGTAGCATTTGATGGAAATTATTATTATGAAAGTAATTACGTATAGTAGTAGATTCTAAGTGTTATCGTTATTTAATCTTCCTTTGTAATAATCCAGACCCAGGTTCCATTTATAAATGTCCTCAGGTTCTGTATTCAGTTCCAGAGTCACCAAGCAAAAGGAGTTGCAGATTGTTGCTTCATGAGGATTTTCATTAAAATTTACTGGTTTTATACTCACTATGTAAACAATTTTCTTTTGTCTGCCCAGGACTTCGAACCAATCCCAGGTCAAACTGAAGATTTGTATCCTCAAACAAGGGGTATGTCTCTTGAAAACTAAGACATCAATCTACATGTTTATTCCCTTTCCTCCTTAATTTATAATTGCCCATTATTTCAGCATCAAGGACTCGAGTTTCCAGGGCAAATGTATTTCAAGACCAAAAGTAATTGTGGATTTTACCCTTCCTAGGAAGTCTAGATGACTCCAAGGAGAGCCTCAGTGGTAGCTTCATCTCCTTCACACATGGCCTTTCCCTGGCTGTGACAAAAAGAAACCAGTCACTACTTAATAGAAGAGAATCAGAAAAATCTTATTTCTACAAAAGCCTTTCTGAAGAGCTTCCAAAATGCTAACTA
>CM053769.1:488479873-488671697 GCA_028658325.1 Potorous gilbertii
TTAAGAAAACATTAGATAAAAATACATATTTACAAAAATGAACATTAGTTTAAATTTCCCCAGTGAAAGATGCAAGTGAGGAGATTTTCATTTTCCTTCAATGTCTAGTGCTATGATGCAATCTGTCTTAGCTGGGGAACCGAGGCGGGGGGGGGGGGGGGAATGGGGGGAATTCCCCCAGTAGTGAATTAAAGCCCTTGAACTTTTTTATTGAAAATATTTGTTTTACATGCAGAAAAAGCCATCAAATTAGCAGAGTTCAGAGGCTGAAAGATTTACAAGCCTTTTTCTGATGCTCTCCTGCTGGGATATTTTTCCTCTGATCAGAGTTGAATGTTAGTGTTATTTGGAATTTTATTTTTGTAATTGTCTTCATAAATTATAATTTTTACAGCCAAGGCATTGCTTCACCAGCTTCTGGGTGTCACCCAATATCCTAGTTAGGAAAACTTGATTTAGAATTTCCCAATTCTCCATTTTTTTTTTTATTCTTTAAAACACTGAAAATTCCATCTCCTAGCTGTGTTCCCCTCTGGGGCCCCTAACCTTGAAGCCTATGCTTGGTGTGTGTTGGATTCTTTTGCAAAGAAAACAAAAAGTCATTTGGAATAAGCAGGTGTTGAAAAGTTTCAACAAGAAAAAACAACAACAACCAAAGTGGTTACATTTGTCATTTTAAAAAACCAGGTTCTGTGGACCCAGGTGAGTGAAGAAGTAAACAAGTAATGGGGCCTCATGCGGCCCAGACAAGGCAGCATTTGCCCATTGTGCCGACAGAAAAGGCCTTTCTCACCATTAAGCCCTTGCAAATTCTCACTATCCACGAAGCCCCCCAAACCCCAATTTTCTCCATGTGGGAATACTTGGAGATATCTCTGAAGGTTTTTATTTTCAGTCATACATCAAATTCTGGGAAAAATGAGAAAAAACTTGAAGCCCTCCTTTTTCCTATTTTCTCATGAAATAAATGCCAGCCCCTTTTGCCTTTTCTGGAAGATATCCCCAGCACCTTGGCACCCTTTGTGGGCCACTTAGTGAGATCTTGGCACTTCTAGTGAAAGAGGCTTTAAACCAGATTCCAGCTGGCCTGATGCACGATAGCCCCCCCAGGAGTTCTGGACTCCATGTCCCCTGTGACTCTGAGGGGCTTCTCCGTCATTGAGTGAGCATAGCTGTCAGTTTGTTTCCTCTTTCATGCACTGACTTTGCCCAGCCCTCCATGGAAGTGCTCACAGTTGATGTCCTGAGTGGAGAAGACCGACTCCTTTGAGGGACTGAAGACGTGTGGTTTTGCTCTTCAACTCTCAGCGATCTGATAGGGCACTTTGCAGCTGGAGTTTGTAAATGAGTATCTCTCATTTGTCTCCTCTGTCATTAGATACAAAGCTGAATAAGGAAGTAGGGGAAAAAATTGCAAGGTGTACAGAAAGGAAAATCTTGACCTTAACTTTAGGTTTCATAGCTCCTGAAAATGAAACATGGTTTGGTTTTTGCCTAAAAGAAAATAAGTGCAAAACTTAGTATTAAAATATAAACAGATATCTTTTTCTGGTAATTTGGGATGGGGCAAAATAGTGATTTTGTCTTCATTCCTTTTTTTAAATTACAAAATTAGAAGCAGTCATTTTAAAAAATACTTTCCTAATTAATATTATCTGAATACACTAGAGACATCTTGACCATTTTTGCCCTTTTTTTAAATGAACTTACCAGATTTATTATTATTTCTCTTAAACCTGACCAAATGAATTCCCATTTTCTTGAATTTGAAATCAATTTAATTTCTACACACAGCCAAAATTATAATTTAATGTTATGCTCTCTCTCTCTTTCACAGAAAAATTTTTCACTTCCCAAGACTACCTTGAGCTATGTAACAGATTTCCAGAGCAGGCCTGGGAAGAAGCCCGACAGTTTTTCTTGAAAAAAGAGAAAAAATAAGTTTTGTTTTGATTGGTTCTGTTTTGAATACATTCTGATACATTCATTGTTAAAAACAAACATTTGAACTTCACAAAAAAATTTTGATACTCAGTACCTGCACTGTAGATATGATACATACTTTGCACTATTTATAATTATTGTAGATACTTTAATGTTCTGGTTTCTAATTTTGCAAGTTGAGTTTGTTTCATTTATGTTTAACATGATAGGGTTTGGGAGCCCTGTGTTAGTAAACTTCTTGCATTGCATATTGGTGAAATTAGGCTAAAAAAATGAGATCAGTTCTGTTCTATATATCTTGTAATAAAATAACTTATTTCTGTTTTGCAGTGTGACTTTTTTGCAATTCAGCATCAGGGTTTCTGAATAATCAGTGGTCTCATTTCTTATTAGAGCAATGAAAATTTGAAACAGATTTTAAAACATTCTGGAAATTTTATCAAGTAATCCAAAAATTGAAGTTTAAGCTGCTTTTTGAATGTTCATTTCTAATGGGGTGAGATATTTGTAGTGACTGTTTAAAGCCAACTAGAAAGATGGCATATCCATGTCAGTCAGTCCACATCTTCTTAGCCAGAACCTTTTTAAATATCAGGAGGCTGAATTTACCATCCAAAGCAAAAATAGTAATTGACTAAGGCATCATCTGTCCCCAATATTATTTCAAGGAACATTAAATTATTCCATCAATTGGTAAACATTTTTTAAGCATCTGTATTCAGAGTCAAACCTTTGGTAACTATAAAAATGTTTTTTAAAAGTTTATTCCAGCCAAGGTCATTGTTTAACACTCAGTTGCTAGCCCATTTTTAAAGCCTTCCCACACTGATCCCAACAGCATGTTCATCCTTGTTCTGGAAAACAAGGCTTGAAGGGTTAGAGCTAGCTTCTTTTGCTCATCAAACTTTCTTGAATCTTTTTTTCTGTGTGAATGTGATGTTGGAGAGGAGAGGGGGTTTTCATGGTATTGCTCCTGTCCAGGGTTTAATGTTAATCTTTCTTCACTGTGAGCTCCAGGATCAGCTGGAGATTACACTCATCAAAAAAAGTGGGACTTGGTGAATGGTACGCAAAAGAGAGACACAGTCATGGCTATTTTTTAAAAACGTAAAAAGAAATGCAGAAGACATTTTTAACCAAGCACCTTCCCAAGAAAGACCCTTTTGGGATTCTTCTATTTTAAATTTGACTTGTTTGCAAATAAAGAGAATACGACAGGTCTGACCCTAAAAAAATGAGCTTCATGCTAAAAGTAGTGTTTTCACTACAATTTATCTGCAGCCCCAGCTCCTCTCTGGCTCAGGCATCTGCCTTGGGAGAAAGATGGAGCTGGGGATGCTTGCTTTTTCCATAGGAAGAACCGTACTCCTATTTTAGAGACAGCCATTTCATTGGCTGCACATCTGAGATTTGGAAACTTTATTTGGCCACTAAACATTATTTTTCCCCCCAGTAATTAGCAGGAAAACTGCCGCAACATTTGAAGTTTGGGATTCTTGTCAGAAATTCAGACTTCCTTTTGGGAAAAAAAAAGTGGGGTGGAGGGAAAACAGGGCAGGACAGCGAAGAGAGCCAGGTACTTGATCCCAACAGTGTTAGGACTCACCAAGCTGGCTCCTTTTTAATGAATAAATCCTTATTGTTTGGTTGAGTGGAAGCATTTGTGAATGCTCCCTGCCTTGGGATTCACTGGGGCTGCGGTGGCTGGCAGGTCCTGGGTCATATGCTCTTGGTGATCTAGGAAGGGGACTCCCATAAAGCCCCCGGGATGCATTTTGCGGGCTTTAGGCCACAGGACTGAGTCCGGGCTGCCGTTAGTCTGAGAAGCTGGAGTGCCAGGGTCGTCCATTCTAAAACAATGATCTTCCATCCCTCTGCTTCCTAATGTATAAGATGGATGGGTTGGAGAGGCCTCCCAGCTGTCCACTGCCTTACTCTATTAAAAAGGAAAAAACAGTACAGGAGGGGAAGAGGGGCCAGGGCTACTAGTAGCTCAGTATCCCTGTGACCTCTTCTTTCTCCCGGCCCTAAGCAGGACAGGGCACCGACTGGGAGTACCTTGGGCCTGGGTGTGCAAGTGGGCACCTCTGCCCTTCGGGGCCGACCCCAAACGCTGGCACAAACCCGTCACGTCTGGACGCATGGGGAGATTCCGGGATCCCTTCGCTGGCCTGAGTCTCCTCGTTTCCCGCCTGGGAATTCCCATCTCTCGATTTTACCACCCTGGGTTTGGAAGAAGGTAGGGCGGCCGTATCCGGCCCCGAGGCAGGTGCCAGCAATGCCTGGGTCCCGGGAAGGGCCCATAAACTAATTGCCATTCAGGGCGAGCGGAGCGCTAGCCAGAAGCGCTCCAAAGAGTTCTTGAAGCCTGTCCTGCGCCTCAGAAGAGAGGAGGAACCGTTCGTTCGTTCAGAGAGAAAGGCACCATCAAATACAAGATTTCCTGCAAAGATGTTTCACAATAGAATATATTTCTTATCTGGTCGGGGTTTTGCCAAAAAGCCATAAATAATGAAGACAGCTGTGATTAACCTCCCAGAAACCAGACCAGGATTTGCAATTAAACATTTAATTGAAATGACCACGAACAATCCCCTCCTTCCTCTCCGTCAGGGTCTGCGGGGTTGGAGGGGAGCTTCAGGTCCCCGACGTGCGCTGCTCCCAGGGACTCTGCTCCTTAGGGACGGTGCCGAGGGCGCACCGGGCTACTGTAGTCGTCCCCACGCCTTTGTGGGCGCAGGGCTAGCCCACCTACCTCCCTCCGACCCCGGCAGAAGTGATTGAAGCTCCCCGGCGCGGCGCGCTTTTTACGACTCCGAGACATTCCCGGGGGCCAGGGCCCAGGTGAGCGCCGAGTTGGCCGCCACACGTTGTTTCAATCTAGGGCCAAGGCTCGGGCGTCCCCCCCACACCGGTCCCCGCTGGATCCCCTCGCAGCCTTCTGTACCCAGGCCGGGACTCCGGGCTCCGTGGGAAAGGTCTGGCAAGGCCCGGTCCCCACCTCCCAGAACTGAGGGCCCGGCGTGATGTCACCCTACCCTTTGGTCCGGCAAGTTCTGGAGGTCAGCCCTGGAGCGAAGGCCGGCCAGAGAGCCGAGGCAGGCTGACTTCCAAGGATCCTCAACTAGGACCTGACTGGGGAAGGACCCATTTCTACCCCACCCTGGCCACTGTCCATGGACCGCGGAAGCTTCTGCCTGGGCGGAGAAAGCGAGCTCCAAGGGGGCGGGAGGTGGTCACCCGTGGCCAAGACACAGCCTTTGCCCTCCCACCTTTCCTGCCCAAACCTGTCTCTGCCTCCGTTGGGCCGGCACCTGGGAGCCCCAAGGTTCTGATCCCCTCCCTGACCCGAAGAGATGGGGCGGGCGGTGCCCAGCGGGCCTGCCCCAGACACAGCTGCGAACCTCCTTCGGCAGGCCGGGCCGCTGTCCCTTCGGTGGGAGTCTGCCCCTCGGCTGGCTCAGTCTGTCATCACCTCTCTCACTCCTCTACCCTCTCTTATAAAAACTGTCTGCCTGCCGACCTCGTCCCTGTCACTTCCTCCAGGGGTTCTTTCGCCTAGCTGAAGCCCTTGGGCTCCATCAATCCAGCAATAGACCGCTGCCTGCCCACTCCCTCCCTTGACCACCCTTATTTCCACTGTTCCCCGTCTCTCTCTCTGTCTCTCTGTGCGTGTCTTGTCTCTCTCCTCTCTCTGTCTCTGTCTCTCTCCTCCCCTCCGCCCTAACTTCCCATCTCACTCCTCCATCTCGAACGTCTGTCTCTTTTTCCAGCTCTTCTCGTTACCACCACCACCTTATCAGGTAATCTTCCCTCAGCTCAGAAAGCGCAGCGAACAGAGTTTAGTTGGGTGTGGATACAGCGATTACGCCCCCCTTTTTCTTCGAGTCACTCTCCCTTATGCTCGCGGTCAATTCCACAAGCATTTTTAAGCCCCTACTATGTTCCTCGCGCTGTTCGGGAGGCACTGAGGATACCGAGACCAGTACAAGGAGCGGACCTTGCCTTCCAGGAGCTTTCGTTCTATTGGGGAGGTGGTCCGTTCTATTGTCTTTGCCCTCCGATCTAACGGTGCTTTCAATTATTTTTAGCAAAGCTTTCTAATACCCCATTTGTTCCTTGACCCTAGCATTCCTTGTTTCTCTTTTGGTTCCTTGATTTCTGACTTGTTACTTTTCTTTTGTCCCCATTAACCTATATTCTTGTGGAGTCACCACTGACCAAGGGTTCCAACCTTACTTCACCTCACCAGATTGGGCTGGGGATGGAGACAGAGACATGATAGATAGATAGATGGATAGATAGATAGATAGATAGATAGATAGATAGATAGATAGACATATTAGATAGATAGATAGTCTACCCTTTAAGTTTTTACTTAAAAAAAAAACCCGAAATGTTTTTCCTCGGTAAACTCTGATTTCCAATTTACCCCCTTTCAGGTTATCAACCTGACATCTCTGCAAATATGCACTCATTTACCCCCAATATCTCCTGCATGATGGCAAACCCCTTGCAGGCAAACTAAAATGACTAAAAGCGCAGTAAGTTATTCATCTGAGCTTTTCTTCCATGTAGTAATGGAAGAATCTCAGCGATACCCAGAGCCAGACCACCTCCCTGACCAAGACAATATTGTATCTCTGTATCCCTATCACTTAGCCTGGTTCATAGTAAAGACTTCAAAAATACTTGCTGATTGCCTCCCTGGGCTTCACTTTCTTCTTGACACACAAAAAGGCAGGCTGATGATAATTGTACTGGTCCCTGAAGGTTCTTGGGTGTTTCCAGAAAGTGGATTTTTCTTTTGCTTTTATTTCCCCTAAACTGTAAACTTCATGTGGTCATTCCTACAAACTTTTTTTTCCTGTAAAATCCCTTTCCCACAAAGATGATGTGAAGCTACCTAAGATTTTGTTAGTACTCTCATTCAATCTAACATTGAAGTCTTTGTCTAAATAACTAACCCTCTACCCTATGACCTTCTTTATTAGCTTGAGTTTTGACTGTGGGGATGGGTATCTCACTTCAGTAAGCATAAAATCCTCTCCTTGTAATTGTGCAGGTAATTTAATTTACAGGGAAATCCCTCTTGTATTACAGAAAATGTTTCAAGATGATCTGAGAACCAGTAAAATTGATATTCCTTATTGCTGCAACTCCCTAACCAAAGATCTGACACCCCACTAGGGACTGTTGTAAAAAGGTCTTATCAGAGTCAAACTCTTTCCCTGGCAACCCCCACTGAAAGAGAAGCTTTCTCTTGCCTGCCCAGAAACACCAATTGCAAAGAGCCAAGAATGTGATGTTAACTGCTGTGGTACAGCTACTGTGATGCTTAGACAGAGTTACTGACTTCGACCACGTTATTTCCCGATTTCCCAAATTTACACTCGTTTATAAATGGGTCCGAATAGAAGAGAGAGGAATTAAATTTTGAGGTGATAAAGCAGAACACATGCATAGAGATGTTTCCATTCACAGAACAGAAATACTGCAATACAATTCAAAATGTCTAATAATCGGCATCTGTTATGCTCCTTATTCCAAACTTTGATTTAGAAAGAAAAAAAAAATGACGGAAGGAGCTTTGGTTGTCCATAGTATGAAAGGCCCCCAAACGAAAATTTGACTCTCCTGAACTTTAGCCCCTTTATCCAGTGGCTCAGCCCAAGGGGTAAGAAGAGATGGTCTGTATTTCTGTTAGAAGGGAATGGTCTCAGTTAAGGAAAAGATGCCTCAAAGAACCCAGCCCTGTTTATTAAAACCTCATCTGGGCAGTTCAGGAGGTAAAGCTGGTCCTCATTAACCCTGCATATCTTTTTTCCTTATCTCTGAGTTTGCAGCACCATTTCCTAAATCCTAAAGAAGGGAGAATGTTCCCTTTAATTCTTTCACTAGCGTCACCTGGACTTTCAGGAAGTTTAAAAAATACTTAGATCTCCTTTCCTACCTCATGCTTTCTTTCAATGGTCTCCAACAAGCTTTCATATTTAAAAAAAGGGAGGGGGATGAATGAAAGAGAAAAAGAAAGAATGAAAAAGAAAACGAAAGATTTAACGAAAAAGCAATTGTATGATTACTATGTGCAGAGATTTCTGCACCAGAGTAAAAATTAAAACCGAGAGAAAAGGGGAAAGAGAAGGGAAGAGAGGGGGAAAAAATTGCGGCGTAGTCTTCAGACAGCCTCCTGCGCCCCAGCTCCTAGGCAGACAGGGGCTGCTGCCCCTCCTCGTCCCCGGCGCTGCCCAGCATCCCCTCCGCTAGGCACACCCAGCCCTCGCGGCCGCCCTGGTGCACGACCCCAAAGGGTTAACCCTACTGTCTGGGAGAACCCGCCTGGGGCTGCTGCGCTTCAAGCCCCCACCCCCACCCCCACCCCCGGCTTGCCGCTCCCCGGCGGCCACCCCTGAGAACCCAAGCCGCAGGTTTGAAATGTCACACCGGCTGAGCTGGACCCGGCAGCCCCAGGCCCTCGCGATCCGCGGCTCCCGTGCCGGGGCAGGAAAGCAAGCCGAGCCTGGGCGGGCGGCCACGGCCCAGTGCTCGTGGGGGGCGCGGGACTCCCGGGGGTCTCGCTTGCAGGTGATGCCAGGGGCCGATAAGGGGCCGCCGGCCTCGCCTCTGTCTAGACAGAACTTAATGAATGCAGAGGGCCAAGGGCGGGGGGCAGCTGCGCCTGGGATCCGAGGAACCGACGGGCGGACGGACAGAAGGACGGACGGCGACAGCCCTGCCTGACGAGGCCAGCAGCAGCAGCCCCTAAGAGCGCCTCGGTGGTCGTAAAGGAACCCTACTGCCGTCCCTCCCCCACCCTATATTCTCGTGGGATACATGGAAAACCCAGGCCCGGGCAGCCCAACGGCCGAGGCTACGGGGTGAGGCCCGGCTGGTGGCCGAGACCAGAGTCCTGGCCCCGGGGCCTGGGCCCTGAACGCGACTAAGGTCGACTAAGCACGAGTCGAGGCCTGGCTGGGGAGAGGGGAGGAGGTGAGATCCAAGAGAGTCAGGTCGTGGGCAAGGGTGGGACTACGACCTGGGAGGGAGGGGAGATCGGGTTTGGAAGCAGAAGGCAGGTGTGGCGTCCGTAGAGATGAGGGTGGGAGGGGCGAGCCTTCCCTTCTCCCGACCCTCGGTAGGCCCGAGAAGGCCCCAGTGCAGGACCGCTGGCCGTAGCCCCGGGCGGCTTCACCCCATCCTGGCACAATTTCTATTTCCTAAAAATTAGCTCCAGATTCACGGGGCCCCTCCCCGCTCCAGACCCCGAGGGCTGTGTGCCCCACCCTCAGGCTGAGCCGACAAGACACAACGCGGGGCAAGCCCAGAGGGTGTGGGGTTTGGCTTTTTATTATTAAGATCAAAATATTTGTCCCACTAGGAACTTGCTGTTCTCAATAAATAGCAATAACTTACGTTTGTTTGTTCGGCAAAGGCTCCCACACTGTCCTCCGTCCTCTGATAAATTAGAACATTTGCAAGAAAAGTCTCTTTCTCCATATATTTGGGGTTTGGTTCGGTTTCGTTTTGGTTTTCCAGCAATCATGCGATTTGGGGCTTTGGGGATTCTTTCCTTTCCTTTTCTTCCTTTACCCTCCCCCCATCCCTAACCAACAAAAGCATTTCAAAAAATAACCACCAAACCAAAAAGAGATCGGTCAGTCCAGTGGGATCGAAGCTGACCCGGAAGCCCTGAGTGGGCCATAGGGAGAAAAAGAGAGGTCGGCCCTCCCCAGCTTCCGCGTGGGAAATGGTTTTCTTTCTTTTTATAAACCACCAGGTGAGCTGGGATGAGGGGAGTCATAAAGCCAGATTACATGGTATACTGGGGAGGAAAGGGGAGGGGTGAGGCCTAATCCTAGGAAATCCTCAATTTTGGTTTTGCAAAAATAAACCCAGCAGAGAAGAATCCTCCAGTCTGAAGAAGGAAGGTCATCACATCCTGGTGCTTTTGGCAGTCAAGACAGTATCTCTCTTGTGTCTCTTTCTTTTCTCTCTCTTCTCTCTCTCTCTTTCCTTTAAATAACAATGATAACACAAAGGAGAGAGGGTTTTCAGAGAGCTGGAATGGCCTGTGCCTGGGTAAGTCTCATGCAGGGAGCATGCGAGATCCTCGGGAAGGGGGCCCATAGGCCCCGGGCTCCTCACGTCTCCACTGGGCTGGGCACCATGCTGTTCGGAGTGTCGGGGAGCTGCGAGGATAAGGAGGTCACGTCGCTGCCCGAGGAATTCCCCAGGGAGCCAGACTCAGAGAAGGATACCTGGGGTGGAAGGCAAGAGGGAGGAAGTGAGGGAGGAGAGGGGTAGGGAGCATAAGCCCTGATTAGGCCTCCCCCCGGCCCCCCTGCTTACTCTGCCACGTGGGTCTGCAATAAAATGCCTTTTAAAATAAATGGAATCCTCTCCACTGCTGGACTGACTGCAAGAACAGGGCCTTGGGAGGCAAGGGCCCTCCCGTGCCTGGGGAATCCCCTCTCCTGCTCTAGGTTAATCCCTCTGGGTCAGTGCCCTCAGCACAGGGAGGGTGGGTCTGTGTCCCAAAAGGGCCTTTCAATCCCGAGATAAGCACCCATTGAACAGGTGGAGCTGAGCTTAGTGGTAAGGAGGGCTAGGCTAGGCCTTCACCTACCAGCCTCATCCTCCAGTATCTGCTTCCCAGAGTTCCCCCGGCCCTTCTCTGAGGGAGGAGGAGCTGGCCATCCCACTTCCCAGGCCAGCTTGAGCTCCCCTGGGACTAGGAGAGAAGCCGTGTTGGGCCCACATCTCTTTCTCCCATTAACCTATACCCACATCCTGCAATGGGCTAATATCTAGGGAGGGCCCTAGTGGAGCCCTAGTGTGTGTGTGTGTGTGTGTGTGTGTGTGTGTGTGTGTGTGTGGGTGGGAGGTCCCGAGGTCAGGAGAAAAGCTAAAACTTCGGGGTGGGGTTGGGGGTCCTCACCAATTGCTGGAAGGCTGGCTGGTCTAGGTCACTTTGTAGGGCAAATTCGCTGAGTGCTTTCCAGGGCGGCTGATAAGTCTGCACCTCGACTGCACTACCCTGCACCGCACTCTCATGGCGGATGGGGCTGCCAGCCACCAGAGGTGTCCCAGTCAGACCCTGCAGGCTCTGAGGAGATCAGCACCCAAGGAAGATATGTTAGGGGCCCCAGCCCAAATCGATTTCCCCATCCACTCCTTTCATTTACTCCACACTTGAAGACTGGGCCCTGTCCCAGGCACTCAGAATCACCCAGGAAAATGCCCAGACCTGGAGCACTCAGATAAAGTGGCTGATATCCCCTAAGTGCCAACCCAAGGCTGGAGTGGCCTAAAGGACTCTCCCATCCCAGACACCAGCCTGGCTACACACCTCCTTCCCCCAGTGCTCAGAAACCTCAGACTTCCCTGGCCAACCAATCCCTTGGCCTCCTCGAATGCATCCCCCAACCCCTTCCCCAAGAAGAGTTACCCTGTGACCTGGAAGCAACCACCGCCTCGAGGTGCAACAGACCCACCGGACAGCAAAGCTTCCAACTGAGTTCCAGTTTTCGAAAAGACAAACCCGAGATTAAGGAAGAAAGAAACCTTCTAACCCTGGCCAGCCAGGCTCCTAGGCCAGTCCCCTCTTCTTGCCTTCCAAGTTTCCAGGCAAGTAGCTTCAGGGCCGACACAAAGGACAGAAGGATGGACACACACACACCCAAGCCCACACACCACCTGGGGCGTTCAAGGGGGTATAGGAAAGTGCCGGCTTCAAGCTACTGCCGAAAGCACCGGGTTAACAAAAGTATTGCCCTGCCTCTACTCTCCCACAGCACAACAGGGGCACTAATTCTGCAGACATAGCTCCGTATGTAGTCTGATCTCCTGTCCCCGAGTGTGTGCCCACGCCCTGCCCTGCGCAGGCCCGGCCGCCCGCAGACCCACCGTCTTGTCGCTGTGCTGTTGCTGCTGCAGCTGCTTCATGAGGATGGATTTCTTCTTGTCTTTGCAGCGCTTGTTTTGGAACCAGACGCGGATGACTCGCGGGCTCAGCCCCGTCATCTCCACCAGCTGCTCCTTCATGAGCGCGTCGGGCCGCGGGTTGGCGGCGTAGCAGGTCCTCAGCGTGTGCAGCTGCTTTTCGTTCAGAACCGTCCGCACCCGGGTTGTCTTCTCCGTCTGTTTGTGCACGTGGGGCCGGAGCGAGGGCTGCCGGCCGGGGCCTGGCTCTGCAGGGGGCGGGGGAGGGAGGGACCGGGAGAAAGCCCGTTAGCACCGAGCTCGCAGCGGAGCTCGGCCAGCAACGCGTACCTCAACGCATCCCTCACAGGCAGGGACGCCTTCGGATGGGGCGCGGGGGCAGGAGGCCCCGAAACCCGGAAGATGCTTCTCGGATTCGATTTATTTCGTTTAACTTTATCGCAATTGCCTTTTATAATACTATTTCTGCACCTTATTTTGCTTGCCTTTTCGCTGAATAGAGGTCAAAGGATTGTTTCATTTTGGGTTTCCCGGGACCGAACTTAGCCCAGTGCCCTGCACACAGTAGTGCTTAAAAAATGTCTGTTGATTGACTAATTGAATTCGTATTTATTCTTTTTCTCTCTATCCCTAAATTGACACCAGCCTATCTAGTAATTTTTAAAATAGACAACGAAAACTCCAAATTTACGAAGGAACCTCCACGCACACAATGCCCATCCCTCTCCGGAATCTCCCTTCCTTCTCCCCCACCACCACCCCTGCACCTTAGGCCATTAGAACGAACTCAGCCATACGCCCCCTCCCTCCTTCCTCCGTGGTCCCCAAGGTCCTTCCTCTTCCGGAGCCTCGGCTCCATCTCAGTCCACTGAAAGGGCTAGAATCCCAGGAAAAGGCTCCGCAGACTAGGGGCTAGTCTGCTCGGTAGCCCCAGGCTCTTAACTCTCGCTGCCTACGCGTAGGAAGAAAGTCTCCAGTGGCCTGCGGCTCAGTGCCACCCTCACAACACTACATACATCGCCCTGTGATCTCTCTGGCCTTCTCCTCCAGTTCCCCTCTTCCAACCAGGAAACCATCAAAGGTACTTAGAGGAATCATTCAAATCTGAAAGACTAGAGCAGCGCTGGGGATTCTGAAGGTCCCAGGCTTCTTCTGGCTCGAGACGATAAGTGGAGGAGGGTGGGGGGAAGAAAGAGGAAAACAGAGGTCCCGAGGCCTCTTTTTCCCTCCCAGTCGGAAGACAACTGGGGTAGGAGCTGGCATGCCTTTACTCTCCTTTCTCTCCAGCCGATTGTATTCAGGCAGCCCAAATGCTGATCTGCCTTCCAGCAATGCCTTCCGGGCCTCTGATGGGTGGGAAGGGAAAGGCTGTCTCTGTTTTCTGGGAGGGCTCAAAAGTGACTCCTTTGTAGCTGACCCACTCCCTAGGGTTCTTTCCCTTGCTGCCCCTGTGTCCTCCTCCTTCTCCCAACCTCCTCCCTTGCTCCTTGATCCAAGCCGGGTTCTTTCTTTTCCAAGCTGTTCCTCATCTAAGATTCCTCCTCTCTTCTCCAGGGTTCTCCCCTCTCCTGGGCCTCCTCTAGATCAGGTTCCTCAGGCTCACAGCCCATCCTCTGCCTCCTGAGACCCCAGGTTCCTTAGCTTTCTTGAGATAGGGCCTCAGTTCCTTAGGTTATACCAAGGTTGAGAAGAGGAGTTTGGAAACAGATCATCTGAGGAGTTTAGGACCAAAGGGAAAGAGGGGAGACCCCCTTGGAGGGGCTTTAAAATAGAGTCTCAGTCTCTGAATGCCAGCTAGAGGCCCTCAGACCCTGAAGGTTCACTAACTCATCTTATTTCACTTCTATAACTCTATCCAGGGAAAAACCCTGGTACCACGGGCTCCAGAGACTGTATACTCTCCACAAATATTCAACTATGGAGGGGTAGGATCCCTCTGTACTTTCAATACACACAAGTCTATCCACTGGACATCTTTATCAGTCAGTCCTATTCATGTCACAAACACAGGGACTCAAAACTTAAGGTGGAATGGGATCAAGTGAACAGAGTCCCCAATACCACAGTCAGTTAAACTTAGTTTAGTTATCAATCAAATAGGTTCACTTCAAATACAGTGCACCTAGGAAGAGCCTGTACTCATGGCTTTCAGAGTGTACCTGAATTACCAAAACACTGAAAACTCTGTCAGTGAAGGGGGCCCTTTATGAGGAGGGAGATGGTGTTTTCCCTAGAGACGGTTCTCCAGCCCTTATGCACAGTGGTGTGTCTGTCTACCAGAGGCCCCAGTGTGAGGCTGCAAGTATTAAATTACTCAAGGCCTTTCTCTCTCTCTCTCTCTCTCTCTCTCTCTCTCTCTCTCTCTCTCTGTCTCTCTCTCTCTCTCTCTCTGTCTCTGTCTCTCTCTCTCTCTCTCTCTCTCTCTCTCTCTCTCTCTCTCACACACACACACACACACACACACACACATCACACCCATCCACACTGCCCATAGGCATTATCTCCAAACTCCCCCACTCCCCCAGACTAGGTTAGAGGGTTAGAGATCTTCCATAGCCTTTACCTGACAGATGTAGGCCCCTGCTGCTTGGTAGGTGTCCTGGGCTCCGAGGACTCTCCGCCGAGGCCCTGTCCAGCAAAAGGCTGTGATCTGCTCGGCATAGAAGCTCGTGATCCCTTAGGGAGAATTCATCCCCTGGCAGCAGCTGGCGGCTGCAGACCGAACAGCGGAAACACTCGATGTGATAGACATTCTCCCGGGCTCTCATCACCAGATCGCTGCTGCTGAAACCCACCTTGCATTTGGCACACTTGATGCCGAACAACCTGCGGAGGAAAATGGGGGTAAGAGGTTCGAGAGGGGGAGTTTGCAAAGTTAGTGCCTTTAACTGCCTGCGAGGAAGGCCCAAAGGACTCCAGTCTGCTGCCTGGCCCCAGGATAAGGCTCTGTCCCCCCGCAGGCCCGGAGCGACTTCTTAGAGAAAGCTCAAACAGCAACAAATCCCAGGCCTTCCTTGATTGAATCTCTTCACCCTTGTGTCTCTGCTTGTCTCCTGAATTCACACACACACACACACACACACACACACACACACACACACATATCCATGTGCAATTACATAGAAACGCAGAAACATCAATATATTTACACATATATTCATGCACATATATGCATAGTCCCACTAATTATGTGTTATATATATACATATATATAATTATTATCTACACCCATACAAACGCTTCTGTATATTCTCTTCACACTAATATATTCTTATAAATGTTCACACATACTCATACACACATAAAGATACGTTTTGACAAACCTAGGGTTCTCTCTCTCTCTCTCTCTCTCTCTCTCTCTTTGTCTCTGTCTCCCTCTTTTTCTGACTAACTCTAGCCGATTCCGGGGCCACCATTTCTAGGTCACTACTGATCAAGTACAAGGAACAAGCTTGGCAGAACGTATTGGATGATACCATGGGGAGCTATGGTTTTCAAAAGGGCTCAGCGTTTCTGCACAGGATCCCTGCTCCAGCGAACAAACAGGAGAGGGACCATGCAGTGACAAGGAGGGAGAAAAGTTTCTGATCAGCCCCGGGAACCCATACTAGGAGAGGCCCATGTGGAGAGGTGAGGGCTCAAAGGCGGGGAGAGCCCGTCCAGGTGGGCCGAAGACAGGGGGAGGCAGCCAAGGTCACGTTCCAGATTGGACGGATAAACAGCGACGCGCATCACCTGATATAGTCCCTTTTACAGTACGTCTTGCCGTTTCTCACAAAACATGTGCAGGTTTCGTCCAAGTACTGGCTGCATTCAGCGCACTTGAGGCAGGCTGCATGCCACTCGAGGTCCGGAGAGACCTTTAGGATGTACTGGTCATGGATCTGACTCCCACAGCCGACACACATGGCAATTCCGGGCTTTTCTACGAGGGAAAACGGGCAGAGGAGGTAGATTCAGGAACCGACCATCAGCTGCTGGCTTTCCGAACGTATTTGCAAAGAACTTTTATTTATGCATCTCTCTCTCTCTCTCTCTCTCTCTCTCTCTCTCTCTCTCTCTCTCTCTCTCTTTCTCCTCTTTCTTTCAAGAAAATCACGACCACTCATCATCATCAGGAAAAAGGACACTCTATTCTTTAAGGTTCCGTCATTTGAAAGAAAAATATAACCCTCCAAATTTGCGAAGACTCCCCCCCTCCCAGATAGTTTCGCTTAGGATCACTTGAATTTTTCTTTATTATTATTTTTAATCGAAAGAGCTCGGTGCTATCTAAGATGGAAAAACCGCCACGAAGAGCCCATTTAAACCTAGCCCTAGCGCCAGGCTCCCCAGCCCCGGCCGCCCGGGGCCGCTCGACTTTAGTGCACGCCGGGCTCCGGGACTCGGGCACTACCAGACACTAATAGCCACAAATGCAAAAGACTCGCCCCCGCCGGAGGACTGGCACAATTCACAATTACAAGGCGACTTTCTTCCTTTGGATAGCACGAAAGGCTAAAGGCGAGGGAAAAGAAGTCTCCTCCTCCCTGGGACCCCTCAATCGGCCCCAACCGGGCGGCATAGCCCCGGTATCTGATCTCCAAATATTAATAATATCCTTCACAGGGAGGAAACAAGCCTGGGACTCAGAGAGGGGCTGCTGGTGCATTCGTTTGAATATTTGTATCCACAACTGCCTTGTCAAAGAGAAGACACTTGTAGAAGCTGCTAACCATATATATCGGGAAAATATATTTTTTAATATCATGCACACACACACACACAGAAACACGCGCAGGCAGGCACGCGCGCACACACACATAAAAAGACTTACTCTTGGAATGATCCCCCATAGCACCCAGAAAAGGATAATTAAAAATAATATCCACCATGCGCAAAGTGTTATGATGCAGACGGAAGGATGGTCGGGTTCGTTCAGTCTCGGCTCTTTGCTAACTAACTCCTCCAGCCTAGAGGACTTGGGTGGGAGAGGAATTCTGCACTAGCCCCGCACGCCGCATGACATCAGCACGCTCCCAGCCCCCCGGGCCCGGAGCCTGGGGGCGGGGTCTGTGACGTCACACCAGGGTTTAGAGATTTTTGGGGGGGAGGCGGGGAGATGGGAGAATAGGTGATGTGGGACCGGAGGGGAGGGGTGGGGGGGCGCGCAAGGGAGATTGGCCGAAGGGGAATGGGGGCAACTTGATTGGCCAGAGTGAACAATGGAACGCAGACACCCCCCTTCCCAGTAATCTACGAGAATTCTCTCCAGCTCCCCCAGTCCAGTCATCAGAAAAGGTCCGTCAGTATTTAGCAGAGCCCCAAGACTAGGCAGCTCTGTCCCTAGCTGCTCTCGTGGTGCCTAAGCTTTCTTGGCCCCGGGCGGCCGCTCCTCCCCTCCGCTGTCCTAGGTCTCATTCAGGAGATGAATCTGACCCTAGGAACAGCTGGAATGCAGACCAGCGCCGCACTTACTACTTGGGATCGTTCGCCCAGCCTTTTTAATGGGACACACACACACACACACACACACACACACACACACACACACACACACACCCCTTCTTGGGCAGGGGTGACTGGCTTTGTTTTGAGAGGACTTTGAAAATCTCCAATCCACTTACCGGTTCTCCCTGCATCTCCCGGGCTGCAAGCTGGAGAGGTGAACTTGGGTAGTGGTGATGTGAAACGTTTCTGAGCTCCCCTTCCCCCTCTCAACATCTGCCCGATGTGGATATAGGTGCTGACATCGGACAGGAGGAGAGAGAGAGGGGGAGAGGGAGAAGGAGAGGGAAAGGGAGAGGGGGAGAGAGAGAGAGAAGAGAGAGAGAGAGAGAGAGAGAGAGAGAGAGAGAGAGAGTGAGTGAGAGAGCTGTTTTCTCGCTGGAACTGGAGAGGAAAGGTTTCTTTCCAAAGTTTCTTTCTTTTTTATGTTGAAATAGATCCAATCAAAATATGATACATTTATTACATATTAGCAGAATATGGCCGTTCTGCTAGGAAGGATGGGAAAGTCTTTTAGAGATTTCCGTTTTTAAGGCAAATTACTTTTTAGAAACAATTCCGTATTGTTCGTAAATCCATGGTAAGGGGAGTAATGAGACAAGTGTATTAACTTAGAGGAGTTGATTCCCTGAAACTGTGATCAGCTCTGTCATTGTTCCTGGATGGGGTGTGACAATCTACTCCCCTAGGACTCTTCTCATCACCCCTATTTTTGCTGAACTAAAATGCTCCATGGATTAGGGCCATCCTTGCTTTTGTATCTTTAGAATTTAACACACTTCCTGGAGCATAAGAGAAACTTAATGCTTGTTGACTAACTCTTCTTGCCATTGTCGTCCAGATATTCAGTTGGGTCGGACTCTTCCAGGTGGCAAAGATACTGGAGTAGTTTGCCATTTGCTTTTCCAGTGAATTAAGCAAACAGCGGTTATGACTTGGGCAGGGTCATACAGCTACAGAGTGTCTGAGGCCGGATAGCAAACACAGAAATAAAACAGGATAAATGCCTTTTCATTCATTCCTTCTCTGGGTAGGGATGTGCAATAGTGGCTTCGGAGAGGGGAAAGAGGAAAGGATACATTTCTGAGCTGAAGTGTTTCCCAGTTTTGTTTTTACTTTTTTGAATTAAAGTAGTTTTCATTCTACAAGGTTGTTGGATTTCTGCTTTAGATCCTAAATACGTCTCAAAAAGACAAATAGATTGAATCTTTTCCTTTTCTCTTCTCTTTTTACCTTTCTTTGTCTTATCTATCTGTCTGCCTCCCTAGGTGTGTCTGTGTCTGTCTCTGTGCAAATTTCTCTGTGTGTCTTCGTTTGTCTGTCTGTGTCTCTGCCCTCACCCCTCCCTCCCTCCCTTCCTTCCTCCTCTCTTCTCATTCTCACCCTGCCTCCTACCCCTCTTCACAACACGAGTGTTCTAGAGACTTCAAGCTAATTTCTTTTCCAACCTTTTCCAGAAGAGCCCTCCAAGGCATTGCTGATGCAGGAGAACATAACCCAGATTGGAGTACTGGAGAAAAACTTTCCCCCACGCCCTATTATTCCGGAGGAAAAGTCTAAGAGAAGCAGAGAGAAGATGGATCCAAGCTGTGACTCCAGAGTCATGAGATCTCCCAGTTCTCTGCCCCCTCACCCCCACCTCTCTTAATTCTGCTGCTTCCAAGCTTCTGCTCCCTTGCTCCTGTCACTTCACCTGTCTTTAACTTACTCTATGTTCCTCAAAATTACGCTACTGACATAGAGTAACAGTAATTGCAATAAGTCAATAATAGAAACTAATTTACATAGGGTATCATAGTATGTAAAGCAGCTTACATCTAGGATGTAGGTCAAATTATCTCCATTTTAGAGATTCAGAAACGGAGACTCAGAAAAATTAAACGACTCATCACACAGCTAGGAAGTATGTACCTTGGCATTGGAACTCAGGGTTTCTGATTCCAACTCTAAGGCTCCACAGGGCCCTGAATTTAGAGAGGTGAGGCAGCAGAGGTGTGATAGACTCGAAATTCCTCTCATCTTGCAGAGGGTCAGCTTTTCTCACCTATGAAGTGAGCGTTATGCTGTAGTAGGTCCTACTTTGTAGAAATGCGGAGATCAAAAAAATCAGTAATGGATGTAACCAGTACTGTCTTATTATTTGTAAACCTTAGGAATTCAGATGTGGAGCTCATCTCCCGGGTTCCCAACCTGAGGTCCGAGAACTTGGTGGTTTTGGTTTTTTTTTTAAATTTATAACTATTTCACAATCATTGGTCTTTTTACTTTACTTTATGCATTTATAAATATGATTCTGACAAGAGGTCTATTAGCATCCCTAGACTGTCAATGGGGTCCAGGACACACACACACACACACACACACACACACACACACACACACACACGAAGGAAACCGAGGCTAAAGAGATGCTGGGAAGGACTGGATTTGGAGACAAGACTCAATCAATTAATTGCCACATAAGTACAAGAGGCTTTTCCTGTCGGTCAACATTTATTAAGCGCCTACTATATGTCAGGCATTGGACTGAGCGCTGGGGGCATAAAGACAAAAAATAGTCCTCGCCCTTGGAAAGTTTGCAATCGAACGCAGGAGACAATGTGCAAACAAGCCATCCGTAGAAGACAATCCCATGGAGGAAATTAACCGAAGGAAGGCGATGGCTTTAAGGAGCCCGGGGAAAGCTTGCCCAGCTCTAGCCAAAGGGATGTGGGCTGGGACTCCAGCGGCTTTGTCTTTATTTTCTATAGCATTTGTACTGGCTTACCTGCTGACATACGGTTTTCCCCGGTAGAAGGTGAGCTCCTTGAGGACAGGGACGGTTTCGTTTCTATCTCCGCGTCCCTGGTGCCTGGCACATTGCCTGGCAGAGTAGGCGCTAATTAAACGCCTGTTGAATTGAATAGTACTGTAGCAGCAGAGGCTCAGAATTCGAACCCAGGCTCTCGGCCTCCTCAGCGCCCTTTCCCATGGAAATGAAAGATTGTTTTTTCTCCCCCAGTCTCCCTCATCCACACCCCTGCCCTTGGCTAGGGTCTAGACACCACCTCCCGGCCTCCGTCCGGCTTTTCCCTTCCCTCCCCGCTACAGCCAAAAATAAACAAACGAAGCTGTCTAGATGGGGGCAGGGGCTGGGGGAGGGGAAGGAACGTCCCTGCGAGATGGGGGAGCTGCTACCGGGGGTATCCAGAGGCCCCCCCTGGACGGGGCGACCAGGATGGGGAGAAAGCTCGGATTAGACAGCAGGCAGGACTGAGCCCCGCCCCCCACCCTCCTTCTCCTCCTCCTCTGTGGAGGAGAGCAAAGGAGAGGAGGTCACCCGAAGGACCATCAATAATTCAGGGCCCCGCGCAGGGGCTGCTCGGGAGCTCCGCGGCGCAGCCCAGCCTAGGGCTCCGGCTCCGGGCTAGAATCAAGGACTCGGAGAAGGCCCCGAGGTCAGCAGCGAGGGCAGGGCAGCCTGTGGGGCCCAGGAGCCAAGCCTCTTCTACTTAGCCAAGTCCCTTCACCTCCCTGGGCCTCTGTTTACTCATCTGTAAAAGGAAGCAGTTGGACTAAATGATCTCTGAGGTCCCATCCTAAGACGCGGAGGCCCAGAATGGAGAAACGATTTGCCCAAGGTCGAAAGGAAAATGGGTGAAAGCGGCAGGAAGGACTGGGCAGGAGAATTGAAGGGGAAACATGCCACCCACCCTCATGGCAACGCCGGATGGCAGGCTAGGCGTGAAGAATGAGATGGGCGCTTTTGGATATGAATAATTTGGGAATTTATTTTGCTTCATTATGCCTATTTATTATATGGATGTTGTTTTTCTGTTTTCAAAAGATTTAGGAAATAGGGGAGAGGAAGGAAGGAAGGAAGGAAGGAAGGAAGGAAGGAAGGAAGGAAGGAAGGAAGGAAAGAAAAAAAAGAAGGAAAGAAAGAAAAAAGAGAAGGAAGAGAGGGAGGGAAAGAAGAAAGAAAAGATGATTGAGACTTTTTTTTTAAATACAGACAATTTGAAGAAAACCCAAAAAAAGACACAGACAAACAGGGAAGCTTTGAAAGCTACAGGTTGGTCTAATTATTTTTAAAAAGAAAAGCAAGCTGTATGTAATAGAGATCTGTAATTTCATGTATAATCATCCTTTTTTGTCCTGTGGATATACAAAAACCCACTAAACTTGATTTTTAAAAATAAATTTAGAATAAAAATTGGAAAAAATATCTTATTTAAAAAAAAAAAAAGAGCCAGGAAGAGAGCACAGGTGTCCTTCCACCTAGACACATCCTAATCTACGTGCTGTTAGAGAAGAAAGGGATCTGAGAGATTCCCTAGCCCAAAGGTTCCTAACATTTTTTGTGTAATGGACCCCTTGGATGACAGTCTGAGAAAGATACCCCTTTTCAGAATGTTTTTAAATGCATAAAATAGAATACATAAAATTACGAAGAAAACCATTTATGTTGTTATCAAAATCTCTTTTAAAAAACACCCTAGGCGAAGTACCCCAGATCTAGTCCAGCCCCACTCATTTTACCTAGTTGGTAACTGAGTGACTTGTGAATGTCTTGAAGGGAAGGAGAACCCTGCTTCCTTGGCCTCCTAGAGATAAGAAGGAGGAAGGTAGAAATGATGGGAGTGAAGGGTAGGTGAAGGATGTTCTAATTCCTAGGGTGTTACTGTCCACACTGGGAGAAAGAACTTGGCCAGACATTTCCTGGCTGCCTCCACCTCTGTCAGGAAGTCTTCACAGAAACAGCTTGCCTGAGATTCTCTTATGAGATGGACCAAGAGCTGAAGTCAGTGGCATCCCTGCCCCTGGCCATGCTAGAAGCTGAGAATACAAAGAGAAAAATGAAATGATCCTTGCTCTCAAACAGCTTATATCTCATCACCAAACCCTACTTGGCACTTATGGTAAGTGTGTGACCCTGAACCTGTCACTTCATCTTTAGTCTGTTTTCTCATCTATAAAACAGACATTCATAGACCACCTATCTCTTGGTTGTGGTGAGTAAAGTTCTTTCTAAACCTTAAAGTCCTGTCTCAGAAATGACAAAATGACCTAAGCACTGGTTGATTCTCTGCAGAGTCAGAAAGTGAGGCAGATGTACATGTTCATTTGGACAGAAAGAGAATTCAGGGCCAACCCAAAACTCTTATGAAGAGAAGGGGAAAATATGAATTCCTTCAGCTGTGTGATCCTGGAATTTAGCCTCTGAGTCAAAGAAGAGAGATTTCCTGGGTAGTCTCATCCTTGGGAGAGTGGAAGGGGTGTGGTCTTCTTCAAGTTTCAAAATTTCAAAGTTCCAGGGATCTTTTAGAGACCCAAGAGGATTTCCCAATGCAGTGTGATCCTTAGAAGAAGAGGATTTCCCATCTAGTTCTTGGGTAGCATACTACTTAAAGACCAAAGCCAGTGGATCTTTTGGACAGAAACAGTACCATCATGAAGAGATTGCCCATTTAGCAGCCCCAACTTATGTTTGCCTTTTTGGGGGATTGTAAACCACAAATGAAACCATGAATCTGGGAGGGAATATGTAGGACTTTGCTAAAGGGCTATGGATCCATCAAAATGGCAAAGGTTTGCCGTGGTAATGACCCCAAGTTCAGTCAGTGTAAGGACACTGATCACCACAGAAGTTCAGCGAATAGAGAACAAACCTTTGAAGTCAAGGAGACATTGATTTAAATCCTATCTCTGACATACATTGACTATGTGACCAATACTCTGGGAACTCTTTAAAACTATAAGTCATAAAGAAGGTGTCAATTTGTATTGGTAGGGGTAGTTTCCTCACTTGGGAGTTTCCAATATTAATAAAATCACAGATAATCTCTAGATTGTATAGAATTATATATCTGGAACTGGAAAGGACCTTGGAAGTTACCTATTCTAATACCCCATTTTGCAGTTAAGGAGACTAGGGCCCAGAGAGATTAAGTAAGAGGATCCACAGGTAGGCAAAAAAGATGGTGAAGGACCTTGAGTCCATGTTGTATGAGAATTAGATGAATGAACATGGAGAAGACAGAGTGAACATAATAGTTGAGTTCAAGTATTTGAGGTATTTTATTGTCGGAGAAGAACTGGATCTGTTCTGCTTGCCCACAGAGTCCAGAACCAAGAATGATGGATGGAAGTTGCAGAGAGGTTTTGTGTTGGGAAGGACTTTGGGCTGATGGGAGCTGTCCAAGAATAGAATGTGCTGGCTCAAGAGGTGGTGGGTTCTTCCTTCTTGGAGCTCTTCAAGGTAAAAGCAGGATGATCATCTGGGCATATTATAGTGGAAGACTGGTGAGTCCTTCAAATATTCTATATTTTCAGTGGGGTGACATAAAGGCCCTCTTACCCATATGCATTGCTACCTTGAGTGCTTATAAGGGATCTTGGACCCTGTTAACTACACTGAGGAAAACCTAGATGTGAGTCAAACCAAATAAAGATTTATATTCTACTGAAGGAACTCAGAATATGAGTGGATAAGCATACAACAGACAAGCTGAAGAAGAAGAAGAAAGCACTCAGCAGAGGTTCCCATTTTTTTTTGTTCCTCAAACCTCTGACAACCACAACAAAAATGTGTTATGAATCTCAAGATAATTTGATATATTATTCTTGACAATTATTTACTGCTTAAGAATTTTTAGTGTGAATCCTTTGGACCATGTCTCACATCCCCAAGGGATTTAAATGGAACTACTGACCTGTGGGAATCAACAAAGATTTTTTATAGGCAGTAGTACTTGAGCAAAATCATTAAGGAACCTATGAATTCTAAGAGAAAGAGATGAGAAGTGAGTACATTCCAAGCAAAGGAACTGAAATGTGAGTTTGAGTAACACCAAATAGGCAGATTTGGCTGGAAAATAGATGAAAGGAAGTATTATATAACCAGCTTGGGATGGTAGGCTGGAGTCTGATGATTGCAATGGCTTTAAATGACAAAATAAAGATCTCTCCTTGTTAGGGTAGGAAGAATGCCCTTTACCTTTCCACTGAATACTTGCTGGCCAGTGGACAATCACATTAAGGAGAATGACTGAGTCATGACTATATATATCTGAGCCACACTTTGGACATAGCCAGTAAAAAGGAGTGAACAAATCTGGTTAAAAAACAAAAAAAGACCAGAGAATGGAACATAGAGACCAGAGCTGAGAGACACACTCCAACTGAATGGCAGGCTCAGATCCTTGGGGTGGCAGAGTATGTTTATTCACTCCTCCTTCCCTAGGAAACCCTCCAGCTCCAGAAACCAAGAACCCCCAAACCTAAGTCCTGGGCTTAGGTTCCTCGAGGGAATCTAGAACTTGTCTCTAGATCCCAAGTCATACTTGCACATTATAGATAAGGACAGATGAACCCAAACATGACTCACTTTGCCAGCTTCCTATCTGTGTGACCAAGGGTGAGACATTTAAACATTCTGGTGCTCAATTTCCTCATTCACAAACCAGGGAAAATAATACTTTCAAGGGTTATTTATAATACCTCAAGATTTAAGGGAGGAAATGCTGTGTTAAAAAATGTTTTTGAAGGACTAAAGAAATGTGAATTATCAGTACCACTATTATTAATAATACATTATTATTTAGGTCTCAGTCAACATTAGAGAGAGTGTAGGGGAGAGAAAAGGGCCCTGGAACCTAATCCTAGTCATACCAACAACCCAATATGTAACCTTGGGCAAGTCCTTTCTCTACTTTGGATCTCAGTTTCTCCTTCTGTAAAATTCTTTAAGAGATCCAGCTTTTCTCTAAGGTCCTTCCCCAAGACTCTATTCTGGTCCTGACCCCATCCTACGAGCTTTGAGAAGGAGTTTGAAACAGAATTATCCGCCTCTCAGGTGCCCCTTCCTTCAGAGCCAGACTTAGCCTTTCTTAAAAAGTGCATTGAAATATTCCTCCCTTTTTCTTTATATTATCACTGTTACCTCCCAGTGACACCTTCACCATAGAGTTTTCTCTTGTAACAAAGGGATGTAGTGAAGTAAAACAAGCCACACATTTCCATATCTGATGATATATGCCCCATTCTGCATCACTAGGCCCCCACCTCTCTGGCAACAGGAAGGAAGTATGTTTCTAAACTTGAGATTTCAGTTTCTTTTTCCCCACTTAATAGCATTTTATTTTTTCCAATTACATGTAAAGATAATTTTCAATATTCCCTTTTATAGGATTTTGAGTTCCAAAATATTTCTCTCCTTCCCTCCCTTCCTTTCCTGCTCCCCAAGACAGCAAGCAATCTGATATAGGTTACACACATACAATCATATTAAACACATTTCCACATGAATCCTATTGTGAAAGAAGAATCAAAACAAAAGGGGAAAATCATGAGAAAGAAAAAATTAAAAAGTGAAAATGGTATATACTTCGATCTGCATTCAGATTCCCTAGTACTTTTTCTGGATTAGCCATCATAAGTCTTTTGGAATTATCCTAGATCCTTGTATTGCTGAGAAGAACTGAGTCTATCAAAGTTAGTCCTTGAACTTCTGGTTCTGTTCACTTCACTCAGCATCAGTTCATACAAGTCTTTCCAGGTTTTTCTGAAATCTGCCTGCTCATCATTTCTTATAGCAGAATAGCATTCCATTACATTCACATACCATAACTTGTTCAGCCATTCCCCAATTGATGGGCATCCACTCAATTTCAATTTTTTTGTCATCACAGAAAGAGCCGCTCTAAATATTTTTGAACATGTGGTCCTTTGCTCTTTTTTATGTTCTCTTTGGAATACAGTGGTGTTGCTGGATCAAAGAGTAGGTATATCTGTATAACCCTTTGGTCATAGTTTCAAATTGCTCTCCAGAATGGTTGGATCAGTTCACAACTCCACTAGAAATGCATTTATGTTCCAATTTTCCCACATCTTCTGTAACATTCATCATTTTCCTTTTCTACCATGTTAGCCCATCAGGTAGGTATAAAGTGGTGCCTCAGAGTTGTTTTAATTTGCATTTCTCTACTCAGTAATGATTTAAAGCATTTTTTCCATAGGACTATAAGACAGCTTTAAATTTTTCATCTGAAAACTGCCTTTCTGTCTTCTAAAGTCACTGAATTGATTAGAGTTTCATGTTGTTTTGTACTAGATCCAGGATTACACTGAAGAACGCTACATACAAAAGTACCAAGGATTAGAACTGAAAAAAAGAAAAAAAAGAATTTTAAAAAGAATAAAATAAATAAGAGTTTTTAAAAATTTGTGTTTTAAATCAATCAATGTAAATAAATAATTTTTAAAAGAAAAAATGTGCCAATGAGTGATACCAGCTCACCTGTGGGAAAACAGAAGGAAGGAAGACCTGAAGGACATTGAACCATCAGGAGAGGGGGAGAAAGGCTGAGAGGTAGGAAAGGAGGTCAGAAGTCAGATATTCTCTTCCTTTCTTCATGGTTTTTCTTTCCTTTTCAAATTTTAATAACTACTATTCCCCTCTATATATGACATTCCATCTCTAGCTCCCAAGCCTTTGCCTAGGCTAAAACCTCATGCTGGAATGTTCTCCCTCCTCACTTCTGCCTCTCAGAATCTCTTAGCTCTATTCAAAGCCGAGCTCAAGGACCACCTCCTGACTTTATCATCATTGCTAGCCCTTCCTGAAATCACTTTAAATTTACGTTGTATGTAGTCCGTGTTTACTTCTCTGTATACATGCTGTTTCTCAGTCTTCCAACAGAATGTCAGGTCTTTGAAACCAGGCCTACCATTTCCCCCGCTCTGTTTCCTTAGTGCAGATGGATGGCTGGGGGTATATTGGGTTCTTAACAGATGCTTGTTAGACTGATTGAAAATAATAATAAAATCATGGGCCACTAGAGCTCTAGAGCTTTGAAAGACATTAAAGATCTCTACTCTAGGCCTCGATGAACAGAGGAACATACGGAACCTCAAAGAAGGGAGGGGATTGCTCAAGCCAATTGTACAATGGGGTTAGTAGGACAGCTAGAATTAGAGTCTAGTTCAGGGGTGGGGAACCTGTGGCCTTGAGGCCACATGTGACCCTCTAGGTCCTCAAGGTCAGCCCTTTGACTGAATCCAAACTTCACAGAACAAATCCCCTTAATAAAAAGATTTGTTGTATAAAATTTGGACACAGAAGGCTGCATACAAGGACCTAGAGGACCACAGGTTCCCTACCCCTGGCCTAGTTCTTCTGAGTACCAGCATATGGCTCTTACAAGTTCTCTCTGTTCCTCCTGCCTTCATCCTTTAATCTCTCTCTTCCTCCTTCTTTCCTTCCTCCCTTCCTTCTTTTTTCTCCTTTCCTTCCTGTCTTCCCTTCTTTCCCCTGTCTCTTCTTCTCTTTTCTCCCAACCTCAGATCTTTCCCTCCTTCCTTTCTATTCCCTTACTCTAGGTTCATTTCCCCACATACTTCTCTCCAGTTGCAGGCAGAGCTGTACAGCTAATCTGACTGTGTCTCCTAGGGCCCCAGGCAGCCCTGCCTTGATTCTCATGGGTGACCAAAGAACCAGCAGGAATCCTAACTAGCTCCAGAGGACACTCCCCTTAGAGCTGCTCCTTGGGTAGAAAACTTGCTGGGACAGAAGAAATCCTCCCCCTCTGCATGGGGAGGGCAGCATTTCTCCCAGAGATGACAGGAGACAGAAATAGGACATTTTCCAAAGCATGAGATGCAATAAAGATTGAGTGAATGGTTTCTCTAAAGGCTCCTGGGCCCTGAGCAGAGTTATCTGTTATTTGATACCCAATGGCAAGACTTATGTTATTGTTAATAACCCGGGCTTTCCATTATCTGAAAGTGCTTAAGAGATTTCAAGACAAAGGAGATAACGCAGGTGATTGCTCCCCTCAACTGACAGTGCTAATGTGCCGAAGAGTGAGGAACACAAACATGGATCTGGGCCATGGAAGGAAAGCCCATGTATATGCCTTTGGTCTCCAGCCTCCTAGCATCTGGCCCCCAAACCAAGCCAAATCCTAAACGAGGTTCTTCTGCTGCCCTCTTTGAATGGAAGACGTTCTTGTTGTAGAAACAGCTTTGGATGGGAAGCCAGAAGACCTAGGTGCAAATCCAGCCTCACATCCTTCCTAGCTATGGAACCCTGGGCTTGGGGAATAGCAGGGCTATGCACAAACCACCAGACCTCCTTCTAGCCCAGCCTCCATAACCATAATGAAGGGAAGGTACCATCTCCCCTCAGACTTGGAGACAGCCCAAGTCCAGTTCTCTGAACCTTGGCCATCATCCTGGGAAACAGTCCTCATGGAGATGCAGTCAGACAACTACTCCTTTTAGTGGAGGCTACAACCAGAAAGGAAAGTTCTTGTCACCCAAGTCATGGGTGCTGGTTCATCATCAGAAATGGATATGATGGATTTTATCAGTGGAGATGACATTAAAAGCAAGCATTGCCATCTATCCTGTTGCAGTGCCTAAGAAGCACAGGTCTTTCCCATCTGACTCCTAGCTGGAACCTTTCCTATTGTGCCAACTCTGCCATTAGAATATGAGCTCCTGCAGAGCGCGGACTAGTTTGACTTTTCTATATGTATCACCAGCACAGTACCTAGCACATAGTGGGTGCTTAATAAATGTTTATTGATTGACTGACAATGCTCACTCATGTTTGGGGTGAGTCATACCTATCTATTCACTTGTGTTTCAGTCCCGGAACTGAAGGAGGTAATGCCATTCACTACTCATACTCAGGTGGGAGAGAGTTGGGAGCAGCCTAAACTAGACAAAGCTTCCACCTGGAAAGCTGTGACAGAAACCGAAGTAATGTGATCTTTTAAAAAATAAATGTTTATTGATTTATTGATTTTACAAATTAGGAAACTGAGGCACAAAATTATGTTTTATCATGTTTCAATAAGGAAACATCTCTGATGCAATTCAAGAGGCTCAAAAGTTAACTGATGGATGGAACTCAAACCCAGACCAAATTGTGTAGGACCTATAGCAGTATTCCTGGTGGAATTGTATCCATGTACTAGGAAAGATGGCTATGGATTTTACTGAGTTTTTTTTGTTTGGGTCCTCAGGTTCTCAAGATGTTCAATGGTATTCAGTTAAAATATTCAGCCATGGAGCTCCTCGTAGATGGTAAGGAGTTCTGGGCTTTTTGATACCTGCTAATGCCAACATTTCCTGGAGGACCTTGCTCTCAAAATCTCTCTCTCAGTTAGAGTGGAACCTGGCAGGGAATCCATATGTTGGAAAGTGCTTTTGCTGTAAGACTTTGAGGGTATGTGCCTCATAGGCTCCTGAATGGAGGGGTGATATAATAATCAGACCCGAGCTTTAGAAATATCAGTTTGGCAACTGTGCATGGAAGACAGATTGGACAGGGGAGAGTCTGAGGCCCAGGAGGGGGATCATGATAATTTTGGCAAGAGAGGATAAGGGCCAGAACTAGGATGGTGACATGAGTAGAGAGAGGGACGGACGCCAAAGAAGCTGTGGGGGCAGAATCAACGAGACTTCAGCAACTGGATATGGGTCAGAGGCTTAGTAAGGAATTGGAGAGGGCTCCTAGGCGGTGAACCAGGGAGACCGTGGCTTTCTAGTCATAAATAGCCAAGTGATGAGGAGAAGGAGGTAGAAGGAAAATGAGGGCACTTTTGTAAGACCTGGGGGACATGCAGGTAGTTAGTAATTCAGTAGGCAGTTAAACTGGCCCAGGAGAGAAATTAAGCTTAGATATGTTGTTCTGAGAGTCATCTGTAGAGAACAGAGGAAACCATGGGAGCTGATGAGGTAACCAAGAGAATATGGAGAGAGAAAAGAAGAGAGTATTGAACGAACAAAGATCTGGGGCTACCCAGTTAGTGGTGAGTCTGCAAAGGTTCCATTTCAAGAGGGAAGGTAGGAGAACGAGGCAGGACAGAATAATGTCACTGAAAACCCAGGCAGCACAGAGTACCTACAAGGAACAAGTAGTGGATTGTATTAAATGCTATAAAGAGGTCAAGAAGGATGAAATAATTATTCCCACTGGATTCAGCAAAAGAATGCACTGGGAACCTTGAAGAAAGCCATTTCAATCTAGTTGTGGGATCTATTTGCCAGGGATTAAGCTGTGAGTGGGAGGTGAGAAAACAGAGATATTCCTGGAGCCTAGAGATATCTTTCTGGGAGTTTGACTATGAAAGGGATAGAGATATGGGAAGATAGTTTGAGGGGGTGGTAGAAACAGGTAAAGGTTTAGCAAGTAGGGGAGAGATTTGAGAATGAAGGCAATAGGGAAAGAGCTGCATGGACAAGGGGAGGTTGAAATTTAGGGATACACACCCACCAACTAGGGAATGGCAAAACTAATTATGGCACAGGCGTATGATGAATATTAGTAATAAATTCTTTATGTGAGGATATATTCACATAAATATCATTGTACCATAGGAAACAATGAAAGAGATGGTTTCAGAGAAATTTGGGAAGATTTGTATGAATTGTTGTTGAGTGAAGTGAGAAGAAGAAATATAATATAAACGTTACCAGCATCATAAAGACAAACAATTTGGAAAGACTTAAGAACTCTGATGCACCCAACCACAACTCTAGAGAACTGAGGATGAGGAAGCACAGTGTCCCCTCTTGACAGAGACATGATGGACTCTGGGGGCAGAAGGAGACAGAGGATTTTTGGGTTTGGCCAATGTGGGAATTTGTTTTCTTTGGCTGCACATTTGTTATGAGGACTTGGTTCTGTCTTTTTCTTTCCAAGAGGGGATGAGTAGGAGGCAGAGGCTGGGGGGAAGGGATAGGGATAGGGAAGAAAGAAATTAAAAGAAAAGAGAAACATCGTAGGATCTTATTTTAAAAACACAAAGAAGGACAGCAGAAGACAATAGGCCAGAAAGAATCACAGACAAACAAGAAAGCTTTGAATGCTAGAGATTGAATTTTATTATATATTTGAAAAGTAGAGCAAGCCATACATGAGATCTATAGTTCCATGTACAATTCTTTTTCCCTTTTATATATATGGAAATTTCCATTTTATTTGATGTTTGCCAAGCTCAGAATAAAAATGATTTTTAAAAGAGAAGAGAATTAGGGAGAAGAAAGGATGATGATAAAGGAGCATGCTCTGGGAGAAGGGGATGGAATCAATGATAGAAGGAGAAGAGTGGGCAGCTGCAAGGATAAGAGCTGCTGGTGGACGAGCGAGGTTGCCGGAAGATTCTATGCTGATTTGTAGCATTGGATTGGGAAGGAGAGGGAGCTCTTCTCAAATAGCATCATTTTTTTCCATGAATCATGAGGCAAGATTCTCTGCTAAGAGCAAGGGGGGAAGGGAGTGGTATGGAAAGCCAGAGGAAGGCTCTAATGAGCTGTGGTGGGAAATTCTATAGAGGGGCTCAGGAAAGGCTGCTTGGACCTGTCTGGGACAGCTGAATGGAGACGCCATGACAGATTTGTAGGGGACTGGGCCAGCACACTTGGGTGACTTCTTCCAGCTGGGTTAGCAGCATGAGATCAGGACCAGAGCAGGCAGATGATGGGAATAATCCAGGGTTAGGATTTGGAAAGAGATGAGCCTTGGGATCAAGGGGGTAGGAATGTCAAGGGCAGAGGACAGTGTTTCGGTTCAGCTGGTTAACTGCAGGGTCAAGAATATGAAGAGAAGAAAGGAGAGTCAAAGCTGAGGTCATGATCTGGGAAAGTAAGGCTTAGGGGGCAGAAGGGATGAGCAACCAACTGAAAATGGGTGCAAGGATGAGGCATAGACCCAGCTGGGATGAGGCAGCTGCTATTACAGTGGACATGGTGCGGACCTGGAGTCTCAAAGTTTTGGGTTCAAATTCGTGACAAACTTAGATCCTTACCAGCTATGTGACCCTGCGCACAAGTCACTTACCTACATCTGTCCATCCTAGGGTTGTTGTGAATATCAAAGGAGAAAGTCTACATAAAGAGCTTGGCAAACCTTAAAGCTGTATATAAACGTTAGCTACTGCTACTATTCAGGACTTTGTCTCTAAATACAGAGAATCAAGATAAATGAAGTCTTAATTAATTAAGCATTAATTAACTTAATTAGCATTCCTGGAGCCTCAGTTTCCTGTCTGTAAAATGAAGGTACAGAATTACATGATCTCTAAGGCCCCTCCCAGTTCAGGCATTTTCCAACTCTAATATTCAGTATTCTTTTATCCAAGGGCCCTTGCAGTTCTAACAGTATGCGTTCTATGTTCTAACTCTCTTTCCAGCTCTGATGTTTTCTGCTCCAAAGCAGGGGTTCTTAACCTCTTGGATTCCTCTGGCAGTCTGATCGAGTCTATGGACCCCTTTTTCAAAACCATGTTTTTAAATCCACAAAATAACATCTATAGGATTACAAAAGAAACCAATTTTAGCAGAAATAAGGGTATAATAAATTTCCCCCATCCCTCACTGACCCCCTGAAATCAATCTTGGGACCTCCATGTGGACACCAGGTTAGAAAGTGTACAAGTCTACAATGGGTCCTGAGGCCCCTCCTTAAAGCCCTGCAAGCTTTCCTCAGGCAGCCAAGTCCAGGGCTTGAGCTGGAATGTCTCCCTGGTGTTTTCTAATGGGTTTCATTGCAGTGCTGGTTGTACTTAGCGCAAATGTGGACAACATCACATGGCAGCCCTACCCCCTCCAGGAAGTCCCAAGCCCATGATGCCATCCATCCATCCATCTAATGCGTCCATCTGTCTGTCTCCCCATATGTAAAAGGCGAGGGTTGGACCAAAAGATCTCAGAGATCTAACATTCCATTAACCAATGAGTCAGACTCTTACCTGGAATTTGTGAAGCACTGGCTGCATCCTTTTTCCTTGCGGTTTTTGATTTCTGTGTGTCTTGATTGACACCTGCTTGAGGAAGGGAACTGGATCTGATTTCTCTTCTCATGCCCCCAGGTCTCCTAAATCCTTGGTACCAGATCTGGAACTAGAACTCAGTTAGTTCAACTCCTCTATGTTACAAAGGGGGAAACTAAGGCACATAGGGAAAAGGTAGCTTGCTCAAGGTCACCCAGGCTGTGATAGAGAAAGGATGGGGACCCCACCCTCCAATTCCCCATCCGACTCTTGGAAACTGTTGTATGTCTCTGTTTGTTTCACCACTCCCAGCTCTGACACTGGAACTCAGGAATCAGGGCTACAAAGGGACCTCAGGGGCTACCTAAGCCACTTCGTTTGTTTTGTGGCCCAGAGACAGGGGTTCAATTAGGGATTAACTGCAGGGCTGATGGGCCTCTTTCAAAACTGGAGAGGCTAGGGTTTCCAAAATCAAAGTTTTGTTAGAACAAAAAATAAAGGCCAAAAGCGACATATAACTCAACATCACCATTGGCTTCCACAATAGAATCTTGCCAGGTGGGTCAGACCCCCTCCAGCCATCAGCTCAAGCGGAGGCTTCCCTTGATGGTGAACCAAGATTCTCCATGTGGGGACAGATCTAGGCACCATCTCGGTCGCTGACCTCTATGTGATCTGGGGTCAGTCACTACCTCAGTGTAAACTGAAAAGAGATGCTAGGTGGCCTCTAAGATCCCACCCTACTCTAACATCCCAGGAGTGTAGGACTGGTCCATTTGAAAACAGGCTTACCCTTGAGGCCAGCAAGCAGGCAAGGAGCCACCTTACAGAGGGACCTTTTCTCTCTGGGCCTCAAAACTCAAATTTTTCTCTCTGTCTCTTTTCTCTCTCTCTTTCTCCATTCATGCATAAATAGTATTTTTTTTCAAATATCTCTCCCTATCTTTACATCCCTTCCTTTTTCTTTATCAAATAATACCCTTTCTCTCAGCACAGTGGTTAGTTAGCGGGCATGGCGGATACAGTGCCAAACGTGACATTAGGAAGACTCTTCTACTTGAGTTCAGTCTCAGTCTCAGAATTTCCTAGCTGTGACCCTGGGCAAGTCACTCAAACCCCATTTGCCTCAGTTTCCTCATCTGTAAAATGAGCTGAAGAAGGAAATGACCAACCATTCCAGATGGGGTCATGAAGAGTCAGACAAAACTGAACAACACCCATTTCTTTCAAACTACTCTCTTTCCTTCTCTTCTCTTCCTCTTTTTTCTTCCTCAATTTCTTTTTCAGATAATTCCCTCTTCTTTCTCTTTCCTCTCTGTCTCTTCCTCTCTTCTTTCTCTTTTCTCCCTCTTTTGTCCTCTCTCTTTCTCCTTCTCTTCATGTACTTAAGTAGTTCTTTCTCAAATAATTTTCTCTCCGTCTCTCCTGAATCCCTATTCCTTTCACTTTCTCATATAGTTCTGTTTCTCTCTCAAATCAGTGTCTCTCCCTCTCTTTCTTTCCTTCTCTTTTTCATTTTTCTTTCACTTCTCTTCCCTCTCTCATAAATTTTTATCTTTTCCAAATAATTTTCTTTCTTTCTCAAATCACTGTCTGCCTATCTCTCTGTCTTTTCATTCCTCATCCCTCTCATCTCACAACCTGTGGTTTTCTTTTAGGGAAACCGAATAAGTAAATACACATTTGCTAAAATATATGTTTGTTGTGTGTCCTATGCCAAGTTGTTCTGGGACTCAGAAGATGTCCAGGAGGAAAGACAAAAAGAAAAGGCTGCCCCAGAGGCCTCTCTATATACAAGAGCCCTGGACTGGCAGGTCATCCATATTCTCATGCTCTCATGATGGAAGACCACCAGGCAGAGTTTGGAGGGCCTCCCCCTTCTGGAAGTGCTCAGCTTTCCCCAGAGGCCACAAGACTGATCACAGTCAGAGGATTTCTGGAGCCTTACCACAACCCTGTGTAGTAGGTAGAACAGAGACTAATATTCCCAATTTTCAGATGAAGGAATGGATGCTCAGAAGAACCATGTCTGGTCAGCATGGTATAATGGAAAGGAGGGGGTACGAGGAGTCTGAGGCCCGTGGTTTCAATCTCATGTTCTGCCATGTTATTTCTGTGGCATCTTGGGTAAATCGCTTAACCCTTTATGGGCCTTTTCTTAATCCTTAAAATGAAAAGGTTGGGCTGATGGCCTCTGAGGACCCTTCTGGCCCTAAGTCTATGATCCCCCGATTATTGAATTGGAAGAGTCTAACCTCCTACTCTACGCGGGAGCCCCCATATAGTGTCCCTTGTTAAAGGATTTGTCCAAGGTCATGTGGCTAGAAGGTAACAGGGCTGGACTAATCCTGGTGATGGATTCCAGGTACAGGGCGCTTTCCACCGTTTCCAGCGAACAAAGAGCAAACCCTTTAAACAGTATTTCAGAAATTGGAGTTCCTACTTACAGATGTGCTTTTGTTTAATTTCTCTCTAACCAAAGCTCTCCACTCATATGCACATTCAGCTGCCTTCGGAATCCAATTCAGGACTTCATGATTCATCTCACTCAGCTTATTTTCCCAGCAGAGTTAGCTAATCCTGCAATAGGCTCCTCCCAGCCTTGCCCAAGACCCAGGCTTGGGTTTTGTCATAATATTTGCAGAATCTGTCAAATTATAAATGTGACTTTCACAGCAGACTGCAAAAGGCAGTCAATAGTGATTTCTTTCAGAGCCAACCCTGGATTAAGTGCGTTATAAAATTAAAACAATTTGTCATGCATTAGAGAATCAGAGGAAAGATTTATCTTGCCAGTCTATTGTTGCATCAGTGTTAAAGTTTGGACAGCTTCTCATATCCTCTTTTCTCCTTCCTTCCCTCTCTCCCTCCTTCTTTCTTTCTTTCCTTCCTTCTCTCTTTCTTTTTTCTCTCTTCTTTCTTTCTCTACTGTTTCTCTCTGCCTCTGTCTGTTTCTCCCTTCCTTCTCTCTGTCTCTTCTCTCTTTTCTCTCTTTTTCTTTCTCTCTCTGCCTCTGTCTGTCTCTTCCTTCCTGCCACCATTCTTTCAGTCACATTTACAGGGGAGGGTCATTTGGGTGGAAGCTGGAGGACCACTTAGTGAGAACAGTGTCAAAGGGACTCCTGCTCAGGTATGGGTCAGAAGAAGATTGAACAGATCTGGAAGGAACCTTAAAAGCTCTCTAGTCTACTTCCACTTTCACTTTACAGATGAGAAAACAGGCTTGGGGAATTTAAAGTGACTTGGTGAAGGTCACACAGAGGCTCATAAATCTAGACATGGGAAAGACCTCAGAGACTTCTAGTTCAATCCTCTCATTTTACAGATAAGGAAACTGAGGACAGTTATATTTAAGTGGCTTACCCAAGGTCACCCAGATAATAAGAAGCAGAGTCAGTTTTGAACTCACAACTTCTGACTCAAAACCCAGAGCTCTTTCCACCTTACTACACAGCCTTCTCCCTACAATCCTGTCTAGTTCAGATATTCTGAGTCTGCAAAAGGGAGGCAATATGGTCCAGTGGAGAATGATCCTGTTTTTGTTGCGGTTCTGGCCCTGTGATTTTATTGGTGTATATCCAATACATCCTGCTCCCTCATCAGGTTGGCATTTGCCCAGTAATGTGTAGTCTGGCATACTGAGCTCATTTGCTCAGGATAACACAACTCATATCTCCTAAGGTAGGATCTGAACCCAGAGTTTCCTTACTCTGAGCCCTACTTGCTGCCTGCTGCCTCTCCATAGTAACATGATCACTGTGAAGCCCCTTTCCAGTTGTATTTAGACCTCCCAATAGCACAGTAAGGTAGGTGACCAGAAAGTGGCTCCCAAGTCTGGGAGCAGATTGACATCCTAATGTCAGGCAGGTTTGTGGGCTGAAGGGGTGGAGGGCAGAGAGGTTCCCCCCAGGCTTTAGTTCATTTGTGAGCTGATCCAGGGTCCACCAAGTGTATAAGTGGCCCCCAAAGCCTCAGTCTCCACCTAGCACCTGGGGGATGTCTTTGGTAGACCCCTGCTGATAGGTTTTGGGGATGCAGGATCCCCAGCTGGGTTTAAATGGCAGTTATGAGGTCTTTTCTAATCCCTAATCCTCTCCTTGTCTGGGACAATCTACTTCTAATTAGCACAAGACATAAGCGATGAAAAGAACAGACAATCTTAGCTTGGAGGCCTTCTGGCTGCTGTTCATTTGGTTATCTTGAACTAGGTAAAGTGATTCACACCCATAAGTCGAGGAGCTGTAAGTCTGCCCTGGGTACACGAGGATTTCTAGTAGAAAGGAGGGGACGAGGAGGTGAGCTTTGTGACCACAAGCAGCACAGTTGCCCATCAGAGAGGGTGACCCAGCAAGGACAGCCTGTGGAGCCCATCTGGCAGAAAACACCGGAGAGGCTAGGGACAATATCCCCAAATGACCCGCCCCCATGAGGAGTGTGACCCTGGGCATGTATGTGGGTTTCCAGTGTGTCTCAGTGCCTGCGTACTCTCCAATTATATACATTCTTGGAATAGTGGCTGGTAACCTTCAGGAGAGGGTGGCCTGTGCATGCAAGGGGGCATCTTTTCTTAGAGGAGGTGAAGGAATACAGTGGAAAGAGATAGGAAGTCTGGGGAGTTGGGTTTGAATCTCACCTCTATGGGACCTTGAAGAAAACCAAGAGTCTTTTTGGAGTTCCTCATCTGTAAAATTAACATGCTGGACTTGATGGCTTCTGGAGTCCTTCTAACTACTTCTATGATTCTGTTGCTTGTTTAAATATCTTTTATTTTGAGATGGCCTGTAATGGATAGAAAGCCAGCCTCAGCAGTCAGGAAGTATTGGATTCAAGTCCTATTTCTGACACATTCTAACTGTGAGACCCTGAAGACATGGTCAGGATCCCCATGCCATTCTCTTTTTACTGTTCAGAGATACCCTGTTTATCAGACCTAAGACCCAGAATGCAAGCTGTACCCTGAGTTTGACATAACAACAATCCTTTGCACTGCTCACCTTCTGGATGATCTCAGCCCCAGAAAAATCCCAGAATTGTTTCCCACCAGCCCCAGGTGGTCCCTGACCTTGGATAAGCATCTGTAGTACCATGTTCTGGTCATGAAGCACTGCTATGAACTGAACTTGTCTCATGTCTGCTGTTACTGTTCAGATCAGTGCTACAGCTTGCTGTGTAGCTACTGAAATTTGTCCACACTAAAGGGAGTCTCCTACCAGAGGTGGCCCAGGCACATGTAGGTCTAGTTTCCCTTCTCCAACAGAATAAAGAAAACGTTTTGCTTATAACCATTGTTACTCTTGGTTTTATCTTGTTTTATTTTATTTTTAGAGTGTGCTCTCTGGGGTTTTTGTTTCATTTTTGTTTTAGAGTTAACAGTTGTTGTAAAGCTGCTGTGGCTCTCTGATTATGGGGTGAGGGTTCACAACATCATTTAACTTTTTATTGCTCTAGGTCTGAAGTGTCAAAAATTGTTGCCCATTTCCTGCAATATGCTTAAGAGTTATCCAATCCGATGAAAATGTAATTGGAAAATATGTAACAAATAAATTAAAATGCAACAGAACATAGACAATATTAATATGTGGTTTCATGAGTCAATGTATCATCTTGGGGACCTTCTGTATGTATGATTCAGTGGCCTCCACTTCCCATTGAGTTTAATATCGTTTCTCCTGGCAGCTCACTAAGACTAAACATTTCAGAGAATTTGCTTTAACTTCATTCAATCAACAAGCATTTAGTAATCACCTGCTGTGCACCAGGCACTGTGCTACTTGTGTCTGTTGGTACAGGGAGTATGATCACTTGGGTGCTTCCTATGACAATGACATCATAGACCCTTGTTTTAAACTAACGTATCCATGAGCTGACTAGTAAAAGTGAACATATTGGTGGGGGCTTGTGACCACAGAATTCCTTGAACTTGGGGTAATTTTGCATAGGATATGCATATGTAAGAAGGGGTATCCTAGGTGAGACACCTACTTTTTAGGTAAGAAAATACACCCAAGGTGTTTAAGTGATCTGCTATGATCATATGCAAGCATTAGTGACTAGAACTGAATGCAGGCCTTCAAGTCCACTTCCAAGTACGGTATTCATTCCTGTATGCTAATGTTGACCTGGTATCCAATTTCCTAATTTCGAATCCCGCCTTGGATATGTACAACCATGGGCAAATCACAGCTTCTTCATCTGTAAATTATATCCTTCCACTACTTATCTCTTAGAGGGAAAACATTTTATAAACCTCGAAGTACTATGATGACGGGACATATGTTTCTGTGTGTTGGTTTTTTCAATGATGGTGCAAGCATTTTTAGATTCCATCTCTGTATCAAAGCCTGAAGTTTGTTGCTAGTTACAGATATCCAGCACCATGCTCTCAATCAACGTGGTCATCATTTTTCTTTCTTGAGAAAACATCTCCTGGTGTTGACAGTTCCTGGAAAATACTGAAGAGAGATAATTAATGAGTTAATTGGATGCAGGATGCCTCCTCCTGTCCAATGAGATTATCAGATGGGTGAATTATGGACAGATTGTGATTAATGTGATTACGGATGTACTATTAATCAGGTTCCCAATGGATCTGGTTAGGGTTTTGTCTGCTCCAAATGGCTAATTGGATTGGAGATAACCAAAGGCGGCTTGCACTAGATTTTTGCCACATCTCTGTGATGAAACGGATTTTGACCTGCTTGAGTAATGAATTGAGTAATAAGTTATTAATGCGTGGGTCACAGGACACAGGCTTCCCTTACAGTCATAAGAACTCTGGGGAGGTTCATTTGACCAGATGCCTAGGTACCCCACACATACAGATAAAGAGGTGGAACTATTGATTATCATCGTCACCAATTCACATTGGTGATTCAAACTCTAGCTCTCGAGTCTACCCTGGGCTACCCCGCCCAAAAGTAAGCGCCTTGCGTCAGTTTGTTATCTCTAGTACTTAGCACTATACCTGGGCATAGCAAATATTTAATCAAGATAATGAGACTGACGCAAAACAAAGTAGCCTTTGAAAGTTGTGGGGGTTTTTACCTCAATTCTCACTCCTACTGACTAGTTGCATTCCCCAAGCAAGGTGACATCTCCCCTTCAGGGTTCTTCCAGTACCTGTAAGAAACTGGGTTGTTTTTTTCTAGTTCCTGCACTCAGAAAGAATTGAGTTGAAATCCGGCCTCAGACATTTACTAAATGTGTAATCCTGGGCAAGTGACTTAACTCCTGACTGCTTCGGTTTCCTCTAGTAAAATGGGGATCCTAATAGCATCTTACCTCCCAGGGCTAATATGAGGGTCAAATGAGGATCTCTGTAAAGTGCTCACCACAGTGCCCGGCACACCATAGATGTTGTATAAATGTTAATTACCATCATTATTGTCATTGTCATTGGTCCAAGCCCGTTCCAGGGTGTTCTCAATATCAGTTGTTAGCGATTAGGGCTAGTCACTGCATTTTTACTGATTAAAATCAATTAGCTTTTACAAAAGAACATTGATGGAAAAGATACAATGTGAGTAGAAGCATAAAATATCTCCCCTGAGTGGAAGGCACTTTCTTCCTTGTACAACCCAGTTCCTGGAAGAGTGGGCTTGACAGAGAACAGCTGCTACCAAGCATTTGTCCCCACCCAATTCACTTGGTGAATGGGCCACAGCCAAGGGACAGTCCCTCTTGACTGCCCAGGGGCTGCTGCAATCCTTGGTCAAGCAGATCAGTTGAGGCTTCGCCCTTCACCAGGAATGGCTGCCCACAAATTCTGGCATGGACTGTTGTCGCTGGACCTCTAGTGGATCTCTCTTCCAACTGTTTAAAGCTTACAGGTTTGCAGGCTCATCATCTTCTAACTTTCCTTCAGTCTGATGCAGGAAGAAACAACTGGGTCAGGAGCAACAGAAAGGCCATGTGCCCAGAGCTCTACATGGCCTGGGGTGGAGAGGAGGGTTTCTCCCCACTTGGAGGCTCATATAAGTTATTGCCTCTTCCCTCAAAAACATCAAGAACACAATGGCGTGGTTATCGTGTTCTGTATACAAGCTCAGTTCTCACTCGGATGCCAATCCAAAAGCTTTCTCTTATCATAGAGTAAGTGGCAGCCTGGAATCAGGAAGATCTGAGTTCAAATCTGGCTTGTTGTGTGACCCTGGACAAGTCACTTAACTCTGTTTACCTCAATTCCTTATCTGTAAAATGAGCAGGAAGCCAGCTCCGTATCTTTGCCATGAAAACTCCAAATGGCATCATGAAGAATTGGATCCAACTGAACATCAACAACAATCATGGAGCAAGCAGACCAGGAAATCCTCCTGGATCACCTGTGCCTGCTCCAGACTCAGCATGGGAGACTGCATCAGGCCAACATGCTACATGGGTTCATAAGGGCTGGATTCTCACTGGCCAGTCTCTCATCACAGAAGAAAAGAAAGAAAACAGTCAGTGAAACATTAGGGAATCACAAAAGAGGGCAGGGAGTTTCAGACACAGACACCAACAAGAGGGAAGTTTGGTTACCACCATATTAAATTTAACGAACACTCAGAAAAAGACCTCAAATATTGCTTGAGTATGTAAATTGAGAGAGGGATAGAATAACAACCTCCCCCCAAGAAAGGAAAAAATGTTTAAAAAGGAGGGTCATTGAAGCATTTTAAAATGAAAATACAAGGAAGGCCAGAAAGGATCACAGACAAGCAAAGCAGATTTGAAAGGAACATGTTGAAATGATGCAAGGTATATTAAATAGGGATTCATAACTTCATGTATCATCTTTTTTTTTCTTGTTCTATGTATATGGAAATGCTTATTTTATTTGGTGTTTTAAGTTCAGAATAAAAAGAAGGAAAAAACCCCAGAGTATGTAAGAAGAGCTTTTGGTTTCATAGATGGTCCTCTTTATGTGTTCCTATTTGCCACTTCCTGGCTATTTGTTTGGGCTGTCGCCCCTCTGGGCCTTCTCCCACCAAAATTCAGGGTCTGGTCCCTGGACTTTGGACTCCAGCCCGGGCCTTGAAGGCTCGAGGCTGACTCCCAGCCTGGCTCTTCATCTGTCCCCTCAGCAGCCTCCTCTGCTTTCCAATCCTAGCATTCTTAGATGCTTGGCCTTTCCTTAGACCCTAAGCTCCCTGAGGGAAACAGTTGGTTTACCACTGAGCATTGAGAAAATCTTTTGATTCCTAGGACTGAGCACAGTGCTTGGCCCATAATAAAGGCTCAATAAAGACTTTTAAATTCACATTGAAATGTTCATTTTTCTAGAGTTTAAATTTAACCCCCACCCCCACTCCACTCCTCAACCCCAATTTGTAAATATAAAGACCATTGTACTAAGAATTCAAAAGACCTGGATTTTGGTCTTGGCTAGGTCACACCAGTAAATCATTTCCCCTCCCAGGGTTTCCTATGAAAGGTAAAGGAATTGGATTAGATGAAGGTATGCACAGCACTTTACAAATATTAGCTCATTTTATCCCTGTAAAAACCTCTGGGAGGGAGGTGTCATGGTCATTTTCATTTTACAGATGAGGAAACTGAGGCAGATGGAAGTTAAGTGACTTGCCCAAGATCACACAGTTAGAAAGTGCCTGAGGCTGGATTTAAACTCAGGTCTTCCTTACCTAAGGTACAGTGCTATATCCTCTGTGTACGTAATCCAACTGCCTTGATAAGTAAGTCAAATTCAGACAGAAAGGGGGTGTTTTAGGGAGGAATCTTTCTTCAAACACTATCAGGCCCCAGTTTTATCAGGAACTGCAATCTGGAAACCGTCCTGGAGAAGAAATGTGTGTGTGTGTGTGTGTGTGTGTGTGTGTGTGTGCACATATACATATACATATGAGAGAGAGAGAGAGAGAGAGAGAGAGAGAGAGAGAGAGAGAGAGAGAGAGAGAGAGAGTCTGTTGGGGAATAGGCTTGGCTTGGCTGCATTCAATGGGGTTTGACTTAATAGTTATTCTTCAGTAACTTCCAAAGGTAAATTCTATTCCTTCCTAGTGGAAAGGATTGAAAGGCATTGAGCAAATCCTTGTCATTTCCTAGAGGGAAGGATTTGTGTTAGGTTCTTCCCAGTAGATCTTACATCAGTTAGCATAATACTCTGCCCTTAGTAAGTGCTTAATAAATTTGTGTAGAATGAGTGAAAGCCAGTGCTTGAATGAAATGACAGGGCTTCTAAGGGAAGCAATATGAACACAGGACATCTGTCTGGATTTGGGATTTCACCAGTATAGAGAACTACACATGAAGAGACTCTGTCTGCTTCTACAGGGAAGATCAACAGGGATTATTCTCCTAGGTAGGTACAATGATTGGTTCAAAGTTATACAGCCAGAGGGAGGACTTGAACCATGGATTAGCTAACTCCAAGACCAGCTCTTATCCCCTATGTCATGTTGCCTGCTGCCACAGTGAACATAAATGTACATTATATATTATACAGGCAGGGGTGTTGGAAGGTTCAAATGATGTAATGGAAGTAAAGCACTTTACAAACCTTAAAATGCTATATAAATACCTGTCACTGTTACTATTATCCCACAGTCACCAGGCTTCCAATCTGGTGATAACTTTATCCCCTGAGTCACCTACTGCCCTCCTGCTGAGCTCAAGCAAGGTTTACAGAGTAATATAGGACCCTGATAATAAGAGTTTAACAATGGAAAAAAATCTATGCTGACATACTTCTAACTTTAATCTGCATTATGAATACTTTCTTGAGTCCAGATAACCAACATATGTTTGTCCTTCATTGCCAAAGAAGACCATGTCATCAGAGAAATAATGACATGACTTGCACTTGATTTTGTTTTGAGTGAGGGAGGGCTGTGCAGGTCACCAGCCTCACTTCTCCAGAGCCATCTGAATCCAGTGACCAGATATTTATCAGGATGACTGGAGATGATGACCCAGGATGAGGGAATTGGGGTTAAGTGACTTGTCCAAGGTCACACAGCTAGTGAATGTCAAGTGTCTGAGGTGATATTTGAACTCCTGTCCTCCTGACTCCTGCACTGGTGCTCTATCTACTGCAACACCTAGCTGCTCAGATAATCAACAAAACAATACATCAAGCTCCAATTTATAAAGATTGCTGATTTTTGAGGTGTAAATACTCACACTGAAAAATTAACAATCTGCTTGGAAACTGGTTAGAACTGGCTCCAGCACACCTCTTTATGTAGGGATTTTCTATGGATAAGGTCTTCCATACACTCCTGTTTGCAAATGATATCATGTTGATTGTATCTAGAACCTTTGTCACCCCAATATGGCAGATCTTCCTGAAAAAAAGATCTATAATCCCTCAAAAGAGTTTGGCCTAACCATTCACACATTAGAAAAGAAGTGGATGAAAACTGTTGTCCAGATTATGACATGTAGTTATAGAACTCACACATACATATAATATACAATACATATACACCCACATATACATGCCAATATGTCTATATATGTGTGTGTATTTATATATATACTGATCTGTAAGTTCTAGAAGATGGAATATCTGAGATAGTGCAAATGGACATAGAGTTAGATCCAGAGTCAAATAGGAAAAAGGGTGGGAAGGAAATAAGCATTTATTAAGTGTTTACTACATTCTAGGTATCATGCTCAGTGCTTCACAAATATCTCACAAGATATATTCACAAGATAAAGAGATTTAATTGCCCTCAGGAAAATTCAAAGCTCATTTAATGATCTCAGGCTTCATGTGTGGCTATAAGTCAGTACAGTCCCCAAAGAATACGCAATAAACAGAGGACAAAAGAGAGACTTATAGGGAGTATAAATAAGCTTATATATAATGTATAACAAATAAGAATTGTAGAGAGCTGAAGCAAAAGATAGTATCAAGGGAATACAGAAAAAGAAGATGAACTAGTTAAGGAATGGGTTGAAAATGAAGAACAACAGGTAGAGAAATCCAAATGTTCCACTGGTTTTCTTGCAAAGTTGGGGAAGGTTTAGATCATCAAATGAACTCCCATCTCCATATTGAAATGTTGAGTAGGATGGGCAGGAATGGAGGGGTTTGACCTTCATCATCGGATGGAATACCCAAATCAGTGTGTGTGTGTGTGTGTGTCTGTGTAATCTGACTTCTCTCAAACATGAGGGTCCTGAAAGCTCCCTTAGGTTCAAGCTACACTTTGAAGTCTCTTTTCACAGTCTTTTTTCTTCATAATCACTACTGACATGTCTAGTCGGAGGACCCATTATTTCAAAACAAAATGGATTTAACTAACAAAGCAGCAGGATAAATAATATATAAAATCTCTCCACCCCCCCCCCAGGAATGTACTCTTGTACACCTCCCCCACACATCCTGGCACCATCATTGTGAGAGGAAATATGCATGGTCACTGATCACACATGGAAGAGGGCACATGTGGAGGAAATGTGTGTAGCCAGAGAAACTCACACTTTTAGAGCTGCATTCCAGCTGGAACCATTTTTGCCTTAGACCCTACCTTTTCCTGATTTATCCATGGTACAACCATCTGTTGATTTTTAACAATGCTGTATTCAGCTGCCATCTGCTGGTTTTCTATTAAACTTAAGCAGCTATGAAGCCTCTTGCATTCCTGGAACAAGTTTCAGCTCTTTTAGCCCATAGCCTCAGGGACTAATTCAGCTCTTTTGTGAACCAGACCCTGGGCCTCATCCAGTCTTAGCTTGTCTTTTCAACTCCTTTGGCAATGCATTGGAAAAGATCAGTTAATATCTCAATCCTAAAGAAGAGCGATACAAAAGAATGTTCAAATTACCAAACAATTGCATTCATATCACACACCAGTAATATTATACTTAAGATTCTACAAGTTAGGCTTCAGCAATATGTGAATTGACAATTACCAGAAGAGTACTCTGGTTTTCAAAGAGGTTGAAGAACTAGAGACCAAATTGCCAACATTGGCTAACTTATAGAGGAAGCATGGAAATTCCAGAAAAACTTCCACTTCTGCTTCATTGACTACACTAAAGACTGCATGGATCACAACCAAATGTGGCAAGTCCTCAAAGAGATGGGAGTACCAGATCATCCTACTTGTCTCCTGAGGAACCTACATACAGGCCAAGAAGCAACAGTTAGCACCAAAGATGTTGTTGTTACTGAGAGTGTTGTTAGTCAAATAAGTTATATTGTTGCCTTATTTATTTAACTTGTATGCACAGTACATCATGTAAAATGCCAGGCTGGATGACATAAACCAGAATTAAGGTTGCCAGGAGAAATATCAACAATCTCAGTTATGCAGACAATACCACTTTGATGGCAGAAAGTGAAGAAGAATTAAGAAGCCTCCTGATGAGAACAAAAGAGGAAAGTGTAAAATCTGACTTGAACTTAACATTTAAAAAAAACGTGAAATCATGGCATTTGGTCCCATCAGTTCCTAGCAGATAAAGGGAGAAGAAATTGAAACAGCATCAGACTTTATATTCTTGGGTTGAAAGATCACTGCAGATGATGACTGCAGGTATAAAATTAAAAGATCTTTGTTTCTTGGAAGAAAAGCCTATGACAAATCTGAATAGTGTACTAAAAAACCAAAGGTCCATATAGTCTAAAGTATAGTTTTTCTAGTAGCAATGTATAGATATGTGAGTTGAACTATAAAGAAAGATAAGCACTACAGAATTGATATTTTCAGATTGTGTTGCTGGAGAAGACTTTTGAGACTTCCTTGGACAGCAAGGAGAACAAACTAGTCAGTACTCAAAGAAATTAATTTAGACTACTTGCTGGAAGGACAAATACTGAAGCCTTAAAGACTTTGGCCACATAATGAAAAGATGAGACTCATTGGAAAAGACTCTGATGTTGGGAAAGATTGAAGGCAAAAAGAGAAGGGGACAGCAGAGGATCAGATGGACAGTGTCATGGAAAACATGAACATAAGCTTGGACAGATTTTGGGAAATAGTGGAGGACAGAAGAGCCTGGAGTACCATGGTCAATGGGGTCATGAAGAGTTGGATATAACTGAATGACAGAAGAAGGAGGAAGAAGAGGGGGAGAAGGAGAAGGGGGAACAACAACCACAACCATATCATGAGTTTTTCTTAAGATAATCAAAGTCACAATTTAATTGTTCAGGCTCCTTCTGGCTCCATTTGTGAGCTTCTCAGATTTTGTTTCCTTGACAGATTTTTTGGGGTAGTTGGCACTGTATGTGCCCTTCTTACATTGCTGTTCTCTCTGGTCTTTCTTTCCAGATCTCTTCACATTCTTCCTAATTGTCATTTTCAATGACATAAGAGTCTTCCATGCTACCCCCATACCATAACTGATCCAGCCAATCCTTAGTCACTGGGTGCAGAGGTTGTTTACAGATTTTCACTATTACAAGTATAGCCATTATGGATATTTCTGTATTGATATATCCTTTTTTTCCCTTTAATAACATCCTTAGCAAGATTGCTGAGTCATAGGATAGACTCAGTTTTCTGACTGAGCTAGAAAGGACTTCAATGACTAGTGAGTTCAATCTTTCATTTTATTTTTGTTATGTTTTAAATGTTTTATTGATGTTGTTGTTATTATAATAATTTCTGGATTTACTTCCATCTTCTTCTCTCCATTTCCCTTCTTCCTCATTCTCAGTAAATCTTTCCTTATGACAAAGTGAAATATTTTAGCAGAACTAACCAACACATTTGATAGTGTCTATATCATTCCATACCCATAGCACCCCACACCTCCAGTGAAAGGGTGGGGTGCATATCTTCATCTCTTTTCTGTAGTTAAGAATGTTCATCATGATTACATAGAGTTCTAGTCCTTCATTTTCTATATAAGGAAACTGAGGCTCAGAGATATTCATTGTAGTGATCTCTACCCCTTTCATCAAGGAAGGTTTGGGCTTAATGAAAGAAAAAATATGCTAACAATTAAAGCCATCCAAGGATGAAATTGACTCCCTTCAGAAGGAATGGGTTCTCCCTAACTTGAGGTCTTCAAGCAAAGGCTTGGTGACCTGTTGAGTACTGAGAATGGAGTCAGAAAAACTCAAGTTCAAACTCAGACTCATCTACTTCCTAGCTGTTACTTTAACCCTGGGCAAGTTACTTTAACCACTGTGCCTCAGCTTCCCCACTGTAAAATGGGGATAAAAATAGCAGCACTTACTTCCCAGGTTATTGTGACATTCAAGGGAAAAAATATTTTTAAAACACTTTGCCAACCTTCAATTGCTATACAAAGGCTAGCTATTATTATTAGTGCTGTCCAGGGATGCTTTGGATAAAGGTGACCTGTGAAGTCCCTTCTGACCCTGAGACTCTCTGATTCTCTGAAGTGACTTGTTCCAAGTTACATAAGGAATTAAGTAGCAGAAGGTCGTTTCAAACCCAGGCCCACCTCCCAATGCAGTAAGGCAATATACATTGTGTACCTTGTCTATGGAATAGGAATGCAATGAATGCTGAGGTGTTACTCCCTGACTACCTTCAAGATATGCAGTAAGCCTGCAGAGAGAGTCCGGAGGCATATTGGAAACAGGGACTTGTTTGATGAAGGCCAGAACAAACTTTCAATATTTGCCATTATTTTTAGCTCCACTTGAGCCTTGTGGAGATCACAGAGCGATTCAAGGCCAAGTGGATAATGGCAGCAATTTCATTTTCCATCAGTCCCATGAATCATACATGTCTCCACTAAGAGCCTGACATATGAATATTTCAACACGCGGATCTGAAGAAAATAACATCCTCATTTTAGAGAAGTTCCTTCGAGTCGGGCCTTGCTTGTTTGGCCCAACAGGGAGAAAGACAGACCAACACTGAAGTTGGCTCACAGCGTTACTACCGCCCAGGTCCACAAACAATATGGCAGACTCCAGCAGCCTACAGGAGAGGATATGGACTCACAAAACCCGAGTCTGGCTCATTCTTAATCAGAGGGAGACTTGGGCAAGTCACTGACCCCCTCTTGGCCTGTAGAGTAAGAGAGTTGGGCTAAATGAGCTCTAAAGATCCTTTCCTTCTCTAACCCCATCTGGACCCTCTGACGTGGCTCTGGCAACTAAATGACTATCTGTGTGTGACTGGACACATCGTTTCTCTGAACCTCAGCTGAAAATGGGAGTAATGATCCTAGTTTTGTCTACCCTCACGTAGTTACTGTGAAGGGCTCTTGAGGTACTTCCTCACATGTAGGTCCCAGAAAAGATGTCCCCGTTCCAATGTATTCTGTGGGTCGGTGTCCACCCAAATCATAGCTCATCGGTCCCAACTGACGTAGTCCTTTCACTAACCAGTGGCTCAGTGGATAGAGGGCTAGACTTGAAGTCAGGAAGAACTGAGTTCAAATCTGAAGCCACTGGCACTATGTAAACCTGGGCAAGTCACTTAACCTTTGTTTGCTTCAATCTACTAGAGAAAGAAATGGCAAAGCACTCTAATATCCTTGCCAAGAAAACCCCGTGGACAGTATTGTCATGCTATGGTCCACGGAGTCACAGAGAATTGGACATGATAAACCCAGATAAATCATCTGCTTTTGTATATATTACTAATAAATCCCAACAGCAAGAGATAGAAAGAGAAATCCCATTTAAAGCTATGGTAGACACTGTAAAATATCTGGAGTCAACCTGCCAAAACAAATCCAGGGACTCTATGAACAAAATTACAAAACATTTTTCACACAAATAAAGTCAGATCTAAGTAAGTGGAAAAACATCAGTTGCTTGTGGGTAGGTCAAGCTAATATAACAAAAATGACAATTCTACCAAAATTAACTTACTTATTCAGTGCCATACCAATCAAACTACCAGATAATTATTTTCTAGAGCTAGAAATAATAACATCAAAATTCATCTGGAAAAACAAAAGGTTCAGAATATCAAGGGAACTAATGAAAAGAAATTCTAGAAAAGGTGGTCTTGCCCTACTAGATCTCAAATTGCATTATAAAGCAGCAATCACCAAAACCACTTGATACTGGCTAAGGAATAGAGGGGTAGACCAGTGGAATAGGTTAGGTACTCAAGAAATAGTAGTTAAAGAATATAGTGATCTACTGTTTGATAAACCCAAGGACCCCAGCTTCTGGGATAAGAACTCACTGTTTGACAAAAATTGCTGGGAAAATTGGATAATACTGTGGTTGAAATGGGCCATAGACCGATGCCTGACACTGTACACAAGAATAAAGTCCAAACCTAGAATAAAGTCCATGATTTAGGTGTAAAGACTCATACTATAAACAGATTAGGGGAGCAAGGAATAGTGTATTTGTCAGATTTATGAAGAATGGAGAAATTTTTGACTAAACAAGAGATAGAGAATATTATAAAGCACAAAATGGATAATTTTGTTTACATTAAATGAAAAATTTTTGCATAGACAAACTCAATGCAACCAAGATTAGGAGGGAAGCAGAAAACTGGAAAAGAATTTTTGCAACTACTGTCTATGATAAAGGCCTCATTTCTAAAATATATAGAGAACTGAGTCAAATGTACAAGAACACAAGTCATTCCCCAATTGATAAATGATCAAAGGATATGAACAGGCAGTTTTCAGAGGAAGAAATTAAAGCTATCTATAGTCATATGAAAAAATGCTCTAAATCACTATTGATTAGAGAGATGCAAATAAAAACAACTCTGAGGTACCACATCACACCTATCAGGTTGGCTAACATGACAAAACAGGAAGATGATAAATGTTGGAGAAGATATGGGAGAGTTGGAACACTAATTCATTATTGGTAGAGCTGTGAGCTGATCCTACCATCTGGAGAGCAATTTGGAACTATGCGCAAAGGGCTACAAAAATGTGCATACCCAGCAATATCACTTCTAGGACTGTATCCCAAAGACATCATAAGAATGGCAAAAGATCTCACATGTACAAAAATATTTATAGCAGCACTCTTTGTGGTGGCCAAGAACTGGAAATCAAGGGGATGTTCATCAACTGGGGAATGGCTGAATAAATTATGGCATACAAATTTAATGGAATACTATTGTGCTATAAGAAATGATGAACAGGAAGACTTTAGAGAGGCCTGGAAGGACTTATATGAACTCATGCTGAGTGAAGTGAGCAGAGCCAGGAAAACATTACACATGGTAACAGCCACAGAATGTGACAACTGTTTTTGATAGACTTAGTCCTTCACAGCAACATAAGGACCTAAAAAATTCCCAATGGACTCTTGAGGCAAAATATTTTCCACATCCAGAGAAAGAACTATGGAATTGCATTGCAGAATGAAGTAGACCATTTTCTTTTCCCATTCATTTCAATTCTTCTATGCAACATGACTGAGGTGAAAATATATTTAATAGGAATGTATGTGTAGAACCTATATAAGATTGCATGCTGTCTTGTGGAGGGAGTGGGGAGGGGGGAAGGAGGGAAAAAAATCTAAGATATATGGAAGTGATTGTAGAAAACTGAAAATAAATAAAATAATTAAAAAAAGAATTGGATATGACTGAAGAATAGAATAATTGCAGGGAACCACAGGGAATATTAGTTCCAAGAGAAAGATATTTAATCAAATAACATAGCAAATAAAGTATATATGGGATACAGATATGCAGATGGTTTTTTATATATGTGTATGTATGGGTGTACTTATGTGTGTGTGTATATTTCTTTTTAGACTATACTCTTCAAAAATCACATCACCAGTACACACAAAGAGAAAGTGTGTAGCTAGGGCACATATGTGGAGATCAAACATGTAGAAGCCCATGGAGTTAGGGTACACTCCTGGCTGGTTGAGTCTGTACACACACACACACACACACACACACACACACACACACACATACACGTTCAGTCTATTGTATCTCTTATGCAGAGATGCTATTATCCTTCAATGATCTAACTCCACAGATCTCTGCTTCCTCTCCATCTTAAGCTAGATACCAAGGACATAAGCAATAGTGCAAGAATAACAGTTGAGACACCCATCAATACATAGAAGATAAAATCCAAGAAAGTATCCAGTAGTAAATCCCTGGCCTCAAATATCTATGCACAAATTCCTAAAGTTTAGGCAACAAGCAAGAGTAGGTAGCAGTAGTTTAAAAGAAGGTAAAGCAAGTAAAAAAAAAAAAGGTAAGGCAAGAGGGCAAAGCATACTTCCTAGGCACCATGGAGGCTTGTGGGATGAAACTCATGACTGGAATATGGGTTTCAAAAGAAACAGGATAGAGAAAAATCAAGTGTATTTTTGTTTAGTCATTTCAGTTGTGTCCAACTCTTCATGACCCTATTTGGGGTCTTCTTAGCAGAGATAACTGGGGTGGTTTGCCATTTCCTTCTTCTGCTCATTTTACAGATGAGGAAATGGAGGCAAACAGGGTTAGGTGACTTGCCCAGGGTCACACAGCTAGCAAATATCTGAGGCCAGATTTGAACTCAGAGAGATGAGTCTTGTTGACTCCAGGCCCAACAATCTATCCACAGTGCCACCTAGCGGACCAATGTATACTCAGGTAAAGAAATTCAGGTACCAGGGAATGAAGAAGAATGATGGAGAACATTGGAGTAAATAAATGATTCAATGAATAAAGCACCATACGCAAAGCACTGTGCCAAATGTTGGGGATATAAATAGAAAAGATGGTCTAAAGGAGTGAAAGTCAATGGAGGAGAAACAGAAGACATTTGGTCATTGGAGAATACTACAGACCACTTGGACACAAAGAGGGAATAGATGAGAACTTTGGGAAACATCATAAATTGGCACAGAGGCTGGATATTATAATGATGGGGGACATCAATGAGCCATTGTACACTAGAGCTCTTGCTCTCTTCCTTGCTCCCTCTCCCTCTCTCTCCTCTCCTCCCCCCCCTTCCTTGTTTTCTCTCTCTCCCTTGCCTCTTCTTTTTCTTCCTCCCTCTCCTTCCCCTTCCACTCCCTCTCCCCATTTTTTTCCCCCTCTCTCCACCACAATTCCAGTGTCAAGAACAATGAATGTTTTGCTCCATTGAGAAAAAAGGAGCCTCACAGAAATATAGGACTTATGCTTGGGGTAGATGATTGAAAGCAGAACTGCTCAAATCTTAGTTTATTCCTGTTTTCTCTACATTGGAAATGACAATGAAGGTGGCTAATGGGAAGTGGATAGCTGAGATCCATAAGGTGATAGAAGATGAGAACTTGGTCAGCCTTGATGAGCTCAAATCACACCTGGTCCAGATGATGTAGGAAGAACTATAGGCTTAGCTCCTAAAAGACCCAGCAACTGTGATTTTTGATCCAAAATTTGGTGTATGTGGAAGATCACAGAAAATAAAATTGGAGAAGGGTAATGTTGTCCTGATTAAAAAAAATGAGAATAGAGCCTGCAAATTATAAGCCAGTAAGCTTGACTTCAATTCCTGGGAAAATTCTAACTTTAAAAAGTAGTTAACAAATATTTAGAAGGGGTAGAGGTAATCAATACAGAGATCCAGCCAGGTTTCATCAAGAGCAGGTCAGTCCACATTTACCTTAACTCCTCCCTTTCTTTCTGTTCCCTGCCCTTCCTCCCCCAACCTCATTCCACACTCCCATATTAAAACTGATGCCAAGTCTTAACTTTTGTAACTTAACTTTCATAACATCTCCTCTCTCCTCTGATAATGTCATACCCCTGGAGTTAAGGACCATTTCTACGTTATGAGCCTGGGTGATGGGGGATGGTGGTGCCCTCTGCAGTAATAGGGAAGTTAGAAAATAGGGAAGGTTTAGGGGGAAAGATAATGAGCTCTGTTTTGGAGATTCTGAGTTCAAAATTTCTGTGGGAATCCAGTTTGAGAGATGAGACTGGAGGTCAGGAGAGAAGTAAGGGCTGGACACTGACCAGGATTCTAGGGTTCATGAGTGTTTTTCTCCAATGCTATTGTCTAGAGTCCCATTAGCTATGTTCTCCCACTGTAAGTAGCACCTCAGTTCCATCTAACCACTTAATAATAACAATTAGCATTTTACAGAGATGTATTTATTTTGAAGAAATAGCGAGAATAAATGTATAGTCATTTTTCCCCAGTGCCTACAGAACACTCTGCCTTATTCTACCTTGGTCTCTAGGGAGAGTGGTCTTACTCAGCCCAGTTCCTATCTATATAAAACTGGTCTCAACACTTTCATGGAATAATATGGCCTGTTAGATAAGTCCTCATCTCAGCTCTCCTGGGCCAGGTCCTAAAGATCATTCCATGTTTCTTCAGATACCAACACTGAGCTGGCCACCAAATCTAGGCTTGAAAAGGACAAGGGCCCAGGTTGCTGAGGAACCTTCCAGATATTTTGAAACTCACAAAGTTGTGGGCTCCAATCCCTTCCCTTAGAATAGAAATAGAACTAACACATTGGCCAAGATCTGGAGTCCATTTCACAGGAATACAACATGTACTCAGAGGGGAGAAGTCCCCAAGGCCTTTCTCCTTATAATATTGTTGTCTCTTACTATGATTGGGGGTGTTAAACCTCCAGCAGGAAGCCAAAGAGAAAATGGCTGAAGAACTTAGGTCAAGCCTGTCTCTGGCCTTTTAAAATACACCCCCACTGGCTACAAAGTCAGTCAAAAAAAGACTTCTAACCATGTGGTTATCAAAACTGAACAAGTTATAGGTCTACACAACCCACAAAGGCCCCTCCTCCAGAGGAGGAGGAGCATCACACTAGTGTTCATTGTCCCTCATTACACTATCATTTTAAAATTATTACTTTCCAAAGCCTTTGAAGCTTATTCCTCTACATCTTTTGGATTTCACCATCTGGTAATAATAAAGGCAAGAATTATTAAAAATACACTGAGGGAAGCTGTTTAATTTATCCGGAAATGTTAGTGGTTTCTCAGCTTGGATTTTCCAACTTGGAAATGGCAAAGCAGAAGACAAAAAGCCTGCTTTCTGAAAGCAGATATGGAGGAGCTGGGGTTTAAATGAATCGAAGAGTGGGGGGTTTGAACTGTGTAGAGGTATTTTTAGACACAGGCAGGAAGAGTCCAACTGGCAAAGATCCCATAGACCCAGACCCGGTTTCATTCTCTATATTTAGAAAAGTGATGTATCGTTGCAAAATAATGGCCACTCAAGGACATTAGGAACAAGGGTTACATTAGAATACAGGTCTACACAACACAAAATAAAGTCCCATTTTGTGGTAAATTAGTGCTGTAAAGAAGCATTATAAAGAGCATTGCTTTAAAGTCAGAGAATCTGGGTTCAAATACTACTTCTTACACTGCCCATGTGACCTTAAGGAAAGTCCCTTCACCTCCCCAGGTCTCAGACTGCTTAGCTGTAAAATGAGAGCACTGAAGCAGACCGCCTCCGAGGTCATAGGATTTGATGACTGCATCACCTATTGTATCAATCTTCACAAGACAAAAAATTGGAAACCAAATTGGTGCCCATTTGTCAAGTAATGGCTAAATGATTTGTGACATATAATAAAATATTAACTACAATAAAAGAAACACCAAACATTCAGAGAAACATTTGACAATTTGCATAAAATGATGTAGAGAAAATTAAGCAAAACCAGGAAAACAATATATACAATGACTGTAACAATATAATTTATCTGATTATAGACAGAAGATGAAAATTTAACCGTAGGCTAAAGTGAGATTATTTGCTTCTTGGGTTCAGAATCTGAATTAAGGAAGATAAGAGGACAGAGAGTTGGAAGGGCAGATTTCAGAAGTATCAAGAAGCTGGTGTGATGTCCACTGCAGTTGCTGCTCAGGAGTAGGTTCAGTTATGCAGAGAAATAGTTTGCAAGTAAATAAATCAGAGAAGTCAAACCAAAGACCAACTAATTTGGCTGAGATTGTGTTGCCTATAGGTATTTAGCCATGCATAGTGTGGATCACCTCTGCTTCACCATGGGAGCATCTACCCAGTACAGAAGCCATGTTCTTTACGATATTTTTAGGGGAAGTTCCAGAGTTGTAAATTACTGAACACATGGAATTTCCTAACTCATGTGTCTCCTTGGCAGGTTTCTGATTTGTTCCCCCTTCCCCATAGATATTGAGTGCACTGATATGAGAGGAGGACTCAGGTTAACACATGGATTGTAACATAATTTTCATACAATTGCTTTAATATCTAATTACCCATGATATTATTTATTTTGACTTACTGCTAAGTAAATTATATTTAAGGCCTCAGTGTCATCATTTAGGAGTAGCTGATTTGTATAAATGGAAATGCATCGATGAGGACTTGGAATTTACCATAGAGCAGGGAAGCGTATCTCCCCTCCCACTTCCTACACCAAGGTTATCTTTGCAACTCTGAGAAAATCTGACTGTGATGGCAGACCTTTGGGAAACTAGGTGTATAAGTATGAAGGTGAATTGCAGTGAGATCACTCAGAGAAGAACCAAATGAGAAGTGTGACGCACTACAGTAGGAGTGACCACCCCATGAACTCAATACATATAGTCTTAGAATAAATGTTTAAATGACTGGCCCCCTCTGTGTGTATGTCAGAGGTGGGATTAGAACCCAGAACTATTATTAGACAGTCTTTGCCCTCAAGGAGCTTATATTCTGACAGAAGACACACATTTAGAGGAGCTTGAGTTGGAAAAAGGTAGGGCACTGTGCTAAGAGTATGCGTGGGTGACATGATTTGGAGCTAGCCAGGAGTTGGTGCGGTAGCTGGATTCGGCCCAAGATAAAGTTGAACACTTACCTAGCAGAGCCCTAGGTCTCTGAGTAAGGCTAGGATAGTCTGGTGAGATGAAGAAGTGGGTTAGAGCTCAGACAGAAGCAGACTGGGACAAGTTGCCCCTCTACTCTCTTTTTCTCCTTATAATTAATCATCACGATAAAAATTCTCATCTTTTTGATGGCTTTCAGAGAGAAACAGTCTTAGTACAAGTGGCCATCCTATCAATATCACTATTATTCTTTTATATTTAATGTTCTGGGACTATTCCAAAGATGGAGAAAGTAATTGTTGTTTTTTTTTAGTTGAATATTGGACTATAAGCTTATTTTTATTCTTGGTACAACTCTGAGGGAAGACAGGAATAGGGAATGATATGTACCTCATTTTGTTCCCTTATAATTTAAGTTTCTTCCACTAAGCCTCTCTATTTTAAAAACCAGTTAATTATTTTTACAGGCACTTATTAACTCTCCCTCCCACTGACCAATAAAAAAGAGAAAACCTTCTTAACCAATATGCATAGTCCAGCAAAGCAGATTCCCACCTTGGCCAGATCCCAGAATACAGGTCTCATGGTGCATTTTAAGTCTATCACCTTCAGGCAGGAGGTGGAGTCTCTATATTCCAAAGCTTTTGGTTCCATGTAGCTTAGCACCTATGACTCTTTGGTACAACCACATCTGTTAATATTATTAACATTGTAATCACCCTTTGCATATTAGCCTGGGAATCCTCTTACACGGAAGCCCTTTGGTTTTTACATCTAACCTTCTTATACAGTCACCTCCCCAGAGATTATGTAACAGTTTAGTTGAAGAAGGTCACTTTTCTAACCCCCTGGATATGAAGATTTTCCATCACTCTGGCTCTTTGATCAATATCATCTAAGACAAGTCTTATAGTTTCATTGCTTTGGGTAAGAAACACTTTTCCCTCCCAAGACAAAAGTCCCATTTTTTTTCCTCCCCATCTGTGCATGTGTCTGTTTGTGTGTATAATTAACGAAATGGAATGACCACTCTTCATTTTATTTTCCTCAGGATAATTTCATTATACTAACTCCTAGTTCTATTCCAAACAATACCAAGTGCTTAAAAAAAGAAGTAATTCCCTCTGCCCTCCTCCCTCTACCCTAAAGGAAACTGGGTCATGGAATTCTAAGGAAATAATCCCAGGCAACAATAGATTTGGCTTCTCTCCTAATTAATTGTCCTTCCTCGCGATCGTAATTCATTCTTAATCAATTCACTAGAATGATCTCTATTTGCAGAGACTGGGGAGGTGTAGCCTTACTGACCCCAACATAGCGGGCACCGCCATATTTTATGCCTGTGACCCTTTGCCCAGATGACCAGGAGAAGCCTGGGTGATATATCAGCACATGCAGGACTGGCTGAGCTAATCCCTACCCAGTTATAAATTACAGATTCCAAAAATACTCACCCCCAGGGCAAAAGGCTTGTTCCACTGGGAATCAAGAGGCTCACCCCCTAAAATCAGTCTGACTCCTTTTCTGGGTGTATGTGTATCTGTGTCCGTAGGACCTTCCAATTTACTGCCTCTTCAGGTATACAAAACGCTTCCTAGCAGAAAATTGTTTAGCCAAGGACACAATTGATATACAGCTTTTAAAAGGCCCAAATTATGTAAAACAATGATTTTTTTTTTAAAGCTAAGGGTGACTTTTGTCAAATAGTTGATTTTCTTGATGGATTGGCTATAGAAGATTCATTTTCCTTCCATGCCAGGAATGGGTAGTCTATAGGCCCTACCACAATATGCCGGATCATAGAATGGAAGAATTTGAGAAAATTTATTCCTAGTCACACACATAATCAAAATCTCCAGTATGATATACCTGCCAAGTTAAAGACTTCTAATATGGGGGGGGTCATTTTGGGATGACTATGGTTGAACTTTCTCTGGACATCAAGCCTAAGTTGGCAGTTTTGCAACAGCATTACAAAATTAATTCTGGTTCCATCCTCTGGGACAAACCCAACAACCATAACCCTAACTCTCTTCTATCTCTTAGCCCTTCAAATTGGGGTCCAGGTCCCAGCCATACCCATACCCATGAGTCATCTCTTCTACAGTTCCATTAACCAATCCTCATCTGTCATGGATTCAAAGCCTGTCACTATCCTGGTTTTCCTCTCCAGCTTATGAAGGTTCTTTTTAAATCCAGGGGCCTAGCAAAGGCAGAAGACAGTGGCACCAACATCAGACCATCACTGTAAGCTGTGCCCCTCTTAATGCACCCCAAGATCCCATTAGGTTTCATGGTGGCCACAATCCACTACAGACTCATACTGACCTTGTGGTTCACTAAACAACTGCTTTTTAAACATGCCTCCATCATCTTGACCTTGTGAACATGACTTTTTAAATACAGTTATAAGAATGAATATTTCTCCCTATTGAATTTCACCTTATGAGTTTCATCCCCATTCTCACTCCTAGCCTAAGGATTAAATGCCTCACTCTCTGATAGGGATGGGTTCTGCTTGCTGGTGCTTAAGGCCTGATGCATGGAGAACATACAATTTGGAGTCAAAAGAGACCTGGAGTCAAGGAGACTCGAGTTCAAATTTCATCTCTCACATTTACTAACTGTATGACTATTGGGGAATCATTTTGATTTTCTGAATCCCAGTTTAAAAAAACACACAAAACAAAACAAGACAAAAAGCTGTCTGCCTGTAAAACAGATAATTAAACTGTAGCACTTACTTCATGAGAACGGCATATGGTTCAAATTAGATAACGTTCATTAAATATTTTGCAAATTTTAACATCCTACATAAATGTCAGTAGTTTTGCTATGATGATGGTGATGAATCTGATTAGGATGCTAAATCTACGATTTTAGTGGCTCTAATCAACACTGATTAAGCATTTACTGTGTGGCAGACGTTATACTAGAGAGATACACACAGATGAGGAGAGATAGAGGCAACGGTACAGAAGTTAAGAGAAGATGCCTTCTCCATCTTTCTACTTCAGCACCTACATCCAGGACTGTTAAAGTCCATGACTAGTCTGTGATCCTAGAGGTGCTGGAGGTGTATATGTGGGATACGTATGTGGTCATTGCTAGGATAGAGGGAGAAGAGAAGAGGGACCAGGATAGATACCTATGGTTAATGGGCATATCCATGATCTAGAAAGAAACTGAGGACTGGGCTGACAGATAGGAGGAGACTCAGAAGAGAATAATGTCACCAAATCTTAGAAAGAAGAATGAATGAAAGGAAAAGGGTAATTGACAGTGTCAAAGGTTGCAGAGAAGAATGATGAAGACTGAAAAAAGGCCATTGGATCTGGCAATTAAGAGATTGTAGAACTTTGGTGTGAGTATAGTTAAATGATGAGGTTGGAAGCCAAAGTGTAGAGAGTTGAGAGTATGAGAAGAGAAAGAGGAACATCTACCAAAGAGTCTTCTCAAGGAGCAGAAGGGAGGAGAGATATAGGATGATAATTAGTGGTGATGGAAGGATCAAGGGACAGTTTTGTGAGAATGGGGGAGACATGGATGTGTTTATAGGCAGTACAGAAGCAGCCTTTTCCTGGGAGAGATTGAAGATTAGTGATTAGAGAGTGAGGTTAGGTCTGTCATCACCACCACCATTATCATCCTTCATCCATCACCTGTGAGACTCTGGACAAGTCATTTAAACCAATCTGGGCTTGAATTTAGATCTTTTGCCTCTAAGTCCAGTATTTCTTTTACTAACACATTACCTCTCTTACAAGATTGAATGACAAGGGAGGGTCTGAGTCAAGGAGACACTTCCAATTCGATAAGCATCAATTAAGCTCCTACTTCGTACAATGTTTAGAGACAGGCCTCGAATTAAACAGGAGAAAGAAAGTGGGTTAGATTGCCTTCAGAAATTGCAAAGTTCCTTTAACGACTTTTTAAAATGCCAATAATCTATGAGTGTTGTTGGATGAATTTGAGTCATAGAACACCAGCCTCTGAAAAATTAAATAGGAGTATAATGGGACTTGAATTGAAAATGAGCTTACAGGGCCAGCTCAGGGATGATGCACAGAGTTGCCCTACCTGCTTCTTACTGACCACACGGGCCCTTTGGGAATGACTAAGCAATCTCTTTATTGGCTGCTGGGCTATAAGAGCCAGATCTTTAAAAGGGGGTGACCCTGCTTTCAGTGCTCCTTTCTCTTCCTGCATCTGGTATATTTGACTGGCTAAGTTGGGGGTGTGAAGAAAGTGGCCTTTTTTCCTATCCTGGAATACACTGCAGACTGCAACCACATGGCAGCTACTGCCAGCACTTACCTCCGAAAGTCTGAGCCAGAGTTTGGGGCTACTTCGTAATAGTTTGTTTCAGTCTCAAGTGAATGGGCATTAGTTCCAAGATGGACCTGTCAAGACTGGTAGGCCAGCTTGTGAGTCCCAGAGGTCAAGGGGTCCTGGGTCTTTCAGAGCTGAATCCCAACAGGCAATGAGTTCCACCAACTACTCTTGTGCATTTAGGGAAAAGGACAACTAGGTAGGCAGTGAGCCCAATCTCCCTACCCTGGGAGATATGAACTTTGAGGAAAGTGGTGCAGGACCAAGTGAAATACCTAATAAACAGGTCCTGAAAATTGCTTCATGTTTAGATGGTTTTAAGTCTCAACCTCTTGGCAGAATATAACAATAGTTTTTAAGTCTTTCTGTTTATATGTTTGTTTTGTGCTTAGCATTTCTTTTATGGGTTGGAGATACATACCTGTCCCATATCTCATTCATGTTGCACATGGAATAACTTTCTTCTTGTGTCTTTCAGGAGACCTTAGTATGAACCAAACCATAAACTTTAAGCAATGTGTCCAAGGCTCTGGAGTGGGAGGATGTAATGCCTTATAGTCACTCATCTAGTCTCAGTGATCCAGTCTGAACCCGAGCTTCCCTTGACTTCAAGTCCCCAAGGCTAAGCCGGGTCAAGTCAAGTTGAATCAACAAGTATTTATCTATTGCACCTTACTAAGTGCCAGGTACAGTGTGCTAAGTGCTGGGGATACAAAGAAGGTAAAAATAGTGCCTGCTCTCAAGGAGGTCCCAGCAAATGGTGACCTACACACGAGAAAAATGGGAGGTGATCTCAGAGGGTTGGCACCAATAGCAGGTGGGTGGGAGACCGGAGGGGCTTCTTACAAGAAAGTAAGGTTTGAACTCAGTTTTAAAGGAAGTCAGGGAATCTAAGAAGTGGAGATGAGAAGGGAGAACATTGGTTACAGGCAGAGAAAAGGGACAGAATTGGAAGACGGGGTGTCCCGGACGAAGAACGGTAAGAAGGCCGGGACCCTAGATAGCAGGGGATGTGGAGGGGTACGTGGGCTGTTCAGGAGGACTAGCGCCTCTTGTGAGAGGCTGCCCATCCACCTTTGGTGTCTGTCGGACTTACCCACTGCTCACCTGTGACTGAGAAGCTGGAGCCCACACACTGGCCACAGCCCAACAGAGCTGGTTCAGCAGACAGGCTAAGTGGGGTTGGGAGTAACTGTGGGGCCTCAGATTTATTGTAAATTGGGGGGTGTCTACCCAAGTACGTGGAGACTTCCCCAGTGGGATGGGAGGAGAACAATTTGTCCCAACAGATGGGCAGCTGACACGGCTCCGAGGCCATTCCGACTCCTGTCCGGTGCCAGGACATGGCTCCCAAAGGGGCGAGGCGGGGCTGACAATGCCTTCCAAAGCTGCCTCGCTTCAAGCCCATCCACGGCCGTGCCAAGCAGGCAGGTGACATCCTCGAGCGAGGGACACGCGGCCACGTGCGAGCCGGCAAAGCTGAAGGCTGAGCCTGGGGAACCGAAGGCGTTGCCTTGGCGGCCATGGGGGAGGGGAGAGCAGGTTGGGGCGGGGGTGGTTGTGCCAGCGTTTAGGGCAGTGCCCGGGACGTAGCACATTAACCGTGTCTGCCTGTCCTCGGGAGGTGGGTCCTACGGCTGCGGAGCGGTCCGACAGTGGATTTGCTGCTTAGCTTGGAGCTGCTTCCGGGTTTGTTTTAAAATGAATGAATGAATGTAGTTTCTTTTGATTCTTTGTTTAGTGGAGAAGCTGGGGGTTAAACAAGCTCCCTGGACGAATGAAGGAGGGCACCCACTCGTATACACTGCATATCAAAGCCCAAACCCAGCCCGGATCAGGCCCAGCCCGGATCAGGCCCAGCCCGGATCAGGCCCGGCTCGCGCTTAGCGCTCCAGAAAGCCGCGGGGACGGGTTAGAAGGGCCCAGGGTCCGGCAGGGCGGGCCTTTCCGAGGGCGCGCCCAGGACGCTCGGGGGTAGGGGGAGTACGGAGCCCTGTCGGGCCGCCGCAGGCTAGAGGGACCCAGGCCACGCGCTCCCGCCCCTTCCGCTTCCTGGGCCCGAGTCCGCGGGCGCCGCGCGGCCGAGGGAGCAGGCGCGGCCCGCCCAAGGTCACAGTGCCCAGACGGCCCTCTCCTTCGCGCACCGCCGAGGCCTTTGCCCTACTTCCGAGCACCTCCCACTTTCTCGGGCCCCGCCTCGACTCCCGCGGCTCGCGATTGGCGGAGAGGCCGCCAATGGGCTGCTCGGGAGGCCGAATTCTCGTCCGCGGCCTTCGCTTGGAGGCGCGCGCCGAACCTCGCGAGAGCTGGGCTGGCCCGCGAACCCGAGTGGAGCTGGAGAGTGCGGGGCGGGAGCGGGGGAGGCTGGGCCGGAGGAAGGCAGGAGCCGGAGCCGGCTGAGGAGGAGGAGGAGGAGGAGCGGGAGTGGCGACGGCGGCGAGGGACAGCCATGTTCCGGGCGGTGGCGGCGGCTCCAGCGCGCCTGAGAAGGGCCACGGTGAGGGCGGCCGGGTCAGGGCAGGGGTCGGGCCGGGGGCCTCCCCGTCAGGGCCCCGAGCCAGGCAGCGCGCACCATGAGGCGCCTGCTGTGTTCTCAGCCTGGGGCGTCCCGTGACCCCCCGGGGAGGGGGAGCGAGGTCCTCTGGGGCTCGCAGAGGGTCGAGGGGGCCCAGGGACGTGGGAAGCCGGCCCTCCGGTCTCCTCCTCCCGGGCTCCGGGCGCCCGACCCTGAACTTTGACCTCGCTTTCGCCTCCCCAGGAACCCCCGCCGTCCCCCGCACCTAGTTTGCAAGCTCGCAGACTGACGACGTGGCCCCGGCGCCGCCCCAGATCCCCGGCTTTGAGCGCCCCGGCCCCTGCGTCTGCTCTGGGCAGGTGGAAACTCCAGGTCTTGTGTCTAGAAAGGTCCCCCGAGCGAGATGGGCCCGCGTGTCTACGGTGGATTCCTAGCTGCCCCCACCCCGGGCATGGGACATGCCCCCGCGGGTCGTGGCACCTGACCTCCTAGTTGGCCAAGCCAACGGGGAATATTGGCGGGAGGGTGTGGGGAGAGCCGGTCTGACGGGAACCGCAGCCAGAGGGGCGGGCCCGGAGCCCGCAGTCCGTGCCAAGGTGAGTGCTCAGGTGTGCACCCCTTTTACCTGGGAAACTGAGGCCCGTGGCCACGTCACGACTGGCATCGGCCCCTCCAGCCCTAGGATCATGTCTGTTTTCCCTTGAGGTTAAGAGGAAAAGAACAGGTTGGCTACTGTCCCCTGCAAAAACTGATTCCACTTTAGTCAATTGGAGCCTTAGTCCATGGAAGGGTTTTCCCATTCTCAGCACAGTGTGGTCTTTCCGTAAACTTTACACTAACTAGCTCGTTGATAAAGAGATGTATGGTTTCTCAGTAATATCCTGATGAGAAAGGAAATGGAGGACAGGGTTCAGGTGTTGTCATCCCCATCTTACATCTGTAAGGAAATTCAAGACATGTCACAGATTTAGAGCTAGAAAGGACCTGAGAAGTCATCTAGTTCAGGCTTCAGAAAAAGTTTAAGAAGCTCTGAGGGGGACCCTCTTGTTTTACAGAGGAAAAAATTGGCACTCAGTAATTAAGTCACTTGCCCAGTGTCAAACTGGTGTCTGAGCCAAGTTTTGAATCAAGTCTTTTCTGACTTCAGGACCAGTTTCAGCAGCACAGTAGGGATCACATGCATTCCAGCTAGCTGGAGGGTAGAGGGCTTTCTGCTTACTCAGCAGGACCCCAAGGTAACACTAAAAATCCCTCCAAGCTCATGTCTCTTCACTCAGTCACTTCTCCTTCTGGAAATGTCTTTTTCTTCTGGAAATGTCTCCTTGTGAGAACCCTAAGAGGTCTAGTTCTAGGAAACACCTAAGAAGAGTGAGTTAGATTTATCCAGAATTCTTGGTGTGGAGGAAGGTAAATTCTTTGTCATGTCTACCTGTGATGGAAGATTTAGTTGTAGAAGGAGGAGCTGTTTCACCAACCCCTTAAAATCTGGCTTCCAAATCTGTCATTCCAACCAAATAGCCCCCTCCGGTTGTAGCTGCCAAATCCAGGGGCCTTTCCTCAGGGGTCATTCTCCTTGCCTTGTCGGCAAGGTTTTTGGGGCACTCATGATTCTCCTCCTGCCTGTCTGCCTGCTGCTCCTCTGTCTCCTTGCTAGATCCTCCTCCAGATCTTGCTCAGTAACCATAGGTATCCATCAGGATTCTGTTCTGGGCCCTCTTCTCCAACTATACTTCTTTATTTGGTGATCTCAATAGGTTTCATACGATTTCATTATCATCTTTGTTCTGATGACTGTCAAATCCAAATATCCTGCTTTAACCTTTCTGCTAACTTCAATCTCTGCCTTTTACACATCTCGAACAAGATGTCCAAGACATCTTAAACTCAACATATCCAAAATGGAACCCATTATCTTTCTTCCTAAACCTCCCCCACTCCTGCCTTCCCTATTACTGTTGAGGGTACCACCATCCTTTGAGGTTTTTAGGCTCACAACCTGGGAGTTATCCTGGGCTCCTCACATTTCTCCCTCCAGCCCCCCACATCCAAGCTGTTGCCAAAGCCTTCCAGTTTCACTTTTGCAACATATCTTAAATCCATTCCCTTCTCTGACACTGTCCTCACGCTGAGGCAGGCCCTCACACCTGGATTATTGTCATGGCTGTTGGGGGGTGGCGGGGGCGCCTTGCCTGAGACAAGTGTCTCCTCACTCCAATCCATTCTCCAGTCAGGGTCTTCCTGACTCTAGGGTCAGTGCTCTATCCAATGAGCCACCTAACTTTTCCCTCTCCCCACTTACTCCCAAGTACTTTCTATCCAGTGACACTGATCTCCTGTCTTTTTCATGAATAAGACACTCCATATCTCAGTCTGGGCATTTTCTCTGTTTCCCTACCTCCTTTCCAACTCCTGATCTTGGATTCTTTTAAGTTCCAACTAAAATCCCATATTTTCCCAGAAGCTTTCCCTACCCCTTATTCTAATGTCTCCCTCCGTTAATTACTTCCTATTTATAGTTTGTTTTGTGTTTATTTTTGTTTGCTTATTGTCTCCATTAAATTGTCTACTCCATGACTGCAGGGATTGTCTTTTGCCTCTTTTTTGTACCCTAAGTGCCTAGTGTAGTGCTTGGTATATGGTAAATGTTTAATAAATATGTATTCCTTAATCCTGTGCTGGGAATTAATGGTAAAGCCACGATTTGACCTGAGGTTCAAAGTCTCCTCCTCTTTCCACATTGTCTGAGTGAGTGTTGTAAGTAATCCTCGTAAAGCGTGACCTGGTGACAAGTATCTAAAGATGGAGATTTCAAATGGGCTTTGGTAAGGTTCCAGAGGAATTTACCCTTCATTTATTTTTAAATTTGAAAGTCACACAAGGAGAATCAGTCCTCCCCTAGTCATCCAGGGCCTGTGCATGATGGAATAAATTTGAATTACAAATGTATGAGGAAAGGTGTAACTGCCAAAGTGGGAAGACAACAGGTGAGCAGTCAGGACCTGTTCTCCTGCCCCCACCATCTTACAGTGTAAAAAAAATAATCATCGTATATCTCGCTCTAAGTACAATTGGAAGATATATGGTGAACATGATGAGCCTGCAGAATGTTAACAATGAGGAATCTGTGTCAGCTTGTGAAAGACATGGAAAGAAAAGCGTCCTACTTAGGAAAAGTGAGAGTTAACCCAAGTTGGACTTGAGCACCCCCAAGATACTAAAATTCTCTCTGCCATCCTTTGGTGAAGGTTTTTATGGGAAAACATTGATAACACAGTAGGAGAAAATGAGCAGTCCCTGCTCTGTCCATTGAGGAAATGCCTGAAGACAGTTGATCTCAGACCTGTTCTTTAAATTATCTCATTCCATATTACCCTGACTCTAAGCATGGGAAACTTTAGGTGACTTTGTATTCCAGAAAGATTAAGATTAAAAACTGGGTTTCAAAGTTTATCTTTAATATTCTGCTCTGATCAGAGCAGAGAATATTCTATTTTGAGTGCTACCTTTTAGGAGAAGTGTGGATGAGCTAAGAGTATGTCTCTGATAGTAAGGGAACTGGATATGGCAATTGTCCTGGTAGGATCAGTTGAAGGAACTGGGATATTTAACCTGGAGAAAAGAGTACTTGGAGTAACTTTATTGCCCTCTTTAAATACTTGAAGGATGACTTGTGGAACTAGGGTCAGATGTGTTCCCCTGGTTCAGTACTGTAGAACTGGGAGCAATCAGGAAGCTACAGAGAAACCTTCCTAACAATGAAGGGGCTCTCTCATTGCAGGTATTTATAGAGGTCTTTATTGGCAATCTTGTCTGAGGTTGTAGAAGGGATTCTGCCTCAGTTGTTGACTGAACTGCATGACCTGGAAGGTCCTTTTCTACCCATAGTGTTGGGAATGGTAGAAGTAGACGTGCAGATTGTTCAAATGGCAAAAGAGGTCCATTTCTCATCTGGCTCTACACGTGGCACTGAGTACGTTCTTTGAGCTTCAGATTCCTTCTGTTAACTAACATATTTTATCTCTCCTGTGAAGAACCAGAGAACAAAACAGAAGGCAACAGGAAAGAGGCAAGGCTCAGTGACTTACTTTGCAGTGTTACTAATCTAAAGTGAAACTTTTGAAAGGAAGGTAGCAGAGAAAGGTGTTTGTGGAAGGTATGAAGCATGCTTTCAGGGTCCTCAGAGTCTGCCTTTAGGAAAGAGGTTTGCATTTAGGGCTATTTTGTCAGAAGCTGTGGAAGTACTGTGGAGAAAACTGAAGGTTGGTCAGATCCAGAAGCTGGGCGTTGATGTATAGAATTGACCTCTAATCCACAACTTTTGTTTTAATCTTTTTGGAAAGGAGAATTGAAGCCATTTGGATGGAGTGGGGGGGCGGGTTTCTAGGAGGAAATTTCTTGTATGAAGTACATTTGGTAAAGTGATGCTGGTTTACCAAGGTGTATACTTAGGGCCTTTCCTGTTTTTGAAATGAAGTAAATTGAGCATGTTTATAATGTTGGAGTCAATGTCATGTAGACATTTTCATCTAGATTTCTCATCACAATGAAGCTGCCATGTTTTATTACTATAAAAGTAAAAGATTAAGTTATTTAATTAAGTTATTTAATGAATTGTGGAACTTTAGCTACAGTCATTTTATGGATTACAAGTATAAGACTCAGAGCCTTGTGACTTGCCATAGGTCACATTACTAGTTAGTGCTTGGCAGATCTTGGATCAGTCTTTTCTAGTTCCTCATGCTTTAGTTGCATTATTATAATGAACATTTTGTTAGGTTATTAAGACAGGAAAAAAGTGACTTGTAAAATCATTTTGGGTAGAACTTAAGGGGAAAAAAAGTGACTAGTACTCCTAACTATGACTGTTTTTCCCCTTGACCTTAAGGGCAAAGACAAAGGAGACAGTGTGTCTGTCTTTTCCTTTATGTTCCTATTCAGTCCTTTCAGAGTTTCTTAAGGAGGATAGAAGGGCATTTTTATCTAGCTATTTTGCCCGACCCCCAAAATGTAGCTTCCAAAATTAGTGACTGAGAAAAGACTTGGAAGATTTTCTTATCACTGTAGATGATAGGGGCTAGGATATTTGAAGAGAAACCAAAAAGATAGTACACTTTCAAAATTCCAGTTATAGCTAAAGTTTCTGGGCAGTTTTGTGGACATTTCTGGAAATCTGAGAGACAAAATGTGTAATCATTTTTCTCTTTAAAATTGAGCATCCTGATGAACTATGATAAGTTTAGCTTTTTTTAGCAATACAATGATCCAAGACAATTCCAGAAGACTCAAGATGGAACATGCTATCCACATCCAGAGAAAGAGTCTGAATACAGATCGCAGCATAATATTTTCACTTTTTTGTTTGTTTTTTTCTTTCTCCTGGTTTTTCCCTTTTTTATTCTTTTACAACATGACTAATGTGGAAATGTGTTTAACATTATTGTACATATATAACCCATATCAGAATACTTTCTGTTTTGGAGAGGGGAGGGAGAAAAATATGGAACTCAAAACTGATAAAAATGAATATTGAAAACTATCTTACATGAAATTGGAAAAAGTAAAATTCTGTTAAGTGGAGGAAAAAAACTCATACCATAGGAAACAAATTTTTTTCCCATTATTTCCCTTGCTTAGAGACATTTGTCCTTTTCCCTTGTTGGACTTTGCTATGTGGTTACTTCTGTGTATCTCTTCTTATTTCATAGTGCTGTGGAACTGGAAGTGACCTTAGAAACCATTGAGCCCAATTCTGTGATTTCATAGAGAAGGAAATTGAGGTTGGGTGGTCATGTGCCCTATTCAAAGTCAGCTAATTGGGGCAGAGCTGAGGTCTTCCTATGTTAGTTCAGCATTCAGGATTTAGTTCAGGCTTGCTTTGTGCCAAGAATTGTGCTAAATGCTGGGGATGCAAAGAAAGGTAAAATAAGACCTTGTTCTCAAGGAACTTACAGTCTAATGTGGGGAGACAGCAATGCATAAAACTATATGCAGATATATGTGTAAACTGGAGATGATTTTTAGAAGTCAGGACTTTTTCTGGCATATCCTAGTTCTACAATTTGCTATTTAGTGGGACCATACGCAAGTGACTTAACATTCTTTATTTATAAAATGTAGGAGTCATACTAGATGCTCTCTCTTAAGGGATTTGGTAAACTTGGGTTAAAGGAAAATTCACTCTGGTGGCTTGAGCTGTGTGGATGATGAATTGAAGGGGAGAGCCTTGAGTCAGGGAGCCTGCAATAGTGCAGAGGCACTGAAGACCTATACTAGGCTGGAGACTCTGAGTAGCAGAAAGGGGACAGGTGCAAGAGATGAAGGTGGAAATACCTTCTTGCTAGGACAGTCAACGTTTGAAAGACTCTGGTATTTGAGGTTTTTAAGACCCCTTCCATCTTTGATATTTTGTGATTCTAGGATGCCTCCTCAAGAAGAAAATCTCAATCATCTCTGTTAAATACTTGGAACATTGGTATGTTCCCCACTGTTCATGGAAACGTTCATTCATTTTACATGGCAAACATTTTAGAAAATGTTTTTGGACGTTCTTTTAATAAATGGGTAATTAGTGAAAAGCATTGAGTAAACCACAGTGATAATAATTGACAGTAAAGTTTGCAGACACTTTATATGATCTTTTTTTGATCCTTACAACAAACATGAAAAGTGAGTGGCACATATACAGGTAAGTAACTGAGACTGCTGAGTGACTTGCTTAGTGTCACAAAATTACTAAGTACCCGAGTGTACTTTGAACCCAGATCTCTGACTCTTAAGTCTAGCTCTTTATTTGCATTATCAAGCTTCCTCTCACAATCGATTGAATTTGGGTTCTTGCCTTCAAGTGGTTCAAAATCCAGTAAAACTACCTGATTTTTCTAAGTGTTATGAGGCTAGTATGTAATTGGAAAAAAACAAAGGAACACAATGTAGTGTAGTAGAAAGATCACTGGGTTGGGAAAGAGACCTGAGTTCTAGTCACTGCTATTCATTTGCTGGAGGGAATATTTTCATCTTAAAAGGATGATGTTGGGCTATATTATCTCTGTGACCCCTCTCAGCTCTGTCATTCTAAGAGGCTAATAAGATTTGAAAAATAATAGGTTTTTTTGGACAAAAATGTTTGATTATAAACTTCATGCCCTTCAATAAATACAAAACCTTCAGATAAAGGGTGTGGTGTCATAAACTTTCACCATTTAAAGTTCAATGAAAACTGGCCCATTAACAAAAAATGGAATTTTATATTCTATGTATCCTTGAATCACTTGAAACAGTTAAAGGATATGGTCTGTTATAGATAATCCTTTATGAAAGCCTCCCTGTTCTTTTCTCATTTATGGATGCATATGTAGATTCTTCTCTTTAAGATTCTATAAAAATGATTAAGTTGCTATTATGGGCCAGCAGTCACTGGTAGTCTTAGTCTCCTTTTAGGTATTACCATAGTCCATAATTTTTTCCCTCATTTCTTTTTGGGGTGGTGGTACATTCTTCCTGTGATACCTTTTACAAAGAAGAAGTAGGAATAAGTAGAAAACTCTGTACTTGGGTTTAAGAAGTCAACAGAAATAGAGAGCAATAAGGAGATAAGAGGATGAAGTAGAAACGGAATATATCAACCTATAATCTCTTAAAAGAGACACCAAAATGAAAACTCTCAGAGATATGGCCAAATTCTAGAGGTTCTCCTTTTCAAGGAGAAAAATACTGTAAACAGCCACATAGAAACAATTCAAATCCCATAGAACCCCAATCAGGATCACATAAGATTTAGCAGCTGCCATGAAAAAGGAGTGGAAGGCTTGGAATGATATTCTGTGAATACAACCAGGAATAGTCTACCTAGAAAAGCTGTATAATCCTACAAGGGGAAAATGGATATTTAATGAAGTAGAAGACTTTCAAGCATGGAAATTTGACATTCAAACACAAGATTCAAGAAAAGCCTAAAAAGCAAGCATGAAAGAGAAATAAGAGATAATTAAACCGTTTACATTTCCTGTATGAGAAGATGATACATGAAACGCCTAGGAACTTTTATCATTAAAGCAGTTGGAAGAAGTCTACTTAAAAGGTGCAGATGCAAGTCCATGTTGGCAGGATCTCAAAATAAGTAATGGAAGACTGAGGATGCACAGGCAGAACAGAGAAAAGAGGAAAAAGGGGGAAAATCATCTCACCTAAAAGGCACATAACAGAGGGGCAGGTGGCAGGAGAGTGGGCAGTGTTTGAGCCTCACTTCTGAATTGGTTCTAAGAGGTAAAAATGTACATAACATTAAAATTTATCTTAGCCAACAGGGAAATTGGAAGGGAAGGTGGATTAAGGGACGTAGTGATTAAAAATTAAACAGATTTTTAAGAAAGGGATAAGGTGGGAAAAAAACAAATAGAAGTGAATAGGTTGAAGGGAAATATATATACATACATACACACATATATATACACATACATGTGTGTGTGTGTGTATTTGGCTGTTTTAACAACTTGATTGGTGTGAGCTCACCCATAAAATGGAATTGAATAGTAGAATGGATTAAAAACCACAATTCACCAATATGTTTATAAGAAATACACCAGAAATGAACACATAGAGTTAAAGTAAGGAGTTGAAGCAGAATCTATTATGCTTCCGATGAAAAGAAGGTAGGGGTAGCAATCATGATCTTAGACAAAGCAAAAGCAAAATTAAGAGATCTAAGAAACTACATTTTGTTAAAAGGTACCACATACCATCAAATATCAGTACTGAATATATAAGGCATCAAATGGAATAGTATCCAAATTCCTGAAGGAAAAGTTAATTCAGTCATAGGAGGAAATAGTATAATGGTGGGAGACCTTGTACTCCTTTCAGACCTAGATAAATCTAGTCATAAAATAAAGTTGTTAAGGTGAATAGGATTTTAGAAAAGTTAGATGTGATAGATCTCTGGAGGGTATTGAATAGGAACAGAAAAGAGTATATCTATTTTCTCAGCTGTGCATGGTAACTTCACAAAAATTGACCGTGTATTAGGGCATACAAACCTCAAAATGCAGGAATATTAAATGTACACTTTTTGAACTATAGTGCTATAAAAATTACATTCAATAAAGGGCCTTGGAAACATAGCTTAAAATTAATTGCAAACTAAATAATTTAATACTAAACAATTTAATGGGTTAGTACCCACTTTTGCTTTACTTGTTTTGGTCAGTGGGAGGTAGCCGAGTCAAGATGCAGGCCTTCCCTAGTGATAAGTTCTAGTGAAGATATTTCAAGTGATGAATGGATTGGCATTGGGATGGCAGCCAAAAGACCAGTTATGAAAACCTTGATTAGATTAATATGCCTTTGGATAACAAGTTGAGTAAAAAGGCAGAAAGCAGAATTTTCTAAAGTTGGATAGAAAATTCAAAAATATTGGTGCCTGGTAATTCAGGATGAGAGGAACCAGTTGAGCACTACAACAACAGACTGGTGTTGGTTAAAAAAATTATTTGAGCCATAGAGGAAGAAAGAGCCCTGGAAAAAGACATTCAGTTATCACTGATGTAGTAGCTCAGTAAGCAAATGGGGTTCGTAAAGGAATCAGCTCCATCAGTCAACCACCTCTATTGTATAGAGAAGACTATACAATAATATTATCTAATGTTAAAAAGAAGACAAGTCTTCAGGGGCAAAATAAAATGCAGAGGAAACCAATCTCAATTCTTAGGAAGCCTAACCCAGTAAGCAAAAGGAGTAAAATCAATTTCACAAGGAGTGGGACTAAATTAAATCAGCAAAAAGACCCGCACTACAACCTTTCCTCTTAGAGGAATCCTAAAGTTTCAGGCCCAGGTGTACCCAGGACAACTCTTAGACAAACCGATGGCAAAGAGAACTTGTTAATGGTGAATTTGTATCACAAATGGAGTAATTTTGATTTTATCCATCAGTAGTTTTGGAGCAGTTCATCCTTCAGTAACTTAGAGACCTTGATTAACTTATACTTCTATACTATCATTTTTGATGGAAAGAGATCACCCTAAAGAGAAGATTCGTAAAGAAATTCCCTTAAAATTTGATATTAACTTTGTTGGACAACACTAAGATGACTGGGTGTTTTGGCATCCTGAAGGAACAAAGAATTGCTTTCATTCAGAACAAAGGAAGCTGCTTTGTGAGTCTGGGTTAGGTCTTCTGGCAAATGAACATTTATTGATAACTACTTGTTTGAAAAGTTGAGTTAACAGAAGAAAATGCATTAGAAATTCAATGGAACTTTGTTTCAATATTCAGAAATCTAAATAACTTACTGATTTTAGAAATAGGAATTTCTTTTAGGAATTTATGAATAGTATTTTCTTTTTTATAGTGTATGAAGTTATGCCCTGAGAACTCCAGGGAAATCTTGATATATTCTTAAAGAAGTGCTTTTTGGTCGGACAGAAAATTCTACATGGACGGGATGATAAAGAGTTAGCGTTCTATGATTCTTTAGGTAGTATGTGTGCCACAGACCTGTGGAAGTTAATCTTTTTTGTGATAGTGATATTTGATATCTTTTATTTCCTCTACCCATTCAGATTGCTTAGGCATATCCACTGTAAATCTCTTTTGAAAGAGATATGAGTCTGTATCATTCTGTTTCTGATTGGCATTTGACATGGAATGAATTTCATTAGCAGGGGTACAAAAATTCCATCAAGAAATTCAGAATTTCAGTATTTTCATGTGTACCCAAAACTTATTTTTCTCCTCAGTCAAGGTTTTTATTTTTTAAGGTAATGGCACCATAAACAGAAGGCAAAGTTCCCCGTAAATCCTTTTTTTTTTTTAAAAAAACTTTTATGATAATAAGCCTGTAGTGACTATTTTAGCAAGAAATTTGACTCTTGGCATTAATCTCAGTGTATTTACAGGTTGTAAATTCATGTTTGCATAATTACCTATAATGACCTTGGGGAGAATATTGACTGTAAAAATTTCAGTTTTGTAAGTTTTTATCAAATGAAGAAAATGAAAGGTAAATAGTTCAAGAAATGGCTAATCGAAGGAGATAGGTGATGAAACCTGAAGCTTCACTTCTAGGGGTCATAGGTATTGTCTGAACTCACAACAGGTCTGAGACATGTATTCATGGCCAAATGTTCAAATCATAGTTTAAAACAGTGTAAATTAAATCTACTTTGTTAGAAATCTCAGGAGTAAAGTTCACATCCTTAAAGTACTGAGCTCCCCCATCTGGGATGTTAAATTTTCATCATTAAACACACTGAAAGAACAGCTTTGTAAACTTGAACTTGTAAAATAGGAAAAAGGAAGATACTAAATCGGGGGTGAGTTGTAAATTTGTTTTATACTTATAACCAACTTCATATTAATAGAGAGATTTCCAGATACCTTCAGAGAGAAATGATCATTTTATTTGAGTATTTTGGGGGTGGGATGAGGTGGGGGTGGGGGATCTGTTGTGCTAAGAACGTGCTTGAGGGAGCCTTATATAGTTGTGTACCATGAGTGGTATAATGCCAAAACATAGAAGAACATTTCATCTACAGGCCTTATTATTTCTAAACTTGACTTTTTTGATGTGCTATGTCATTAAAAGTAAAATAGTTGGGGAGTTTAGATTGCATTAAGACTTTATTTTCCTATAAAAAAATTTTTTTCTTCTTTCCATTTCCTCAGTTTATTTTCCCTCCATCTCCTGCCTCACCTGGGTTTTATTCTTTGATCTCTTAAGAAGCTAGTGATAGAAAGTCATTTGTTTGCTTATACCAAAGAAGTCAGTCTGGATTAACATAACTTCTGGTTTATACTGATGAATTTTAGAAAGTCATCCAAAGAATTCAAAAGTAAATTCTAGTCCAGGGATTCATTTCAAATAGATTTCATAGATACAGTGCTTATAGTCAATCCAAGAATAATGGGTTTTAAACTGAGATGGTCCAGTTTGAGATGATTTATTTATTTGAAATGATTTAAAAAAAAAAAAGAAATAACCAAAACCTGAGCAGAAGTTTGCTCCCACAATCTTTTGTGGAAAAATTTGAAAGAAAGTAAAAATTATTTTTATTTTCCTACTGCATTAGTCTTGGAAAGGATTCTACAAAAGTTAACATAGGTGATAGATTTATTTTGAAGTCCCTTATTAGATATTGGCATTAAGTACATCAAGCCGCAAGACTGATTTTGGTTTCTCAGGCTTTTTGTCTTAATGCTTTTGAAACATTATTCAACCTAAAGTTTTCTTTTTAAAAATACCACTTTGCATTTGCTACAAATAAGTTGGAATTCTTGAATATTGTCTTTTAATAAACATAGAAAACGGTCAGTTTTGTAAGGGAAAAAAGTCCCTCTTTTGGAGTTTAGCTAATTGGTGTTAGTCATCCTGTTTTATTGTATGCAATTTTTATGTTCCAGGATGCAGTATAAATCCTTTTGCATCAAGATCAATGCAGAACATTGATGCAATGCCTTATGAAAAGAAAGTTTGTGTTTAATGAGAAGGTGCTTTACATTGTAATACTTTTTGGTCTTGTGGGAAAATTACTGTATTTGAAGCTATTCTGAAGCTGTTAATTTTTAAAAAATGTTTCAAATTTTAAAAAACGAATGAGTGGGTCAAAGAACAAATAGAAACAATTTCATTAAAATAATGACAACAGTGAGACAAAATAACAAATTTTGTGGAATGCATCCAAAATAGTACTTAAGGAAAATGTTATATCTTCAAATGCTTATATCAATAAAAGAGAACAGATCAGTTGGACATGCTACTAAATAAACTAGAAAAAGAACAAAACCTCCCAATTAAACACCAAAATAGGAATCATGAAAATAAAAGCAGAGAGTAATAAAACAAAGTAAAAAAACAAAAAAAGTTAACTGACAAAACTAGGAGCTGTTTTTTGAAAAAAACATTGATGAACCATTAAAAATTTTTTAAAAAAGAAAAAACCAAATGAACATGTCAAAAATGAAAGGGGTGAATGCACCGCTGGTAAAGATGAAATTAAAGCAGTGATTGGGAGGTAATTTGCCCAATTACCTGTCAGTAAAACTTAACAGTCTAAATGAAATGGTAAACTGCCTTGATTATCAGAAGAAGAATAACCTTGTCTTAGAAAAAGAAGTTAAAAAAGCTGTAAATGAACTCTCTTAGAAAAATTCTCCAGAACCAGGTAAATTTAAAGTCAGCTTTGTGCCAAACATTTAAAGAACAATTCTAGTACTACTAAACTGTTGAAAAAACAGATAAAGGAGTCCTACCAATCTTTTTTCTGTGATACAAATATGTTTTTTATATCAAAACTGGGAAAAGAACACTTTTGGGCCTATTTCCCTATTGAAATTTATGCAAAAATTTAAAATACTAGAAAGGAGATTATAATATACCACAAAAATTATGCTCTTACCAGATTGGATTTATATCTGCAATGCAAGACTGGTTCGGTATTAGGAAAACTATCAGTATAATTGATCATAATCATAAATCCCACAGAAAACATAATTATTATATCAGTAGATGCAGAAAGTTTTTGACAAAATACAACTCTCATTCATATATGAAACTTTTCTTTTTTTCTTTTTTTAAAATAAATTTATTTAACTTTTTACATTCATTTTCACAAAATTTTGTGTTCCAAATTTTCTGCCCATTTGTCCCCTCCCCCCACCCCAATACACTGAGCATTCTAATTACCCCTATCACCAATCTGCCCTTGAAACTTTTCTTTAAATTACCTAAAACTGAGAGCATTATCTTTAATGGGGACACATTATAAGCCTTTCAAATAAGATATCATCATCATTCAACATTGTACTAGAAACACTAACTACAGCCATAAGACAAAAAAAAAAATTGAATAAGGAAAGGCAATGGAGAAACAGTTTACTTTTTTGCAGGTGATATAAATATGTGTTGGTCCTTGAATCAGGAGGGCTTAACTTCAAATCTGACCTTGGACGCTTATTAGTTATGTAACCCTGGGCAAGTCACTTAACCCTGTTTGCCTCAGTTTCCTGATTTGTAAAATGGGTTGGAGAAGGAAATGGGAAACCACTCCAGTATCTTTGCCAGGAAAATCCCAAATGAGGTCACAAAGAGTTGGACACAACTAATCAACAAAATGACAAAAAATCTATAATGGTATACTTAAAGAACCCTAGATAATCAACTAAAAAACCAGGAGAAACAAATTAATGTTAGCAAACTTGCAGGATGTAAAATAAACCCATGTAAATCATCAGTATTTCCATATATTAACAATAAGATCCAGCAGGAAGGGATAGAGATTCCATTTGAAATAACTGAAGACAGAAAGTATAAGTACTTGAGAGTCTTACCTGCCAAGACATACACCGTCTACATGAATGTGCTTTAAAAATGCTTTTCACCCAAAGCGTTAAACAATTGGAGAAATATTAATTGCTTATGAGTAGGGTGAGTGAATGTAATAAAAATGACAATACTATTTAAATTAGTTTACTTATTCAGTGCCATACCAAACTGAATTATGTTATAGAACTGGAAAAATAATAACAAAATTTATCTGGAAGAAGAGTGCAAGAATATTAAGGAAATCAATGAAAAAAATGAAGGAAGGTAGCCTAGCAGTACCAGATTTCAAACTACTGCAAAAGGGTAATCATTGGAACTCGTACTGGCTAATAAATGTAGTGATGGATCAATGGAATAGATTAGGTACCTAATATATTTCCTATAAATAAAAGGAGTTTTCCTTTTGGGATCTCCTTCAGGAGGTGATCAGTGGATTCTTTCAATATCTATTTTACCTTCTGATTCTTAGAATATCAGGGAAGTTTTCCTTGATAATTTTTTGAAAGATGATGTCTAGGTTCTTTTTTTTTTTTTATCATGGGATTAAAGTGACCATAGCAATCTAGTGTTTAATAAATCCAAAGATTCTAGCTGTTGAGACAGGAATTCACTACTTGGCAAAAACTTTTGGCAAAACTGGAAAGCAGTCTGGTTGAAACTAGGCTTAGATCAATATCTCACCTCATATATTAAGTTAAGATCAAAATTGGTACATGATTCAGACATAAAGGGGTAACGCATAGGTTAGGAGAACATGGAAAAAAGTATATCTCAGGTCTATGGATAGGGGAAGAGTTCATGACCAAACAAGATGGAGAAGGTCATGGGAAATAAAATGGAAAATTTTAATTACATGAAATTAAAGATCTTTTGCACAAACAAAACCAATGCAACCAAAATTAGAGGGAAAGCAGGAAACTAGAAAGAAAATTTTACACTAAGTTTCTCAAAGGCCTCATTTTTCAAATGTATAGGGACTTGAGCCAAATATATAAAATTGAGTCATTTTCCAATTAATGAAGGGTCAAATGATATAAACAGGCAGTTTTTAGAAAACATCAAAATTATCATGTGGAAAATTGCTCTAAATTACTAATAATTAGATAAATACAAATTAAAACAACTTTAAGGTACCACTTTTTAATCATCAGATTGGCTAACATGACAGAAAAGGAAAGTGATAAATACTGGAGGTGAGGTAGAAAAATAGGGACACTAATAACATTGTTGGTAGAGGAGTGACCTGATCTAACTATTCTGGAGAGCAATTTGGAGCTGGGCTTGAAGGGCTACAAAACGGTGTATCCCCTTTGACCAAGCAATACCACTAATTGTTCTGTATCCCAAAGATACCAAAGACCCTACATGGCTGAAGATATTTGTAGCAGCTCTTTTTACTGTGGCAAAGAATTGGAAACTTAAGGGATACCCATCAGTTGGGGAATGGCTGAACAAGAGGTTGATACACTATTGTGACGGAATACTATTGTCCTTTAAGAAACTGAAGAAGATGGTTTCAGAAAAGTCTGTACAGACTCAACTGGTGCAAAGTGAGTGGAACCAGGGCAACATTGTACGCAGTAGTAGTAATATTGTAGCAGTGATCAGCTGTGAAAGACTTAGCTACTTTGTTCAATACAGTAATCCAAGACAATTCCAAAGAACTAAGGATGAGAAATGCTGTTGTTATCCAGAGAGAACTGATGAACTCTGAGTGCAGATTAAAGCATATTTTTCCCACTTTATTTTTTGTGTGTTTTCCCCTTCCACAGCATGGGTAATGTGGAATTATGTTTTGCATGACTTCATGTTTCTTTTCAATGGGTGGAGGAGAGGCTGAAAGAAGGGAGAGAATATGGAACTGAAATTTAAAAAAAAAAAGATTAAATTATGATTCTAACGTCTAAAAAATAATAAACTCAACATGATGCATTATTAACATGTATAGTGGTTAGAGAGCCAACTTTGGAGTCAGGAAGTCTTGGTTCAGTTCCCTACTTTGATACATATTGGCTGTGTAATCCTTGGTGATATATTTAATTACTTATTGTCCCAAACAACTCTATATGATTGTTAAGTCACAGTGGAGTTGCAGTCAGCTTTGATAGAGGAAGTTTCTTTATTGGAATAGCCTTTTACCAATGAAATTGCAGGCTTGGATCACAAAACAAAAATCATAGTATCATAGATTTTCATAGAGCTTGAAAAGGGATCTTTGGGACCACTGAGCCAAGTCCCTTAATTTACAGATGGAGAAACGGGCAGCTGGGGGCAGGGTGGATAGAAGCCTGGAGTCGGAAAGATCTAAGTTTGAATTTGGCATCAGACACTTTCTACCTATGGGACCCTGAGCAAGTTGGTTAACATCTGCCTCAGTTTCTGTAGCTGTAAAATGCAGGTAATAATAGTACCTACCTCCTAGGGTCATAAGGATCAAGCGAAATAATAACTGTAATGTGCTTAGCACATTAGCAGAGTGCTGCCCCCAAGGCAAAATGTCTGCCGGAAGAATTAATGCCAACAAATTAGAGCTCTTATTAGAGTTGGAACAGTTTGTTGCTAACTTGGAAGGAAGGTTGAGCCAACACACAGTTGGCAAGAGTGGGCAGCTTTCAGAAATTTGGTGTACAGCACTGCATTTGCTCATCTGGGTCAGAACACTCACAAACACCAAGACTGGTTTGATGAAAATGATGGGGAAATCCAGAAGCTGCTAAATGAAAAATGAGAACTCCACAGGATTTACCAGCAGGATAGTTCATCCACCTCTAAGAAGGTAGCATTTCATTCCATAAAAAGCAAAGTACAAGCAAATCTTAGAGATGCAGGATTCCTGGCTCAGGATTCCTGACCAACAAGTCAGATGAAATTCAGTTTTATACTGATAATAACAATCCAGAGGGCATTAATGATTCTCAAAGCTATTTGTGGACCAAAAATCTATGGTGCATCACAACTACTCAGTACTGATGGAACCACATTGATTAATGATAAAGATATGATCCTAGAGAGATGGGCTGAACACTTCCTTAATGTTCTCAACAGACTATCATCAATCAATGCTGAGGCCACTGACCGTTTACCTCAGGTTGAAGTCAATCCCTCCTCAGCTGAACTTCCAACTGAAGAAGAGGTGTTGAGGGCTGTTAGACTCCTTTCATGTGGCAAAGCACCTGGTGCTGATTCTATTCCAGCTGAGATTTACAAGGTAGGAGGACCATGGCTCATACAAAAGCTGACTGAAAATTTCCAGGTTATATGGCAAAAGGAGGTTATCCCCCAGGAGTTTAAGGATGCCTATTGCCCATCTCTAAAGGTAAAAGGAATAGATTGTCATGCAACAATCACCGGGAGGGGAGTCTCTGTTAGTCATTGCTGGCAAGAGTCTTGCTAGAGACCTCCTTAATAAGCTGATCCTTCACCTGGAAGATAATCATCTACCTGAGAGCTAGTGTGGCTTCAGAAAGGGCTGAGGAACAGTTGATATGGTGTTTGCTGCCTGACAACTCCAGGAGAAATGCCAGGAGCAGAACAGAGGTCTGTACACAACATATGTAGATCTGACCAAGGCCTTTGACACTATTAGTCATGAGGGCTTATGGAAAATTATGTCAAAATTTGGTTACCCAGAGAAATTCATCAGTATTGTATGTCAATTTCATGATGGCATGTTTGCCCAGATTCTGGATAGTGGACAATGCTCTCGTCCCTTCCCGGTCACTAATGGAGTGAAACAAGGCTGTGTGCTTGCTCCCATGCTTTTTAGCATGATATTTTTAGCCATGTTGTCAAATACACTCAATGAGAATGAACACAGCATCAAGGTCAACTACTTGTACTGATACTAAATTCTTCAGTTTGAAAAGCCTACAAGCCAAGACCAAAGTGGAGGGAGTGTTGGTGCATGATTTTCTGTTTGCAGATGATTGTGCACTTAATGCAGCCTCTGAAGCTGAGATACAACAAAATATGGATCAATTCTCTGCTGCCTGTGCTAATTTTGGCCTAATAATTAACACCAAGAAAACACAGATGCTCCATCAGTCATCACCACACCATCCATATGTGGAACCAATCAGTTTCAGCAAGTGGAGAAGTTCAGAATGTTGTGGATAAGTTCACTTACCTTGGTAGGGTACTTTCCAAGGCTGTACACATTGACAATGAGGTTGATGCATGCATTGCCAGAGCTAGCTCAGTGTTTAGGAGTCTCTAAAGAAAAGTTTGGGAGAGAAGAGGTATTAGATTGATTACCAAACTGAAGGTCTACAGAGCCTCTATGCTGACCTCACTGTTGTATGCCTAGGAAACATGAACAGTCTACCAGCGCCATGCCAGGAAACTGAATTGCTTCCATTTGAACTATCTTAGGAAGATTCTGAGGATCACTTGGCAGGATAAAGTACCACACACTGAAGTCCTTGCTGTAACTAAACTGTCAAGCATTCAAACCATGCTTCAGAGAGTCTAAATCTCTAATGGGCGCCTGGCCATGTTGTTCGAATGCAAAATGTATGCTTGCCAAAAAGACTTTTATGGAGAACTCACATGGAGCAGGTGATCACATGATCACAAGAAGTGATACAAGGACACTCTCAAGATCTCTCTTAAGAATGTTGAATTTTATTTGCGACATGAGAAACACTGGCAGAGGAATGCTCAGCATGGCATGTGCACACCAGAAAGGGGGCTGTGCTCTATGAGCAAAGCAGAATTGAGACAGCAGAAGGAAACGTAGGATGTGCAAATTTGGGATATCCACCCAAAATATTCACATGCACTATCTGTGCCTAAACTGTGGTAGAGCATTCTGAGCTCTTATTGGTCTGATCAGCCACAATCAGACACACTGAAACTTCATTTTATCACGGTGATGTCATTTTAGTTCTCTTTGAGAACAAAGGACCACAACCAGCACAGCCAGTGCTTTGGCACATAATGAGTGCCATGTAAATGTTATTAAGAGAGGTTAAATTGGTTTGCTCAGAGTCTTAAAGCTAAGAAGAGTCAGAATGATTTGAATTCACATCTTTCTGACTCAAATATAGTGATCTGCCCACCATACCGCCTCTCAAATTAATCATCAACTTTAAAAAAATGATAATAGCTAACAAAGGGTGTTATAAGTTTACCAAGTATATTGCATCATATATGTTGTCTTAGTTGATCCCCAAAACAACCCTGGAAGGTAGGTGCTGTTACTATAATGCCCATTTTACAGAAGAGTCAACAGGCTGAGCAAAGCTAAATGACTATTAAGTGCCCAGGTGTACATAGCTAGTAAATATCTGACTTTGGGTTTGAAGTCAGGTCTTCCTGACTCCAGATCTAGCAACATGTCTGCTATATTGCCTAGTGCAATATGTTGGAGTAAAGTAACAACAAGCCATAAGCATCATGGAGTATATACTTTATCAGAGTAGACTTAACTAAGAGGTCTCCCAAGAAGTCTCGTTTCCTTCCAAATCTCTTTGGAGCTTTATTATTTTGGCTTTGCTTTTTCTATAGTTGTCATCATATGTATGCCAGTCAGCATCTGCTTATCTATTGCTGTTTGTAGAATTTAGCTAAAAACGTTGAGGGTTAGAATCGAGTTATTGGCAAAGAAGCTATGAAACTGTAACAACAAATTGAATTGCCCAAAGGATTATTTGTTTTGAGATTGCACAGAAGAAACTGGTATGACAAAAGATATTGAACTTGTGACTGGGAATCTACTCCTTAGTTCTGTCACTGACTTGCTATGGCATCTTGGACATGTTTAATTTTTCCAGGCCTTAGTTCCCTATTTATAGAAACTTTGCCCTTAGAAGTACTAGTTCTGACTTGAGCCCTGAAACTGGAATAAAACCAAAAGGAAAGCGTAATCACTGTAGAATAACTTAAGGAAATATTCATGAAACACTTGATGAGCGCAAGGTACTTTGCCACATGTTAGAGATAGCATGTTAAATGAAAAATGCACAGATGTGATGGGAGTAGACCTTTTATCATTTGAGGGAGTTGAGAAGGTTTTTTCCAGTTGGGCAGTGTTGAGTTTTTCTGGAGGGTTCTGATACTCAACAGTGATTTGGCAAACAAACAAAAATAATCCCCAAGTATCAGCTTACAATTAAACTGATCAGTGAAGTAGACCTCATTTTATACTGTGGATCCTTTGATTAGATATGGTTCCTTTTACACTATTTTCATGATGTAAATTTGCAAGGAAGATTTTAAGTATGGGGAATGTATTTTGGTTACCTGTATTTTTAAGTTGGGGGTAAATGTCCAATTGCAGGTGTTCTTTTTGTATAGATATGGTTGGAATACCAAAGGTAGCTCTCAAATTCTGTTGTCCTCCCCACATTTGTTTTCCTGGCAGAGGAGAGGACACATGCTCTCTATTGATTTTTGGTTTTATTATTTTGTAGTTTGACTAAAACTATTTCTGAGCCTTGGGGAAAAATCATTGGGAAGTATTTGTTGGCAAGTAATATGATGATAAAGTTATTTAACCCTTGATGGTTGACAATGTACTTCTCTTACATTGTGTGTGTGTGTGAGGGAGCTGGTGGGTGCATTACTCTCATCATTTTATATGAGAAGTCATGAGGTTGTTAGAGTTTCATTGACCTGAGCTGGTAAGACTTCTGTCCAGGCTTCAGGTTTTCAGTTCCACCCTCTTCACCATGCTACACTGACTGTCGAATTATCATTTAAGTATTGTGTGACTGGCTGTTGATGTTATCACCCTCAATGTGAATTCAGATTTTTTCCTGAAAGACCAAAATCCTGGCCCCACTTAGTCCTTGAAGAATGAGCACAAGTACTGGATGATTACACCCACCTAGGGCCAGTCTGTGGTACCCCTTTAAGAATTAGATGGTTCTTTGGAAGGGAAGGACTTTTTCCCAGGTCAGTAGACTGACAACACACAGACAAGCAGGAAGAAAAGTGGCAGGTATTCCTAAGCAATTTAGAGAGTGGGAAAAGATGAGATTAGGTAGGAGCCTGGAACCAGAATTTGACTTAAGACACTTTCTGTGTATTAGAGTGATGAATTGGTATCTTATCTCTTATCTCCACTCTTTTGGGTGGGGCAAAGAATGGCTGTTCTCCAAACTTCATTTCCCATATGGCTGCCCAGTAATCAGATGCCAGAAGGTGCTTAAGTGAGTGTTTCATGAAGGAAGGAAGGAATTTTACAATGTTTTATAATGTTTTTGTCTAAAATGAGACTTTAGTAGCAGTGATGTTTACATGACTGAAGGCAAATGCATTATCCTCATTTTACAAATGAAAAAATGGAAGCCTACAGAGAAAAGGTTATTTGCCTACGATATTCCTATTATTTAGTAATGATTGGGAACTGACTTTTAGGATAGTAGGTTAGTTTTACATTTCCCAGTTTTCTAGAGATGTTTCCAGAGTTGTTTTGATGGTAATACTTTGGTACTCTATGTGTAATTTCAGTTCGTTTTGATTCAGTTAAAAATTGTTCATGTTTCTCTTAAGAAATAATTCATTAATTCAGTACTTCATTTGAATGCAAAATGGATGCTTGCCAAAAAGACTGTTTTATGGAGAACTCACATGGGCAGGTGATCACATGATAGTCAGAAGAAACAATACAAGAACACTCTCAAGGTCTCTCTCAAGAATTTTGGATTTGACTATGCAACATGGGAGACACTGGCATGGGACCGCACAGCGTGACATGCCCACATCAGAAAGGGTGGTGCGCTCTTGGAGCAAAACAGAATTGAGACAGCACAAAGTAAATGCAGTGTGCGCAAATTTGGAATATCTAACCCAAATATTCACACGTACTGTCTGTGCCCAACCTGTGGTAGAGCATTCTGAGCTCACATTGGTCTGATCAGCCACAGTCGGACACACTGAAATTTCACTTTATCATGGTGATGTCGTTTTGGTCCTCCTCAAAGACGAAGGACAGCAACCAATTCATTATGTAAATGTTGTATTATATTTTGAATTATTTATCTTTGTAGATGGTCCTTACCCTCCATGATGCCTGTCATATATTAGGTACTTTATTCAAGGATCCCACATTTTTGCTAGCAGACAGGTCTGCGTTCAGTCTCAGCCATATGCATTTTTGATAATGTCTTTTATATCATTTAGAGCCTAGATTTTGAGCAGGAAGGAGCCTCATATCATCTAGTGCAGTACTTGAATTTTATAGACAGGGAAACAGAGACCTGGAAAGTCTAGATGATTTACCCATTGTCATAGTAGTAAGTGGTAGAGCTGGGATTTGCACCCAGTCTGCTTCTGAATTCAGCACTTCTCCCTGCTGTACTGGGAGCCAACTTACTGCTGTGGTCATCTCCTTTTGTAACATGATGCAGCTTAATTTTTCGTGTCATGTCTCTTTCCATTGCCCTGTGAATCTTTTACTATTTTAATTAATTTGATCTCGTGGTGTTTCATGATTAAGAGCTACATAGTATGTCTGGCAAAATATTTTTTACAAGAGATGCCCTTTTATGGTAGCATATAGTTTAGAATTATTGTAAGCCTGGCACAGTTTCCCAGACTCATCTCCTACCGCTCAACTCTGGTCTCAGCTCATTGTCCACCTACAGTTTAAATATATTGACGGTTTGTCTTTTGACTACATGTTTGGGCATTCTACACTTTAGAAAAATCTACTTAGTGTTTCTGATATGCCTGGTGAGACCGTATTCTTTTGATCTACTATGATTTTTACTGAGGAAGTTTGTGTAAATTCCTAGGCTTGATACTGTTAGTCCAGTGTTAGCCTATTTAGACAGTATGGCTATTAATATGAAATTAGTTGATTGGACTTAGTGTGAAACCTCTTCTATGACACTGGTAAACCCCTTAGGGGAATTTCTACCTCCTGGTTTTATACTTAATGTCAGTACTCAGTGGATCTTTGGAAAGTTCTCTTCAGTGTTTCATTAGCCACAGTTGGAGGTCTTACATGATGTTAATGTGTAGGGAGAGACACTAACAAGGCATATTTGTTGGAAAACAATTAGGTAGTCAGACCTGAGTGATTGAGGTATATACTTTTTTTTTTTACAATCATGCTCATTTTTTGTGTCGAACAATCCCTTAAACAATATTCAAATCTCTTTGGAAATTCTAAAACTTGCAAATTCTTCAGGAGTAAGACCCAGTTTATACAATGACAGGATAATAAATTATGGCAAAAATGGGCCTGTTGCCACCAAATCATGGATTTATCTTTCATATAGTGACTAAAATCTCATAACTTTTATGGCAAATTATGTATGAAACATAATCAAAAGTATAGTGTCTGATCTATCAGTAATAAATAGTTTGTTACCGGCAATTCAAATGAGCTGATCTTTAGATCATACATCATACCTTGGGGGCTTAAATATATAAATAGAATCCCAAGTGCTTTATAAGATTCCATGTTGTTTTGATCAAGACCCACAATTCCATGTAATGTATTCATAATCAGAGCACAGTGCCTTTCCAAAATCTTCATGGTAGATTGGGATTTAGGGCTAGTTTGGATGCCCTTTCTCCCCTAATCCCCCCTGTTTTGTATTGTATCAGACTCACTTCTTTCATGTTGGCAAATGTATTCCTTGATGCTACTTAAACTTATAACCTCATAGGCCCCTCACTGCTTAGTCATTCATTTATACCATTTCAATCACTGTTTTCTTTCTGGGAAACCATATGTAATCATTATGGCCACATGAGTAGAGGATGATGCACCACAAGGTGCAGGAGTGTCTTTCTCACTCTGCATCAGTTAGTGCCTCCAGGGCTTTACTTGAAATCAGTGTTAGCCTTGTTCCAGACTATATTTCCTTACAAGAACTGCATTGATACAAATAAATGTCTGCAAAGATAGTTGGAGGATGAATTTTTAAATTTCAGCAGTTTCTGAAAGTTTGGTCCTTTCGTTGATATGGGTATTTCTTTAGTGAGTGTATATCACAAACCCTCCCTCCATGTCTTTTCATTCTTTGTAATTCTTAGACATGTTCTCTCATGAATCTTCTGCCTGAAACGTTCCCTTATCCTTTTCTATCTTGGGGTAGAGGAATGCCTGTGTACCGTTGGGGATATCTGCTCTATTTCTTTCTCACGAGGTGGTCTGCTTTCCTTTTCTACTAATGTAGCTCTTTGGCTATTTTCTCCACTGCTACCTTTGTGCTATTTACAGTTGATCACATGAATCCCCATAAAAATTGTAAACATAAATCCCTATCAGAACAAAATGACAGAGAAGATGTTAGGAATTGCCAATTCCAATGCTTGCTTTCTCTTTTTTATTAGTAACCCAAAGAAATTTTCCTTGACTGAGACTGCTGTTTGGCATATTTAGACACCTGCATATGTGGCACTGTCAGCAACTTCCTGCTTTCAGGAATTTTCATATTGGACACTTAGTGGTTATAACAAAATTGCTGTCTTGTGTATTGAAGCAGACTGCCCTAGTCAGCTCTTTGGAGAGATGATCAAGATCAGTTAGGACCTACAGTTGGCATTGATTTTATTGAGCATGATTCATTTCATGAAACAGACCCCAAACCAGTCTCTTGGATTCTCTGAATGGACTCTTTTAAACAGCTCTGTGAGTGGCAGAATGGAAATATAGCATTTGGTCCATTCTCTCTTTAGCTGATATGCTCCATCCATATAGATTATAGTGGTAAGGCATATCCAATATTCTCACAATTAGGAAGAAACTAATGGAAAAGCAGTTATAAAATAATGTGTGAACTTTTAAAAAAATTTTTAATGTTCTACAATCACTACCATGAAACTTAGGTTTTTTCCCCCCCACCCCCCTCCCTCCCCAAGACGGCATACAATTCTATATAGGATCTACACATACTTTCCTATTGAATACGTTTTCACTGTAGTCATGTTGTGTAGGTGAACTAAAATAAATGGAATAAATCATATAACAAATCAAAACATAATACACGCACACACACACACACACACACACACACACACACACACACAAATGATCTGCTGCATTCTGCAATTGGATTCCATAGTTCTTTCTCTGAGTGTGGAAGGCATTTTGCCTTAGAAGACCATTGGGAATTTTTTTTTTTAAGCTCTTGCATGTTATGAAATTCCAAGTCTACCAGAAAAAACTCTTGCACACTGTGGTCGTTGCTGTGTACAGAGTTCTCCTGGTTCTGCTCCTTTTGCTCAGTATCAGATCATGTAAGTCCTTCCAGGCATCTCTGAAGTCTTGTTCATTATTTTTTATGGTTCAATAGTACTCCATTATATTCATATACCATCATTTATTCAGCCATTCCCCAATTGATGGGCATCCCCTTGATTTCCAGTTTTTGGCAACTACGAAGAGTGCTGCTGTAAATATTTTTGTACATGTGGAACCCTTTCCCATTTTTATGAGAAGTGATATTGCTAGGTCAAAGGGTATGCATATTTTTGTAGCCCTTTGGGCATAGTTCCAAACCTCTCTCCAGAATAGTTGGGTGAGCTCACTGCTCCACCAACAGTGAATTAGTGTTCCAACTCTCCCACATCCTCTCCAATAATGTGTGAACTTTTAAAGCAGTGAAATCTAATATGGCATTTATCAGGGCATTTTAAACCAGATATGCAGAGATTTTAGTGATAGAATGGTAAAAAAAAGATTAAAATGGAGGGTTAAATAGTCTACTTTTCCTAGAGTTCCAGTTTCATAGGATATAGAAAAGGAAGTTTCCTGGAAGCTGCCCCTCTTTACAGCTGAAAATAGGCACAGGGAAATGAGACTTGTCCTGGGTCATACAGCTTGGAATGATTTGAGATTGGTTGTGGATATATGAGGCTGGTTGTGGATGCTAAGGACAGCATTATTCTAAGAAGGGATCCACAGGCTTCACCAGACCAACTGTCCAAGAGATCCAAGATACCAAAAAAGTCTGGACCTCCCTGCCCTATGCTATTAGTATTTAGATGGGCAAATAGAGTAATCTTGGTCTACATGAGAGATACTTCATAAATGTTTGTTAAACTGAAAGCCAGCCTAGAGGTAATAACAACTTATACAACTTATATATGTCCAACTTATATATCACTGTGTACAGAGGCACACGTGCACACACATATGTGCATCCTACACATAGGCACACCAATATATGCTGTGTACACCCTATGTTCTTGTACACACTATATACATGTTCAGTAGGTATATCCTTTACACAATGTGTGCATGCATATACCCCAAACCCTACATGCATGCATGCACATATTATCTCTAATACATACTTATATACACTCCTTATACATATATACATTCTACATACATGTGCACATACTCTACAGATACACATACCTTACATATTCCACATGCATACATGCACTCAGCATACATATACTCTACACACACATACATTCTACATACATATCTTCTATATAAATACATACTCATAAATTTTTGTATTTTGCACTTTGTAAAAGTTTCCTTCAGGGTCTAGTATGGTGGGGGAGTCATTAAGGCACCCTAACCTGTTTTTTTCATTTTTCTCTCATTTTAGGCCTCCTTGCTACGATTTCAGAGTACCCTAGTAATAGCTGAGCATACGAATGATAAGCTTGCACCCATTACGTTAAATGCTATTACTGCAGCAACGCAGCTTGGCGGAGAAGTGTCCTGTTTGGTAGCGGGAACCAAATGTGACAAGGTGAGAAACTTTTAAAGTCAGCCAGAGCAGTCAGCCAGCTTCTTCTTTCAAAGGCAGAAAATGTCCAGGGAAGGGAGGGCCCCCAGGAATTATCCTGATGAAATAGCCAGTGCCAAAACTATTGATGCTGGTATAAATGAGGAAGAGATGAGGGGATGCCCTCGGTGAGTGTTTCTTCTTCTGCAGGGAAAATAGAATGGATCTGTTGCACCCATTACTGTTTGTCAGGTTTTCCAGGTAATGAATTAAAGTAATAGTTGACTCCTTATAAGCCCATCCTTTAGGATTGGTGGGTAATTATTTGGTGATTATTTTGGATTCCTTCGAATGGTCTCTTTGTACAGAGAACTGTGTTTATTAATTTTAATCAGTATAAAGAGAGGAATTCCATTGATTTGAGTGCTTCTTTTGCTGAAGCTATCAAGGAATAATCACCTCCAGTTTAATTCATTTAAATGTACTTCAACGACTCCCCTGGAAGGCTTGCCCACTGAAGCCTTATTTAAGGGACTTTCCAGGTCAGTGTTAGAGTATGAGGCAACAGTCTCATTCACTGCTACCGTCACCCACTGGTTTGTGCTTGGTGACTTGGGCTCCACTCTCTAGGCAGAGCAGAATGAGCAGGTGAGCTGTGAGCACAGAGTAGAGAGAGGTCATGTTATTCTTTGGAAGGTTAAAAAGATAAGAGAGGAAGACCAAGGGAGACTGATTCTATGTTCTTATAAAGAGTGTCTTAAACATTCCTTCAACATTTCTAATCATATATTGGTAAAATTGGATCCCCCTTCAGACAATGGACTATTGCCTGATTTATATGCATTTTTTTCCCTAGACGCTAGACTTGTGACTTGTCTTGGAAGTGGTAAGTAACAGTGGAAAGGGCACAGGTTGTGAAGGAGCTGGGTTTGAATTCCTGGCTCTGCCACTTGCTACATATGTGACTGTGGGCAAATCACTTAAACTCACTAGGTCTCAGTTTCCTCATCAGTAAAATGGGAAATTGGACAGATTGACTCATCAGGTCCTTTCTGTCCCTGAGTCTATGATTTTATGAACTTCTAGACAATAAAGTATGGAAGGAACCTTAGTAAACATGAAACCCTTCTTTGAAAGCTAAGGAAACTACTACATGGTACCTTATATAGTGGGTACTTGATAAGTGCTATTTGTACTAAAACTGTAGTCTCTTTAGTGCCACATGTAGTGGCACTTAATAAAGGTTTGTTGAATTAATGTCTTGCCCAGGATTTTACATTAAATGAATGGAATCTAGTGCAGGGACTTGAACCCAGCCTCCTCGTGTTGGACTCTTTCTATGAGGTTCTACTGACTTGATTCTTATAGACGTAGTTAATATGAGCAGTGATAGGTGATCACATAATGGGCTACATTTTCCACTTTGTCAGCTTGGGGAGATAGAATTACTGGCTTTATTTGGCAGCTATATTGTCTCCTAATAATTTAAACCTGGGTAGGAGCATAGACTTAGAACTGGGAGGACTCTCAGGAGAGCATTCAGTCCAAGCCCTTCTTTTCACAGATGAGAAAAGTCAGGCATTGAGAGGGAGGGTAAGTGACTTATCAAAGTCCTAAGGTGATTTGTGGTGGCAGAGCTGGACCTCAGGCCTACATTCTCCAGTTACAAATACTATTTTCTTTCTAACATACCAGACGTATAAGAGATTAAGTCCTAAATATTGCTTTCCATGAGGCTGGTAGTAAAGTACACAATTTAGAATCAACTGTTTAGAGAACTGTTTATCTGACTTTCTCATAAATATTGTTTTTTGAAAGAGTAGGATCATTTCTGAAATTAATCTCAGATAAGCCTCTAGAACTAAATGTGGAGTGATATTAATAGATACGAAGAAATAATTTTTACCTGAAGCACTCATTCTTTTTTTTTAATCACAGCTAGCCCAAGATCTGTGCAAAGTAGCTGGCATAGGCAAGGTCCTAGTAGCTCAGAATGACGTGTTCAAAGGACTGCTTCCAGGTGAGGTTTCCCTGTGGACCAGACAAGCCTGTTCCAGGCTGCTTTTCAGTGGGAAAGAGAGAATCTAAATTCTAATGGGATATATGGATGACTGTGAGTGTACTGAAGCTTGTCACTTATGTTTTATTCTCAGAGGAAATGACATCACTGATTTTGGCAACTCAGAAGCAGTTCAATTACACGCACATCTGTGCTGGAGCATCTGCCTTTGGGAAGGTGAGGGCAAGATGGGAGGTGGAGATTGTACCATAGCTCTTTGCAAGGTTTAAACCCCATTATGTGCATTTGATTCAGCCAGACACTTAAACCAAACTTTGTTTTATGTGACCAGTCCATACTGTCGGACATCTTGTAGTAGTCATGCTAAAGAATCGTTTTCTTCATCTGTTGTCATTGTCCTATTCAAAATCCCATTGGAAACTTTCAAAGTCTGGTACAAAAAACTCTTTATAGGCTGAAACTTGGAAGTTATTGTCTTTGTTAAAAACTGCTAACAGACTGAAGTTAGGCTGACCAGAAGATGCAGACTGTTGGCCTTCACTTCCAAGTTTCATGTTCATGTTTTACCCTAGTAGATAGTATTTGAAGGCAGTTGCCATTTTGTGGATATTTGTGCTTTCTGTTCATAACACACTCTACATTTTCCAAAATACTTTCATGTATGTTACCATTTTTTATCCATCCAACAGTCTTGAAAAGTAGGTAGTGCAGGTATTATTATTCCTACTTCACAGATAGAAATTTACACTTAGATGTCTCCAAGTGACCACATGGCTCCTAAATGGTCCAGTAGGAACTCAAACCCTGTTCTCTAATTCTCAAGCCTACAACTTCATGCTGTAATCTGAGGCTAGGGGTTCATCTCCCAATGGTTTCCTTGTGGGTGATTTAGTAGGGAGATGAAAATTGAGGACTTAACTTCTCACTGCTAGTTTTTCTTCTTAGAGACCTTCTGGTGAATAAGCTCACAGCAGAGGAGCTTGTTTTTTTGCCTGTGTGAATTATATTGTCAGTTAATAAGGATTTATTAAGAACTTACTGTGTGCCAGGCTCTGTGCTAAGTGCTGGGACTGAAGAGGATGGCCAAAGGCAGACCCTGCCCTCCAGGAGCTCACAGGCTAATGGAGAAGACAACATAGAAATGGCTGTGTCCAGACAGGATATGATAGAGACAGGAAAGATTGGAAATAGGTATTTTGGGGAATGACTTAGTCGTCACTTTGAGCGCTTTTCCTATTTCATGTGGGTTTAATGTTTGTAAATAATTTATAGCCAGTTTAAAGGTAAGAGGCAACACAATCTACTTTAAACAATGTAGCACAAAGGCAGCTAACGAGCTATGGTAGAAAAACAAAGTGCTATTAACTTATAAATTCCTGCATAATTTTGCTAATTGGTTTCCTTCCTTTCGCTGCACAGAGGCTGTCTTTAGAAATTGTTAGCTCAGATGATTTAGAGAAGCCCTGTAGTATAGTAGGCAGTGCAAGGGATTGGAGATGAGCAAACCTGGGTTTGATCCTTAGCTCTAGAATTTAGAAGCCTTGTAAACATGGGTAGTGTTGCTGAGCCTGTTTCTTCATCTATAAAATGGGACGGTATTACTTCCATTAACTGCTTCACAGGAAAGCACTTTCTAAATCTCTAAGCACTAATTAAACATGAGTTGTAATATTTTGAAAATCACTGTGGTGTCATAGAAAGAGGAATGGAAATGGAATCTGAAAGAGTCCATAGACCTGTCTCAGAATTCCTGCTCTGATATATACCGCTGCCTTGGGCACATTTGCCTAGCTTTCAAGCTCAGTTTCCTCATATGTGAAATGAGATTAATGTTTATGCTAACAGCCTCATAGGAAGGTACTTTTGTGAGTTAGGATTCACTCATTTACTCATCCATCATTTTATTTTGAGCACTTGTAATGTAAAAAACAATGTGCTAGGTCCTGGGGGAGATACATCTATGAAAGATATGATCCCTGGCCCCAAAGAGAGTGTTGTCTATTAGAAGTATAATGCAAACATCTTGAGAGTCTTTGATAAGAAGATTTTCTATTTTCAAAGCCTCATATGAAAGATTCCCCCACAGTAAGTGCAAGTAGTTCGATGTAGATTCACTCGCCCCACTTAGATGTAGATTGATTAACCCCACTCTGTACTCTGGAATGCTGGGAGTACTCTAAGGTATTACTTGGAGGACAATGAGTTCTTCACTGACTGGAGGCTGTGCCCTGCCCGACCCTAAGACTTGACTCTGAAAGCTTCTGCAGAGAATGCTTTGCGCATTCTACTTCTCTTATACCTGCTTTGGCAGGCTACCCAAGTAGTGAGGTTCAAGGGCAGAATTCACACCCAGGTCCTGGCCTCTCCCTGTGTCACTGTCATGGATAGTGAGCAGGCATTACTCAGGAAAGAAGAGACTCCTTTCTGAACAGATGAGTCTGTTATGTGTATGTGCACCCCTACACATAAGAATCCCAGGCTTGTAAGCTTCATGAGCACTCAGGTCACTTGGTCTGATCTGAACCTGAACAGAAAATTCCCTTTGCTTGAAGATTTCCTGTGAGGAAGAGGCCCCGACCTCTCAAGGCCGTTCCTTCTGCTTTTGCACCTTCCTGTAAGATATAGCCTGTCCATGAAGTCTCAATGGCCACTTGTCAGCTTCTACCCATGTTTCCTGCTTTTGCCATTAGGGACCAATCAGAACAAGTCTCCCCAAGCTTATCCTAGGCTAAATATCCCCAGACTTCCTTTCATCTCTCTTCTTATGACCTGTAATGAAGGCTTCTTGCTGTCCTGACAATCCTCCTCCAACTCAGCTCTTTCCTTCATGAGTATGGCAACCAGATCTGAATTCAGTGCTCCTAATGTTAAGAAGGGAAGGCTGAGGGCAGCAGACCTGGCACCACTGTAGTCCTAGACGTTCTTTTATTTTTAAAAACTTATTTATTTTTAATTTTCAACATTCACTTCCATAAGTTTTAAATTTTCTCCCCCTCCCTCCCTTTCTCCAAGACAGCATGCAATATGATATGACTCTACACATACATTCCTATTAAACACATTTTCGTATTGGCCATATTGCATAAAATTATATTGAATGGGAGAGAACATGAGAAAGAAAAATAAACAACACAAAAAAATGAAAATAGTCTGCTTCACTCTGCATTCCGACTCCATGGTTCTTTCTCTGGATGTGGATGGCATATACCATCATGAGTCCTTTGGAATTTAGGTCCTTGCATTGCTGAGAAGGGCTGAGTCTGTCAAATCAGTCCTTGAACACCAAGGCTGTTTCTGTGGACAGTATTCTCCTGGTTCTGCTTACTTCACTTGGCATCAGTTCATTTAAGTCTATACAGGATTTTCTGAATTCTGCCTATTCATCATTTCTCATAGCACAATAATGTTCCATTACGTTCATATACCACAACTTGTTCTGTCATTCCCCAACTGATGGATGTCTTCTCACTTTGCAGTTCTTGGCCAGCACAAAAAGAGCTGGTATAAATATTTTTGTACAGATGAGTCCTTTTCCCATTTTTATGATCTTTTTGGGATACAGCCCTAGAAATGGAATTGCTAGGTCAAAGGGTTAGACAGTCTTTTAAAGCACTCTGGTCGTAACTCCCGTACCCAAAGAGAGTCTGCTTTGTAGCTGTCAGCATGTTTACTGTAAAGAGACTCTGTTAGACTAAGAAGAGAATTGGGAGGAAGGAGAAGGGGAAAGGGAACAAGAAAAGATAAGAATGATGGAGAGGAAGAGAGGAAAGGGAGGCTTTGAGAACCACAGCTATTTTGACAGGATGGGAAGTAAGCTCAGGCTATATTCACTCTTACAGAGCTCTTTACCGCTTGTGATGGAGTTAATAAATATAGTAATAATAATAAATAATCCTTTCCATCAAGACCTCAGAACCTAGTTTAGGTTATCTAAGGGATGTGTGTGTGTGTGTGTGTGTGTGTAAATGAATGTTAAAATGTAATTAAAATGCAACATTCAAATGGGTGAAAAGTTATGTAATTGAAATAGTTCATCTATGTGAAAGGCATGCAGAAACTCTTTTTGTGGTAGCCAAGAATTGGAAACTGAAGGGATGTCCAACAATTGGGGAATAACTGAACAAGTTATGGTATATGAACGTAATGGAATACTATTGTTCTATAAGAAATGATGAGCAGGCAGATTTCAGAAAAATCTGGAAAGACTTACATGGACTGATGCTAAGTGAAGTGAGCAGAACCAGAAGAATATTGTACATGGTAACAGCAACTTGTGCTGGGATTAACTATGATAGATTTAGCTCTTCTGAGCAGTGCAGTGATCTGAGGCCATTCCAAAAGGCTCATGATGGGAAATGCTATCCACATCCAGAGAATGAACTGTGGAGTCTGAGTGCTGATTGAAGCAGACTGCTTTCTCTTTTTTCTTTCTTATGGTTTTTCCCATTTGTTCTGATTCTTCTTTCACAGCATAACTAATGCAGAAACATATTTGATTGTACATGTGTAGCCGATATTATGCCATCTGAGGTGGGGAGGAGGAAATTTTAGAACTCAAAATCTTATAAAAGTGAATGTTGAAAACTAAAAAAAAATTGATTAATTTTTATTAAAAAGAAAGGGATGCAGAGCACGGGTCTAATCAGTCAGAGGGTGGGGTTAGTCAGAGAAGCTCTTCCTAAAGAAGGTAGAACTTGGAGGGAGATGGGGTATGTTTAGCCTTAAAGCGGAGACCCTGACCTTGTAGGAGCAGGAGTGGTAGGAAACAACGAACCTCACAGAAGGTGGCTTTTTTCCCCCGAGTAATCATACTTTGTGTAATGCTTCATAGAATGCACATTGGATCTCATTTTTGTTTTACCACAACTCTATGAGACAGGCCGAATAGCTGGTATTACCCTCTTTACAAATGAGAAAACTGAGGCCCACCAAGTTTAAGAGCCTCTTGCAACGTCACAAAGCCATCCAGTGGCACAGCATAATTTACATGTGATTGTACTTAAAGTATTCTTGTCTACTGCAGATAAATTGAAAGCCACATCTGAATCCCTACTATATATTACCTTTTATCTCTGTATAATTCTTTAATTTATTAAGTCCCAAACATTCAAGAACTTTAAAGAAAAATCTTGAGGCAACTCTTTGCAGCTTCACCTGCTAGTAAAAGAATTTTTAGTTAATAAGCCATCAAGCAATTTTATATTATACCCAAGTAGTACTTTTGACTATTTGAGAATTTAATTAGTCTCTGAAATTTGTTTTTTAAACCTTTCTTCTCTTAGTTTAGTAATTTGGTGAACAAGAGGCATTTTGATGCATTTTTGAACTACCAAAGCAAGTTTCATACATCATAATTCCATATATTGAATTAAGGGGTTTACTTACTGTAAGACCGGTAAAATTGATAATGTTGTTACAGTAATGGTCAGTACCCGTTTGACAACGGAAGCCCCTTGAGTCGGGTTGCTATGAGGCTATCAAATGTCCAACAAGTGCCTGAAACCAAAATGTAGTAAAAACTCAAACCGAATGCTTTTTAAAAATCATTTTTATGTCAGTAATAGCCATTTGTGAATCTTGTTTTATCTTTAGAACCTTTTGCCCAGAGTAGCAGCCAAACTTGATGTTGCCCCGATTTCTGACATCATTCAAATCAAGTCACCAGACACATTTGTGAGAACTATTTATGCAGGTGAGCATTCAGGAAAAGGTATTTGGTCACCATCCTTATTCTCTTTATATTTCAAAAGCAGCAATTAACTGAAAAATTGCATAAAGAACCAAATACAGAAATGTTTTCAAGTGGGTCACTATACAAATTTCTTTGGGGAACTGTTGTGCTTTCTGAATCTGCAAAAGGTAAAACATGAACTGGGGCATTTGAAAGTCATGGCCTGTGTCTGGCATGGAGGGGAGTCCAGTCTCTTAAAGTCTCTGCCTAGAGGTATAAGTGGTGGTGGCAGACTTTGAGGACAGAGCTGGGGGTATTTCCTCTCTGTCTGTTATGCAAGGACCAGCCATGGGAAGTCATAGTGGTTTCTCCCTGGCAAGGGACTGTGCCTGCATACAGAAGGAGTCAGGCACTACCTTTCCTCTTGTTTCCCAGTGGTGTGTCTGGATTGAATTGCTCATGTTCAAGTATTACCCCAGCAAATAGTACTGATTCAGAAATGTGACTTAATTTTTTTTAAAATTACGTTTTTGTCTTAACTCTTTGAGAACTATAGCATTGTGGTTTTGCTTTAGAGGCCTGATTTCAGTCCTTTTTGTAATCTAGTAGCAGCTGAAGCCTGGATCACATATGGTCATGTGTTTACTTATTATCCTTGCTGTGACAACATTTAAGTTCCTAGTCTTTCCACTTTAATACTATACCTAATCTGTGGTTTCTTTTGTGTCCCACCCACACCCCTTCTTAACAGAGAGCTTAATTATTGGATGGGTCATTCCCCTTTCCCTGTTCTGAAATACATTGCCCACTGGCCATCTCTTAGGTGATTCAGATGAACTTCTCCATGTCTTGGCCTCAGTCTATACATTCTGTTACTGGGATCACACCTTTCTTGGTCCTTTAGCTCAGTAGTATCATCCAGAACTTGGCTTTTTGTTGTGTCTTTGGAGAACCAAGGGCCATCTCCATGCTGTGAACAGGTATCCTCTGCCTGCCAAGGCACTGACCTCAGGGTGGAAAAGCAGACAACCTTCTTCCCTTCCCTGTTTAAGTCATAAGCCTTTTTTTGAGGAGGGGAGGGAAATGTGTCCTTTGCCTGCTTTTCATTTATTCCAAGGTGCAACCACTGCTGCTGTTAGCAGCCCAAGAACTTTGTCCGTAAGTCTTCATGACTGACTTCTTCCATTCTAGGGAAAGTCTGTTGGGCAGTGGCTGTATCTTCTGCCCTTTACTTGGGCCACCTGCTTTTCAGAGACAGTGCATCTTCTATAGATGGGAAGGACTGGACGCAGGATTTGGAGATGTCATGTGGGCCAGCACAGCATTGTGTCCTTGTTATTTCCATCCATGCTTCTCTAGCTCCCATTTCCATTAAGAAATTCATTTCAGTATCTCCTGTGTCGATTGATCCATCCCTCAATATATTCTGGTCTCTTGTGGTGCAGGGAAAGCACTGGACTTTTGTTCTTTCTGATTAAAGTTATGTGTTTCTTTACAAATGGTCAGTTCTCAAAACTTAGACCTTTCATCTTCAGTAATGCTCAGGGGAAACAGTAGTTGTAGGTTAGTTCCTTCTTAATGTGATGTAGTTAATCTATAGGAAACCTTTCAAGTACTTTAGAAAGGGGGCACCTGAGCATTTCTTAGATGTCACCTTGTTTCCATGATCATGTGATATGTTTCTTCTTTTAGCACAAATATAGCATTGTGGTCATTGTAAATTTGTTGCAGTTTGTTATTGAATTATAGTCTATAAAACCTCTATCTGCTTTGAAAGCTAGCTTTCTTTGTAATACTTTTGGACAAAAGCCCACCCTGAATATTTTCCTGTTTTGTCCCCAAGACATGGTTTCTGAGCCTTACTAAATACTAATATTTGACATCCCTTTGTACCATTACCTTTAAGAAGATTTATTTGTAGATGTGAATTCTGCTTGTTTTAGGGAATGCCATCTGTACCGTGAAGTGTGAGGAGAAAGTCAAGGTGTTCTCTGTTCGAGGGACTGCATTTGAGGCAGCGGCCATGAGTGGGGGGAATGCCAGCACGGAGAACGGTGGGTATCGGGTTTTTGTTTGATGGGCTTCGGCCAGGGGAGACACAAATGAGAGACTGTATTGGGATCAGGGGTGGCCTCCCAGTCAGTTGTCACAGGCATTTCCTTCATGCCTTGGAAGGCTTATCCAAGTGGCCTTTTGAGATAAATGTTACATGTATGAATAATAAGCATTACACTTACCTACTACCCAAGATAGTTTTGTCCTGGGGGAGGTGGGATAAGATCCAAGTTTGAGTGGATAGAGAGGGAAGTGGGAGAAGGAAATGCTGTGGAGGCTCGTCTTCTGTATTGATGCTACATTGCCTTTCTCTCACCATTTATTAATCATTTCCATCATGTAAGGACCTTGATTATGCTAGAACGATGTGACCTGAAACTCAACAAAAATCTCATTGAGGACTCATTAATCTTTAGCTGTGTCAGACTATAGTGTGTACATTTCTCTTATTAAAGTCACATAGGCATATCCCTGGTAAGATCACCCTGAACAGTATCATTCAGCAGGACTGTTGCCAATACATTGTAACTAGACCCCACTACAAACTAAAGCTATGAAACCCTGATAAGGACATCATTCACCCTTTTAATACGTTTTAATAGAAGTGGTGTTGTGAAGATTCTGCTGATGATGTTGGTGTGGGGTGCGCTGATTGTTAGAGACTTTGATACAGGTGCAGAGATCCATAAGTAAGTAACTGTGTTTGTGTTGATGTGAGCAGCACCCAGTACCACACCAGTGGGGCTGTCAGAATGGCTTGAGCAGAAATTATCAAAAAGTGATCGGCCAGAACTGACTAGTGCGAAAGTGGTGGTGTCTGGTGGTAAGTAGAAGATTGTTATATATAATAAGTATTAAGAGTGATATACTGTCCTCTGAATTTATTCAGTATTTCTTTTAAGAGGGACAGAGGCAAGATGGGGGCCCTTTTTATTTATGAAGAAATTGAGGCATATTTGAGTGCAATAAATTATCAGTTTAACACAATTTGTGCCATTTGTTGCAAATCTTCATGAATGGCAGTAGGGGGAGCATGGTATAACTTCTGTTTCTGTAGCTTTATCTACTACTTGATGTATTTGTCTTACAGATTTCCATTTTGTAGCTGCAAAAGAAGGTTGGGTTTTATTCCGAAGACAGTAGTAATAGGAAGAGACCTCGTGTGGTCATTTGTCTAGCTCTCTGCTATGAGTCATGGCCATCCCATCTAAAAGAGGGGGCATCTGTCTTCTTGAAATTATCTCTAATCTGTATCCATTATGCCCTTCAAGTGTTTTTTCTCTCTTGGGTTTTTCTTTATGGGAACTCTTCCTTGCTTATGTTAAGTCAATTTCCGTGTTCTTTTTTTTTTTTTAAACTTCTCACTAAGAGATTGACACCACTGATCAGGTATGATCAGTGTATATATGTATATAGAGACATTTGTCAGACTCCTTGTAACATTATCTTAGACCAGGCAAAATGTCCTGCCTCTTAGTCTTTCTTCATGTTTTTCCCATCTTGCATCTAGTTCTTCCTCATCCTTTTATAAATGCCACGTACCAAACTGCCCACATCATTCTGATGAGGACCCTGATACTTCTTGCCTTTGACAGGCAGGTCACACTCACTATTATCCCCTATGTCTCTGGGTAACTGTGTTCTGCTAGATTGGTGCCCATTCAACCCAGAAATATGTGTGTCCATCAGGAAAAAAACAAAATTAGGCCATGCTGGGGAGGTTAGTGTTCTGTAGCAAATGATGAGGAACATTGGGAAAGGCAGAATTCAGGATTCTAAAGTGTTGTGAATGGTTCTTTACCACATTGTAAACTTGATTGTAATAATAGCACAACAGTTTGCTTCACTGAGAAACATTTAAGACAAGCTTGTGTTCTGGGCTTATATTCTGCTTTGTTCTTTTACAAGGACGTGGTTTGAAGAGTGGGGAGAACTTTCAGCTGTTATATGACTTGGCCGATCAGCTCCATGCTGCAGGTAAAGGGCTTTCATTTGGTGGGTGAAACATTTCCTTTTGAGGGATAGTTTCCTTTATCTATATTCATACTAACAAGTTCTAATGTATTCATGGTGAAAATCACTCTGGCATTGGTGTTATACATCATAGACTTAGTGGTAGAACCGGCCTTGGAATCTGCTCCAGTCTTGTCATTTTACAGGGAAGGAAATGGAGATCTGGTCGATTTACTCAAGATCCTGTGGGTAGTGAGTTGCCATACCTCCTTTCTCAAGGCTTGGATGTAAGGCCTAGTTCTGCTCTTCTCGCCCTGTGTGTGTCAGTTAAACTTTTCTCTTCTAACTTTGCTCAAATGTAAAACAGTTGAGTTGGATCAGATTGGTGCAGTCAGTGAGTCTATGATTAAATGACACTCAGTATCTGTCAGGTGCTTTGTAACCGTGAAGTGTCGTTTGTTCTGATTGTGGAGTCGTTCTGCTTTCCTGTGGTTTCCAGCTCTTTTCTCGGAAGTCATCATCCATTTGTTTCCCTCTTGAATAGTGAAGTACTGAGTGCAGCCTTTATGTGACCATTTTATACTTGCAAAGTACTTTTCTTAGTTTATTTAATTTTGGTAAAACTTCATTGATCACTTCAAACTGTAGAATCAATAGCTTATCTCTTGCTAGTGTCCTGATTCAGTTTCTTATGTAAACAGATTTTTTTTTTTTAAGAAAATGGGGAGAGAGCTGTTGTTAAAAGTATATTGGAAGTCTTGGGGAGGGAACCCTGTAAATTAAAAATCAGGCCTTTTTTTTTACTGGTTCACTTTTTTTAAATGTTAGATAACACCTTTTAACAAAGGTGATGGTTAACTTAAAAGGGGAATTGTATTATTTAGGTACTTGGATCCCTACCCTAACCAACACGTCCATCTCTACCTTCTTATCCTGTCTGATTCTTGTCCGTGTTCTTCCCTAAATTAGTCCTTCACGGAGCATCTCTCTTCTGGGTCTTCTAATAGTCTTTGGATAGTAGCGCAGGATGTGGGCTGTCCAGCTTCCCTGCCTCACTTTTCTGGTTATATATGCCTTTGTTGTCCTAGTGACCTCTCCCTGCACTGCTGACATGTAGTATAGCCTGCTTACCCTCACTCTGGGATTCTTCCCTGGGTTACCATAATTCATAGCCATACCGTGTCACAGGGAGATGATTAATGTTTTGTATTGAGGAGTAAGTAGGGAGCATTGAAGGTATTGTACAGCTCTCCAGATTCCCTTTGAGGCCCAGCTTTGGATGGTTGTTTTTTCCAGGCTTTGTTTGACACTTTTAACAGAAGTTCTTTTCCCATTAAATACCATCTCTCCATCTACAGCAAAGCTGCAGGCCACAGGAGACCTATCCAACTCCCACATGTAAACAAATCTAATTAAAATGTAATGGAGAAATAGTTAATAAAATAAATAAAACTACAATAAAGCAGAGAAAACGGCATTCATATTTTTCTAAGTCTACTTGCAGCCCGCAGGGATCCACTTCTGTTTGAGTTCGACACCCCTGCTCTATGGCACCCATCCAAAACAGATGTAGTAATGGGCTCTCGCAGTAAGCACCTAGCTGCATGCCCTAGTTTGGGCACTGTGCAGTTTTCATCCACTTGATGTTCTTGTGTGGGTGGCTGGGCCTGCTTCTTTAAGTGGTTGTAGATCGCATTGAAGAGGCCCTGTGGTGGCCCTGGACTTGATAGAATCAGAACAGTGTCGTTTTTAAACAGCTTATTACTCCATCTTGATTTTGATTTTTAATTAAAAAAACACTCTATTTTTTTCTTTAGTTTCTTAAGCAGGAGACCATGCAGATAGGTTTGTGAAGAAGGACACAAAGGCATAGTCCTTGTCTTTGAGGAGCCTGTTGTCCATTGGGGAGAGTGAGGCATCAATCCAGATAGTGACAGAGAACAGAGTATGCCTTAGGGGCCTGGCTGGAGAGGGAGGTTTCTTGGAGAAGGCAACCTTCTCTGATGCACTTGCCATGTGATAGCCGTTCCATGAGGGCAGGTCTAAATGCTGAGTCTCCTTCAGCACCTAGCGCTGTGGTCTGCCCACAGTGGGAAATGAACTGATGTCTGTGTAGTTAATTTGTACTGTTCCTTGAACTTTAGGCAGGGTTTTTATAGGAGAGGGAAGAGAGCATTTTAGATGGAGAGAGTTGTATTAATAAAGATGAAGGTTGAGGATTGAGGCAGAGTCCAGAGCCTTTTCAGGAAGTGGTTTCATTTGGCTGGAGGTAGGGAGTGCAAAGGGGGCAAGAAGGGCAGAGCGAGAATACCCAGGAGCCCTGGTCTCAGAAGGGAGTGTGTGCCTATTACAAATTTCTTTTTTGTAAGGCAAGCATAGCCATTTGAGCCTGATTTCTGTCTCCCATATAACGCCTAAAACCCTTGGTATAAAGTATAGGGCTTTCCTAATGATCTGTTCCTTAAATGCCTTAATACTTAGTATCCTCATGTCTTAATCAGTAGCGTGAAATTCTTTTAAAAGTTAGGTCTTTAAAAAGGAGTTTGCAAATATGGGTCCGCCCTTTCGGTCCTCATTGATGACAGACTGGGCAACAGAATTTGAAAAAAAACAGTATCTTTTTTCCTTTTGTAGTTGGTGCTTCTCGTGCTGCTGTTGATGCTGGCTTTGTACCCAATGACTTGCAAGTTGGACAAACGGGGAAAATTGTAGCACCAGTGAGTATTGCAGTAAAGCATGTTGTGCAGCTTTGCGAAGAATGGAATCTTATGCATTGACTAAAGAAAGTCATGTCCCTTGATTGGCTTCAAGTTTCAGAACCAAGCATCTGACTTAAATGAGTTTAATGTTCCCCAGGGGGCAGGGAGGTGACACCATCGTGCCTGGGGTACCAGGCCTGGAGTCAGGAAGACTTCTCCTGAGTTCAAATCTGGCCTCAGACACTTTCTAGCTGCGTGATCCTGGGCAAGTCACTTCACCCTGTTTGCCTCAGTTTCCTCATCTATAAGATGAACTGGAGAAGGAAATGGCAGACTGTACCAGTCTTTGCCAAGAAAACCCCAAGTGGGATTACAAAGAGTTGAAAATGACTGAAAAAGCAATTGAACCACAAAAATAACAGGTTCCCCATCTGTGGAATGAGAGGGTTAGGCTGGAAGATTTTGAGGGGTACTTTCTGAATCTAACATGGGAGAGAAGGTCATTGTGATGCTCATTGTGGAGGTAAAGCTGATATGTGGAGATAGTGTTAATCATCTGCTGTGAAAAATGTGTGTCTCTCACACACACACACACACACACACACACACACACACACACTTTCTGCATGCTATGCCTCATTGTGAGGTAGAGCTGAAGAGATAGGCCAACAGATGACAATGTGGCCCCAGTAGCTCCCAGACTGCCCTTCTGAGCTAGGGGGAACAGAACAGTGAAGAAGTGATTATTCAGTGCTTCCTCTGGGACCCCTCCGGGTCCTCTGCTGAGTGCCAGGAATACAGACACTAGCTCAGATATAGTCCTGACCTCAGGGAGCTTGCATCATGTGATGGAAGACAAGATGTAAGTAGAGCTAGAGGGAGAAGGTGGGCTGGGACATCATTTGGAAATAACCGAGAAGTGATGAGGAGGCTTGCTTGTGGGCAAGCTCACCTGTCAGAGTTTCCATGGTAGAGTTCCGTGTTGTGGTGGGAGGGGGAGAAGGCTGATGAGGATGAAGACTGGAATGGAGGAGAGGACAGTCTTTGTAAAAAGGTCTGTGTCAGGGAAAGCACATGACCCTGAGGTGTACTGCTTACATCTGTTCTGCATTGTGTGTGTCTCATCCAGAGTCAGAAAGGCATTCGGGCAAGGAGGTCACCTTTACAAACATTAACTGCCTACTCTATGCCAAACACTGGTAACCCCACTGCTCGCCCTGGACCAAATAGTCCTTCCCATTTTGGAGTTTATATTCTGCTGGAGATCTGTGTAAGGGGAGAGAGCAGCATCTGGGAGGCTGTGGGAAAACTGCAGAGCTTTCTGAGTGAGAGAAGAGGAGGGCGTGGCATGGGCAGTGGCGGATGAGCTGGGGCTGGAATGTAGAATGGGCTGTGCTGGAAAGCCAAGTAATGGGAATAGACTTCTGCCTAGGACCGGTTGGTGGGAGAGGAGATGACAGCAATTACTGAACTATTTTGTTCAGTAAACATTTATTAAGTGCCCACCATGTGCCAGGCACCTAGCTAAGTTCTGGGGACACAAACAGAGATAAGTTACCTACCCTTAGGAGCTCACAATCTAATTGTGAGGGGGAGAGGGAGGCAACAAAAGGACAGATACAAACTATTTACAGAATAAATAGCAAATAATTAACAGAGGGAATGCACTAAAATTAAAAAGGTTTGGGAAAGGCTTCCTTTGGAAGGTGAAATTTTAGTTTGGACATAAAGGAAGCCAGGGAGGCCAGGAATCAGAGTGGAGGACATGGGGAACAGCCAGAGACAATGGCCAGAGCCAAGAGGTGGGAGTGCATGGTTTGTGGAACAGCCAGGAGGTCTCTATCACTGGATTGAATAGTGTGAGTGTGAGAGTGTGTGTGTGTGTGTGTAAATAACATGGAATCCATGTAGGAGGGGACAGGTTGTGAAGTACTTCTCACACCAAAGAAAAGATTTTGTATTTGATCCTAGAGGCAATGGGGAAATCAAATGGAAAGTGCCCCAAACCAAATTGTGTTGGAAAAAGGCTGATTATGAAAATAGCCTGAGGTAACCTGGTTTCCTCTATAGAAACTGAATTCAAAGGACCATTAAGAGGACTGAGATTAAAAGGCATGGACATGAAAGTCCTGTGTTCAAAGTTGAAAAGTTCAAAGTTCATTTTTAGTTGCAATTGAGTTATTTACTCTGAACTGAGAAAAGTGGGAGGTAGTGAGGGTGACATTTTCTCTTTGTGTCTTATTAGAAGCAAATGTCCTATATTCAGCTTTGTTTCCAGACTCTTATAAATACAGATGTGATTTTTTTCCCTACACTTCATAACTTTGAAAGATGTGTGATCTTGTCTGTGGGTGCTCTTGTCACTCAGGTGTTTCACATCCCTCTTGTGTTTCTTGAGCTTTCATGGACAAAATTCTCATCTGGTGGTTACTGTTCTATTAATGAACTTCTCTGGATTTAGCAAGGCCCCAGGATAATAGGCTTAGAGCTGGAGACCTCTTCACTTGTAGAAGAGGAGTGGAAAGCCCAAAGAAGTGAGTCACATAGGGATGTCTGTGCCTGGGTTGGGCGATCACCAGCCCTGTTTTTGCTTGTTGACACCCATCAAAAGTTAGTGCTCCTTTTGGCCTCACCTTTGAGATCCCATGGTCCCCTTTGTGCCTCAGAGAGCTTTTAGGAGAGGTTCTTTGTCATAATTTTTCAGACTTAGGAAATATTTTAAATGTTCAAAGATTTTAATATTTTAGTAAAAGACTAACTTTTTCAGTACAACCAACTTAAATTTGCTTAGAGTAACGATTTACATTTAAGTTAATCAATTTCAATGCATAGAAGATTACAACAGTTTTTTAGTCCCTCTTAGGGGTTCTTAATGTAGTGTCTGTCAACTTGTTTTTTTAAAAAATATTTTAGTAACTGTATTTGAGTATCAAAAATTGTATTTGAATATCATTGTTTTCTTTTTTGATCCTATATATTTAATGCCTCTTAAAGAACTTTTCTGAAAAGGGATCCATAGTTTTCCCTAGACCATCAGAGGGGTTTGTGACACAAAATAAATTAAGAATTACTGCTCTGTGTCTTCATTAGGATTCTTTTCACTCTTGTTCACTTTGACTCTTATGATTATAATGAATATGTGTTCTATTCTTTTGATTCTGCTTTTTTTACTTGTGTGATTTCATATAAATCTTTCCTGATTTTTTTGATATGCTTTACACCTGTCCTATTTATTTCATTGTCTTGTCATACTGTACCTCATTTTGTTAGACAAAAATTTTTGTTGTACATCTAGATTGCTTCTAGTGTTTCGCAGTTTATATATATATATAAATGCAATCTTCCTATGAAAATCTTTGTACAGATAATTTTATTTTTCCAAATGCTTTGTTTGTATATTTCCAACAATGGACTTACTTCCCAAGGGCATGGTGGATTTTTTTTCCCTGTATATTGCAGATTACTCTTCAAAAACTTTATATATGTTTGCATTTCTTATACCAGTGGGTGTGTGTGTCTGTTTCTTTGCAAACTCACCACTTTGAGTTTTGCCCTTTGAATTTTTTCCCAATTTGATGAGTCTGAGGTGTTATCTCAGAATTGTTTTAACTTGAGTCTCTCATTTTAAGTGAGGTGGAACAGTTAAAATGCTAAAACCTTTGAAAACATATTTTAAAATGACCCAAAATCTGGAAGTCTTAGAGTTCATCTAATCAGATGTCCCACGGCTTCTCTGTCAGATGGTCATCCAACATCTATTTGAAGGTATCCAGTGACAGGGAATTCACTACTTAGTGAGAAAGTCTAGTATGTTTAAGGACAACTCTGTTTTTCAGGCATTCTTTCTTACATTAAGCTAAAATCACCATCCCTCTAGCTTTTATACATTACTCTATATCTAGTCCCCATCCCAAGGGACAGCCCTTCAGATATTTGAAGTTACCTCCTTACACATTTCTACTCCCAACCTCTTTTCTTCTATTGGAAACTAATCCCTCATTCATTTTCCAGCTCTTCAGATATTTGTAGTTATCTATAGTTTACCCTCCTCCCCCACACGTACATCTTTTTTCTTTAGTTTTCTCTAGGAAACTGAGGCCACTCAGTTGACCTACTTAGAATCATGAGCCAATGAGAAGAACTTGGATTTGAACCCAAGGCACCCACCCAACTCTAAATCCAGGGCTCCTTTCACTCTCTCAGAGTACCAGTGCCCTCTTTTAAAACATAATGTCCAGAAAGAATGTAGTGGCCCCAGTGGTGCCTCCCCAACAAAGCGATAAAGCTTTCCAGTGGAGCTGCTGACCTTCATTGATCTGAACACTTGGCTCTTGTTTCTTCATCTATACAAGGAGGGGGTTACACTGCTCCTTTCTAGCTCTGAATTTATCATAAATAAGGTCCTGTGGTTAATGCCACTTTAAGATTTCCAGTCCACTTTCTTACACATACGGTGCCTGCACTGGTAAATTGGCTGCGGAGGCTTCTAAACTGCTTTGCAATTGTTAGTGGGCACACCCTTCTTTACTGACCTGTTGTGCTATCTGAACCTTTTTTTTCCTTTCTCCATTTTAAGCTTAAAGCCCCTTTGATTAGACCATTCGATTTTATGTCAAACATATTCCTTTCATTTTCCTAAGTGACACTCTGTTCTTTCAGTCAGGAGCCCATTCTTTTAGTATTGTTTTTTTGTATTTTAATTTTTTTATTGACATGTTTTGTTTTCACATTAGAAAAATTTCCAGATTATTTTTACCCCTTTAGATAGCTCTTAGAAGAAACTAAAATAGTTAAGTAAAACTAGTGATACAGCAACCTCATCTGAAATTATCCACAACATTCTAATTAAAAAAAAAAATAAACAGAAATCTATTTTCTTTCACCCTGCATCACTGGAAAAAAAGAAAAACAAATTCCTTGTAAAATACGTATTGTCAAACAAAATAAATTTCTTCTTTGGCTCAATCCAATATTATATGTGTCTCATTGTATACCCTGAATCTCTTACCTCTAAATCAGGAAATATATATAGCATGTTTCATGGTTTGGAATCATGGGTGGTCATTTCACTGATTGTATTTCTCATAACTTTCACAGTTGTTTGACTTGATGGTGTTTTTCTTAATGTATACATTTTTCTTCTGATTCTATTTCACTTTTTATCAGTTTATTTTTTAGATACAATTTTATTTTATTTTCAATTCAAAATTTTCTCCCTTCTCCTCTCCCACCCATTGAGAAGGAAAGAAAAAAGAACCAAATTTCTGCATTAGTCATGTCCAAAAAAGAGAAAAAGGAAGAGAAGAAAATATGCTTCAGTCTGTACTGAGTCTATCTGTTCTGTATCTTTAGATGGCAGCTAACATGCTTTGTCATGAGTCCTTTGGAATCGTGGTGGGTCATTGTTTTGATCAGAATTATTAAGTCTTTCAGAGATGGTTATCTTTACAGTGATGTTATTGTATGAATCAACTCACTTCACTCTGCGTCAGTTTCATGCAAGTCTTTCCAGGTTTTTCTGAAACCATCCCCTTCATCATTTCTTATAGCACAATAGTATTGATATACCCTGACTTGTTCAGCCATTTCCCAGGTAATGTACATCCCCTGTTTCCATTTCTTCATCAGCACAAAAAGAGCTACAATAAATATTTTTGTACTTGTGGGTCCTTTTCCTCTTTCTTTGTCTGTTTGGTGTATAAACCTAGTAGTGGTATCGCCTGGCCAAAGGTCATTGTCAAGGGGTGGGGTTATCACTTGGCCACAGATCATTAACTTTTTGGAATTAGTTCCAGATTGCTTTCCAGAATGGTTAGATTACTTCATAGCTTCACCAGCAGTGCACTGGTGTACCTAATTTCCCACATCCTCTCCAGCATTTATCATTTTCCTTTTTTTGAGATCTTTACCAATCTTATGGGTGTGAGATGGTACCTCAGAGCTGTTTTAATTTGAATTTTTAAATTATTAGTGATTTAGAGAATTTTTTTCACATGGCTGTTGATAGCTTGGATTTCTTCCTCTGAGAACTACCTGTCCATATCCTTTGATCATTTACAAATTGAAAAATGACTCTTTTTCTTGTAAATTTGATTCAGTTCTCTATATATCTTAGAAATAAAACTTTTATCAGAAAAACTTGTTGCAAAGACCCACCCCCAGTTTCCTGTTTTTATTTTAATTTTAGCTGCATTGGTTTTGTTTGTGCAGAAAATTTTATATAACTAGAATTATTCATATTGCCTTCTGTGAACCTCTCTGTCTTGTTTGGTACATGTTGTATTTTAAGCCATGAAGCAGAAAACATCTTAAAGGCTTTCTACCTCTCTAACTAATCACCCCCTATCTCCCTTTTTCTCTTTCTGAGTTGTGCCCTTTAATTAGAAAAGGTATAAGGGGAGCCACCCCTTCCCCTGATCTGAATCAGAAATCATGGAGATGTGGGTTCAGGGATCTTAGGGCAGTTCCTGTACTTCCCTGCCCCAGTTTCCCCATTTCTAAAATGAAGTCTGACATTCTGTAATTGTAAATGTAAACATGACAATATTATTGAATTACTAGAGGTAAATTTCATTATGATAGTATAATTGGTTTTAAAAGTGGGTAAGACAGGTCTTAAGAAAGGTACTGAGTCAAGTACTTTGTAAGGTTCTAGGATATTGGAAAGTTGCCAGTTCAGGAACTGGTCTAAATTCAGAGAGGGGCATTGGCAAAGGGTTGGACTTCAGGAGATGCCAGCATCTCGTTGAACTGTATCCTGAGTATGGAGTAAAGCCTGTGATCAGCATGGGGATGTGGGGAGGAGAAGATGGATTGGAGGAGTCTTGGTGTAGTGAGTGGTGCTTGAGTTGGACTTTAGGAAGTAACCTGAGCAAGTCATTGAGAAGGGAGAGCACAGGTCATGCCCAGAGAGCACTGTAAGATATGCCAAATTGTAGGAGGCCTTGAATGCCAGATCAAGATATCTGAACTTTACTGGAAAGGCAGTGGGGGCCATTAAAGAGTTTTGAGCATCTCTTTTCACTACTTTCTCCTCTGTCTCTTTCTTTCTCTCCCCCCCCTTCTTCTCTCCCCTTCTTTCCCTCTCTCTCCCTCACTTCCCTTTTCTCATCTCCCCTCCCACTTTTTCTTTGCCTCTCAGAGCAACTTGGAAGCCCTCTTAGGAGCACATTTGTATGAATCATTGGTGGCAAAGAAGGGTTGTTCTCCAACCCAGCTCAGATTTCTACAATGTTGTGAAGGTTACAGAGTGTTTTTCTCTTAATAAATCTGTGAAATACACAGTATACATTTTATCTCCATTTTTCAGATGAAGAAAGTGATTGATGCTGTAGTAGGAGAGGTGCCAACAGTCCTCCAGATTTCAGGTGGTGAAGCTGCGTCTCACAGATGAGCACTTCTGTTCTGTCATGTTGCCTCGATCTAGGATGGTAGAATAGGGAGAAGAGAGGATGGAAGCAATGTTCTTCTATAGCAAGAGTCCACAGGAAATGTGGTGAGGGAGGTCGTGAGAAAAAGGGATGCAATAAAGAGGACATTCAGGTTTCAGACACCAAAGTTTTGAACATGGGATCTTGGAAAAATTAGTGCTCAGAAGGAGGGGCCAGTGTAGGGGACAGATAAAAAGATAAGGTGAGTTTGGGACCTCTGGATCTGTTGGTTTGTTGCTCATAGGTTCTTCTCCTCACTTAATAAAGGTCTCAAACAAAACTGAGCATACCCTAGCTGCCTGACACCTTGGTGTGGATGACTACTTCCCAGGGTCTTCCAAACTGTAATCCGTTCTTTTGTTCCCCTCTATCCAAATGTTTCCAATCATATGACTAATCCAAGTAAGAATGTATGAAGTACTACTAAAGATGTCAAAAGAAATTACTGAAATACCTTTACTCGATTTAAAAATCGTGTAATTATCAGAAAGGGAATCATTCTCGCATATTCCCTCGACTTCTATTTTTTTATTAATTCTCATTTTCAGCTATCCTCTTATTTGTTTTTATAGGTTCCCTACTATTTAGTAATCATTGTTAAAATCTTTTAAATACTTAGGCTGTTTTCTTATGTTCTTTTAGCCCTTTCCCCTGCTCAGCACACAGATCTTGTTAACTTTAGACTCATCAAAACTAGCTGCTAATTGCTGTTATCATTTGCCTGGTTTTTCAGACTGTGCTTATCTATATTTCCTTATTTTTCTCTTTCTCCCTTAGTGCTAGTTATCCTGCCTCCCTATTCTGATTTCCCAGCTATTCATGCCTATATCAAGACTAAGTTTGGGTGCTGATTGCAACCTCTTTCTGCCTTCATGCACGGTTTAATGAGTTGGAGTGGCCCCAGATGCTTATCACTTGGCTTCCCCACCCTCTGTTGGTGAACCTCTTTGACTGGGCCCTTGGGTGGCAGTACCTGTGGGGCTGTGTGCTCCTCTGGCATCACTGTGGAGATTCCTGAATTGTGCTTATTTTATGATGAGGTGCTAGAGGAAGACTTCATTGGAGGTCCTGTAATCAACCCCTTGGTGAAATGGATTCTCACACCTACTGCCCATCCATGTTGGGGATTGTGTTACCTTACTCGATATTGTGGGTGTTTTAGTAACAGAGCAGCAGGTGCCTCTGTAACCATGAGAAGAGGCAACCACATGGCAGTTGGCTGACCAGATGGAGGAGCAGCACTGGGGAAATCAACTGAACGAAGAAATTTGTTTTCTGAGTATCTCTTTTGGAAATTCATTCAGGTTGAAAAGTGTCCGCAGGAGCAAACTTTGTGAAGCTGTTTGTGTGCAGCTGGGACTGAATTTACAGACCACCTTTCTCTGACTTGCTAAAAAGCTGGAGATTGACAAACCCTTTCATACTGCATTATCCAGTTTGGCTTTTAACTCCAGGAGAACTGTGTTCGCAAATTGATGCTCTGTTCCTCTGGGGTTGGTGCAGAAGCATTAAATTGTACTAAAATATTCATATGTGAGTGCATTTAGCTGAAAGCAATTGATGTTCCCATTCCCAGGGGAGCAAAGAGAAATGCTGTATGGACCTGCACTCTGGCAAACACCCTAAGCATGCTTCTTGAGGGTAATTACATGGCCTGAATGATCAAAGCTCACACAGGGAAACTTACAGCTCGAAAGGGTCAGAAGGATGTAAAGAATCCAGTATGTGTGTGTGTGTGTGTGTATGTATGTGTGTGTGTGTGTGTGTGCATGTGTGTGTGTGCACACGTGTGTGAATTGCTGCCAAGGCAAATGGTGCTGTTCAGCTGGTGACTGAGTAAATTGGGATCTTAGAGCAGTTTTCCCAGAGTGGGCCTATTGCCAGCCATGTTTTCTTGGGATAATTTTCACTAAAAGTTGATTTCAGAGTACTTGTTCACTATGATTGAGGTTCTTCCACTGACGTCTTATTACATAAAGTTAGAATTTTTAGCCACTGAGAAAGACGTCTTATTGAACTCTTTCTACATAAATATTCTAGCGTTTAAAAGCATGCCACTAATATGATGATAAATTGACATGTCATGTAGATTATCAATGCAATTTAAAAGTTGGCATGGAAAATCATTAGTGGACAACATATTGGGATAATAACAATTGAGATAATAGATAACCCTGGGTTACTTGTGAAGGACACACAATGCCCCAAATGCGCTCCCCCCACCCCATGCATGTCTAGCCCTTTTGTGACAGGCCTTTTTTTGCAGCTATAATTTACTGTCTCATGCATGGCTTCAGGTGTATTAAATAGGCATCTGTCATAGGCATATTGTTATTAAGTAACATGAGAGTCTTAGGAGATCCAGTGTTTAGTCAATGAATAATTGGTAGCTTAGCATGTGTAATTGGAAACATTTAGCCCAGGACTGAGAATGATACCAAGGTGGTAAGGAACATCTCAGGAACCTCATTTACTGCCTCTTAACCCTGGTCTGAAAAAGGAATTTGAAAAATGATTTGGGAAGAGTCTACCCCTTTGTCTTGTGACCTGATGGCTTTGAAGGCTGTCAGAACTTGGCCTTAAGTAGAATGAAAGTCAACTTGGTTTGACAGGAGGGAAGGAGTTTCTTATAAGTGTTAGATTCTCTCATAGTTTCAATCTGACCCTAAATTTAAGCAGTTTCCATGGGTTTTTAAGGAGACTGAAGAGCTTGGGCTGAACCTCAGAGCTCAAGTGGCGTTTTGGCTCTCAGACCCTCCTTTGGTCTGAGATTTATTTATCTATTAATTTTAGATTAAATATGTAGAAGCTATTGGAGAGAGAAGCGTGCCTTCTGTAGTTTGGGGGAAGGGAAACATTAAGGGGTCTGGGAGGTAGGTAACCTGACTTCTGGGCTTGGCTCCATCACTGTTTGACTGAGTGACTCCCTTCTGGTCATAAGTGGCATCCTCTGTAAAATGAGGGTTTGGATGAATGTTGGAAACTCCTTGTAGCTTTCCTAGCTACTTTGTTAAATCCCAAAGTAGAAATGGGAACTTTCTCTGTCAGTCACCGTTCATCCAGGCCCCTTGCTTTGAAACTTTATCTATGCTTCTTAAAATGTAAGTAAGGCCTTGGAAGAGCCTGAACTGTACTTGTTTTTCTGCAGGGCAGTTAATCTCTAAATTAATCTTTCTAAATCAGTTTTATAAATACTCATTTTAATTGGACACTTGCATTTCCATAGATGCCTTTTTCCCCTTGTAGTTTCACTTAAAAGATGTTTCTTCTAAGCGGAAAAATCTGTGAGCCAGACAAAAACAAGTAGTTAAATGGATAAATGCAGAAAAGAGTTTAAAGACTAGCTAAAGTTGTGTATTATTTGAAAAATGCTTTCTTTATAAAGAGATTTCAGAATATGAATAACCCTTCAAAACTGAGATTTGTAGCTGAAATACTCTCAGGTGTTTAGCTAAAATCTGCCTCTTCTTCCTTTGGTTTACTATATTGATATTATGAATGGTAGCTCCCATTTTTAAAGTTCTTTTATATTTGTGTCCCTTAGTCATTACAGCCTTTTGAGCCAAGGGATGTTGCTGCTTTGTAAAAGGAGACTCCTGAGACTCAGAGATGATGTGGAGTATCTAAAGTTGATGTCAGATCTGGAGCTAGAAACCCCAGCTTTGCTGATTCCCAGACTGAGGAATGGAGTGGTCTTTCATCTTCTCCAGATACTTGCACCCCCCAAGGGGTCAGGAAACAATTTCCATGTCCAGTCCTGTGCTCTAAGATATTGGAGGGCACAAGTAGTATCTTTAATCTTAATCTTCGTGCTTGAGCAATTGAGCAATCCGGTGCAGAGAATGACAGGTTCACCTGTAGTAGGTGACAGTCTATCCCTAAATTAGTTGTGAGAAAGCTGGTTGTTTTCATTTTGTTGAATTGGCAAGGATAAAGTGAATGTTTAAAAGGTTCTTTGAAATCTTCGAACAGATAATGTCAAGGAAAACTGGGGATGCTGGACAAGTTAAAAAATGAGGTCTAGGTAGCTTCCTCTCAGAGACCTGCCTGGTCAGGTCTTCAAATTTTAAAGCAATAAAATTCCTTATCTAATTACTATAAAGATTTTATGGTTTGTTGACCATTCAACTCGTATAAAAGCCATTTCTCTCTCACCTGCTTCCCTCCCTTGTCCTATGGGATTAGGTTTAAAACTGGAAGATGCTGTAGAAGTCTAGTTTAACTTGTTGATTCTACAGTCAGCAAATGGAATTCAACACATATTTAATATGAGCTAAAACTATGGAGAAACTGAGGTGTATACTGAGAGGAAGTGACTTGCTCAAGGTCACATAGACTTGTTTGCCATCACCTGTGAGCAAGTATCTCTGTTCCATGTAGTAGTTTTCATGCCTACCTGTAAATCCTATTTAGCAAGAGAGCTGAGTAATAACTATGTAGATGGATTTATCCAAAGGCTCTGGTTTAATCCATCTTTACGTTAAAAAGGAACCTAATTCTCTCAGTCTTTGATGAAAAGAAATGGACCTTTGATGGAAATGGTGTTTGTCTTATAATTTTGTAGTAGTATGTATATAATTCAGTAGTAGCAGCAACAGCAGCAGCAGCAGCTGTGATCTCAAGGCAGCCCGGCAGACTTCTGGAGTCAGGAAAAAGAGGCTTCAGAACTCACCTCAGATATCACCCTGGGCAAACCATGTCACATCTGTGTGTTTAGGTTCTTGCCCAGGACTTCCTGTGGTCGCTAGAATAGTTGACTAACTGAGTAACTTTTGAGTACTTGGTTGTTCTTGTACTTGGTTTTTGTATGTTTGTAGATTTAAATAGTACTTTTTTTTTTCTGTGAAACTCACCCAGGATTGGAAGAGTGGGAGAAGTTATTTAGTCTTTTGAGAGCCTTCTGAGTGGCATAGTACACAGAGTACTGGGCCTAGAGACAGGGAGACTCATATTCCTGAGTTCAAATCTGGCCTCAGACATTTCCTAGCAGTGTGACCTTGGACATGCCAACTTAGTGCTGTTTGCCTCAGTTCCCCATCTGTAAAATGAACTGGAGAAGGAAATGGCAAATCACTCCAGTATCTCTGCCAAGAAAACCTCATAACAGGTCAAGAAGTTGGACACAATTAAAAAATGACCGAAGAGGGGTGGCAGCTTGTCACATAGGAAAAGCCAAGTTATGGTGGTGCTTGGTGTTCAAGTCAGTTAAGGTTATTTGATCTTGGAGGGGAAGGACTGAGTTGGAGTTCCCCAGATTTCCAGAGAGAGACAGGAAGGGTTCTCTACAGAGGTATGTCTTTAGTATCACAGAATTAGCCAAGACTAGTCCTTGTATACCAAGGTGCCCTGGGGTATTGGCAATGGAGGTGACTCACTCTGAGCAGCAGTTAGCATCATGTGCACATTTGAGTGGGGAGAAAGGTCTGGAGGTTGGCCACTAACCAGTGATGACTCCTCTCATTATCAGTCTTCCTCCTCGCACTCTTGTTTGGAATCACTGCCTTCCTTCAATGCCAAGCCTCTGGCCAGGTAGTTGCAGCCAATTTTTTTTTTTTAGTAGAATACATCTGCTTTTTACAAAACAGGTGACCCTTTCAAAGTCATTCCAGGGAGGGAGTCTTAAGTAGAAACACTCAGTCCCTGATGGCGAGACTCTCACAGAGGTGAGACTTGGGGAACCTACATTAGTGGCATTCCTCACTGCCATGCCAGGAGTAAACAGCAGTAAATCTGCAGGGTGTGACCTTATGTTATCTGAATGATGGGGAGCTCAGAGTTAATATACATGTTGCAGTGAAGCATTTCTGGTAGACCTGGGGAAGAAGAATGATTCCTGAAAAATGGATTTTTTTCCATGTAATCTTGTTAGTATCTTGCTTTAAGAATTGTTAACACAGTTAAATGGGATGGAATAAAGTCCCAGCATCTTTGAATTGGAAAATGTCTCTCTGTGGTCATTTATTCCATCTCTTGCCTGAAGAGGAATCCCCACTACAGTCTTCCTCTTGGACCAGCCAGTGGTCATCCTGCCCCACAGAAAGCCTTCTACTGCTAAGAAACTACCATCGTGGCAGCAGCCTCTCTTTGGGGGCAGCATTCACCTGTTAGAATGTTTTTCTTGATCCCAGACTTCAAAATGCCCCCTTGCATCTCCCCAGTCTTCTTTCCAGGCTGAACTTCTTGCTTCTCTCCCTCAGTTGTTCTGGGGCATTTTTGGTGAGTCCCCTTTTCATAGTGGTTGACATCCTCCATATATGTTGCGCCTTGTAAAATGTGGTGTCAGCCAGAGCCAAATACAGTAAGATTTTCTGGACACTATGCTTCCATCAATGCAGAGGTTGAGTTTTAATGGTCATTGGTTGCAGAGAAGGTCTGACATCAGCCTCAGATTCTCTGTCCTGTCTCAGACTGGGCCTGCTGGATGACGCTGCCCCCAGTAAGAGTCAATAGGGCCAGCCACGTGCCTCATGAGGCAAGCTGAGCAGATATTATCATGACTTCTTTCAGGCTCAGAGAGATTGCCCAAGGTCAGACAGCTAGGAGGTCTCAGAGCCATGATTTATACCTGATTCTAAACGCAGTATTCTTTCAACTATACTGTACTTTTTCACATCTTTTAATTTGTCTGACTCTTGACTTAGGCTTCCCATTACACAACTTCATTCACATTCTTTCTTGTGATTTGGACTTTGGATTTTTTGTTCTGGGGTATGTGACTTCGTGTCCCCTCACTCTGGTCCTTAACTTTGCAGCCATGTTTCTGATTTAAGTGGTCTCATGGTTGCCTTTTGGTTCTGCCCTTGTTGTATGCCTGGATTGTTTCCTTAGATCCTTCTTATCTGGCCTTATTCAACTCAATTTCATCTTAACTAAGTCTGCCCTGCATGCAAGCCACCATCTTCTGGTTTTCGCCTTTTCTGCTTTGTCTTAGAACAAGTTGGCAGTCTTTGAGGGAGCTCCAAAGCACAGGGCAGAGTGACCAGCACTGTCATAAGCAGCCCCTAGTTGCTGCCTTTAAGACATGCTGGCAGTCCTGAGAGACCAGGGTGGGGTGTGGGTGTGAGTGTGTATGTATGGGAATGTGCGCGCACCCTTGTGCACGGGCAGGTGGGTGTAATTCTGTCCTAGTATCTGGAGTCTGGCTGCAAGGGAACTAGCTCATTCCCTCCTTCACCTTCCAGATAAAAACTGGATGAGAACTTAGCCATATGGGTTCAACAACTTGCCTTAGATCACTTGTAACAATTAGAATTGTAGAATTTAAAGCTCAATTTAGAGATCATATAGTCCCCAGGTCAGCCAGCTAACAAGGATTTTTTTTTACTCATTTAAATAAAGTTTGATTATTTTTTAAAATGCAAAAACCATTCTTATCTTGTATGCTGTACAGATATCATCAGCTTGCCGAATTTGGCCTTCCAGTCTCTCAATCTAGCTCAGTTTCTTTATAGAAAAAATTGTTTAAGACTCAGAGAGTTGAGATGATTTCCTAAAGCAGTGGGTGGCAGAGGCCACTTTGAGACTGTAGTTCTTGGTGCTTTTTCTGTTGTCTTCCTCTGACCAAGGTTATAACCATGGCACACCACCTTCAGAGGGATGCCAGCCCTTGCCTTAGTCTGGAGCCCCTCATGTTGGTTCGTGTAATCTCCCTTGGAGGTTCTTTGTATTGTCTTGGGACCTTAATATACACCTACCAGTCTTTTGATCTTCCAGGGTTCTCTAGACTAGCCTAGGAAAGCTCATTGTATCCTAGATTGAGAGCTGGAAGGGACCTTAGATACTGTCTCATCCAGGCCCCTTATTTTAACCAATGAAGAAACCGAATTTAGAGAGATAAGGGACTGACTGAAGATCAGAATTATAAGTGGTGGAGTTGGGATGTAACCTCCTGTCTTGTGATTCCAAAGCCCCTCTACTTTCCATGCCCACTCTCGCCCCAATCCTGCTTGAGGATTACACAGAGTAGCTCACTGGGGCTCCTTCCACAAAAGAAGGAACCTGAAAGAAGCCACATTTAGCCAATAGGGAAACTAGTGAGACTGGAACAGTGAGATGAAATATTTTCACAATATTAAGGTACGGCAGGCTTGCAGTAATTAGAAAATATAGTTGGGTTAATCTGTTTCACAGAGAGACTCATTCATTTATTTGTTGTGATAAATTATAGCATTTAACTCCTAACCTGGCTTTTGTCCTGGGCACACATATCATGTTTCAGTAGTAACAATTACTGTTTGAGGTCGTGCCGTTTTATTCCTCTCTGTAAAATAGTAGAACTCGTTTTAAGTTCTGCTAAAATCCCCGACTGGCCGTAATATTCTTCTGCCCATTATTTCTGAGCCCGTGGCCCAGGATCCTGAACTGTAATTATTTTTACTTTGGGAGTTGAAAGAAACTCGGTTTTTTTTTGTTTCTACCAAGAAAGAACATGGGGCTTCAAGTCAGAAGGCCCTTGCTAGGTGACTGGCCAAGCTCCTTCACCGCTCTCCATCTCCCCAGCTTCCTGTGGCATGTAAGCTTGCTTGTACAGCTTCTCTCCCTGGGCTCAAGGGAAAGCACCTTGGTGACTGTCATATGCAATCGGAGTATTCACTATTTGGTTAGTACATTGAATGCTGCTGTTTAATGACTTCCTCATCATATAGACTGGAAAGCAGGATAGTGTCATGAGTTGGCCCAGACTTGGTACAGACCAGATGTGGTTCTGTGTCCAGAAATGACTGCTGTGAATTTATACAGTAAACTTGGGCCACTTACAAATTCATGTGTCTTATTTCCATGGTATGTGGTTACCTCTGTAATGGTGTCACAACCTAGATGGCATTAATTCTTTGCCTTAGAAGGAGGAATGCATGTTCAGAGACTTTTGTTTATAAAGAAATTCATTTGCACATTTCAGACTAGCAGCAAAGGGAATAATCCTGTAATTATTGTCTGCATGTTCCTCTTTTCATAAGTTTTATAAAGCAAACTTTTAAAAAGTAATAGTAATAACTCCCCTTTTCTGTAGCAAGAATTGTCACCTCCGTTTAGAGCTCCGTCAAAATGAAACTTAGGAGAGGTGAAGTCCTTGTTAGTAGTCAGTAAGTTAGATGTTTATTAAACACCTGCTCTGTGCCAGGTACTATGCTAAGTGTTGGAGATAGAAAGGCCAAAGACAGTCCCTGCTCTTAAGGATCTCAGAGTCTAAGGCAGGAGATTACATGCAAAAAATCATGTACAGATGATATCCCGGATAAATGGAAAACCCTCCCCAGAGTGAAGGCACCAGGCTTCCTACAAGGTGGGATTTACGAACATCCCAGGAGGCAGAGATGGTCGTGACGCCCCCTGGCTTTGCCCAGCACACTGTGCTCTCCAAGCAGTCTCAGATTCGTTTCTCCCAAGATCTCCTCTACCCCACAGCAGCTCCTTAGACCAACTGGTAAGAATGAGCTCCAATTTTTAACTCCTAGGACACTAATGATACAGGAGAGGACAGTGATTAGAAGGAAAAGCTGTCATTGACTTGTTTGCCTTCTTTTAGCATTTCATATGTCATTGGGAGAGTTCAAAAGGCGCACAGTCTTCTGAGAGTTTTGTTTGAAAGAGGAATTCCTTTGGCTCTCTTGTGGCTCTCAAGAAGTTCAGTCATTTGTTTTATTCTTTCTACTTGCTCTCCCAGAGGTAGTGAATCTCCCCAGAGGTAGCTGGCCATCTCCCCTCTTAGGCTGTGCCTTTAGCTGACTTGCTAAACTTATGTTGCTGATTTTCCTTTTCAGTTCTCTGTCCCACTGAGCTTAAAACAATCTATAATTGATCTTCTTTTGAGCCAACCATTGAAAAGCTTAGGACATGAAGGACTCATATCAATCTATCTCTAGGTCTGCTGTCAGACTGAGCTGTCACAATTAACCCATGTGTGCTTACCATAAGGCTCTCTCTGTGGCGCCTGTGACCAGAGTATCTCGGATCTAAGACAAACACATTAGGCTAAAAACAACATGTCCAGAATGGGGGTGGCTAGAGTCTCTCCCAAGCTTCTCTCCTTAAATTCTTTGGGGGTGAGTGGGCTTCTGGGCTTGCAGTTTCCAGTTTCCTTTGCCAGAAATTAAGAGGAAGCCCAGGAGGAGTGACTGTCTTATTCCCCCCAAAACTCCCACAGCCCAGCTTCCCACTTGAGTCCCCTCCCACTCTCATTCTTGAGGTGAAATTTGGTTTGTGGAAGGTGAGATGAGATTCCTCCCAAGTCCTGTTGACTTTTCTCTTTGCCTAGGCTGCTTAACGCAATAAAACCAGAGAAATGGCCCTCAAATTGGCTAGAGGGCAAGAACAGGAGAAGTCCGGTTGAGACCTTCACTCTAAGAGAAGGCAAAGATATTGATTAGACTTGCCTTTGCCTTTGTCCCACTCCCTGTGCCTAAAGGCCTTTCCACCAGCCAGTAGAAGGTTCTAAGAGAAGAAATGTGATCCCTGGGACTGCATTGTTTTGACAACCTCTCTTGTGGAAAGAATCTAGGCTGTCCTGCCGACTGGTCATCCTGAGTGATTCCCTGGGTGTGGAAGAAGCCTGGGGGGACTGGCAGCTGTCCGCAGAGCCTTTCGTACCCTGCTTTGCTCCTTCTCCTTTTCCCCTGTGCATAACTCATCTCCCCTCCCCCACACCCTTCCCTCCTCTTCTTTATCTCCACTAAGACCCCCCCAGGATCCCCTCTTCCTCCTGATTGTTTCCTTTAATCCCACCTCTTTTTGAAGCTTTACTTGCTATTCTACACACCAGCATTGTCTCTCATTTTCTCCAAATGGTCTTATTTTGTGTCTGACGGATTTAGGATGTAAGCTCCTCAGGGCAGGGATTGCCTGCTTAGGGTGGTGAAGCTACGTCTAAAGTGCTCCATAAATTAGCATTTGTAGATGCTGTGTAAATGCTAATTATTATTATTGAATAACAAAGATGCTTTTTGAACCATAAGCAAATCATCCTTGAGTTGGTAGCTAATTGCCTGTATGTGTTTGAAAGACCCGACCACTCTCTTGCTTTCCCTTGAAAGCCTGTGGGGGTTCAGCACAAAGCCCAGAATCTACTGTTTTAGCACTTATGGGGGGATTTAAACCTTTGTGTGGAATAGCTTATTTTCAACCAGTAAACTAGAAATGGACTCTTTGAGTCTTTCAGATGTGTTTAAGCAAAGAGCTCAGATGTTCTCGGAGACCTAACTTGATTCATTTTTGTTGTCCAGAATGTCCATTTTTCCACTGTGGGTGCTTGCTTTGTGTTTGTGAGTGAATTAGGTTTTTTGGCTAGCAGAAAATATATAGAGAGACTTTTAAGGTATGTTGAACTGGAGGGTAAAAAATACGTGACAATGATTCTCTTAGGCCATGCTCGAGGTTTTTGTTTTTAATTGCTTTTAAAGACAAACTCTGACAGTAGTTGGTGAGATTCCCCATGTGTAACACACCTCCCATCTTCATACCTGTGCCTGCCCCTTAGACCTGGTACGTCCTTGCCCCTCATCTCTGCCTTGGTTTCCCTGACTTCAGACTCATCTAAAGTCCCACCTCAGGCCCTCTACTGCTTTCCCCTCTCAGATCTCCTCCAATCTTCTATTTACCTAGTTATTTGCCTATTGTCTCCCCATTAGGCTGAGGTCCAGGAGAGCTGGCACACTGCCTGGCACACCCTAGGTGCTTAAGAAATGCTTGATGACTTTGATTCTATGGGGTCTGCCTTAGTAGATGGTCTCTAGTAATTGCTGGGAGTCCCCTAGAAAAATGCATTAGGCTTTAACAAACGCATGGGCTGTGGCTGGACTGTTGCAAAACCTTTGTAGTTTCCTAGGACCCTTAGTAGCTTGTGTTGTGCACAGCCTGGAGAACACAAAATCCCTATTAACAAACGTTTATTGATCACTTAACTGATGGGCCTCTCCTACTTCAGCATATCTACAATGTAAATGAGGTGTGGTCTCTGAGGCCAGACCCCAGTGGGGAAGGAGACTGGAAGAGGCCTTAGCATTGGTCCCAAAGTACAGAAGGTGAAAGTTTAACTGTCTTGAAGCTGAAGGTGGACAGGAGGGACAGCCAGTGAGGAAGCCCTGTGGGAGAGGGCCAGCAGGAAAAGCAGGAAGAGGCAGAGCTGGGAACATCTTCCAGGGCCAGAGGATTTTGTTATTTGATCTTGGAGGTAAATGACAAGAAATAAAAGCCCCTGCTGACTACAGGGAAACTACCTGCGCAGGGTTAGGAACTTTGCAGAATAACTACAAAATGAAGATGAGTAGCTGCTTAGGGCAGCAGAGGGCTAATGATGGAGGGGAACAGGAAAGCTTCCATTGGAGGTGTTGCTGACAAACCCAGTTGCCCCAATTTAAGAGTCTAGGTCATCCTCTTGTAGATCTAGAATGGTCACCTAGTGTTAGAAGAAGACTGAGACCCAAAGAGATCAGCTTGTTCAGGTAATATCAGAGGCAGGATTTGAACCCAGGCCCCTGCCCTGGGTACCCAGATGTTTCTAGTTCTTAGCTAGAAAAATGCTGCGGTGAATATTTTAATGAAAATGAGAACCTTGTCTTCTGTCTCCTTAGGAGTGCTATGTGTAGCAGTGAGATAGAGCTAGGAGTCACCAGAGGTAGACATTTAAGTCATTTTTTTTAGCATGATTTGAAACTTTTTGTGAATGGTTGGAGTAATTGACAGTTCTGCCAATCATATAGTAGTCTGATGCTGGTATATTTTTAAAGGAAGCCAAGGCATGCTTCTATCACTCGAGGTTTCTCCGTCTACGTTGGTGGTTCACAGTGTATTCACCTTGGTTTGGCTCCTAAGTCATCCATTGATGTATTCAAGGAGGGAGTGCACCCCTAACCCTAACCCTTCTTTCACTTTCTCCTGGGTATTTCCCATCCCCCAACATGCTGCCTCTGTCTCTCCACTGAGAGGTGGCTTCCTGTACCTTGGGGCAGCAGGGACTGAATTGATCTTGGAGTGATTTGGGGGAGTAACCTGACATAGGCAATTCATTCTTCTCAGGATTGTACATTTCCTTTTGTAACAAAGTAGTGCTCTAGTGTCCTGGAACCACTTGAGGTTGGGTAGGGGAGACGTTGAGTTCTCTAGAATCTTTGGCTTTCTAAAGATCAAAACCAGTGATGTGCCCACAGTGCATTGGAGGGAATTATAAAACATCTGAGCAGGAATGAATTATCAGGAGACATCTTCTCCACTCTCATTTTAGGTATGGGAATGGAGGCCTATAGAATAGAAGAGATTTCCCCAAATCCCCAGATAGCAAGAGGCTGTGAAAAAGGAGAACTAGTACGTCCATCTTTAAAGTTTTGTGGTTTCAGACCCCTCTCTTGCCCTCTTTCTGCCTGTCTCTCTCAGTAAACATTTGTTAATTAGAGCATGGGCAGAGTGCAGAGCAAGCTGCCAGGGGAGAGCTGCTCACCTTTTTGTCATGGGAATGGAAGTTTCTCCATCTCTAACTTCTAATAAAACCATGTACTTTGGAGCTGCCTCTGAGACAGAGGTGTCACTGTCATCTGTGACAGGATTTCGTTATCTATTTGTCAGTTACGGAGATTTGGTCATGAGTTCAATGTACCTTCTCCTCTCCACACCCAAGTCAAGGTTTGATGGCACAGTTGAAATGTGGTTGTAACTTTGGAGTTTAAAATGTGACCTTATTGTGCATAAGGAAAAAACAGTTCTCTCAACTAAGTACTTATTAAAAGAAATGATTTGTTTTCTGTGAAGCTACATTTTATGTTAGTCTTTACATACAACTGCTTTTAATATTCAGACAGAGGATGAGGATCTTCTCTGACCTGTTAGGCAGCCTTTACTTTTCCTCTTCTTATCATGAGTAACACATTTGTGGAAGCCATTGTGCTGAGGACACAGAACAGATGGAAGATGTTCCCTGCCCTCAAGAGGTTCCCAGTCTACTTTGGCAGGCAGGACACCCATGGAAAATGAACTCAATACAAGGCACCATTTATTTATGGAATGCCCAGGCAAAGCTAGGGAGAGGATTCGAATGTAGGCCTGTAATTTCTCCAGAAGAGGGAACTCCCCGGGAAGGAGATGCCTTCCAGCAAGGGAGGTTGGCACTTTCTCTGCTCCTAGTCTTGGCTAATTACCTAGAGCATTGGAGTTTAGGTGATTTGCACAGTCACACAGCTGGTGTTCATCAGAGCCCAGACTTGGACGCAGGTCTTGCTAATGCCACACTGTCTGCTGTTTGTCTCAATGAGGAGCACAAATCCATAGGCTGTAGGTCCCTGAGCTAGGACACCTGAGGAAAGGCTCAGAGGGAAGAAGGCATTGATATAAGGAATGCCTTCCCATTCCTCCTTTACTGTCCAAGGAACATGTTGTAACACATGACATTAACATCTGGCTGTGGTCACTGAAGTCCTCATGGCTCACAGCAGACCAAGCAAAGTGACCACCACTGCTGTCAGGTCTTGTTGGTGTGAGAGAGTTTGGAGGACAGGCAGCAGGGTTATTTGGTTCACAACATTCTAGAAACCAGTTATTGAGACATGGAAGGCCCTCATCACCTCTCACCTGCTGGGGATGGGATGAGGTGTGGGGAGTGGGGGCAGAGTTCTACCCACCTCAGCCACCAAAGGTTTCTTAAGGCACAGTCCTGGTCATGTCACCCTCCTACTCAGTAGACTCCAATGGCTCACTGTTGGCTCCAGGAACAAATACAGAAGGTTGTGTTTGACATTCAGAACCCTTGCCCCCAGCCCCTCCTGCCTTCTCAGCCTTCTTATGCTGTGCTGAACAGTAGGTGCTTGTCCACCCAGGCCGTTCCACAGATAAGACCCTCCATCGCAGCTCAGGCCATTCTTCCTGGCTGGAGTGGTTCCAGGCTTCCTTAAGTCCTTCCAGAATCCCACCTGCAAGAAAACCTTCCACAACCTTTTTTTAATCTGAGTGCCTTCCCTCTCTTAATTCTTTCCTACGTAGTGTTTGTACACATGTGCTTGCATGGTGTTTGTCCCATTAGATTGCAAATGAAAAATAGGAGCTGTTCTTTTGCCCCTTTTTGTATTCCTGGCACTTGGCACTGCTCCTGGCACATAGTAGATGCTTAACAAATCCTTAGGGACTGCCTGACTATGCTGGCAGCAGCGTGCCTCTTTTGATATATTACACAAAGTGACACTAACACTGAGGTCTGGGCTTTTAAAAATGTCTCATTGCGTCAATGTCTATTAATGATGTCACCATTTTGGTTACAGGAACTGTATATCGCTGTGGGAATATCTGGAGCTATCCAGCATTTAGCAGGAATGAAAGACAGCAAGGTAACTCATGGGGTGTTGCTGCTGGGTCTTTGATGATGTGGTTCTCTGTGACTTGCTTAAATAGTTAATGTCTGAGGCTTGTTGCCTTGAGATGCAGCATGGAGCAGTGGAAAGAGCCTTGGACTTGACCAGGAGTCAGGAGGCTGTGACCGTAACAGTGTAAAATGAAGCTGTGACCCTTACTCTCTGGTTCTTTGACTTCAGGACCCTAATTCATGCCTTCTGCCCAATGGAAGGGGATTTGGGTCCATTCTTATGATGTGTATTAAATGCCAACTCCTCGTTCATCTCTGGGCTGGCAGAAATTAGCTCCTGCCTTCAGGGGGCTTAAGCTCACTCTTCTGATGACGGTAGCTGGCTTATACACAGTCATTTAAAGTTTGCGAGGCACTCCATGCGCATTCTGTAAGCTTCACAAGAGCCCTGGGATGTGAGGTATTATTGTCCTGATTTTAGGGTGAAGAAAGTGTGACTCAGTGGTAAGGTTGTGTCTGTCTGGTTCCCAAGTCAGACCTTTCCTTCCTCCTAGCTTAGACCCACCCGCAAAGTCCCATTTTGAGCGCAAACACCTGGTCATGGTCAGTTTGAATATCAGATGACACCTAATTGTTAGGTAAAACCAAAAATAATTGGAGAGGAAGAACTTGCTTTTAATTTGCTGCTTAGATTGCATTTGGGCTAGTAGAGGCCTGGATGGCTGTTGAGTCCAGGGATGTTGGATGTTTCAGAATGTGACATGTTAATTCATGCATAACAAGGTGTAATTTGAATTATGAACTTAGTCTTCCATAGAGTCAGTGATGCCTGACACTTGTGCATTTATCTACTCGCATGGAAGCTTGATAGAAAATGTCATCAAACTTTAAAAAGTTTAATGTCTGCCTTGTAAAAGTGCCTCTAGGACCCTGTTTAAACCACTAAACAGATCAGTCCAAGGACCAGCCAGGCAGGTTTCTGGACTAAGCCACAAAAACAGGGACACCATGAGGGAACGTGTTACTGTTGAATTAAAAGGGGAGAAATGTGAAATATTATTTTCCAGATCTATTTAGGGGTTTCTTGAGCCATCTCCTACCTGGCAGATCCTGGTGCCAATCCCTGCTCACCTTCAGGGATGACGTCGACAACAGGAGAATTACCACTGGACTTGAGGCCAGAGTATTGTTGGGAGAGCCTGGCTAAGGACTTGCTCTCAATGTTGAGGCATTGGTCAGTGTAGGGCATCCACAGGGACTGAGCAAGGACAGCCGAATGACCCTGGGCAAGTCCCCTCTCTGACCTCAATCTGCGCGTCTGTCAGAGAGACAGCAATGCTTGGATTGCACCTCACTGTGTGATTGTGCAGGAAGTGCATTTATAGAGGGCCAATTGTGTGCTAAGAACTACACATAGTCTCATCTGATCCTTGCAACAGCCCTTTGAGGTAGGTGCATGCCTCCGCTATGTAGCTGAGGCAGAGGACTTGCCCATGGCCACACAGCTCATGAGTGACTGAGGCTGGATTTGAGGTTGGGTCTTTCTGACACCAGGCTCAGCACTCTTTGCACTGCACCTCCAACCGCCTCTGCTCCTGTCAGTTGATGCTGTGGCAGGTCATTCACATTGGTCTTGGTCTGTATCCCCTCACATTGAATAGTTTTCATCCTCTCAGTGAAATATGGCTCCTTTTCTTCGTTGATCCATCAAACCTAGAGCTGACGGCAGAGAGAAGAGATGGCCAGCAGGGAGGGATGACAGTGTGGAGATCCCAACAGATCTGCCTGGCAGGAGAGAGAAATTTCACAGTCCATCCAGTGGGATTGAAGGCCACTGGCAGCCTTCGCTTCAGCTCAAGGAATGAGCTGCACATGAAGGGTTGGTCTAGGAGTTGGAAGGATCTAGACATTTTAATGGCCTTCAAGTTCAAGGCTCCCTGAGGGGTGAGATCACACCATCCTCCATGCAGCTGGCTTGGACGGTGCCCCTCCATCCCTATTGACCCAGGACTGAGGAGGGTCTGGGTGGTGCTGGAACAGAGCTTCCACCCCAGGCCTCTCCCCTCCGGATATTGCAAAGGCCTCTTCTTGTCCAGATATCAATCAGTAACCCCACGTTTATGAAGCATCTACTGTGTGCATGGCACTGGGAACATAGATCCAAAGAATGAAACGGTCCCTGGTAATCCAGGAGGGCCAATAGCAAGTACCCATTGGAATGTAGACAGAAGAGAGGAGGCTCCTGGCATGAAGATGAGGTGTTTGGGGGGAGGCTCTAAGGGGCGGGGGGCTTTTGCAGGCAGAGCTGAAGAGGGTGGGCCCTTTGGGTCAGTCTGGCTGCATCACTGAGGGCAGGAGAAGGCGGAAAGGGGAGTTGGGGCCAGTCTGAAGAAGTCTCTACAAGCTCCACAGAGGGGTTTCTTTTGGGTCCTGAAGGTGATCAGGACCCACTGCAGTCTCTTAGGGAGGGCAGTGACAGGATCTGTTCAGGCCTTTGATGGGGGATGGGGATAACCAGGAGTGGAGAGAGAGGAGACAGGGAGACTCAGCCAGAGACTGTGAGTAGAGAAAAGGAAGTGGGAGGATGAGAGGATGATCCTGTCCAGGTTCCTACCTTAAGCAACCAAGTCTGGGGAGAGAAAATGAGTTCTGGGGGCTGGATGGCGTCATCTTTCTTGTTTGGTGTGCATGCTCCTTCCGTCTCAGCTCAGGCAGAGCCTGTGTCTTGGGTCAGGCTGAACAGGAGGGAGGCTCCTTCATGCCCCCTGGGGCCTTTCTCCAGGACAGGCCACTCAGCTTCTTCCTGCAGGTTCCTCTGCCCATTGGGCTCCCTTGGCCTCCTTCATTCCACCTTTAATCTCACTGTGGTTCCTGAGGGTTCTGACTTGCTGCGCGTCCTTCTCTGTAATGAGCCAACCCAGCCCTCAGACCCCTCGGCCTCTACCTTTCCCCTGCAGCTCCACTCTTGGCAGATGGGTTCCTCCTTGCTCTTGCCTCTGCAGCAGCCCCTCTTCCCTCCTCCATCATGAGTTTCCTTTTCCTTTCTCTTCCCTCTTTCTGCCTATTACCATCATCTCCCAGGCTTCCCTAAGGTAAATACTGGAGCTGTTTCCATTTCACAGATGCAAAAACTGAGGCCTAGTGAAATTCGAGTCACAATCACAAAACGAGGAGTTGTAATGAGCGGGATTTTAATAGAGGTGTCCTCTGACTCCAAGTGAATATTCTAGGCCAAGCTGCGTTCCTCTTAAGCACTTGAAGGATTATCATGTGCTTGACCTCAGAGGGCAGGATGAGGAGCTTGACTGGAAGCTGCAGAGAGGTGGGTATGGCAGGCTTCTCTGGGGTCAGGTTGGCATGTTTTGCCACCTGACGTGGTATAGAGTGGGGTCCTTCTAGGAGGTCTGGTGCAGATGTCCCTTCTCTACAAAACAGCCTGCTAGAAAGGTTGGATCCAACTGGCTTCTAGTCTTTACTGTGCAAACTTAGAATCCAGATAGAGTGACCGTGATGACCAGATCTGAGAGGAGAAGAAAGAGGCTGTGCTTGGAAAGAAAGGAGGTGCTTATAAGACTCAGAGATTCCAGGAAGTGTTTCTGATGGGGTGCTTCCGGGCGAGGGGCAAATCAGATCTATTGCCATGAGCAGTCGGCTAAAGGGAGCCCGCTGTGGCCCCTCTCTCTCCTAGATGAAGAGATAATCAAGGTAGTTCCATTTCTGTGATTTACATTTACATTGATGGCCCAGGGGTCCCCATGGTGGGCCTACTGCTGTTCTCTTGAGTTCTGTTCATGAAGGAGCCACCCCAAGACCCTAATTCTCCCCACATGCTGTGTGTACCAGGATGGAGCTCAGCAGCCCTGCTGCCCCCTTCCATGTGCGGTTGTGACCCAGATTTTAATCCTGGAATTGCAAAAAGGATCCATCACCTTGGGAACTGTCTTGTTCATGTTTATCTCTTATCTTCAAATCATCTTCTGTTTGAATTTGCACAGTTAAAAAACAAGTCTTTGAAGAAAAGAAGAGAAGCCTTTACTTATTATCGTGCATTGTTTAATGGAGGAACCTTCTTTTCTACAAGAGAACTAGTCCATGTGACACCCAGGTGCTTGTGGGGCTCCGATGTCACCAGACCACCTCATTCTCTGAAGCTCTGGCCTCTGTCAGGCCCCTGTCACCGTGCCCAGTGCCTCTTGTGTGGCCCCAGCTGGCCACTCCACTCACCTTCATTCTTGTACAAAGGCAGCATTTACACTTATTTTGTTGTTCTTGTGAAAGATGGGCTACATGATTATATCTGAGTGTGGGACTGGTGAACAAAGTCCGTGTTCACTTGGGTGTGGGTAGATGCTGTTTGATACCAAACTATATGTGGTATGCTGTGTTTTCACAGATTGACTGAATGGGATGTATCCTGCTCAGGATATTTAGCCTACTTGGCTTTGTAAAGTATAGCAAACCAGACAGTCTTTCAAAAGCATGTGTTCTATTTCGTATAAAACTTTTGTTTATAATGAGAGTTATGTATAGAGGCAGTTGTGGAGGGATAAAGAATAATAGTTTTATTCTAAAATATTATATTACTACTAGTGAGTCATCAGATGTCTTAATTATTTGATATTTTAAGGATGAGATAATTGTGAAAGTAGAAAACAACTGAAAAGGCAGCTAAAATAGAGAATGTAATGGAAACAATGCATGATGGGTGCAGGTGAGCAGGCTGCAGGGAGTTCCTAATGATGACTTGTCCAGAAAAGGGGGCAAAGAAGGTGTCACCAAGAACAGAGGTAACCGTAAGGTGTCTAAATTATGAAGAGAATAGGAGTGAGTCAGAGACCTCAAGGTGTCTGCAGGGTGCCTGAGGTGGGAAGGGACTCTGGGGGTCCAGATGCTGTTGCCTCCTCCCCTCCCTGGTACTGATCCAGCTAGTGCAGACTTTGCCCACGTCCTTTCACCAAGTTGCTAGAGAATCCCAAAGACAAGAATAGGAATGGATTCCATTTCACCCGAACCATGATTCTGCTGGAGCTAGGGAGACCTGCCCATGGTCAGACTGCTAAGTGTGGGAGTTAGGATTGGAACATGAGTCTTCTGACCCCAGAAGTCCAACCCTCTCTCTACTACTCCACACTATCTTTCACATACAGATCTTGAGTACAGTCATGAAACTCACAGGGGCTGAGAGGATCTGAGCATTTCCCTTCTGTTGCCCCTCCCCAGCCCTTACCGACAGAGGGTTAAATCTGGGCTTGTCTTCTCTTGTTTTACAGACTATTGTGGCAATTAACAAGGATCCAGAGGCCCCCATTTTCCAAGTGGCAGATGTGGGAATCGTTGCAGATTTGTTTAAGGTGAGCGTAACTTGGGGGAGAGTCAGCTTTCACATTAGCATGCTGTGGAGAGAGTCAGATCCAGGGTCAGGACTTGGAGGCTGTCATGACCTTGTGGGAGTTTTCAAGAGAAACTGAACTGCTTTTTCTGGAATGTGCTCATTTTTTCCTGGAAGAAGGATTCAAAATTAAGCCTTGGAATAGTGTGCAAATGCCAGCCTCTCATTTACTAAATTTCTGCAAGAAAATTGTAGAACATTACAGCTGAGGCCATAGAAGTCATCTGATTCAGACCATGTTGGATGGGGGACCACAGAAAACAATCCGCTTGAGCCACCCACCAGTTAGTGACCAAGCCCTGGTCTCTTCATCTTTCCCATACAGCATTCCTCTATTTTGAGACCAGCACTTCGTGAATGGTTATTTCTTGGGTATGGTATAATACTTCCCCTCATCAGGCCAGCGTGGGGTGTGAAGCTGAGTGCTTCCGGATAATAGTCATTGTACTCATGAACAAACCAGAGCCCTGGAAGGGAAGTGGCCTTTCTGAGACCCCATAGTGACCTCCCTCTCCCTCTCGGTGGCCTCCTTCATACCCTCTTTGGCTGACAGCATCCTTCCTAGAATGTGGTTCAGTGGGTGCAGGCCTCTGGGCAGGGTGGGCACCTTCTCCTTCTGTGCAGCTTCCTCCTCATCCATCCTCCACAAGGGCACCTTATTCCAATTCTGCAATCTTACTTGACTTTACATGGCCTCTGTATCTCCTGGCCCCTTGTGCCATTTGTCCAGCCCACCTCCAAGGATGCCCTCTCTGCCCTGCTTTCACCTGTTGCAGCCAGTCTGGATGGCTGCCTTCCATGACTCAGCCTTTAGTGTCAGTGGAAGACAGTGGTTCAAAGGATGGGTCTTTGTTCCAGGGAGAAGCTTTGGGGTCATTAAAAACATTGTGACACTTTCCTAGGAAATCACCCAAGGCAGCCATATTAAGCATAAAACTAAATCTTGCCAAAAAATTTGCCGTTCATTTAGTTCAGCCTTGGGATTCGCTATCTGTGAATTGGCCCAGAGCTGTTGGTTTTGCTCTGTGAGTTGAGAAAAAATGTTGCTCTCTTTCCTTTGGTTCCTGGTCATGTCTTAGTGGGAAAGAAAGGCTACTTAAAAAGTGTTGGACCCTATTGAGTTTTTCATACTTATTTACGAGGCTGACTTTTTTTTTCTTTGTAAAGTAGAATTGTGGGAGTAGAGGATTAGGAGATATTTTGATTCATTCATTGAAAAATGAGATTAAGTTAACATTCATTGTTGCCTTCTCTCTGTAGTACATGAACTGGAAGGCTACAGAATGGCAAGATAATTGGGATTGATACTTTCTTGTGGTGGCATTTTGAGGGCTCAGTGGTCCTGCTTTACCTATATATATTTAATCCAGTTCAGCCCACTGTTAGGCTGCCCTGGCATTTTGCTGGATGCTGAGATACAAAGAAAAAAATGAAAGTCTAGGAACCTCCTTCCTCCTGGAGGAGAACAGGTAGCCCCAAATAAGTAAGCCCAGGGAAGTGGAAGAAGGCTAGCGTGTCATCAGTTGGCTTTTGGAAGACCAGCCCTGAAAGTGCATCTCGCATCTTCCCAGGGTGTGGTGTTGGCACCATTTCCTGTATTTGGAGTATGCTGTGGCAGTGGTGGGAAGCCAAGGAGCTAAGAGCTGTTCCTGGCTCCTCCTCCCTCTCTGAGTTGTGACTTCCTCATATGTCCAGAAGGGCTGAGAGTGAAAAGACTTGGGTGCAGATCCTGCCATGGGCTCTCCCTTTGGACCTTGGTGCAGGCAGTATCTTTATCTGGAAAGCCAAGGTGGATATACCAGATTGTCTCTAAGACATTTTCCAGTTCTCATATCCCGTGACCCAGATTTCTGCCCCTGATTTGCTATGTGACCTTGGGGAGACCCTTCCCTTCTCCAGGATTCAGTTTCTCAGCAGTAGAATTGGTTGAACTAAATGCTCTTTAAGGTCCTTTCCAGCTCTCCTGTGTTCTAGTTCTGAATTCTCTGGGGCTCAGCCTGAATGCCCTTCCTCCATGAAGACTCCTGTTCTAGGCAGCCTGTTTGTACCAGGTTGTGCAGTCGTGAAAATGAGGCCAAGCTCAGTCTGAGGGTTCTCCCTGTCCTGAGCCATCTGAGAAAAGGGAAGGGCTGGCTCCACCTAGGTACTCAGACTGTCCCCACCCCAGCCCTGTGGAAGTACTGTAGGGGCCATTTTTTTAGCTGGTTTTTGTTTTTCCACTTAATAGTACTTTATTTTTTCCAATTATATGTAAAGGTAGATTTTTATAAGATTTTGAATTTCAAATTTTTTTCTCTCTCCCTCCACTCTCTCACCTCCCCCCCTCAAGATGGCATGCAATCTGATATAGGCTCTACATGTACAATCACATTAAACACACTTCCACATTAGTCATGTTGTGAAGAAAGAATATGAACAAAGGAGAAAAAGGGGACCACTTTTAAAGAAAGGATTGGCCAGCTGAGGTCTCCGGATGAGGGCAGGCAGGGGGTCAGAGGCCCTGTAGCCCATGGAGGGCCTGGGTTTTCAACCACAACATGGTAGCAAAGACGACTTTTCCTGAAGGGGAACAGACTCCTCTTTCTAGACATAGGAAGATCCTGAGAAATGGCAGCCTCTGAGAGGGCTTCCAAGCCTTGCTAGCTGCTCTAGACCTTCCTTGGGTAGCCCTGGTATGCTGACTGCCTTGTGTATGAACCACATGCAGTGTCAGGAAGTTAACTCCAGGGAGGGCATTCCACTGGCAGCTGGCATCCAGTGGTTCTGCTGGCCTGGTTCAGATGGCAGGGACAGTTATAAATGGAGCAAGAGTTCTCCTTCTTGTCTTTGTTCACCCTGTTTCTGCACCTTCCCATTCTCTAGAGAGAACTAGAGATCAGGATATGAGGGCAGGCTACTGGGCACATCTAGCCTAGACTAGATCAGATGGAGGGGTGCCCGATAGACGTGTGGTCATGCAGGAGAGATGGACGTTGGCTTGGCCTCAGATCCTGTCTGTACCCACCCTGACAGAGGGACATCCAGCCTTGGCCCAGAGACCTCCAGGGGGTGTAGCCTGATCCATGAGGGCATAGTTCTTCTCAGGAAGTTTCCTTTAAGCCTGTCTCTTTGCCACTTCCACCAGGCCCAATGCCTCTTCCATGTGACAGCCCTTTGATCGCTGAACATCAAGAGACTAGGTCATGTGCTGGCCCCAGAACTGGTGAGACCTGGGTTCAGTGCCCTCTGGCACAGACTATATGGTTAGTCATTTCTATGGGTCTCTTGTCTGCTGAGTCATTGATTATTGGCTTTGATCTCCTGGGGGAAAAATTTCCTGCCCTCCCCCAGGAGGAGCCCCGCTTGGAAAATCATCATTCCTTTCCTAGTGATTGCTTGTTACTTTGAGAAAAGTACAGGAGCACGAGGAGGGCTCTTTGCAACTCATCCCATTGCACGTACTCACCCTCCCTGGATATCCTGGATTCTCCAAACAGCCTTGCAGGGAAGCCTGCCCTGATTCTTGGGGCCCCACCTTGGGCTTGACTGATACCAAATGCTTCTAGACTTTCAAGCAGCTCTCCACAACTAAAGTGACTCAGTTGTGTCTAAAATAACCTCCAAGGCCCCACTTGTTCTAGTGAGTTCTTGAAGGGCAGGAGCAACCATGTCTGGCATTTTTTTTTGAAGGATCATGTGGTTTGGAACTTCATTGTCCAGGCCTCCCATCTGACTAATGCCTGGCAGGGTAGGACTAAATCTGTCCTCGGGACTCAGTAAAAATGTGCTGAGTACGTGAAACCTCTAGGTAGGATTCCTGTCAGCAACTTAAATCTTGCCAGACTTGTGGGCTTTTTTACCCCCTCTGTTTCCCCTACCGTCTTCCCCAGTCCCATGGCACAGAGCCTGGTGCTTCATAAAAGGCTGGTTGACTGTCCTCTTTGGTTGTCATGACCACCTCCCCCATGACATCTACAGAGATCATTTAAATGACAACAATATCAATAGATCATAGGAGCTGTCACTTCTTCAGCACGGCAACATTTACAAAGTGCTTTCCTCACACTAACTCAGTGAGAGGGTGACATGGAGTGTTCCAGTTTTCAGATATGGAAACAGGCCCATCCATCAGTACCTTTCAGATGTACAGAAAAGCTCTGAGCACCCAGAGTCAGCATTTTTCTTTGTTTCTTTTAAAATGCCCTTTTTTTTTTATTATGAATTGAAATATCATTTTCTTTTTCCTGAATCAGCCAGGGTATAGCTATTCAGTATAATTCTATTAATGTCCATTGAGAACAACTCCGTGAATGTTTTTACCACTTCAGCAAAGACAGGCAGAGAAAAAAAATAGCTTCTGCACAAAATGTATATATTTTTTAATAGAGGAGGAGGCTCCATCATGCTTATCAGGAAGTTGTGCCAGCCTTGGGCATTGCCACCTGCAGATTGACCTGCATGTAGGCTGTGTGGGTGGTATGAATGAGCTCATAGTCTGTGCACCAAGGACCAGGCAGAGAAAGTGTGCCAGCACTTAGTGCCATCCCTGAGTGAGCACCTGCTGGCCTGGGTGCAAGTATGGACCTTTCAGTAAGGTGGAGACAAAGCGACATTCGGAACCAACAACATGTCGACAATTTCCTTAATAAATTTTGTACGAACACATTATTTCCACCTAATGGAAATGTAGCTCTCTTAAATAATTGAGAAGCATCTTCATCAGTGGTGAGTTCAGCCGGGATCTTTGTGAGCTGGGGCAACCCACAGCCCTCACAAAGACAAGGTAACTGATAGTTTGCTGGAACTGCCAGGCTAGGTTTTCAAGCATATTGCACATCACAGGGATCTGCTGTTGATCTACTGGCGCATGGGTTCTTTCTTGTGTCACTGCTCCTGTAGAGTTCCCAAACACAAGCTTTATGGGCAATGGGCAGCAGGACTCTGAAGCAGACCGGGGCTGGTACGTATACAGGGTGCAGGGTTTGGAATAGTCTCATTACCCACTGGGCTCTGGCAGCCTGCTAGAATGAGCTTGGGACTTGGCAGTTGGAAGGTCTGACTTCAGGTCTGAGCTCTGCCACTCGCTGGATTGGGTGACCTTGGACAGGACATGTCCCCTCTGGGCCACAGCTTCCTAGGGACTGAACTCTTGTCTCTGGGAGCCCTCTCAGCTCCATCTTCTGTACCCAGAGCAGAGTGTGAGAAATTAGAAATGAAAGTACTGGTTGAGGTCACAGGATAATGTCGAATCACCTTTGTTCCCAAAGTTATAGAAGACCCTTAGGATCAGGGCAGGCCCTGCCTTGAGGCCTGGGGAGAGTGAGCAGGAGGTTGGGGCTCCCATAGAGAGAGAGAACATACAGGTGTCTTGTGGGGTCTCTCTGTGCACAAACCATTTCTCATCCAGGTTCTTTGTGGAGCTGGGCAGGGGGAGCACAGCAGGGTTCTCTGTGCCATGAATACCGGCCGGTTCACAAGATTCCTTCGTTCCTGAGTTCCCTGTTTGGTTTTCATTTGCAGGTAGTTCCTGAGATGACTGAGATACTGAAGAAGAAATGATAAAGCCGCCGTAGGTCATGGTTTGAGATGGGCAATCACCCAAAATCACAGATGCCGTGGAAAACGTGGAAGACTGATTTCAATTTTGTTAAATTCCATAAGTGCCAGAATGTCTTTTATGGAAACATTCACATTTTCCTTTTTAAGTTCATTCTTGGTTCCAGACATCATCATTTTTGAATGTTTTCTAATTCTCTAATAAAACCAGTCATAAAGTACTGACAGCCTTAAGCCTGGCACTGAGATGCATTTCATGCTTTGGCTTTTGGGAAGTCAAACATGAGAGTTTGGGGAGATGGGCAGGGAAGGTTATTTATGACTTTGTTTAATGGTTTGAGCTGTGTGTACACACCACCCCCCTCCCCTCCCCCTGCCCCCAATGAAGATGCTTGCATGCACACACACTTACACATTCACTCACACTCCAGTGTAGCCTTCAGGACTCTGGTCATCTCCGTTCCACACTGAAGCATTGAAAGATGCCATTCCTCAACCATGCATATATCCTCCAGTATAAAGATTGCAGCCTCTCTGAGCCGCAGTCAAGACTTTTTGTGAGTTATTGTAAAATTAACCACCCTACCTCCAACCCTCTGACAAATCTCACGGACAGAGGGCAGACTGCTCATCACTCGGCTTCTCTGAGTGCCTGCCAAGAATTGTGCTCCCCTGGCATCAAGGCTGTAAAACTGGGGTCACCTATGGGCCAGTGTTGGCGCTGCCCTCTGACACCTGGGACCAATGTCGTGATCCTGATTTTATAGATGAGAAACCTGAAGCTCAGAGCGGCCCTTAGCCACTAAGTGTCAGGACCGGTGTCATGTAATGGCTCATGTCTGGTAACATTTTTCTGTCACAAAACACCTACATTCTGTCATTTGACCCCCAGCCCTTAGGAAGCATATGGGATGGATTTTATTGTTCCCAGTCTACAGGTGGGGAAGACCCAGGACTGATCTGAATCAGCAGGTGTGTGGCAAAACTCTCAGCAACACAGTGCAGTGTCCTTTCATGAGAAAGCCGCTGACCACTGAGCTGGCCCCCAGGTTAACCGTATGGACCAAGTCAAGCTGGTTGATTTTACATCTTGCATCAGTGTCTCATCAGTTTAGAACCATCCGTGTCTGCTCGGAGAGGGAGCAGCCGGAGCCAGTGTGGGCTGCTTCTGCTGTGCACGAATATTTTGGTGCATCATAAATGTTTAAAAGTTGTTCGAAGAGTGCACTGGCTTTTTGCTCCCCCTGAAGATCTATTTTGTTACTCCCACAGGGAGCAAGCTCATGAAAAATGAGGTCTTTGTTCCGTTATTTCAGTTGCCAAGTCACATGGCATCCCCCAACCTCCTGCCCCCTGCCCCCCTCAGTCACCTCCAGGGGCAGTCCCATGTGAGTTTGCACCATGAGTCCATGGATGGGTCCTCTCCATGCCCCCACCTCACCCTCTGTCTCTCCCCCTCATTTTCTGGAATCCTGTTCTTCCCTGCATTTCTCCCTGTTCTCCTAGGCTTTCACCTCTCTCCTGGTCTCACCTGCCCTCTGCTTGCTTACATCCTCCATCAGCTCTTGAGTGCTAGCACTGTTGATATCCAGTCAAGCGTCATTCAGCCTTTGGTCATCTCATTCCCAGCACTGTGCTCCTGATGCTATGAGCTCTCCATCCTGAGGACCAGGGCTACCGTGTTTATCTGTCTCCTTTGGGCCTGCTCTAAGGCTTCCTTTACCTCAGCAGGAGTCCTCACATCTTTGAGTGAGAAAATCCATCATGAGCCTTTCTCCTCATCCCCCATTCTGCAAACGCTTCTAAGTTCTGTACAATGACTGGGTGGTTGAGTCTTCCCTCTAGCTTTAAGTTAAGAATCAGCTAAGTGGTGCGGTGGATAGAGTGCTGAATTCAAGACTTGCTTTGGACACGGCTGAGTGACCTTGAGTGAACCACTGAACCTCTGTCTCTGTTTCTCATCTGTTAAATGACAAGGTTTGGACCTCAGTGACCTCTGCAACTCTAAATCATTCTGATCCCTTCCAGACTGTCCCAGGTCAAACTGTGCTGACCTCGATAACCTCCCTTTCACCCATCTCTGTAGTCACCATAATGCTAGCTTGGGCCACTTTCATCTCACTTCCACCACTCCTGTAACCTTGTACTTGGTCCTGATTGGTTTCTCCTTTGTCCAATTGATGCATCATACCTAGCTGCCTAAATACTTTGCCTGATGCAAAGATCTAACCATGGCACTTTTGTGGCTCTCTTTTACTTACAAGTTAAATTGCAAACTGCCTGGTATTGGTGCCAGCTAGAGAGGTCAAACCCTGCCTCAGATACTAGCTAGGTAAGTCACCTGTTCTCAGCCTTGGTTTTCCCATCTCTGAGTTGGGGATAATTACATCTACTTTCCAAGGTGGTCATGAGAGCCAAATGAACTAACCAATGGGATGCTCTTTGCAAAGCTGAAAAGTGTTACATAATTGCTAACCATTATTAATTTGGGACCCTCCACAATCTCGCTTTGACTTGCCTTTCCAGTCTGATTTCATGCTATGCTACAGTCTGTGCTCCTGCCGAATGGCAGTACTAGCTTTTCCTCAAACACGAAAGTCTATTTTCCGACCCTGTGCAGTTGGATCAGCCTTCCCTCATCCCTGCAACGTGCTTGCTCTATGTCTTTACCTCGAAATTTATTCCTTCAAGGCCTGTCTCTTCTGTGAAGCCTTCCTGGACCCTATTCTCCCCAGCCTATCCCCATTTAGTGCCTCTTTCTAAATGTATTTGTATAAATGTTATCGCCAAGCTGACTGTAAGATCATTGAGAGCAGGGACTGTTTGAATCTTGCCTTTGTGTTCCCAGGGCATAGGACGGTGCCTTGCTTATAATAAGTGCCAAATAAATGCTTATTGCGTTGAATGTAAACAAAATTCTCACCTGTTCTGGGCATGGGAGGCAGTGAGTAGTTTGTGCCTGTAAAATGAGGAATCATTTGTGGGAAAAACAGATTGGGCCATAAAGGGAGCAGACCACGTATCTGGAGTCAAGGTTGGTAGGTGGACATCCGAGCATTCCTCCAGCCAAAATGAAGGTCAGGGTGAGCAGGGAGGCTGGACGCAAGAGAGACAGATGAGAAACAGGAGGGTCCACATGCCAGAGGACGGAGTAGGGGTCCTGGGAGAGTGGGTAGGAAGCTGGGCCAGCTCAGGAGGCCTGAAATCTGAATCCTGTGTCTGTCAGGACTGTAAGATCCTGTATGAGTGATAACTCATCATCTGTGAGCTGGAGACAATGCCTATACTGCCTACCCAACAGATTGGTTGTGAGAAATGTGCCTTATAAACCTGAACTCTGAAGAGTTCCAGTGTCAAGGCAGAGAGAATTAGGAGGTGTACAAAAACCAGAGGGCCGAGAAAACGGCATGAAATGTAATGGGGAAGGACATGGTTACTGAGGCAGGCAGGGCTATGTTAGCTGGGAAGCTTTTATGTGTTTCCAGTTAGAGATGCAGCCGATCCCCACATGGGGCTGTGGGTGGAGGGAAGGCCTCCTCACTGGGGAGGGAACTGGGGAGGGGTGGGTGTACATCTGGAGAAAAAATCCTCCAGAGGCTGGAGATCCTACTGAAGGCTTTATCCACACTGCCCAGAAGCTGCGATCTCCATCAAGGATAGAAGCATCCCTGGAGGAGGAGTCATATGTGTGGATGTCTACATCAAAACAAACTCTATGGACATTAGGGCAGATTAGCTCAGCAAATCCTGTCTTGGTTAAGTGCTGCTAAGTGAGGGTACCACATTAATCTACCTTCCCTGTCGTGGTCACTCTGTCCATTACCCAAGGTGCAAACAGTATGACCACACCCTGCTGCTGATCCCTATAACCCTGTAAATTTTCCTTCCTCCTTGCCAGGTCACCCTGACCCAGTCATTCATGATCTAACCCCTTCCACTGGGCCCCCCAAAACCTTTCTTGTTCACAAAATGCCACCTCCTCAAAATTTTCAAACCATCATCCCTTCCTCCTAACCCTCTTCTGAAGATGCCAAATTCCTCTCTCCACTGGTGGCCACTCTGCTCACTGACTCAGGGCTCAGCTCCTGCTAGACTTTTTCTTCCTATAATTATCAGCCTTCCATGACCTCTCTCCTTTTGAGGTCCACCTAATCTGCATGTAACACCATCCCCCCATGCTGGTTTGGGTCATTTATTGGCCTCCAGATCATTCAACTTTTTCTAAGACTTTAGTGCTTGGCTTGTGGTCTTCCTCTCCACCCCGTCCCCTGCCATCATCCTCAAAAACTTCAAGACTGAGATGTCTCTCTTCCTCTAGTTTTTCAGCTCCAATGACGTCCTCCATTTCACTTTATTCAGCCACACACTGAAATAGTCACCTCTTTAATTTGGCTTTCTCTTGGTCTCGTACCTCTTTCCTGCACTAGGCTTTTGAAAACCACTCTGGCCTCGGCCTCCTCTCCTCTCTCTCCCATGTTCTCATGCTCACCTTTGTCTTTATTCTTATTGAGATCTTGTATCGCTTCATCATTTTCTTAGTTCATCTATCCCATTCTGGCCCCAGTTGTTTCATATGCAGCCTTGATCCAATGGATTGCTACTTGCATGCTAACATTAATAAAACACAAGTCTGTCTCTTCCCCTCCAGTCCAACCAAAGCTCAGAATCAAGAATGGGTTCCATTCCTAGTCTTGCCTAATTTTGTGAACAAAATTAGAAATTATTCAGTCAAAAGACCTCATTTTACAGAGAAGGAAACTGAGACCTAGGGAAATTGAATTCTTTTGTGGCATGCAGTGAGCTGCCCTTCTCCCCACCCCCCCTTGGGGCCTCTTCTGCTCCCTCATTTGGCAGGTGGAGGAGAAAATCCCAACCTAGTTAAGAGGCTTAATTGATGTTAGGACCTTTGGTGAAAGGTGCCCTAGAAATTGGAGTCATTGGAGAATTTTGAAGTTGTTCATTCTGGCTTTTCATGTTCTGATTGATTGGTGGGGTCATCAATTTAATTTCCTTGTTTCAGAATAAATAGACAGTTTGCTCCCCTCCACTGCTGATGGCATTTTTGCATAAAATCCTGCCGAAGCGATCTCTTTGGCAGCTGGCTATAAATTTCAGCTGCTGACGTTCCATCATTTTCTTAGGGTAATTAAATTAAATATGCACCAGACACCAATATCAAACTTTTTTCAATATTGGAGCCTAAGAAGCTAACTTCATTAGGGTTATATTGAGCATTTAATGTCTGTGAAATACAATGGGACTTGGGCCTCCATAGATCTTATGCCTAGGTGGAGAAAGGGGATCTGGTGGAGACAAGAAGGGCTGCAGAATCCAGCAGCCACACTCTACTCTCTGTTTCTCTTTGCAGTGTGTCTGAAATCCGATGGTAGATGACTGCATGCATGGGTGGGAACTGACCGCTCCTTCAGAGAAGCCAAAAGCAGAATTGTGCTAGAATCTGAGGCACCCAGGGAGACTCTGGGTGAGGGTAAATGAACCAAGCATAGGGTTGGAGGAAAAGCCCTTCCAGACAGAACCCAGCGTAGACTTAGAATTTGGGGCTTCTGGGACATAGACTGGAATCCCCAGCTTTTCTAAAGGAGGTGAATCTGAACTCACCCTATGCCTTCTCATCTTGGTGCCTTGGCTCAGGCTCTCTCTGGAACACTCAGCCCTCATTCCCTTCAGCCCCTTTCCCTACCCGGGGTCGATTCCTCCCCATTCTTCAAGGCCCCACATAAGGGTCACATTTTCTAGGAAGTTCTCTCAGATACCCCAGCCTACCTTACATTTTCTCTGTGTATCCCTAGTGCTTGGCACACAGCAAGTGCTTAATAAATGCTTATTGCCTTGCACTACATAGAATCAGACCACATTGAATTCTTCTTACAAATCTAAAGATGTTCCACATGGGAGGAGGAGGCCATTGGGGACAGAGGAATTTGAAATCATGGGATCTGGATTCAAATCCCAGCTCTACTTTGTGAGGTTGGGCCAGCAGCTGCTCCCCCCCTCCCCGAGCCCAGCCTTGGTGTCCTCATCAGTCATATGAAGGACTGGGTGATCTTTGAAGCACTTGGCATCCTTAATGTCTAGATTCATGATGGGGGAAGAGTGGAAACCTTGGGAGACACAAAAGGGTCATGGAGGGAGTCCTTCCATTCAGCACAAAAAGGGATGTGGTGACATGGGAAGGGAAGCCCTATTGTGGACTGGAAAATTAGAGGGCTGGTGAGCAGCACCATGGGCAAGAATGCTGCCACACCCTTTCCAGGACTGATTGGAGGATGGCTCCAGAGATGGAAAGCATGTCTCCCCAAGCAAGCTGCCCCAGCAGCCCTTCCCTAGCGCCACGTGCTAAGCTCTTAATAGATGTTTGTTGACTGACTGCCCTGCCCTGCCCAGTCCTGTCCCAACTGGCTGGGCATCCCCATCTGAAAAGTTCTCCCTAACCAAGCATGGGAGCCAGCTCCTGCCCAGGGTGGGCATAGTCAGAGAGCCTGCAGAACTTGGGTAGAATTCTGGGGTCCTTCCTTCCCTGCTTCCCAGGGCAGATAGCTGTCAGGCCTAGACTGAGCACTGAGCCAAGCCCCTCTGCTGGCCAAGGGAGACTCCTGGGGCTCCCTCCATCCTATGCCTCCAGATGCAGGGCTGGCTAAGCCTGGTGAAGGGATATTTGTCCCCCTTTCCACTTTGCACAGTGGATGAGGAGGGTGGGAGGCTTTCTGCATGCTTTCAGTGGAGGAATTACAGTTAGAGAAGCCATTGCTAGAGCCAAGAAGAAAGGATCATGAGACTTAGTCCAGAATGGGGCAAGGCTCCTCCATGTCCTGATTCCCCTCTCCTGGCTCTGCCCATCTCAATCATGAGAATTATGCCTTTTATAGCTTCAGAAACGCTTGGCAAGTCCACAGGCTTCTCCAGGGGAATCACAGCCCATCTCTGCCCTCTGATTCTGTCTGAGTCTGCCCATCTTGCCATAGTCATCCAAAGAGGAAAACCTAATGAGTCGGAGACTTGCCCTGGTGTCTTTAGGTATTATGTCATGGGTCTGCCTACCTCCTCCTTCTGACTTTAGGTTTTCAGAAGTATATAGTTTATATGAAGAAAAAGTGACATTAGACATGCTGAAGAATTGATAAAACTTTTTTTTAAAAAAGCAGTATTTCTTAATTCTCTGCTGAGAGAGTACAATTATCTGAGGGGAACCTGGAGTGCCTTTGAAAAGAATTTTTTAATTATGAATTTAATTTTATAAGAAACACTCAAAAATACAAAGAACAAAGGATCGGGGAGAGATAGGATTTTTTTAAAAGGCCATTGGGAAAGCATTTTGGAAGTTATAGAAAGAAGGAAAGAAAGGTCCTGGGGTGAGGAGAAAACGGTAAAAATAGAGCAGTTCTTTACTACCTAGATAAATACATATATGTAAGTATATTTATATTTACATATACATACTTGTTTGTATGCTTAGATCTATATTTATTTGTATATACACAAATGTCTATATGTGCACATATATTTTATAGTAAGTATGTATCTGTATATAACACAAATGTATATGTGTGCATGTGTATTTATACATACATTTGTATATGCACAAATGTACAAGAATATTTATACAACACATAAATGTATATGTGCTCATTTATATTACACATGTGCATGCATATATATGCATGTGTATATGTGTATACACACAAATGTATGCATGCATGTATGTACAAATGATGTCCCAAAAGTCTTAGTGCAGTTCCAGGCTACTAAGAACTTCTGGGACACCCAGTGTATGTGGTGAATGTTCAAACTGACCCCCTGGTTCCATTCCACTGATTTTACCACATCCATACAAACATTCTTGTCATTTCTCTGAACCCTCCATTTTGGTCATTTCTTATGTTGTTGTAATATTCCTCTCCTTGACGTTGGTGACCTTACACAGCCCTCCCTCACTCAAATCAAAGTCAACTGCAAGTCATGTCAACATCTTGATGTTAAGGTCCTCTTCGAGAATAAAAGACAAACACCACAACCTTTCACAGACCACAATTTGCACTGCCATCCCCTGGTGGGTGGGCACCACCCACCTTGTTCTCAGTCCTTTGCTGCCACAGAAAGAGTTGCTGTAAAGGTTCGTGTCCCTATCCTTTACCTTTGGTCTCTTTCAAGGTCAGTGCCTTTTTGGGGTATCACTGGATTAAAGAGTCTATAGCTTGGTGACTTTGGGGCAATGAGTTGCTTCCTAGAATACCCAGACCTGTCAGAACTCTGGGTCCCTCAGGCCTGTGGGAGCTCAGCTTCATCAGTGCCAGATCTGACCGGACTGGAAAAGTTGCAGGTGCAGTATGGTTGGGGGACAGGCAGCATCTCCTGTCTGAGGTGAAGGCCTGTCTTGGTGAAGGCCACCTCTTCCTTCCTTAGTGCTCCTTTTCCTATGTTCCTATGTCCTGCTGTCTCTCCCACCATTTAGGTGCAAGTCATCCTTGGCAGTAGTAGAGAGTTCAGCATGTCAGAGCCAATGCAAATGCTTCCTAAATGAATATACTGCCCCCTATTTATACCTGCCCTGAATCTTTGAAATGTTCTAGGCATTTTTCATTAGGTTATTTTTCTTTAAGAAGTTTTATTAATGGCATTTGCTTTCTGGATATCTTACCTTCTGTCTCCTCCCTGCTCCCATCCTTGTGTAACAAGGGAAAACAGGGAAGCAAAACCATCCCCTAAAGTGGTCACATCTGACGTTGTATACAGCATCCCACACTTCTAGCCCCCCACTTCTCTTTCATTATCTGTTCTTCTGCACCAAGGTCAGTCATTGCAATTACTCAGAGTCTGGCTTCCTTTTAATGTGCTTCTTGCTGGCATCTCTCACTATAGATGTCTTCTCTTCTCCTGCCCTTTTTTTCCTTAGTGATAGGAACAACATTCTAACTCTCTTCCCCTCATGCAGATTGGGCTGATTTTTCCATAAAAAGTACTGAGGTCACCCTGGAAATTGGATTGGTTCAGGGGCGCACAGGCTTGTGTGGTTGACATCCGTTCTGGCTCGTCCGAGCTAAAACAAGCACTAGCACAAGCAGCACAACTTCATCTGGCTCCAACCACCCTTGGTGTCCTTAGTTGAATATCCTTCCCCTGCTATCATCAATCAAATCTCCCTCTTTAAATCTGTTGAATGACTTATATGTGTCTCATTTTGTTCTGATATTGAACTAAACCATCAGAGAGCTGTAGGTTGAGTAAAGCCTGGCCAAGACCACTTGGTATTCATAATTTCTTCCTAAGCACTTTAGATTTTGCCCATGCTGCTTCATGGACTATAGCTATATGGCATCACCAGGAGAATACTGATGGATCGTCATTCCAGGGAGCAGCTTGAGATCCTTAAAAGCCCAGTCCCATTCTCCTCATGTAGTCAGTAATCAGTAGGAGGGGCATGTTATTAGATACTGAAATTCCCAAATTTTCTGGATAGATGTAATGAACCAGAGAAGTAAGAAGGACCATCAAATATACCCACATCTTTCATGAATGACACAAGGTCTGCACATTTATTAGAATTAGCATAGTACATTAGAAAAAGTACTGGATTTGGAATCTTAGGACAGGGGGTTGAACTCCCAACTCTGCTTTTTTTTTTTTACCTACATGACCTTGGGCAAGTTTCTTAACATCACTGTGCTACAGCTTTGACTTTCTTATTCATAGAAGTGAGGGGTTGGACTTGGTGACCTCTTAGGTCCTTTTCAGCTCTAAATCGATGATCTCCCATAACTCCTATGTGTAGAACAATAAAGAAGGTACTAAGTTTAGAGAAGAAGATTGTCCAGAGGTGGTAGCATTGGAGTTGGGTTTTAAGGATGAGTATGAATTCAACAGATGAAAAGGGGGAAGGAACAGTCCAGGTGCAGGTAAAATGTGAGCAAAATCCACTGTGAGCAGTCAACTAATACTGACATCTTCCAGTACTTTGAGATTTACGTAGTAAGGCAAATAATGGCAAGATTACTATCTCCATTTGACAGATAGGGAAACTGAGGCTCAGAGAAGGAAAATGGTTCATCAGTGATCAGTGTTAGGAGGCATCCTAACTGGGACTTGAACCCAGGTTTCCTTATTATACTATGTTGTGCTGTGGGCAAAAGAGCACAGCATGAGCATGGAAAACATAGAACAACCCAGTGCGAATGGAGTGTGGCAAATGGGAATAGGAATTTTGTGAAATAAGGCTTGAAAGGTAAGGTAGTAGCAGATGACAGAGGGCCTTGAATGTTGATCTAAACTATACTTGATAGGTGATAGGGAGACACAAGGTTTTTGAGCAGAGGAAGGACATGGTCGGGTAGATCTATGTGTAAGGAAAATTGGTCTGGTAAAGTATGCAGGATGGTTTGGAGAGGAGAGGGGTGATGGGAAAAACTGCTGGGAAAACACTGTAATCAGTCAGGTTCATGGAAATGAGGATCTGTATTAGATTCTCAAAAGGGTGCTGGGACCAGAGAGGAGGAATGAGGCATTGCAGGGGCAATACTACAAGCACCTCCCCACCCTACTTTTCAGTGCTTTACATTCCTTTATTGATCTGTCTTTGCTCAATGAAGGCCTCAGTCCCTCTTTGGTGCCTTTATCTGCTCATCTGACAGTTTCCATGATGATACTGAATGTGTCCCTACATGAAAGCAACAGCAACATGGAATGAGATTCATAATAGAGCACTGAGCTGGGAATCGGGAAGAGATCAGTTGCCTGATCTTTAGCACTTACTAGCCATATAACCACAGGAAAGTCATTTAAATATTTGATCCTCCATTTATTCATCTGTCTTTTCTGGGACCCATTTCACCTGGTAGTTGTATGGTTAAAATGTGATAAGATAGGGAGGGCACTCTGCAAACCTTAAAGAGCTATTCAAAGCAGTTAATGAAATAATATTGAGAATCTCTTTAAGATCATAGCTCTAGGACTAAAATATGCCTTTGCTGAAAAGTCATCAAGTCTATCTTCCTTATTTTACAGAAGAGGAAACTGAGGTATGTGGGTGTAGCTTGCCTGAAGTCACACCATCATCATCAGGGGCAGGATCTGAACCTATGACATTGAATTTTAGAGAATGCTTCCATCTTCAGAAAAGCATTACATTGCCCAGTGGGAATTGCTCATGGCCCTCCATGAGAAGGACAGAGAGATAAAGGCACTAATCCAAAGTAAGGAAATGACTGAGATAAGACAGTGATACCTCTGTGACTTTGGCAATCGAGATGTTAGGGAGACTGTCAGGGCAGGTTTCCATAATTCTTGCATTTTTCTGAGCAGAATTCAATAGAATATTGCTGCTATTAATTTCAGAATTTCAATTCAGCATAGAGACCATCTAGTTTGACCTCTACCTTGAGTTCTGGAGTCTGAGGGCTTGAGTTCAAATCCTACTTTGGCTATTTACTATATATGTAGGCCTATGATCTAATTGGCAAAGGGAGCTCCTTCTCCTAATGAGAACCAGGAACTGTTCTGCAACTTGTAGCCTTAGGGAGGGCAGGGGGAGTGAACAAGTTAAGGATCACACAGACAGTGTACTTACTTCCTGTGACTCTTGGACCAGCCATGGCATACACATGGGTCATGCGGCTTGTCAGTTTTCAGCTTGTCAATGTCCTGCCTAGGATGTGGAATGCAATACTCCAGGTGTGGTCAGACCAGGGCAGAACACCTCCTATCTCTGCTAAGCATTCATGTTAATGGCTAATGTAGCATCCAAGCCCATTATGTTTTATGACTGTAACATCACACTGTTGACTCATATTGCTACAAAGCTGCCACTCCCTGTCCTTCCAGCCCCAATCCCTAGGTTGTCCCTCTTGCCCTATGTGCTGCTTTTAAAATATGTCTCACCCACCTCACAAGGATGTTGGGAAGAAAGTGCTCTGTAGTCTTTAGAGCTTGCTATGGGATCACAGGATTTTATAGCTGAAAGGGATCTCTGAAGTCAGAGATGAACCCAGATGTTCTCATTCCAACTCCTCTTTTTCCAAATGATAACAGTTGACATTTATATGGGTCCCTAAAACTGTGCCAGGAGGAGAGTACTACAGATACTATTATTCTCAATTTACAAATGAGGAGACTGAGACTCAGAGTTCATGACTTGTTCAGGGTCACAGAGCTAGCATCAGAGGCAGGATTTGAATCTGGGTCTTCTTGACTGAACATCGAAATTGGCTCTGAACTTCTTGGCACAGTGTCTAGCACATAGTAGGTACTTAATAAATGTTCATTGACTCTGCCCAATACACTGCCCACTATACCACACTGCCTCCTGAATATGGGTACTAGTAGGCATTGAATAAATGCTTGTTGATTGATTTTTATGCAATGGAGTGGTCAAAGAACTGTGTTCTTAGGCTCATGTGCGCTGTGTCCTGCCTGGTGCAGTCTCCCATTCGGAAGATGGAGGTGAGCCCGTAAGTTCAGAGCATGCACAGGTATCCTCTATCTGTTTCCTGTCTATGTATTGTGTGGTGAAGGAAAGACCTTTTGGTTTGGCGGTCGAAATGAAGAGAATATAGGAAAAGTCTCAATGGAGAAACTTACTCTCTTTTTTTCCTTGCTTGGCCACAAAATGCAGGGGGGAGGGGAAGGTACACTTTCTACCCCATCATACCAGTATATCGAGGATGGGGGCCCACTTTGCGTCCTCTCTCCTTTGTATAGAACCTTGTCAGATCTCAAAAGGTCCAAGAATGGGAGCCTGTAACAGAATTTATGGTAACTGAGCCAGAGATGGGAATAGCCCCGAGGAGAGGATTGTAGGCAGCCAGCACCATGTTCTATAAGCAAGAGAACTCTGTCTATTGACTGAACTTGATGGGGTGAATGATCTGTAGCAGTTCCTCTAGGTTTGAGCCCATTGTCCCCTGGGGTCCAAAATGTAGAAAGGAGAGGATCTTCCCGATTTGGGGAAACGTGTCTCATGCTTTTGTGTTTTGTGAAGGGCCTGAGGTGTTTTGTACTTTGGTTCTTGCTCTATCTTTTCAGTAAATATCTCTAATTCATGTTAATTGGACATGGTATTGAGTCATTCATAACAGTACAATCAATGATATAGGGAAGACACTAACTCTAACTGATGATTGCTTTTGGGATAGCATACCAGAACAGGGGCTCCAGTCAATAGCATTGAAAGGACCCCTCCCATTGCCCCTCAAGAATGCCCCTGGAACCCCAAGGCTGAGATGGAGTAGCCTTGCTTGGTGACACTGAGTAGGAGAGTAAGTCCAAAGTGCCACTACATTTACAAATGTGATCGTTCAAATTATTGTGTAACATGGTCATCAGCTGGTGTCAGTGATGTGTTATCTGACCACACCAATTGCGACAGCCTTCACAGAGGTCCTCCAGGGATGCCTCATCCCAGGGGGAATGACTTGTGGTTCTTGGAGGCTCTGGAGGCCACAGACTAGTGCTATACCATGGGCCGCACAAATCCAGTCTGTGGGGAAGGACCCATCAGTCTTGAGTTGGCCGTTTGGGGAAGGCTACCATTAATGGAAGCTCTGCTGCATCTGTCCATCTTCCATGACCTGGGCTCAGTTATACATCACTCCCCTTCATGTGTGCGACAGTTCAGTCAGACTCACCTTTTTATTTTTCCTCCATCTTCATGTCTTGCCCAGACTGTCCTCCATGCTTATGCCCTCTTCCTCTTAGAAATTCTCATTACCTTCCAGGCTCAGGACAAACATCACCTGCCACAGGAGGTGTTTCCTACTTGCCAACCAAGTGTGAGTGCCTCACCTGGAGAGATAACCTCTTATTGATTGTGCATACCCAACCCACCTTTCTCCCTGGCTGTCCCTCAGGCCTGCAATGCTCCTCCTCCTCATCTCTGCCCCCTGGCTTTCTTCCACCTTCCAGCAACAACCTTCCCTGGTCCTGTGAGACCATCCATAGTGTATCCTCTCTATTGCACATGACTGAAAAACGACCAAACGACAATAGTCAAAAAATGTTGTGTTTGTACATAGTTGTTTACAGGTCTTCTCTGTCACACTGTGCTCTCCTTGAAGGCAGAGACAGGGATTCTACCTTTTTTTGCATTTCCAGAGCTTAGCACAGTGCCAGGAACACAGTAGGTGTTTAACACACTGACGGGCTATATACCTATCCATGCTGTTTTCCCCAGCCCAGGCTGGAAGGCTGGCTCTGTCTCATGTGTGAAGGGAGGGAGCACCCACATTAATAAATAGAATCCTAGCTCCTCTGAAGTTAGCACAGATGATCTGGCCAGTTGTCTTCCTCTAGAGGAGAGAGAGGGTCAGGAGATCAGGTTTTTCAGCTGGTAGGACTGGGAACTCTGGGTACACCAGCTGGACACCACAGCATAACACTTGGGGGTAGTGGACTGAAAAACTTTACTGTGAAACGAGTAACCTCACTACATAGAGCCTTAAATAGATAATTTTGTACCTGCGCAAGCAGTCTAAAACTCTCCAATCAGGGCACTGGATAGGTTGCTGCAGCCTAGGTAGTAAGGTGATATGAGGGAACTCACCTTGAGTTCAGACACAGGCACAGCTCTTTAACTAAAATTACCTTTGCTAACTCCAATGATCTCTCCAATGAGGAAGGACTGCTCAGAGCTCGCAGCACCATGCCCTAGATTAAGACTTGTCAGTATCTGAAACTTAGTAATAAAATAAACAAAATAAATATATTATAAATAAAATAAATATAGTTATATATATATAAATATATATATAACTATATATTATAAATAAATATGAATATTTAAAAAATGAAATAAAAGCCTGGGCAGCTCTGTAAACTTGATCTGGACCTCAAGACTGAAAGACTCTTTCCCCTTCCCCCCTAAACCCCCAAATATCTTTGTAAATTTAACTAGGTTTAAAAAAATTAATATAATTAAAGCTCCTTTCCCATTTTCACACTCTTGGACTTTACTGAGTTGTCCCAAGACAAAAACTAGATTTGTTTTCTGAATATCCAAAGATCCTGATGATAAAGATATGAGACTGAAACATGAGAAATATGATATGAGATTGAAATATGAGAAATATGAAATATGAGATTGGAAGCCAAATGAAACAGAGTCTCAGACACCATTTCTTCCTGTCTTGACCTTCCAGAAGAGTCTCTGAAAAGGGCTTTTGGGGTAAAAAATAAACAGAAATAAAATAAATAAAAACCAGCCACAATATTGGTACAAAGGGGTTTAGAGCTGTTGTGTACAAAGAAAATGTAAGAAATCAGAGAAAGAGAATTTGACCCTCAGCTGTCCTCTCCCTGGCTTAAGCCAGACCCTGGTATAAGGGCCAACAGTCTTTGTAAAAATGACTTTTAAAAAAACAACCGCCATCATCTTGCCACCCCCCATTCCTGGCAAAGTCCACCTTTCCTGCCTCCCAGGCCCAGAATGAAGTCTGGAGAATCTGTACATCTTGTGAAGTCACTGTAGAGTGCAGTGGCTTTGCCAAAGGGCTAGCAGACGGACCTTTGGAAATCGGAACAGAATGGATTTGTGCTGGCTCTCAGGACACATGCGTCTGGAGGAAGAGTGGGCTTATTCTCACATTACTCAAGGAGCAAGGCCCTGCTTCTGGCTGGTAATGGTCCCCGTAAAGCTGTGAGATGATTGTCTCCCATCCTCCCCCCTCCCTTTTTGCTCCAATCCCTCCCCACTACCCACACTTGCCTCCTCTAACCCTACTTTAAAGCACATCAGGACTCTGGGATCTGGTTCAACTTCTGATCTTTGGATTCCAAAGACTTGTACTTATCCTCAAACATGGCAGGGTTGGGCTGAACATGGATGACTGGCTTGATCTGAAAGACGGTGAAGCCTTCTTGATTCTTCTCATTGTACATCTTAACCCTGTGTTCCACCTCTGGGCTGGTCAGGGCTGAACTGGCTGGGCTAGGCTTTCTGAGATTTACTAGGTCCAAGCCTTTTTGTGCTAAGCAGGAATCCTCCGAGAAGGAGGACAGTAGTTCCTGGACCACAGTGCTGTTGACCTGGGGCTGGAAGGGCTTCACTGGGGGCAAGTTCCCCACCTGTTCCAAAGGGCAGAGCTCAGACGACTCATCCCGGGTCGTGCTGAAGTCTGTTGAGGAGCCCAAGGTCTGACTGCTGTCACTCTGGGCCCATGTGACTGAACTGCCCATGGAGCAGGACATGCTCCCAGATGTGATGCTGGGACATGTGCCATTGCTACCCAGGTTCAGGGGCATGTCCACTGTGAATCGATCTGAGGAGGTATCAGGATGGTGGATATCAATGGCGGCTGTGGTGATGACACAGATGGCTGGCTCAGGAACCCCACTGTCTGTAGGCAAATAAGAAAAGTTGGAATTAAGAGGGTCCAACAATGCATCTCCCCAAGCCCCCATTCAATAAACTCCAGTGACTCCCTATCACCTCCAGGATCAATTCTAAAACCTTCTGTTTGGCTTTTAAAGTCCTTCAGCCCCTGGCCCCTTCCTACCCTCTCAGTCTTCTTAGTCTGGGATACATGGACACTAGTCTTCTCACTGTAATTCACTCATGACTTCCCATCTCTCAATTCTGTGACTACCTGGCTGAATGCTCTCCCTCCTCCTCACTTTTGCCTCCTGGCTTCCCTGACCACCTTTAAGACTCAGTTCAAATTTCACTGTCTTCAAGAAGCCTCTCTTGATTCCCTACCTCTACTCCCCACCCCCTTACTGCTAGGACCTGCCCTCTTCACCTCCTTTCCATTTACATTGCATGCTTCTTGTATGTACAGATATCTGCAGATTTTTCTCCCCCATTAGAATGTAAGTCTTTGAGCAAAGGAATTGAGTTTTTGCCTTTTGAGATTATATCTCCAGTGCCTGGCACAAATTCCAGGCATAGTGTAAATGTTTAATAAATGCTTGTTGACTGACTGACTGAGAGACAACAGTTTCCATGAAGAGAATGTATTTTTTGGAGTGGTTCTTAATGGACTTTAAACTCATTACATGTCAAAAGTTGGGAAGAAAAGAAAGAGCATGTGCCTGAGACCATGGGCACAGCTACCTGCTTATTCTCCTGGCCTATGTAAGGGCATCATCAAGGAGTCGATGCAAAGACTGGAACAGTAACCTGGGTGTGGAGGAGGGAGGGGTGAGTGTTAATGGAGAGTTAACTTTTATGAGTCTGAGTGTGATTTGAGAGTGGTAGGAGGGTGGGAAGGACAGTCATGTAAATGTAAGTCAGTTTGTTGTGAATGGTGGGGGAGGGAGAGTGTGGGGATGGCCAAAGTTAGCCTGGTCTGGATGTGCTGGGGGCAAGGTGAGGGGAACCCTGGAATGTAGGGCTGCTCCCCACCTCACATCACATGGCCTGACAAAGAGCAGAGAGGAGAGACTGTTAATTAGGTTTAGGCTGATTACCTCAATTGGACATTTTCTGATCTCTTTCTGGTTCTGTTTGGGAAAAGTATGATGGGCTTGGGCTCACAGAATGATCCAGGCCAGGAGGCACTGTGATGGTGAGGGATGTTTTGAGATATAATCTCATCTTCGATGTCACCCGGTCTACTGATGCCTGTAAATGCCCCCACTTCTCTCTAGCCTTTAAAAACCCTGCCTGGATCCTCTGATTCCCTCAACATATTTATTCTCTGCTCTCTCCCCTTCCCTTCTTGGATGAACTACTTGGGAAAATCATCAGTTGCTTTAATTTCCTCTCCTCTCTCTGGAGGTTCTGGAGGCTTTCACACCATCATTCCACCAAAACTACTCTCCCCAAACTTCCCAAAGATCCCTTCACAAACAAATCTAAAGGCCTTTTCTCAGTTCTCATTCACTTTGACCCCTATACAGCACTTGCCTATGCTGACCACCCTCTCCTCCTGGATGGGCTCCTTTCTCAGGGCTTTCATAACACTTCTCTCTCCTCTCTTTTTTTTGAGGGGGTAGAAGGCAGGGGAAATCAATCAAGGTTAAGTGACTTGTCCAAGGTCACACAGCTAGTGAGTGTCTGAGGCCAGATTTGAATGGAGGTCCTCCTGACTTCAGGGCTGGGGCTTTCCTGTTTCTCTTTCTACCTGTCTGACTGCTCCTTTGTCAGTCTCCTACCTTGGTTCATCATTCCTAAGGGGTATCAGATGTCAAGGTTCAGCCCTGGGTGTGCTCTCTCCCACTTTCTCTCCCTTCTTCCATTTGGTGACTTTGTCGGCTCCTGGGGGTTTATTGATTCAGATGATGTATTTCTAGTCTCATTCTCTCCTGAGCTGCTGTCCATTAGACATTTTGGACTGGGCTTCCGGCTCCAGATCCAACTTTCTTTTGACCTCATTAACAATGACCAATTTCCTTTGCTCTAGTCAGACCTCATGGAGCACTGAGTTCGGTCCTGGGCACCATCTTTCAGAGAAGACATTGACAAAATGGGATCACATCTAGAGGAAGGTGACAAGGCTGAGAGATCCTGACATGGAGGAATCAGCTGAAGGCATTAGGACTGTCCACTCTGGAGAAAAGAAGGCTTTTGGAATAGTTGAGTAGGACACACATACACACACACAGAGTAGCCATCTTCAAGGATTTGAGGGGCTGTCATGGACAAGCAGGACTGTTCTGCTTGTTTCCAGGAACCAGAACTTCAAAGAATGAATAGGAGAGGTAGATTTTGGCCACAAGGAAAGAATTCCTGACAATAAGAGCTGATTCAAAGTGGAACAGGCAGCCTTGGGAGACAGAGAACTCCATATTAGTGGAGATGTGTGAGTAGGGATTTGGTAAGCACTCCTTCCAAATGTTGTAGAGTATTCTTGGTTAGGTATGGGTTTAACTAGAGAGTCTTTGAGAGCCCTTGGAGCTCAGAGATTCTGGACTGAAAATTAGGTGCTCAGAGCCTGGGAAAGAGAAATTCCTGTTCTGTTGAATGTGTCTGATCATTGTCAACTGTTGGGGTCATAGAGATGGGACTTTATCAACTAGGTGACCTTGCTTTCCCAAGTATTCAAGTGAATAGGAAATGCAATAATTATTTCTGGGTCAGGATTCTTCTTTCTATCTAGGATTCCCAACCATGAAAAAAAGCAAGTAAGGGCAGCATATTAATATAAAAAAACAAATTCTCTCTCTCTCTCTCTCTCTCTGTCCATCCTATCCGTCAGTCCATGTATCCATCCTTCCATCCATCCATCCATCTATATATCCACCTATCTTATACTTATTCCTATGGAAACAGATCTTTAACTCACCTGCCTTTAAAATTAAGGACAAAATTGAGGAAACAAAACTTTATTCTAAAAGCACAAACCCTATTTAAAAAATTTCAGTTTTATATTCTAAAAAATGGTGGGAGCTTCAAGGAAAGTGGGAATGGAGAAAGTGAGAAAAGCAAGATGAAGAAAGAGAGGAAAGGAGAGAGAGGAAGAGTAGGAGGGAGGGAGAGAGGTTTGGTTGCCTGTTGGTAACTGTTATTCAGAGATTACATGCTATTCAAGGTCACCTTCAGAATATTATTATTGGTTACCTATTTGTCCTTTAAAAATCAGATTAGCCACTGTTCCCGAATCTTTACTGTCCTCCCAAGCCTTCCAACTCCAGAACCTCTGTGCTGGCTGAAATAATCAACCCATGAAAGTTCGAGCAGGATTCATAATAAGGTAAAGGTTGGTAAGTGTCAAGGTGAGTGTTGGCTTCTGGTCTGGAGTTTCCCCGTTGTGACCAAGAGTGACGTCCTCCTTCTTTTTCCCTGTCATCTCCTTCCTCTCAGGTAGAATTCCCTATGAGGCCATGCTCACCATCACTCCTGGGCTTATTTTCACACAAACTCAAGGGCTGTGTTTGTATTTCTATCATGGGACCCTCAAGAGAGTTAGGAATTCATATATAAGTCACAGAGACTGAATTCATGGATCAATTAAAAAAAATGAATTAGATGTTCAGGAGGGAAAAAAATAACAGGCTATCCTTGAAGAGAGATTGCAGTGGGATGGGTTCCCCACCCCCTACAATCTCTTCCAGATCCAAATCTATGAAAACACCTGTCATGGAGAAACATGTGTCTACACCATCCCAGAGGTCAGACCCTCCAGAGGCTGCTTCTTTTCCCTTGAGTACTTTGCCACTGCCACCAGGTGGAGAGGTGGGGCCTTCCCCTTGGAACAGACAGGAGAGAAGAAGGATGGAGATGCCAGAAGTGATCTATACAGAATTAATTACATCTGCCTCATGTTTCCAGGCACATTTGGACAGTCAGAGCTTAGGAAAGGAGACTTACCACTGCTGGGCTCATGGTGATACTGGCTGATGTAGCTTTTCATGTCATCCTTCACCATGGCCTCTGGGAGAGACAGAGAGGGAGACTGCTGAGCTTTCCTGAATATTTACAGCTGCTAGGCATTCACTCATTCATTTGTTTGACAAGCATTTATTAAGACCCTACTACGTGCGAGATGCTGGAGACACAAAAACAAAAATGAAACTAGTCCCTGACTCAATAGACTTGCATTTTATTGAGGAAAACAACATGCACGTCAGTAAGTAAATATAAAACATATGCCTCTATATGTGTACAGTGGGCAGCTAAGTGGCACAGTAAATGGAGCATTGGGCCTGAAGTCAGGAAGTCCTGAGTTCAAATCTGTTTTCACACAGCTGTGTGACCCTGGGCAGGTCACTTAACCCTGTTTGCCTCAGTTTTCTCCTCTGTAAGATGAGCTGGAGAAGGAAACGGCCAATCATTTCAGTATCTTTGCCAAGAAATAGCATCACAAAGAGTCAGACATGACTGGAAAGGACTATATATATATATGTATATACATACATACATACATATATATACACATATACACACACATATATATAATACAATATTTATTTCCTTATCTCTATAATAAAGGCATTGAATTAAGCACTCTTTCAGAAATAAAGCCTATGAACTATGAAAACATATGCTACGGAGAAACAAGATATTCAAAGGCAATTGGCCTTGTCCAAGTCTTATTGTACAGCCCAACATATATCTATACACACACATACATACACATACACATATATCCCTATACTTATAACTACACATCCATACATCTTTTATGCCCCTTCCTGATTCTCTCATTTGCCTGAGTCACCTCATACTCAGCATCATGGGACCCTGACATCCAGTGGTATGCTCATAAATATTTAACAATCAGCTCTCCGAAGAATAAAAGTAACAGGACATACTCTAAAATGTAATCCGTAATGACATTTTCTCCATCACTTTCTCAAGGCTAGAGAATCAACAAGCCAATACATCGAGCCCTGATTTATAGCATTTGTTGATTTCTGAGCTGTAAATGCCCACCTTGAAAATTTAACAACCAGCTCTCCTAAAGCAGTACCAGCTGGTTCCAGCATAGCCCTGCCCATACCACTATTCTTTCATCCTCTAGCTCTAGACCCATCTCCACCAAAAAACTTTCCTAGCCCAACATTACTCTCTCCCCAACTGCTTCCCCAGGGTACTAAGTATGCCAGACATTGCACAATTCATAGTAATATTCAAGTGACTTGTTGTGCCTTTGTCTTCTTGTATTCTCATTGTCTAGGGTGGGAACCTTGCCTCTAATTCCACTACCCAGTTCAAGAGCAGGGACTTTATTTGCTCCATCCCTTGTCTCTCCCACAGCATCCAGCCCAGGGAAGGGCATGGGGGACATTCAGCAAAGACTTTGGAGTTTCTTAACCTGGGATCTATGTTAAAAAACCTTCCTTTTTTAAAAAATAAATAAATAAATGCATTTCTTTATTTTATTTTAAATAGCTGCATTTCATTGAAAATTGTTTCCTTAAAAAATTTTTTTTCCCAGGCATTTCAAGGCATAGGGTTTTCCAGATTCCTAAAGGAACAAATGGGTTAACAATGCCTTTCTTGGAAAGTAAACAAACTTCAGCAACGTCAACAATCATATATTCTGCCTGCATTTTACAGGTAAGTGAAAAGGGGTTCCTTGAAGGGGTGACCTACCAAGGATCTTAGTAAAGTAATGGCCCAGACAGGAGTTGAATTCATGGAGTTAAATGGAAAGGGTCCCGAACCCCTTCTCTTGGCAGCATGGACTGGGGGTGGTGGTCGTGGCCTTGAAGGGGGAGTGGGGTTGAGGGTAGTCGTGTGGAGTTGGTGGACCTGCTGAAAGCCTGGGCACGTGGTCAGCTCCTCTGAGAGTGAGCCTCTGTCCAGCCTGGTATCTAGCTGAAGCTTAAAAGCCTCCTTTCTCTAAGTGCTCTGGGGGAGGGGAGGCTTCAGAAAGACTGAGCTCATCCTTTGGAGCCGGAGGACGCCCCCCTCCCCCCAGCCCAGGGCCTGACTGGGAGCCCTTGGTGGTTTGCAGGTGAAAGGAACAGATGTTTTCTGAGGAGTGCTCTCCCCACATGACAAGATCCAAACCACCGAGCCCTCCTAGACATGCCTGTCTTCCGCACCCTATTGGCTCTTAAAAAGCTTTTTTGGCCCCTGTTGATCCTTAAATGCCTCCAGTCAAAGGTGTGTCTTTCGCTAATGTCTGAATTTAAAGAGGGCTGGTGAGTCGCCTCGGGGCATACTCCTGGACCTGCACAACAATGCTTTTGCCGGGGGCTGATGGCAAAATACACTTCTTTGAGACCATCCATAATTCATGCTCTAAATGCCCTCTCCTCATCACAGCTTGGGGCATCTTCCTGGGCATGTTGGGAAGGGAGGCATAGCTGGTCCCCCTTGGGATTAGGGAGAGGAAATCCAAGTGATGCCAGCAGCAGAGAGGTAGACAAACCACAGGGGAAGGGAACGCAGACTAGGTTGAGGTGATGGGGGCCAAGGAGGGTGGATGGTACAGATCCCTTCGGTCCAGCTTCGGCAGCTCAAATGTGTGGGCAGAACCAAGTCAGCTGGGAAGCATCCCCTTTAAGTCTCAGCATTTCCTGGCAAATGGGAATGGGGACCTGTTCCTACTTTAGGATAGGCATGGGTACAGGGGAGTGAGCACAGGTGTAACCAGGGTGAGGTGATAGGGAGGATGTCCCAAGTTGCCTCATATAGGGAGCCCTTGTAGTCTTTTGGCAATGTAGAAACAACAGATGTTTGTAATAACATAAAAGTTCTTCTCCCACTGTGAAGCTTGTCTGATTTGAAGTGTTTGCCTCTGCTGCAAATATCGCTAGGGACAGTTTGGGTGAAAGGAATATAGAGAGAAAAGCATTTCCTTTGGGATTCGAATGAATCCCTGACATTCCCTCAGCTCCCAACCTGAACCTGAGTTAGTGATGAGGGAGGTGTGGATGCTGCTTCTAAAGTATGTATGGCACCTTCTCCATAACTTAAGTTTATAGTATCATGAGTTGCTATGATTGAAAACAAAATGCTTACCCAATGGATGAGCCCCCTTGCATTTAAGCCTATAAGAGAATCACTTTGTAGGTATGAGTTCAAATCTGACCTCAGACACTAGCTGACTGACCATGGGCAAGTCACTTCACCCTGTTTGCCTCAGTTTCCTCATCTGTAGAATGAACCGGAGAAGGAAGTGGCAAACCACTCCAGTATCTTTGCTGAGAAAACCCCATGAAGGGTGGGACACTATTGAAAAATTGCTGAACATCAAATGATGACAGGACTGAAACTGACCCACAGTCTCATCTCACTGCTCTGATCCCTAACTTGCTAAGCTGAGGGGTCCCAGACTAAGGGCCTTGAGGGTTAAAGATCAGGTGCTGGGTTCCCTGTACCTGGAATGTTGACCTGTCCCATTTTGACTTGCTGAATTCCTCCCTCACTGTTAAAAGCCAGTTCAAATGCCTCTCCCTCTACGAAACCTTCCATGAAATTAATTTGTAATGAATCCTCACATTGTCCTTTCTTTTGTAAAGTTCTAATACACTCACCACAATATTATGCATTCTGAAAATCACATCAGCACATTAAAGTTGGAAAGAATGTAGATTGGCTTGTACCTGAACAGGAATTCCTTTGTCACAGCAATCCATCCTTTGCTTGAAGACCTCCAGTGACAAGGAGCTCACTACCTCAGAGGCAGCCTCTTCCCCTAGGGACAGCTTTTAGTTTTAGAAATATTCCCCTTAAGTCAAAATCCATCTGGCAGCTCCACTCATGCACCGTAATTCTGCCTCTGAGACCACGTAGAATGAATCTAATTTCTCCTCAGGTTTCTCTCTGAGTTAAACAGTCCAAGGTCTTCAGTCTATGTTAATATGAGATGGTGGAGAGTGTTCTTATCACCTTCCCAAGGATGTGGTCAAAATCCTCACTTCTAGTTCTATGTGTTGGTATCTTATACTCTTATTAGACTATAAGTTCCATGAGAACAGGACCATGTTTTAACTGATCTTTTTATGTTTCCCAGGACTCAACCAAGTGTTCTAAGAGTAGGAGATTTGCTGTCAATATTATGTTTTGAGGTAGTCTAGTGTAGCAGTTAGAGGGCTGGCTTTGGAGTCTATAAGAGCTGAGTTTAAGTCATATCACTGCATATACTTGCTGAGCGTGGGTGAGTCACTCAAAGACTTTAGCATCCCAGTCAATTATAGAGATAAGCTGTGGACCTCCAAGGGGAAAGGAGTTTCCACAAGGGGAGTTCTCTCACTATGTAAATATTCCAATGGATCTGTGATTTCACTGAGGTGAAATTCCCTCCAGTGGTGCAGAGAGGCATCCATATATCCCTGCCCATTCTATATGACTCCTGGTCTCCTGCAAGTTTATCATGGAAGGGTTAAGGGTGGGGTTGGGGGTCCATCCAGCATGGACTTCCTTAATTTCTCTTGATATCATAAGTATCCAAGTGGAGCATTTGAACTGTCCACCAGCCATTCTTCCATCTTGCAACAACATCACCTGACCATCTCTTTTGTGAAAGGTACATTTCTTTGCTGTTCTTGGCTTTAGTTCACTTTTATTGTTTCTCATCAGTTCTGTGTTGCAATCTGCTACACCTGCCATGTATCTCTGCTCTCTGCAAGATGCTAATTTTGAGTTCTTTGGAATATAATAAATTGCCTCTCCCTCTACGTCCTTGTGCCTCCCCAAACGTTATCATCTCGGGGAAGAAGGGATGTGTAAGAAACTGGAAAACTCACCTGGGATTTTCTCCTAGAAATTGAAATGGCCAAATGACTGACATTCTGGCCAAAAGATCAGCATCTTCAAAGCTTGGTCCCTGACCTTCCTTGCTGGTCCCTCCATAGGATGTAGACATGGAAGAGAAGACCGCCCCAACTTAGGAATAGAAAGCCATTTAGAGAAAAACCCCTTCCCTCACGGAGCTCATCATGTAATTTTGATCTCTGGGCCAAGGGAAAAACAGTAAATTTGGAGCTTCCATAAATGCCAACCCAGTCAGAGCATGCTGATTCCTCTTCTTGCCTGCTTTCCCCCAGTCCAACTTCTGTCAAGGTTGGGCTGTGAGCATCTTCTCAATGGTTCCAGTGTTGCAGCTGCTAACAGGCCAGCCTGGAATAGCATTTGTGCACATTTTTATGACAGTGTTTAGAAAAGAAGGAAGGGACTGTAAGTGGTTCCAAGCATCCTTCTGTGCCTCCAGCCTTACCGTTTTTATTTCTGCTCTGTCCTTCCTGACTTTAACAGCTCCTCTCTGCTGTCCAGTTGGTTTTTCCAGACAAGGGAACTATTATTTTTACAGGCTCTGATGGGGCCAGGCCAACTTGCCTGAGTAAAAGGGAAAACGTGCCCTGGGATTATTTTAAAAAGGACTGTACCTCAATCGAATGGGTTGCCCTGGAATCTCCTGGTGACTGTGACTGGGAATTAGCTCAAAGTTCAGTCTCCTTGGCAATGTACCCTCCTAGGGATGCTCAGTGAGTAGGCAGCAAAGGAAGCACTGTGATGTGAGGACAACCCCTGGCTCCAAATATTGCTTATCATGGGGCCTGAACATTCACTCTTAGAGAGTCATTTCTTGGGAGCTTCAAGGACTTTTTCATCTCCAAGAATCTCTTTTGGATGAAAAGGGATCCCTTAAGCCTTTACCCTCTTTTATTTGGCATTTGAAGTCCTTCACAAGTTGGTTCCAACTGACCACTCTCCTTCATGCCTTCTCTTGTCCAGCCAAGCTGGCTACTTTTCATGTCTCCAGACTTATTCCTTTATTCTCTCCATATTGGTACAACCCAGAAAAATTGACTTCCTTGCTGTTGCTCACACACAACATTTGTGACTTCGTATAGGCTCTTCCCATGCTTGGAATGCACTCCTTCCACCGCTCTGCCTCTAAAAATTCCAAGCTTCCTTCAAACCTTGACTCAGTCCAGGGGATGGGGAGCATCTGGTCTACTCCCATCCCCTCATTTTATGGGTAATAAGCGCTTACATTTTTATAGTGATTTACACCCTCACAACTGCTCTGATAGGCAAATATGGTCACTCTTCTCCCCCTCTTAGAGAGTTTCAAATTGAGGCTTTGAGACTTGGTCAAGTTCACCCAGCAGATGAGTGTCTGAGGCCAGCCAGCCTCCAACACTGGCTTACCGAACAATGAGCACTCTTCACACTGTACAATTTAGCTTCTCAGTGGACATGCTTGGATCATGATAATAGCAGCTAGTATTTATAGGGCACTTTGAGGATTATAAAATGCTGTTACCGAAATGATTGCATGTGATCCTCACAACCTTGGGAGAAAGGTACAACATTAACCCAATTTACAGGTGGGGAAATAGAGGTGAATAGAGGTTAAGTGACTTTCCCAGGATCACATAGTTGGTGTCTAAGGCAGGATCTGAACTTGAGTTTTCCTGATTCCAAGTCCAATACTCCTTCTTTATGCCACATAGATGCCCAACATAGAATTGTGGGTCATGAATCCCAGGATTTAGAGTTTGAAGGGACCTTTGATATTATCTAGTCAGAAGAACTGTCAGGGCTGAGATTTGAACTTAGGTCTTCTGAGAAAAGGCAAATCTTCCCTCCCTGACCATGCTGGGGACATGGGATCATAGATTTAGAGATATGAGACCTCAGAAGTCATCTAGTGCAATTGCTTCTCATCCCCATATTTGTTAGAAGTGGACACTGAGATTCAGGGGTAAATTGACTTACTCCAGGTCATACAGGTAGCAAGGCAGCCAAGGGCACTAATTGTTCCCACTGGTGAGTTTCTTTTGGGGTCTTCATTTTGGGCAGGGGCCCAGGTCTGGATGCCTTATTCTACACTGACTGTGCTTCTGCCTACAAACTTAGCTACCATACACTTGGAAGAACTTCTTATTTCTCTGCACCCCTTCTCGAATTCCCTTTTATGGGTTCTCATCCTCTACCAGAATATAAGCTCCTTGGGAGCAGGGTTTGTTTCTTTTTGTTTGTATTTGTATCTCCAATACTTAGCACAGTCCCTGCATACAGTGAGAGCTGAATAAATGCTTATTGCCTTGTATCCAACTTGGAAAGTGAAATTCGAAGCCTCCAGGCCAATAGGGCTTTTAGCAGTGGGCAGGATGGTTGCCCAGAGTGCCTGAGGCTCTGTTCCTTTCTACCTTTCTGATACTTTCCTTTCTCAGCACCCACAGCTCTTTGCAACCATGACCTCATTAATCCTTCCAAAGCCCTAGTCAAGTGGAGAGCTGACAGTCTTCATTATAGAGGTTTTGCCCTCTGGGGAAGGCAGCCTGACTTGCCCATGGTTGCAGCATCAGGGAGGGGAGGCAGGTGAGGGCAGGTGGCATGAGTCAGTGACAGAGCCTGGGAGGGAACCCAGGGATGCTGACACCCAGCTCAGCAGTGAAAAAAAAAATGCCCAAAGGATTGAGAGTGACACAGAGTCATTGGATGTCTGAGCTAGAGGCAGCCTACTCTGGTGTTAAGAGCATGGGATTTGGGGTCTGAAGAGCCGAGTTCAAATTCTAGCTCGGCTACTTAGGATCGCCAGATTTAGACTTGGAAGGGAACTTCCAGCTCATTTAGTCCAATGCTTTCGTTTTATAGACAAGGGAACTGAAGACTCAGAGAAATTCAGTCCAACCCAAAAGGACGTAGCTGAATCAAGATTTGAACCCATGTCCTCTGACTCCAGATTCAGCATGATTCCCACTTCCCTGCTTCTTGCATTTGACTGAATAACTTAATGAATGAAAAAGCATTTATTAAATGCCTTCTATATACCAGGCACTATACTAAGCACTGGGAATACAAATACAGAAGAGAGACAGTCTCTACTTAAGGTCCTACTTGTAAAATCTCTCAGTGGAATCACTTTTTTCTCTCTGGGCCTCAGTTTCCTCCCCTGTAAAGTGAGAGAAGCTCTTCGCTTGCACGCTCTCTTTCATCCCTTGTGCTCCTATGCTTCACAGCGCTGGCAGAGGGGCTGGTGACTGGGGGAGCCTTACTTCTCCTCCCCTAACAATTGGTACCACACCTGGACGTGTTCCTCTCCAGGAGGTAACAAAGTCACTATCAGCCCAGGGAACTTCAGCGGGGGGGGTGGGGGGGGGGAGACAGATAGACAGGGCCCCCATCAGAGGGACTCTGGCAATTTGGAAGCGTCAGTGTGGTGGAACGGGACTCCAAGGACTGGGATGATATACGGGCTGACGTGGCTACGCCCGCTGGGGACTGTAATTCATTCATTATGGGTGAGCTTCAAGACTAATAAATTTGGGAGGGAAGTATTAATGCCTACACAGGGGCACTGTGAACTTGGCAGTCCCTGAAGCCTGGGACTTTGCAGCCCTGGGTTTTAAAGATGATTTAAAGGAGTTGGGCTGGAGCAAGTCTGAGCAGAAACCATTCAGCGTTTGTCGGCTTGGGACCTAGTCGGCAGCTGGGGGTGAGGGGAGCTTCCCTGCTCTCTTCAGGGAGGGCCTGGCAATGGTCCGGAGAGTTTCTGTTCAGGTCTTGACATTTCCACTCCCTTTGGATGCTGAGAGGTGCTGTGCTGTCACCATCCAAAGATGACAAACAGGCTTTCTGGCCTCATCAGATCCTCTATCAGGCTCTCCAGAGCAGCAGGAGCTGGGCAAGTAGGGATCTGTTTTAACCATAGCATGGTTCAAACTGGCCTCACCTCAGGATGGAGGATATCAGAGCTGGACGGGGACTTGTCAGGTTCAGTTTTCTCCTGGCTTACATTTATACAGTGCCAGGAGGCATGCGAGATACTTTGTTACCTATAGGATTTCATTTAATTCTCACTTTTATAGGAGAGGAAATGGAGAGCAAGAAAGCTGTCCAAGGTCATGCAGTTGGTTGGAGGATCCGGTCTTGAACCCAGGTCTCCTGGCTCCAAGGTTCCTGCTGTTCCCACCTTACCGCCCTGTTCTGTCCTGTTCCTTGCCTTATCTCCAGAGCTGTCACTGGGAATTCTAGCATTTTGGGCAAGTTTTGGGGTGCTGGGCATGGGGGATGGACACAGAAACTCTGGGAAAGCCTGAGGTGAGTCCACATCACTACTGATCCCAGGGATGATCCTGGGGTGGTTCTTTAGTTCACTCAGTCTGCTCCAGTTGGATGCTGGTGCCCAGGTGCAATAGAGGGATAAGACAGAAATAAAAAGGAGGAAGGGTTGAGGGGCATCATCTGGAAGTGGTCTTCAGACCTTGATATCTCCATGTGGGCACCAAGAGACAAAGTCTGGTGACTCTGCCGCCCACCACCATGGTTCACAACCCTACTATAGATGTCTGCTGGCACATATTCTATCAACCTCCTCACCTTTCTTTGGAAGCAAAAAGTCTATCTAGTGAGGCTACCATCAAACAACCTCTAGCTCCTCATTATCTCTTTCCAACAAAGCCAAGTTTCCTTGTTGATTATAGTTAATGGTGATTTGGAAACAGCACAGAAAATCAAAATCTAAAAGAGCTTTGAAGTAGCCTTGGAGCAGAGCAGAGTGAGTCAGCAATGGGTAGCGAGGGAGTCAGTGATGGGAGCTGCTGTGCATGCTTCCTCAGGCCATTTATTTTGTCTGTGCTCTCAGTGACTCTGGCCCTTGGTTATGAAGGAGTTGACAGATACACTCAAAACTGGAAACATGCCTTCTGCATGGATATGGGATGAGGAAATGCAAGATGGGGGATGAGGTGGCTCGCTTGGCAGCTGGAGGTGGGCCAGCCACAGAGGGGAGAAGCAAGGCCAGGAGGAGTGTTAGATTTGGAGGTGCTTTGGAAGGAGGGGGAAAAAATGGAGGGATTCATATCTGCTTACCAGAGTATATGGAGGGTTCTTTATGGAGAGAAAGGGTCATTTCTACAATTCTAAAGAATCCTTTCCCATCATCCTGGACTTTATCATTACTCAGGTGGACTTTGACTTCTCAGATAATAACCTCCCAGCAACCTAGGCTGGCGACCTCAGATTCACTCTCAATTCTCACTTTCACCTCCCTCCCTCCCTCCAATCCATTGCTAATTCTCATCATTTCTCCCTTCACCATATTTACCTTCTAATTGTTCTCCTTCCCTTGAGTTTCTCTCCACGCCAACCCGTCCTCCAGTCAACCATCAAACATTTACTAAGTAATCACTTCTAAGAGATGCTATGCACTTCTAAGTAGTGGTGACACGAAGAAAGACCAAAGACGATGCCTACCTTCCAGGAGCTCACAATGGGGGAGAGAGCAAGCAAGAAATCTGTCCAGAAAAGCTCTTTACAGGATAAATAGAGAATCAGTAAATGACGGATGGCCCCAGAACTGAGAGAGATCTTCCACAGAGCTGCTAATGCATGGGACTGAGCATGTCACAGTCTCCTCAGTTACCTCTGTGGCTCCCTATTACTTCCAAAGATCAAATAGAAAATCCTCTGGTATTTAATGCCTCTCACAGACTAGCCCCTTCTTCCCTTTCCAGTCTTCTTACCCAGTAACCCAGTGCTCCCCACTCACTTATTCAGTGACATGGACTTCCTTGCTCTGTCTCTGGATGCCTTACTTTTCCATTGGCTGTCCTCTACATTGGAACACACTTCTTCCACCCACCCCCTTTAGTTTCCCTGGCTTCCTTTAAGTCTCATTCCAATCCCACCTTTGGGAGGAAGCTTTTCTTGAGCACCCCCAGAGCCAAGACTCGCTGTAGGATGACCTTCAATCTACTCTGTATATTTCTCATATTTACATGTCTTCTCCCCCATTGGACCTTGGATTCCTTGAGGCAGGGACCACGGTTTCGCTTTTTTTTGTATGCCTAGTGCTCAGCACAGTGCCTAGTACAGAGTAGGTGCCTAATACATGCGTACTGATTGACTGTGAAAGTCTGTGATTCCGCGGTAGCCATAGCTTGAGCAGGTCTTCTCACCTCTCCTCCATCCTCTGGAGTTGATTCTGGACCTCTGACAAGGTGGGCCCGATGGAGAGCCTATGATGCTGTTTCTGTGTGAGGACACGTTTCTTGAATGGCTGAGAGAAGTCTGACTCCTGACGCTGGCTGTATGTGTCTTCTCATGCCATGAACTATCACAGACTTGTGTCTCGGCGGATCCGCAGCTAAGCTGTCCAGCTACACTCCGTGTCTTTCAAGCATCATTACAATCACCATGAATGCTAGAACTCACCAAGGAGGGGAGGAGTCAGTTCCAACAGTAAAGTCCTCACGTATAAATGGGAGAGTGGCCTTCCCTAATGGGAATGCTGGGACCTCGTCTGTGCATAGGAACGTGGGGGTGGGGGCCAGCCACCTGCCAGATAATGGAGTACTGCTAGGTCTCCATTGGCTTCCCAGGGCTCTCTGGGCCAGGGGATTGGGAGGACTCACCGTGAGGGGGCCGCAGCTCCGTGATGTTGTCATCCGAGTCTAATGTGTCCACCACCTTGTACCTGGCGCTGCGCTGCGGGCTGAGGACGTGAGGGGCTTGCAAGGCTGCTTCTCGTTCAGCCGCCAGGTCCAGGTCCTGTTGGGCCAGATGGGCCCTCAGTTGTCGGATTTCAAACTGGAAGACCAAGGGAAATGGATCACAGGTCCTGCGTGGTGGGCAAAGGGAGTATCTTTCTTTTGGAAACTAGTATCCTATATGAGGGTTATTGCAATGCCAGGGAGAGGGTCCTGCTCTCTCATCAGCTCGTCCAGGAACTGCCCTCCAGGACACCTCCTACAGGAAGCCTTTCCTGATAGCCCCAGACTCAAGTGCTTTGTATAAACAGCATTGACTTATCTTGTTTTATGGCCCCATAGAGCAATGCATCCACATCCAGCACAGTAACTTGTATAATAGGTGCTTGTTAAATTGAATAGAATTTAGGTGGGTTCAAAGACCTGGATTTGAATTTCAGTCCACTTAACTTGAGCCTCAATTTTCTTAGCCTTAAAATGATGATTACAGTGCTTCTCATACATCCCCATAGAGTTCCTGATTTCTCCCAGCTGTTAGTGTCCTCCTTTGACAAATTTCCTTGTATTCATTCTGTAAATGTTGTGTACCTTGTATTTATTCCATGCGTATGTTGTTTATGGAAGACCTAAGCTCCAATCTGATCTCAGACACTCACTGTGTGACCCTGGGCAAATCCCTGAACCTCTCCCTGTTCGCCTCCTTATCTGTATCATGGGGATAATAGCGTCTCTGCCAGGGCTGTTGTGAGGGTCACTGTGAAGCTCTCAGCCTAGTGTGTGGTACATAGTAAGGGCTATATAAATGAGAGCTGTTATGACTACATAACCATCCATAGCTACATCAGTGTGTCTATACACAAACATGTCTACACACCTATGCACACAATGCACCCACACGTACATGTGTGTGCCCACATGTGCACCCATTCATAGGTATACACACCGTGCTCATATGTACTGTATCACATATGTTCATGTACATATGGACAATATGCATATAGAGTGGAAATAAAGAATTATATTCCATATTATATATGATTTTATATGTGCATGTATAGAATGTATTATTTGATAATGTATACTTATAATTCATATATGTGTACTTATGTGTGTGTAGACATACATGCATGCATGTTTATGAAACGGAGGCCAAGAAAGGGAGTTTGGGTTTGAGAGGTCTGGGCAGCCAATTGGCATGCCCTCCGTAGAGGCAATAGCAGTGGACATTTGGTTACAGTTCTCTTCACAAAAGGACAAAAAGGTCAGGAGAAATGGTTGGGCTGGAGGAGGGGAGGCCCCCAGTTCACCAGTGACCAAACCTTGATATCGTCTGTTTTTTTCCACAGAGTGGTTTTGGGGAGATCAAAACACACATGCCTTGTTTGCTGAGGTCCACCCTTGTGTCTGCCTTGCATGCAAGGATGGTCCATCCCTCTGCAGAAAGGATGCTCTGTGAGAGAGGCAGAGAAAGGACGTCTAGGCACAGGAACCAGTACTGTGTTCCAGGGGAAGGTAGCTAGTCAGGGGCTTCTCCTTCCAGTTTTTATTAGTCTGAGGGAGGCCTTCTTTAGGGGCTTAGATTTAGAACTGGATAGGGCTTGAAAGACCCTAACACGCTTATTTGACAAATGAAGAAACTAAAGCCTGAAAGGTTTAAATGACTTACCCCAAATTACCCAAAATGCATGCTTGACTCCAAGTCCAAGTTATCTTACAAGGGGGGTTATAGGGAAAAGGGCTTTATAAACATTAAAGAATATTGGAAATGAGAGTGATAGAAAGGATGGCTATTCTCTGATTTCATCTTTATTTTTGCAACAGGGAAGAAACAATTAAACCTTGTGGAGAGAGCACTAGGCTTGTAGTCAGGAAACCTGAGTTCAAATCCAGCCTCTGACACTTCCTAGCTGCGGGATCCTGAACAAGCCACTTTACTGTTGTCTGCCCCAGTTCCCTCGACTGTAAAGTGGAGTAGTAACTTTTGCCTCCCAGGATAGTTGTGAGAATCAAATGAGGTTATATTTTTGAAGTGTTTAACATTGTCTGGCACACAGCAGGTGCTTAATAAATGCTCATTCCCTTTCCTTCTGGCTTTGAATGGCCTCCTTATGACATCTGAGTTTGCCATTGTGTTTTCAGGGACAAATGGAAACTTTTCCTGACTGTGTCACGGGTCGGAGTGGTATCTGGACATAAAGGGAAAAGTTAGGGTCATTCAGCTCATTCAGGGGAAGGCCTGAGCTCTGACCGATGCCCAGGGACCTGGGGGAAGGTTGGCCACTGAACTGACCTAGGCAGTTAAAAGCAGAAGTACCTTCACTGCCACCTGGTGGTCAAAGTGTAGACATACACTCTTTTCAGTCCAGCTTTGTCTCCTTGTCAGCCAGCTGTGAAAACTGCCCAGGCATGAAATATTTTTCCCTCATGCTACCAGAAATAAATTCTCCCTGTCTCACTGTCATCCACCTCATCTCCCCAAGGATGGATGGTCTCTGCGGCCAGGTGTCTTCCAGGCTTCAGGTTACTTCCCAGGAGCTCGGTGAAGGAAGAAACTGAATGAGCTCTCGGAAGCCTATGGTGACCAGTTATCATGGACAGAGCCAATGACACCCAGAACATGGACTTCACCTGCTTAGTTTGAACCACAGTGACATTGGACTGAACCACAGTCATCCAGCCTTGACTTTGAACTTAAGTTAATTTTTTATCCCATCTCCAGACAGAGCTTTCACCCCAGATCCAGACTGAACCTGCTGTCTGAATATGAATGAACAGAGCTTTAAGCCTGGCTTCAAACTGAACCCTAATTTTAGCTTCAGCTTGAGTCTTAACCTTGGATGCAAAATATGCTCTAATCGTGGTCTCAGATTTGTTTCTTCCCCTGAACATAAAGGAAATCCTAACTCCAGCTGTAGACAGAGTCCCCAGCCCAGCCCCAGTTCAGAATAATTCTTCATTCCAGCCCTAGTTTGGGTCCTAACCCTTAACCTAAACCCCATCTTCAAACTGAGCCCTCACCTGCCCTGATACTTTCTTGACAAATGATGTTTACTTGAAGACAGCTATCACATCCCTCCTTCCCTCTCTCGCAAATCTCTTCTTCAGGCTAGACAATTTTTGGTGTCTTCACCCATTCCCCTACTCATTTGACATAATTTCTGGTCCTAGCCTCAGCCATGGAGTATCCATCTCACAAATGTATGTACCAAGTTGTGAAATTCTGGACCCCTTGGCTCTTGGAAGAAAAAATCCTCGTTAGAAGTGTTTACCCAGACAGACTCTGCCCAAGACTTCCAGGGACAAGGAACTCACGCTCTTCTGAGACATCACATTGTGTTTTTGACTCACTTTCATGGTTAAGAAGGTCCTTCTTATACTGAACTGAGGACTGAATTTCAATTTATTAAGGGCAGATTGTGTGCCAGGCTCTGTGCTTGGTGATGGGGATACAGAGACAAAAGGGACACCATTTCCAAACCATTTCTACTAGTTCTGCTGTTGGGAGCCAAAGAAGTTTGACCCCATTCTCCAATACAGTCCTTCAAAGAATTCAAGACAATAGAAACATCAGACTTAAAGTTAGAAAGTGACGAAGAGCAAACAGAAGCCCAGAGGGGTTGAGACTCTCCTAACATCATACAGTGAGTGTCCCAGATAGGATTTGAACCCATGCCCTCTGATTCCAAATCCAGGACTCTTTCCATGACATGGTGGTTCTTTTTTTCAGACTCCTTTACTGGAATATAAGTTTCTTGAGCAAAGGAACTGTTTCCACCCTTCTTTATATCCCCAGAATTTAGCACAGTGCTTGGCACATCACAAATACTTGACCAATGCTTGCTGATGCATTGATTCATTTTCTGTGATTTTCTAACTTGTCAATGTTCTTCTATGGGAATAGAAATTCCTTGAGAGCAGGGAATCCTGCATTTCTAGTTGTACTCCCAGCATTCACCTGAGCACATAGTAAGTGCATAATAAATTGTTTTTCATTCATTCATTCATTTGTTTGCTGATTGATCAACTAATTCATAAAATGTGTTGTTCAGAAATGAACACAATACTCCAAAGGAACATGACCTAGAGAGTGGACAACAAGCCCAGGCCTTCCTCATTATGGCCCTGATGCCATTAATGCAGCCTAAGGTCACCTTAGTTTTTGGCTCCTGACTCAGGCCACTACATAGTACAGTAAGGCTTCCAGGTATGAAGGTTGAGACTCTCTAGAAAAGGCAAGAAAACTGTATGAGAATATGTAACCTTCCTGGCCCCATCCACAATGATTCATCATCACCCTAGGCTGAAAGGGAGCCATCTGGGTGGTCGGTTTCTGGATGAGGGTGACTGGTTTGTCTAGATGACAAGATTTAGTCCTTGGATGTGTTTGTGGTATAGTGTGAATGCAGCATTGAGTGAATGAATGAGTGAGAACAGGGCTCAAAAAGCAAGTGAAATAGATGACAGTTGGGCATTTGCCAAGTGAGAAGAGAACAAGAATTATTCCCATTTTATAGATGAGGAAATGGTATCTGTGTGAAGCTCCTTGGAGCTGATTCCATGTTTAGGGGCAGAGTCAGGCAGAGGTAGATGACAACTCTGGTGAAGACTGGAGAAGCTGTGGTCCTTGTATCATGTTCTGGTCAATTCCCATGAACCAATAGCAGCATTTAGGGATTTGCGATGACTTAGCCTTGGAGGGGAAAAAAGATGGTTCAAAGTTCTGGTGGTTTCTACATGAGAAAAGAGAGTTTAGGGAGAAGATCAGGGACCCCAGCATGGAGGTATCATTAGGGGTAAGCAGGAAACCCTTATGGGAGGGACTGGTCTGGAACAGCTGGCCTTTTTCACCTGAATCACATAAGTGCAGCAAATATTTTTGAAGCTAAGCATTGAATTTTACACTTATGCCTACTCAATTTTATCTCAGATTTTTGCCTAATACTCTGTCTTAGCGGGGACTTTTTGGATCCTGACTGAGTCTCTGGGCATTGTCTCATCTGACAATGGATAAGTAGGTCATTCATATCTTCCTCTGGGTCATGGAGGAAATATTGAAGCAAATAGGTCACTGATCTCAATTCAACAAGCATTTATTAAGCACCTACTATGTGCCAGGTGCTGGAGATAGGAAGCCAAAAACCAAACAGTCCCAGCTCTCAAGGAGTTTACTTTCCCCTAGGCCAATGACAATTCTACTTTGGCACCCCTCCCTAAAAGGAGAGCAGAGTTACAAAGTCTCAGCCTTGAAAGAAATATCCAGTCCAGCCCAGACTGGAACAATAATTCCCTCTATGAAGGGTTAACTACAGCCACGCCCATGCAGTTTTTGCTTTTATACCTTCAGTCACAACCAGCTCACTATCTTTTAAAGCAGTTTGCTCGATCTTTGGGCAGTCCTCCTCATTTTTCCCTTACATTGAGCCAAAAGTTAATTCTTTTCAGCTTCTATCTGTTGCTTCTTGTTCTGTCCTTTGGAACCCAGCAGGGAAAGCTGGAGCCCTCCTTTGTGTGAGAGCGCTTTTGGGGTCTGAGTAGAGGTTTGCTGAAGGTGGGATCACCAACTGAGTGATGCTCATAGAGTTCTGAGACTGGGCCAGGCTGGACAGGGATGAGCATTTGCTTTTGAGGTGATGGTTGGAGCCTTGAGATGGAATAGGGGGAGAGCAGGGAGGAGACAGGAGGGAGAAGGGGCAGACTCCTGAGACCCAAGGTGGGGGGATGGCTCAGACAAGTCTGTCTCCACAGCTATGGTGGAGGCTTCCCGCCCACACTCAGACACTCACACACACATGCCGAGAGGGGAGAGCATTTTTTTGGCTTGTTTTCCAGTGGGCTAGAAACTGGGGCCTAGCAAAGAGCTCCCACCTCCAGCCTGGCTTGAGTGATTGATTGACCCCTGCCTCTTCTTCCCAGACAAGACCAAAGATGGCTTGGGGCAGGGGGGCAGGGAGGGAGCAAGGTGTGACACTGGACCAGACTTCCCGTGGGCACTCCCAGCTAACTACGCCATCTCCACCATCCCAGAAATGTGTGGGGGTGGGAGGGAGTAGGCTTCCCATTCCAAACCAAGCTAATGGCTCACCCCGGGCACTCAGTGTCATTTGTTATTTATAAGAAGTAAATAATCTAAGCAACTATGGCCTAATGAGAAGGGTGAGCTTACATTTATTCCAGAAGGCAGGAAGCAAATGGCTAACCAGACCTGAAGGCCTACATACACACACACACACACACACACACACACACACACACACACACACACCTTACACACCATACACATACACACATATACCCCATACCATACACATACCTTACTCACCTCCCACATACAACCCCCAAACCACCCACACACACCACACACACACACACACACACACATACACACATACACATATACACACACCATACATGTACCTTACTCACCCCCCACATACAAACACCCAAACCACACACACACACACACACACACACACACACACACACACCATACACACATACACGCATACACATATCTTCGTAGGTATACTCAGAACCCCCCCATTTCTTTTCCTCAGCTATGGCTGAGCTCCAGTGTCCATGATCAGAAGAAAAGCTGAAACGTATATTGTGTTTTCAAGGCAGGGGTTGGAGAGCCAGCCTCCAAACTGGGACACCTGGGCTCACAAACCCTGCCTCTGACACCCTGGGTGCTGTTTGAGCCCCTAGTGCTCCAGACCTCCCACCGACACTGTAGATCGCAGAGAGGCAGTCAACCTCTGTTTGTGGAGGGAATTTCCTTATATCAATGGAATTCCAGATCTAGCCTCTATTCCTCTAGCATCTGTAATGTTTTCTCATTGGAGTTTTGTGATGACCCAATGAGCCAAGCTCTATTGATGTTATAATTACTGCATTATCATTCATTCGGTTTGGATTTCATTTCAGTGCAAAGGGTTCCCAGAAAGGAAACCCCCTCTGCCGGTGTAGAATCAGTCCTTCCTGCCCAGCGCAAGAGTCTTCCAGGGTGGTGGCCTCCAGGAGACTTTCCCAGGCCTCTTTAATCTTGATGTCTTCCCTCTAGCCCCAGTTGATCTCCTCTAAATCTGGTGGGTCCAAAGCTATGCATCTCATCTCCTCTTGGAGACTGGAAGTTCCTGGAGGGAATGGACAGCGTTTTTGCCTTTCTTTGTGTCCCTGGAACTTAGCACAGTGCCTGGAACATTGGTTCTTATTCAGTCATTTTCAGTCTGACTCTTTGAGACCCCATTTGGAGTTTTCTTTGGCCATTTCCTTCTCCAGTTCATTTTGCAGATGAAGAAACTGAGGCAAACAGGGTGAAGTGACTTGCCCAAGGTTGGACAGTTGAGGTTGGTTTTGAACTCAGGTGTTCCTGACTCCAGGGAGAGTGTTCTTGCTGCTTCACCAGGCACAAAATAGACCCTTAACGCATGCTAGCTGATTGACCTGAGAAGATTGGTTTGGGTCACACAGAGTCACTGAATGTCAGAAGCAGAATCTGACCTGGTTCCGCTGCCCATGCTCTCTCTCCGTGCCCTGTGCTGACCAGACCAGTTATTCCTTCTATTTTCTAGATGAGGAGACTGCTCTCGAAACTAAGTGTCTAAGGTGGAATTCGATCTCAGCCCTCTCCTGACTCTAACTTCCTGCATTCTGCTCCTGACCTCCGTTTCTAAAAACCAGCATCATTCTGGAGAAAGGCCAGTCTGCTCCCCTGGGGCCCCAGGCCTGACTCCAGGGTGGCCCTCAGGAAGCAGGTGTTGAGTGACTAATGGGCTCTCGGTCTTACTGGGCATGTTCACTGATGGACCTTGAGTTTTATCTTAATGTCAAACAGGATTAGGGTCAGCAAGAACATAGGCTTTGGTGGCAGAGGGTCTGGGTTCAAAACGCACTGCTGTCGCTGTGACTGGTGGATGAGTCACAACCAGGCATCTGCAGGATTGGCCCAGTGCTGCAGAGATTCTATCCTGCTCCGTGACTCGGAGGAAAGCACTTGGATTTCAGGGGATGGTGTGCAAGGGGTTGTTCATACAGAGATCTCAGAAAGCTTTCTCTCTTCAGAAAGATGGGGGTGGAGAAGTTTCTGAACTTGGAATTTCATCAGTGTTGGGAAATCCCAGTGTTGAGATTCCCTCCACTGGTGCACATAGGCGACTCCTATTTGTGGCCTTAGAGACTTGTCCAGGGCACAGAGAAGGCAGGCACCTAGCCAGGGCTACACAGCCAGGAAGAGTCAGAGGCAGGACCTGAACTGAACTCAGGACTTTTTAGTTGAAGTTGGCCTCCCTAGCTCTAAACTATGCAAACCCCTCCAAACACTCATTAGATCAGGGCTGTGTTTTTAATATAATTGGTGTTTCAACATAATTGGTTTCCTTTGTTAATCCTATGTATTTTTATTTTATTTTTTGCATTTAAAAACATCATCCTGAGAAGGGGTGTATCCTGACAGAGGGATTCTGCATGAAAAAAAGTGAAGAATATAAATGACTAAGTAGATAAGTTACAGAACTTCATGGGATCGCTAAGGTTGGAGCCTGACCTAAGGGAGGGTGAAAGGAGGCAGTTAGCCAGGGCAGAACATACAGGGAGGGGTCCTCCAAAGGACACTTTAAAGTGTGACTTTTTATAAATCCGAACATTGCTAACATGACCTTCCCCTTCCCCCAGGCTTGAGAAGGACAGATGTCAGGACACTACTTTCCAAACTGAAAAGGTCATACTCTGGGTGTGAGGCCAGTCAGTGTCCCTGGTGAATGATCCTTGCTGATTGGGTGACCTCAGGCACAGGAGAGGGTGAATCTGAGGTCCTCCCCATCCCGAGGTCCTGGATCCTAGGACTTCATGGTCATCCCAAGAGGGATGAAATTGAAGCATTTAGGTAAATACCATTATAATTTCTTGTCTTGTATCCTCGAGAATGCCCGGTGTAGTGCCAAGGATGTCATAGTGCAGGCTGGAAAGAACTTAGGACTTGGAATTGGAAGGTCTGGACAGAGCTTTGCCCTTCGCCCATCTCCCCCCATTACATCTGGCTCCCATGAGCTTCGTCCAGGACTGGGCCGCTGTGGCACTTCCTTCAGCCTCCTCTCCATCCCTGGGGCCCTTCCCACTCCTTCCATCTGCCCTTTGTATGTGGTCTTCTTCCATGGGAATGTAGAGTCCTTGAAGACAGGGGCTGTGTCTTGCTGGCTTTTATGGGTATACATACACATGTATACATATGTATGTATGTATGGGTGCGTGTATGTACAGCTTCAGTGTGTGCTTAGTGCGGTGCCTGGCACATAGCAAGTGATTAATAAGTTTTTTCTCCTTTCTCTTTTTTCCTTTCTCCTCAATCTTCTTTTTTCTTTCTTCCTTTCTCTCTTCTTTCTCCTTTCTCTCTTCCCTCTTTCTTTCTCTCTCCTTTTTTCCCTTCCTCTTTCTTATCTGTCCATCAGTAAGCATGTCTCTCCTGCCGTCTGTCACTTGCTTTCTTTTCTAGCTCTAATATTCCGTGGTTGTCTGCACTGGGCCTATGCTCATGTCCTCCTCCTCTTCCTGTCCTGTGCCTCAGTGGTTCCTTTTGTCCTTTCTTATTTTCAGCCAGAATAACAATAGTAGCTCCCATGTATAAAGACCTTTACAGATGTTGTCTTGTTTGAGTCCCCATCTGCCTTGGGAGGTTGGCACTGTTATTATTAACACATGGGGAAACAGGCCCTGTAAAGGTTAAGAGGCTTTCTCAGGGATGCAGAGCTAGGGTATGATGGGAGATTTGCACCCAGGTCTATGCTAACAGTGGGACCAATCCTCTATCTATTAAGCCACACTGCCTTTCAGTGGAGATCCCAACAGGGTATGAGTTATGTAGGAGATAGGAGGCAGAGAGAACAATGTATAAGATTTCCTGACTATCCCTCCATTCTGTGAAATTGTTCTCTTCTAGTAGAGTGCCTGGCAAACAGTAAATGCTTAATAAATGCTTGTTGACTGACTGGTTTCCCCCATACCAACGGGAACAGGCAGTGCTGTATAGAGGGGGAAAAAGAATCAGGAAATCTGGGTTGGAGTCCTTATATGGGTGTGTCATATCACAGCTGTGAGCCTCAGTTTCTCCAGCTGTATAATGAGTATACTCCTTGCCCTTTCTAGCTCTCAGGTGTCTTATAAAGATCAAATGGGAAGGATATTATAGCCACAAAGCACCATCTCATGCCAAGTGATGTTAACAGACATAGAGAGGAAATACGGCCTAGTGGACAGAGCTGTCCTTGGAGTTGAGATGACCAAGTTTCACTTCTTACATGCTGACTGTGGGGCCCTGGGAGAATCATGGAACCTTTCAGAGATGTCCTTGGCAACTCTCCAGGGTCAAGAAAGTGGGAAAATAGTCTCTGATCTGCTACTTGTGTGACCCTGAACAAGTCACTTCACTGCTGTCTGCCTCAGTTTCTTTCTCTGTGAAATGGGGATGATCATAGCCTCTACCTCATAGCGTTGTTGTAAGGAGTATCATGCCTGGTGCATTGTAATTACCACATAAATGTCAGCTGTCATTATCATTAATTATTATAAAGCAAATGTGCCTGATTTTGAGAGGAAAAAGGATGTCACTCAGCTCTTCCAGTGGAGGAACAGGGGAGGGAAAAACCTGCAGACACACTGGAAATGGATTGTAACAAATCTGATGTTGGCAAACTGGGCTATTGGAAAACAACAAAGAAACCGTCCCCAAACAACAGACTTGGGAAGAATTAACGGGCAGCCATATCTCCACTTAATGCAATCCATTAGCCAATTATTTATAAACAGAGAGAATGACAGGGACCACTATGGATCCACGGGGAGGCCCCCCTCATGCATTACCAGAGTGAATGGAGGTGCCATCCGTCCTGGCGCGAGTTGGACTACATGCATATGAGGAGCCTCGGGAGGAGGAGATAAATGCACCGAGCACTTCTCCTTAATGGGCCGGCCGGGGAGCGTAATTGACGTGGCCTTGGATGGATCGATGGACACTTTGGCAAGATACTTCATCGTGTCTAATGGAGGAGCCGTCAGTTCTGCTCCATTCTCTTATTGCTATCTATACAGATGATCCGGCATGAAAATTCATCTGCCATTGGGATGCTGTCCAATGTTTATTTCCATTAGATTCGCCATTGTTGGGAACAATAAAAAAAAATCAAGGGATAGTTGCAAACTAATGATTTACAAGCAGGGTGAAGTGGAGGCTGACCTTGGCCACTTTCCATGCACTAGGAAGATGACTGGGAGTTGGGTATAAATTTAAATTATTGCAAAAGGATAGCATAAGTTATTCCTCTGATGGCTAATTTTATCAGCTAAAGAGGCATGTCATTAAAGCTATCAGCTGTTTTACAAATCATTCCCCAAGTTAAAAAACTTGACTTTCCCTAGTTGAGAGTTCTAATAATCAGGCCAATGAATTCAAGTCAACTTCACCGATATTTATTAAGCACCTACTATGTGCAAGGAAGGCCCTAGGCTGGTTGGGAAGGATGTAAAGAAGAAAGGTGGCACAGTTCCTGATCTTACAGAACTTATAGTCTAAGGGGGTGGGAAATAGAACATGTCCACAAATAAGGATAATGTGAAATGAAAAGTTTGGACTAGATGGTTTCTGAAGTATCTTCCATCTTTGAGACAATGTGGTTCAGTAGAAGTATTCTGGGCTGAGAGAAGTTGAGTTCAAATCCGCCCTCTGACAATGACTACCTTGTGGGACTTCAGGTAAGTCATTTAACATTCCTGGGTCTCAGTATTCTCCTTGCTCTAGAGGTCCCTCCTAACTCTAGATTAAGAATGTTATGAATGGAGCTGATTCCAGTTGGCTTGGAACTGGCTGCTCCAAATGGAGGCTCCATCTTAGCTAGCTGATGGGGTCTGCCTGTGCACCAGACCCTCATTGCAAATGCACAGTGTCTGAAGGGCAAGGGGAAGACCCAGAAAAATTGCCCTAGGAAAATCTGAGGAGGGAGAAACGTCTTTCAATTGGAGTCGGGGGAAGAAGAATCTACAAAATTTCAAGGACAAAATGGCCGCTGAATAGGGATGTGAAGGAACTCCAGAGACAGATGAGAAGGGAGCAAGTTGGAGTTCTGTTACACACAACAGAATCCATTCCTGATTCTCCACACTCCCCCAACTGCCATCCCCTCAGGAGTGAGCTATTTCTCCCTCATGAAACCATTTTGTAACAATAATGCCAATACTAGTGATAGTAATTGTAGCTAGCATTTATATAGTTCCTTAGGGTTTGTAAAGCACTTTATAATTATGGTTTCATTTATTTTTATAACAACCTTGCTATAATTATCCCCATTTTACAGATGAGGAAACCAAGGCAGACAGAGGTGTCTCAGGCTGGATTTGTACATGCTTAGTATCACTTGTATTTGTAGGATTTGTATATCTATTTCCTTGAGTTATATTCTCCTAGAAGAATGAAAGTCCTTTAAAGGTGGGCCCTCTTTTGTTTTGGTCTTTGTCCCCAGGCCCCAGCAAACAGAGCCTTCTCCTCACTAAATGATGGAGGTCAGTCTGTGTGATAGCAGGAAGGCCAGCAGGGTGAGACCAGGGGGCGGGGCAACTCTTCATCCAGCTTGACCAGAACATAGAGTATGTAAAAGGAAGGAGTAGTCTGAATTAAGATTGAAAAGGATCTTCTGGCCTCAGCTACGAGATGACACAGAACCGTGGAATGGATACTGGATTTGAATGACTTCATCAGGAGACCTGGGCTGGAGGTCAGACTCTAACAGTCACTAGCTATGTGTCCACAGGCAGGTTCTTGTTGCTTCTCTGAGCCTCAGTTTCTCCATCTGTAAAATGGGTATAATACTGCTTGTCCAGGGTGGTAGTGGTTGGAAAGAACTGCGCAAACCTCAACATGTGTTATAAATGTAAGCTGTTCTAATTAGGCTCACCCTTGGGTAAATAAGGTCTGAGGACTCTGGTCCTCAGTTTCCTCATCTGAAAATGGGATCTTGTTACCTGTAAGTCTGTTAACTCACAAGTTTGCTGTGAGCATCCAATGGAATCACATGTATAAAGCACCCTGTAAACAGTATAAGGATGGATGGATATGAGCAGTTGTCACTGCTGACTCTGCTTAGGCTTGGTTCCCCCAGGCTCCTAGCTGGGTCTCTGTCTCATCTGCCCATCAGTCCTGGCTTTATATGCCAGGCTCTTTCATCAGGAGTAGGAAGGAAAGGGGATCTAGGTCGTGGGGCTCAGAATTCTTCTCCACTTGAGATTTGTCTACCCATCACGATGAAGTCAAGTCAGTAATATTATACACATTTATTAAAAGCACTTACTGTGTGCTCAACACCACGCTAAACCCTGGGGATAAACAGCAGAACAGAAATTACTCCCTGCTCTCGGGAGGCCCGCTCCATCTAAACCCTTTCTAAGACTCAAAGAGCAGAGGGTGGGCACCACATCACCCCATCAGGGCCTCATCTGGAGGGGAGAGATGGTGGGTGGGGAAATGGGAAAGTGGCTGAGGTGAATTGATGATCAGGAGAGCCTGATCATTTAACGACTGTGCTTAACTAAAATAGCATCGGATCTGACGTTCTTGAATACCAACTCTCAGGCTCTGAAAGGCTGTGGGGGGCACAGTCAAACTTAGCAAGCATGCCCTCCACAGTCAGCCCTGCCAGCCGTGCTCTGGGAGCCCATTAATGCTGGAGGCAGCTTGTTCATGGGGCTACCCTGAGCCCTCCTGCCCCAGTCGGGTTAGAGAAGTCACACGAAGCCAAACCTGATCAGCAGCTGCCAGCAGGGCTTGTGGCTTGTAGGAAGGAATCCTTTGGTCTGGGGTTAAAACCACTGATTTTAGGGAATTTAGTCCCCAGTGTTCCAAGCCGTCATCATCAGGATGGAGCTACCTCTACATCTTGCTGCCTTCCTTCTCCACACCCAGGCTATTTTTCAAGTCTCCTCAAAGGAGTCACTTAAAGTGTTGTATTCTCTACTGCCTTGGGTACTCAGTCCTCAAGTGTGGCTTCTGTTTTCCCAAGTCTTTCCAATGATTTTGATTTCTGAGTCACTCCCATCTGGATGGGCTCCAAGCTGATGCATATCCATCCCCAGACCTGGCATCGGAGCTGTCTACAGTCCTGACTATCTATATCTATCTATCTATCTACCTATATTTATAAAACCATATATATATTTATAATATATATATATATATATATATATATATATATATATATATATATATATATATATATACACACATACACACACACACATAGTTATGGCTATTTATACTGTCACAGAGCTTGAGTTGGAAGGGATCTCTAAGGCCATTTAGTCCCTCCCCTAATTTGACAGATGAGGAAACCTAGATGCAGGGAATTTCAGTAGCTTGCCTAAGGTCACACAGAGAGTTAAAAAAATGTCAGAGATGGGTTTTGAACACAGATCCCCTGCTTCTGTCTGTCTTCCCTTGTTCCAAGTATGTTCTGAGGTAGAGGATAAGATTATCACAGTTCTCATCTTGGATGCTGAGATACGTTTGTGCTGGTGGCTGCCTTATCAAATGCTGGCTCACATTAACTCACATTGTCACTGGAACCTCTCCTTCAGTTTCATGTAAACTGTCAGGCACAGGATTCCCCCAGTCCTTGGAACAAGCTAGGCATATAGGGGAGAATCTATTCTCTTTTTTACATTCAACCCTGTTCTTGCTAACCATGCCTCTAGTCCAGTGAATTCTGAACCACACACCCATGTGTGGATAGATCCTAGGGGCATTCATAGTAACATAGGATTTGTTGACCCATGGGGCTTAGTTGAGCACATCCGTCCTCAGTCACACTGGCTGCTGGGTTAGTCAGTGACTCCACTCAGTGTCTGCAGCACAGCCATGGTGTTTTATGTTCTTCATAGGGACCACCAAGAAGCATCAGCTTGGCCTTGGAAGGTTCAAACTCTTCGTCTTGGAGAGAAGCAAACCAAGCCCGCAGAGATTAAGTGTGACCTCAGATTCCAGTTCTGGCTCTCTTTCTACTACGACATCATGTTTCCCCTCCCGAGGCAGGATCGATGGGTGCTGCTATCTCTGCTGGTATCATCCTGCTCTTTACGGTGGAGGGCCCAGCTGTGAGGGGGCTGCTGCATACGGCACAGAGCGATTCCCCACCCATGACCAGCTGCTTATTGATTCTTCCCATCTGTACTCCCCATCCTCAGAGAGAGACTGAAAGGTTTACAAAGCCCTTTACAGAAGAGTCTCAGAAGCAATTTTGTGAATCAGGAATGACTGTCACCATTTTATAGATGAGGAAACTGAGAGTCATTTTCCCAGGGTCACAGTCTCTACTAGCACTGAATTCAAAACCAAGTTTCTGACTTCAGAACTAGTCCACTATCCTATTTGCCTCAATCATTTTAAGGTGTGTTCTACCTTTCTTTCTTTCTTTCTTTTTTTCTTTCTTTCTTCTTTCCTTCCTTCCTTCCTTCCTTCCTTCCTTCCTTCCTTCCTTCCTTCCTTCCTCTCTTCCTTTCTTTCAAGGCATTTGGGATTAAGTGTCTTGCTCAAGGTCACACAGCTAGTAAATGTCTAAAACTGGATTTGAACACAGGGCCAGTGCACTATCCATTGTGCCATCTAGCTGCCCCGAGTATTCTACATTTCTGACCCACTCTCCCACTACCTACTTAGATGTGCTCTCTGGAGCCCTCCTAACCCTCCCTCTAACCCTCTTCCCTTACCACATCTTTCTCCTCCCTGACCCTGTGACCCACCTTCTTTGTTCCTCTTCCCATCTGAAGGCTGCTCATCCTTCAAAGCTCAGCTCAAATGTCACCTCCTGCAGGAAGTCCTCCAGGACCACTTCCTCTGAACATCAGCATTTCTCTGTCCTTGTATCTGTCCTTGTACTATTACCTATCTCCTTGGGAATATGTGCCTTGTTTCTCTAGTTAAACTAGTGGGGACTACAGCTTCTACATGTTTGAATCCCCCAAAGTTCCTAGCACAGGGTCTTAAAGTCAATTAACATTCATTTATTGAAAGTGACTACTACGTGCCAGGTGCTGTAAAAAGCTCTAGGGATACAAAGAAAGGCAAAAGCAGTCCCTGTCATTGTCAGTTTCCAATGAACATCCACATGCACACATACCAACCAATCTCTTTCCACTCTTGGCTTCACGGCTCACTCTCATGGGTCAGATTTGTCCAGGAAGACCCCTGCAACCTTTCTCCTTAAGGAAACTCAAAGGACATGCTGCATGGGACTGTGGTAAGCCCCAAAGTCAGTCCCTATACTTACAAGACTTTGCAATTCTTAAAATCTATCAACCAGAAAGCATTTATTAAGTACCAACTGTATATCAGGCACTAAATAAATGTCAGTTGTCACTAGTTACTATTATTGTACTGTACCTAGGATTTCATGAGTAGGGAGATCCTGGGGAGGTGCTGACCAGCCCTCACCCTCTATGGTCTTAGAGAATTGCATGAGGCAGGTTCGGGACTCCCTTTTCCTGGACTCCATCTAGCTAACATTTCTTGCCTTGATAAGAAAGAACCTCCCAACCTCTATCCCTCCACCTCTGTGTTCTCTTTAGCCACACCCTCTTTCATCCCCCGTTCTATCAGGTCTCTGCTCTTGAAGGTCACCAATAACCTCCCAGTGCCCAATGACTAGTTTTCAGTCACCTTTGTCCTTGACTGCCTGGCAGAATATGATGCTGTTGAACTTCCTGCCAAGATCTCTGCTTCCTTGGCTTCAGAGACACTGCATTCTCCTGATTCTCTTTCCTCTCTAACGGCCTCCCCTTTGTCTCCTGCACTGGCTTCTTGGTGTACCCTATAACACGGATGTTACCTGAGGTTCTGTCCTTGACACCAGAAAGTTTAGACCTCATTCTTCCCTGCATGCCCTTCACATTTGTAGGAAGCTTGAACTGGAGAAGGAAATGGCAAACCACACTGGTATCTCTGCCAAGAAAAGCCCAAATGGGGTCATGGAGAATCGAACACAACTGAACAACACAAGCCACAGTTACAGGAACCTGAGGACAGTGGTCAGAGGCCATTTACACTTGACTTGAGTTCTTTTCAGTCCTGTTGGACTCTGAGCAATGATATCTGAGTGCTCTGCACAGAATAGGAGCTTAATGAACGTTTATTGGGAACGTACGATCCTCGAGGGAAGGGATTTTCATTTTGTCTACCTCTCCAGATCTTACAGCTGGCATTCAATACACACTTGTTGACTGATTGACTGCAGTGGTTAGGAAAGAGGAAATAGAAAGTGACTCCCCAGATAAAGCTTTTCAATGGAGACACTGACCTCAAGCCAAATCTAGTCTTGAAAAATAGTATCCTTTCCCTCCCCCAGACCTACTCCCTCACAGAACAGGGGTCATGTCACAGACAGAGGGTGTCATTGAGCACAATGTTTCTCAATTTCAGGTAAAAAAAATTGGCAACAAGATCCTCCAGGTGCGAGGTAGGATAGTGTAATAAAGAGAGGACTTGATTTTGGGTTAGGACTTCAGTTTCCTCCTCTGTAAAACAGGGACAACACTATTTTCCAAACCTTCTTCCCAGGTGCTCCTGAGAAACAAACAAGTTAATGGACAGAGAGTGCTTAGGAAGCCACGGGAACTCGGGGCATGAAGGCACAAAAGCTCTCTCATGGGGAGGTTATCACCCTTCCCCAGTGCCTTGTAGAAGGAGATCCGTGCCCTGTTGGCCAATCCTTTTAGTCCTTGGCTAGTCCAGACCTACTATGGCAGACCTACAGGACTCCCCTGGGCCTGGGCATGGTCACCTTCTGGCTTGGTCTTCTGCTGTGACGACATGGCCACCAGGGTCACCCTGGGATCACTTCCATGATACCAGGAAGTCTTCACTGGATTACTGCTACCAAGGTCTATGATTTCCCTGGTGTGAGGGTCAGAGGGCAGGGAAGGTAACAGGCATTAAGTTCCTACTATATGCCAGGTATTGTGCTAAGCAGTTTTAAAAAAATGAATAGTATCTTATTTGATCCTCAAAGCAACCCTGGGAGATGGGTACAATTACTATCCCCATCTTACAGATGAGAAAAAAGTGGGGCAGGTAGAGGTGAAGTGATTAACCCAGGATCACACAAGCATCTGAGGTCAAATTCGAACTCAGGTCTTCCTGAGCCCAGATCCAGCACAGTGCCACCTGGCTGCCTCGATCACAGCTTTGAGTAAGGCCAGTCTGTTACCCCAGGCTTCTTTCTCTCTTTTCTTGACTCTTAGAAGCAATTGCATTGCACTGAAGTTCTTACCCTCCCCACCCCCTACTCGAATTTCCACAGTATTTCAAGGTTCCCTACTTGGCCTTCTCAGTCACTGCAGCTGTGACCCCTGCTTTGCATGACCCTCACTGGCATTTCCCTGTTCCCTGCCCCCTAACCCAAAAGGCAGGGGTGATGGGAGGCCCTTTGTGGGGGGATGGTTTTAGAATTATCTTGTTCTTATCTTTCTCTATGCAGTTCAGATAACGATGACCTTGGGACAAATCTCTACCTTCCTCTCAGAACATCCCAGGATAACAGAGTTTGAGAACTGGAGGGGACCTCAACGGCTTTTCAGGTCAATGCGTGTGCGTGTGTGTGTGCACACACACACAATCTCCCTTATATGATACTGTGCCCCACAAGGGGTCACATTTTATGTTCAGAGGTCTAGAGGCTACGGCACAGGTAGATAAAATAACTACTTTTCTTAGTTGACTAAAAGTCTTAGGATGTAGACTCATCCTTTTTACACTCCTTGAGATCATCTCTGAGTCATCTCCAGTAGCAGGCAGGGAGGAGAGGTGCCTCCCTCTACTTGGAAAGCTTTTGGTTCCATGTGGTTTGATAATGAGCATTTGGGATGGTGGCATCTAATCACAGTGTTCTTAAGCTATTCTAATCCTTCCTTCCTTCCTTCCTTCCTTCCTTCCTTCCTTCCTTCCTTCCTTCCTTCCTTCCTTCCTTCCTTCTTGCCTTCTCTCTTTCTCTCTTCCTCTCTCTCTTTCTTTCTTTCTTTCTTTCTCTTTCTTCTCTCCTCTTCTTCCTCCTTTCCCTCTCCTCCTCTCCTCCCTCTCCTCCTCCTCCATTACTGTTACAGTTACTACTTCCACAACTTTTTCTGAGGCTCCCCCAACAAGGCAGGATAATGTAGAAGCGTCCTTGCCAACTTTCTCCTTTTCTGTCTCCACCAAGATGAGCTGGGCTTTGAATGTTTTTTAAATCAGGATGCTTTGCTTTCTTTCCTTACTTTTCCAGATGTTGCTGTTTAGGGAAAACCTGTCTTTCTTTATTGGCTCTTTCCTGAGTAGAATCTGTACAATTTAACCTCTGCTTGAAATATACACTCACAGAAAACCATAGAAATTGTGCATGCCAAAGGGACCCTAGTGGAATAGAGTAGCACCCCTGGGTTCTAATCCCACCCCTGATGCTTACTTACCTATATGACTTTGGACAAGTTACTTTACCACATTGAGACTCAGTTTCCTCATTTGTGAAATATGGTTTAGATGATCCCCGAGATCCGTTCTAGATGTAGCTCTGTGACCTTATGATGCTTGGCATGTGAGAAAACTCAGCCTCACAGAGGAGACAGGCTTTGCTCAATGTCACCCCGCCAGAAGTAGCAGAGCAAGAATTTGAATCCAGATCTCAGGACTTCAAGTCTGGGGCCCCTTTCCCTACCCCATTTCAGAAGAACAGAGGGCCGAGAGCAAGGGCCATGGGGAGTCATTTAGATCTTGGATATTTTGAACATGGTGGGAGATGGTTTTTTCCCGTCCTGGCCACCTGGATATTTGTGCCATTAATGTGACTTTACTCAAGCTGACAACCTGTTCTCTGCAGAATTATGAAGCTGTTAATTTATGGAGGGAAAATGCGATGCTTGTGGCAGCATCTCCTCGGCTGCTCACGGCCGCAAACGAGGGCATTTCCCTCGAATGGTAGCTCAGACCGACGTCTGCTTGGCCCCAATTCAAGGTCTATCAAGATAGAGGAAATTTATGAGCCGTTGTTTGCTGCTGGGATGTGCTGTGTCCATCCATCTGTCCTTGACTGCTTTGGAGGACTGTGATTCCGCTGGTGTGGGGCTCCCTCTGCTGTCTTTGAGAGCTCTAGGGGCTGACAGCACTCATCAGACTCTGGAGGCCAGACCTCGGAGGCGAACTCCCTTCCTGGAGCGTGCTGGTTCTGCTCCAACAGTCTGGGAGACCGCCCCGGGGCACTTGTGATGCTGAGAGGAGGCCGTTTAAGGCTCCTAAGACTTTGGAGTCAGAAGTCTTGGTCTGACCAAGTCTTCTCTAGCCTAACTTCTGCCTTTTATAGAGGAGAGAATTGAGGCCCAGAGAGAGGAAACAACTTCTGGGATCATGTCAGGATTTGAACTTGGGTCTTCTGACTCTGTGCTTAAAATTCACCTGGCCTTTTTCTCTTCACCATTACTTGAACTCTTTCTCTGCTGGGTTCCAGTAACTCCCATAAAAGCTATGGTCGCTACTTTAATCAACATAATGGCCAACCCTAATTTCAGAGGACTCATGATGCCTTCCTGTTACTTACGTCCTGTCAGAGGCATGGTCTCAGGGTGCAGATTGGGAGACTTGTTTTTGTTTTGGACATAGCCAATGGGGGAAGTATGTTTTTGGTTTTGTTTGGTTTTGCTTGACTAGGCAGACTTGTTACTAGGATTTTTTTCTTTCCTTTTTGTGTGTGGGGCAGAGAAGATGGACTTTCACCAGTTAAAAAAATAAATTATTTAAATTTATTTTAAACAAACAAACAAAAAAAATCTGGTCTCCTGAAATGATTTCAAAGATGTGACCTGTTTGTTTTAAGGAGGGGATTTCTTTGCAGTGACTGCACAGTCTCCTTGTCCTTCCTGTGTTCTTTCAGTCTCTCGAGCTGGAAGACCTGACTGGAATATCTAAGATTCATTCATTGAGTGAGTATTTATCGAGCACCTAGTAAGTGGAAGATACTGGGACAGGGGAAGTAAAATGATTTTCCCAAGGTTACACAGTACATAGAAGAGACAAGACTTGAACCCTGGTCCTTTGAATACATTCATGTGTCCCCTGCATCATACTGGATCACCTTGTGGAGCTAGGAAGACCTCAGTTTGAAATAGATCTCCAATATTCTCTATGTGACCCTGGGCAAGTCATCTGACTTTTCTGATCTCCACTTTCCTTATCTGTAAGGATGGATAATTGTAGCATCTATTTTAATGGATGGTTGTGAGGATCAAATATTGCATAATGTCACATTTTATAAAACTCCAAATACTACATCATCACCGTAACCACCATGACTACCACCACCATAATCACCATCATCATCATCATCATCACTATCACCATCACCATCATCATCATCATATCACCATCATCATCATCAT
>CM053769.1:488672197-488771437 GCA_028658325.1 Potorous gilbertii
CATCATCATCACTATCACCATCACCATCATCATCATCATATCACCATCATCATCATCATATCACCATCACCATCACCATCATCACCACCATAATCACCATCATCATCATCATATCACCATCACCATCACCATTATCACCACCATCATCATCATCACCATAGCCACCATGACTACCACTACCATCATCACCATCATCATCACCACCACCATCATCACCACCATCATCATCACCACCATCATCATCATCACCATAGCCACCATGACTACCACCACCATCATCACTATCATCATCATCATCATCATTGCCATCACCATCACCATCACCACTTTTGTCATCACCATCATCATCATCATTATTAATTATGACTATGTCTGTATAAATGTGCATGTATGCACTAAGCAGCTTCAGTCTCTTGACCTTGGTCCAGAGATAGAGATGCTTCTGACTTTCCTTGGGATAAGTAAGAATGCAAGAGTAGCTATGAGGCACCAGGGATATGGGGGGTGGGGTGTGGTCCCTACCTTCCCCTGACCAGGGAAGCCCTTGCATCCTCTGAAACAGTAGATAGATTCGAAAGTTCATTTCAGGGTCCAGCTCAAGACCCATCCCTTTCCTGAAGCTTTGTTCTCCATTCCCCCAGCTGTCTGTCTTTCCCAGGGATCTCTCCTTCCTCAGAGCTCCTGGAGGACTCATTTCTGATGTCACTCCTATACTCACAGAAGGAGACTTGGTACCGGAAGGGAGCTCAGGAACCACTGAGCCCAGCCTATTCCTTCATTTCTTGTATCCTGTACTAGACTTCTGTGAGTAGAACTTTGAGTTCTCTACTGAGTGCCTGGCAAGTATTAGGGCTTGGTAACTCTTGATTGGGTGGTGGATTCTTTGTTCTAGAGAAGGTTGGATGTCTCTCGGACAGATATAAGGGAAGTTTTGTGCTGTTATTTGTGTCTGCACAAAGAGGCTGCCATAATAGAAAGAAGGCTGGTCTGGGAGTCACACAATGGATGCTCTGTCACCGTCTGGCTAAGTACCCCCTCGAAAATCATGCCCTCCCCCAGGTCTATTTATTTATCTGTCAAAGAATGTGAGATTCAACGATTGTAGAGGTCATAGGGCCACAGATCATAGATTGTTAGATCCGGGGAGAACAGTGGGAGTTAAGTCCAATGCCCTCATTTCGCACATGAGAAAACTGAGGCAAACACAGGTTAAGTGACTTATCCAGAGTCACACAACTATTAAGTATCTGAAGAACATTTGAAGGTGGTATTCTATCTTCTAAGATACTTCCCAGCTTTGATATTCTGTTCTAAGGTGACATTCTTGGTTGTAAGGTCCATCTCAGCTGTGACATTTTATGTTCTAACGTCCCATTTCTGACAGTTTATGTTCTAAGGCTCCTTTGCCCGCAATATTCTAGGCTTCTAAGTCCCAGTAAAACCAGGGCTATTGAGCAAAGACCCAACCAGAATAAAAAAACCCCAGGTGCATTACCCCTTGCTCCTGGCAAATCTGTGTCAGCCTCTCCAGTTGCTCATCTTGGATGACCTTGGCTTTCTCATACTGCTGAATGACCATCTCCAGCTCCACTTTCACTGGTAGGACATAGGCTGAAAGATAAGAGATGACTATTTTACAAACCCAGTGATGACCTGGCTCAGGCTGGAGCCTTCTGAGAGCTTGGCTCTTAGTCCTGCTCTGGTCAAATCTGGCTTGAAGACACCAAAGGGCAAAGCAACTTGATGAACACCCCATGGTCCTAATTCTTTGAGGAAAAAGTTGCTGGCTACCCAAGGGCTCCTAGAAGACTCAACTTAGCAAAAATGGTGACATATTCTTAGATCCAATCTAGGAACACCAGACTGTTTACCTGAGGCTTTCCAACAGGCTTGGGAGGTCTGTTGGGTCAATTTCAAAGCTTTAGCTTGAGTTGTTTGCCATGGTCAGACCCCTCTTTTCCAATGGTAATTTATACACTGTCCAGGCTATGCATAGAGTCAGGAGACATGGATTCAAATCCTCTCATTGATACTCACTAGCTGTGTGACTCTGGGCAAGTCACTTAAAAAAAAAAACCTCTCTGTGCCTCAGTTTCTTTATCTTTAAAATAGCACCTACCTCCTAGGGTTGTGAGGATCAAATGAGTTAACATATGTAAAAAAAAGCTCTTTATAAGCCTATGTGAATGCTAGTAGTAGTAGTAGTAGTAGTAGTAGTGGCAGCAGCAGCAATAGTTGTTAGCTGTGAGCTATGGGGATCTCATTGTACCTTTATGGAACTCAGCTTTCACATCTTTAAAATTAGGATAACAATACATACACTACTTAACTCCTTAAGGTTGTAAAACTTCAGGCACTACCACAAATATCAAAACATTTGAGTATTATTTTATTTTAAATTATTTTTACTGATTTTTAAAAATTAATTGTTTAACTTATTTATTTAGATTCATTGTTGTTGTTAATTTTTTTTTCAAAGAAGGGCTTCTTGCCCAAGTATTGGATGATAAGACAGCCCACAATCTCCTTCCCGAGTCTGATTCTGTTACTCTTCAGTAATGGGCATGACCATGTGGGTATCCTGGGAAGGGCATGGGGAGGCTGACCCTTCATGTATGCTCAGATTCACAGCAGCTTCCTGTAGTACATCTTTTTATCAGGAATCTCCAAGACAGGGAGGGACAGCAGAAGAAAGAGTGAGAGATACGTCCAGGAAGGGCATTGGGGGTGTGGGCTGTTATCTTCCATTAGGGTCTAAAAGTCCATCTGGGCACAGCAGGTATAGAAGATGCAGGAAACAACATCTTGGTCCTCTGGCCCCTGTATTTCTTTCTAATGGTATGACAGAGAGAGGTCAGGGACTGTCAGGGAGGCTGTGGAATGCAGCTGACGAAGTCCTGTACGCAGTCTCGGGAAACCTGACTGCCAACCTTAATTCTTATGTTTACTAGTTGTGGGTATGTGGGGAAAGGAACACGCATTTAGGTGGTACCTTCTATGTGTGAGGCATTGAATAAGTACTTTACAAATATAGATCATTTGATTCTTACAACAACCTTTCAAGGAAGTTGCTGTTATTGTCTCCATTTTATAATTGAGGAAATGGAGGTAAACAGAAGTTAAGTGACTTGCCCAGGGTCACATAGCTAGTGAATATCTAAGGCTGGATTGGAACTCAGGTCTTCCTAACTTCAGGCCCAGTACCATACACTGAGCTACCTAGCTGTCTCTCTCCCAGACTCAATTTCCTTGTTTGTAAAATAAGAATAATAAAACTTGTACTCCTTGAGTTATTGGCTCATAGACACATAGATTTTGAGTTTGAGGGGACTTCAGAGGTCTGGGGGTCCAATCTCCTCATTTTATAGGTGAAAAAACTGAGGCACAGAGAGATTACTTAATCTCTGGGTACACAACTAGTAAACCTGAGGACAGGTTAAACACTGTAGAATTATCTTTCCAATGCATGCATCTGCTTATGTCTTCCTCTCCCCTCTAGCTGCCTCTGCTGCCAAGTTGACCCTGTATTCTCTCCAAACTGAACATAAGCTCTCTGAGAACAAGGACAGTCATTCACTTTTGTCTGCCTTGAGCACCATAGGTGCATCATCGAAAATGCCTCTTGTGTAATAATACTTGTACTGTAACCATCTGTATTTTTGTCTCCTTCCCCCAACCCAGCCTGCAAGTTCCCAAGCATGGGGGACACTATCTAAATACTGAGTCTCCCCAGCCTCAGGCAGGGTGATCTACACACAGGGATGCTTCATGCTTATTAAATGAAGTCTTGTTAAATGAGGTCCTTAGCCCATTGGAGGACTGTCCCCTGTGGGGCACATTCGCCTCGCACCCGGACAAATCACTTTCTCTGCTGGCTGAGTCATGCTTACCATCAATGATTCTCTTGACTCTCCATAGGCGCAGGGTGATGATCAAGCTGATGGCATCCCATGGGCTGCTGGGGCCATTGGCAACGGTGGATGCTACCATGGGGGCCAAGGATAAGATGATCACAGCCCCATCAAACACCTGGGAGAAGGAGACAGAGGAAGAGGATATCAGCAGGTCAGCTGGGGGCAGAACTGAGTGCTGGCATAAGGGGGACAATCATTGCCATTATAATATCTAGAAAAGACGCTTTCAAGAGGTTATGACTATTTTCTTCAGTCTAGAATTTAGGCTTGCCCTTTATTTTCTTGGCTTCTCTAAATCCTAACTTCAAGGCCCTGCTCAGGTATCACCTCTGTCAGGCAGCCTTCCCTGGCCACCTCAGCTCTCTGGTCTTTCCTTTCTTTGAGTACCTGCCTACACTCACATACAGGCTTAGACAGGTTTAGACCTGTAAGGGACTTTGGAACAGCATCCTATTGTTGTTCAGTCACTTCAATCATGTCTGACTCTCCATGACCCCATCTGGGATTTTCTTGGCAGAGATACTGGAGGGGCTTGCCTTTTCCTTCTCTGGTTCATTTTACAGATGAGGAAACTAAGGCAAACAGGGTGAAGTGACTTGCCTGGGGTCACATATTTAGTAAGTGTCTGAGGCTAGATTTGAACTCAGGTCTTGCTGACTCCAAGCTCAGCACTTTACCCACTTCCTCTAGCATAGGAGGTCCTTAACCTTGTTAAGGATTGTGTACCCCACTTCTGGCAGTCTGGGCAAACCTTGGGAACCCTTCTCCAAATCATATTTATAAAAGCATGCAATAAAAACACATAGGATTGCAAAGGAAACCAGTATGACTAAATACCATCATCAAAATACTTTCCTAACCAAATTCACAAATCCCAGTGATCTGGACCCTGATTAGATTTTATAGATGAAGAACCTGAGTTCTGGAAAGGTAAAGGAATACAGCTTATCTGAGCAGGGTTTAACCTGGGGATGTGCGAGTAACAATTCCCAGCCAATTCAATTCATTTCAAAAAATATTGGTTAATTGCTTGCAATATGTTCTGTGCTAGGGATGAAAGGATGCAACAGAAAAACCTTCCACCCCTCAAGGAAGTTAGTGTCCCGTCATGTAGCATTCTTTCCACTTAATCTATCTTGCAAATGATCCAATGAAAAAGTATGCAAATGTGCTTTTTTAAACAGCCAGACAGAAGGCATTACCTTTGTTATTACCATTAGGATAAGCCACTGGCTGGTTGGATCAACGACACAAAAGAATCCTCTTTCCTCTGCCTGACTGTTGGATATCCCAGCTTGCTGCTGTCCCTGCTGGATGTGCTGTTGATAGCAGCTTTCCATCGATGATTCTTTCCAATCAGATTGTTTTCCCATATCCCTGCCCCCCCATCCCACCTAGACGAGGGTTTTCTCCTAGGAATCTCCCAGTGTGAAGCACCTTCTGCACCCACTCTACAACACCCCATTATTCCAACTAGAGCAACAATTCCCAGTATTGGAGGAAAATTCTTAACTTGGTCTTTCCCTTCGTCTGACAAATGTCCTTTCCTTGGTATCTCCCATGTATTTTAGTACATCTTTCCATGAAAGTAAATTCAATTTGACTTGAGACATTCCTTGAAATTGGTTGGGATTGCCTGAGGCATTTTGCCAAGGTTGGGCTCTGATGATCGAGAGTCATGATACCAGTTCATAACTGTTCATCAGTGAATTTAAGTGAATGTGAGGGCACTGGAAAATGGGGGACATTTTTTTGGAGGGGGGATGTGGTAACTGTTTTCAAATATTGTAAGGGATGTCATGTAAAGGAGAGAGGAGACCTAGGGTCTAGGATCCTGGGATTCTAGTGTTTGGAGTTGCCAGAATCCTCTGTGAACATCAAGAACAGGATTCTTAACCAAAGGATTCAGGGATAGATTTCAGAAGGCTAATGAATTTGTATGGGGGAAATCACACTTTTATTTTCATGGACCCTTGAATTCCTTTGTAATCCTATGTATTTTATTTTGTGCATTTAAAAACATTATTCTGAGAAGGGAGCCATAGGTTTCACCAGACCACCCAAGGGATCCATGACACAAAATTCAGGATTTTGTGTATGGTTTGGGGGTGGCTGTGTGCATATGTGCGTGTATGTGTGCATGTGTATAGGTGGGTAACAGTGAGGCAGATTTTAATTCAGTATAAATAAGAATTCTCTAATAGTATCCAACAATGGACCACCTATGAAGGTAGTGAATTGCCCATCGTGCAGGGTCTTCAAATGGGAACTGGATGAGCACTTGTCAGGGATGTTGGAAAGGGGATTCCTGCTCAGGTAAGAGTTGGATGAGATGTCCTTGGAGGTTCTAAGGTTTTACTATACTAGTCATTGGGAACTTTAGCAGCCCTAGACCTTGGGCAAGTCACTTACTTCTTTGGGCTTTAGTTTCCCCATCTGCAAATTGAGAGGCTAGTGATGGCATATAATATCCCATCCATCTTAAAATCTATGAGCTTGTAAGTCTTCTCTGGACCTCAGTATCCTCAGTGAAGATGCTAGACTTCCAGATTTCTTCCAGCTCTATAGTTCTGTGTTCTAATGACTGTTACAAGTTCAACATCCTGTGTTCTAGACTGTTTCTTCCAGCTCTGCCATTTTGTATTTTAAGCTTCCAGTATTCTACACTGCCTGTTCTAAAAGTTCTCCATCTCTAGCATTTTCTGTTCTAAAGACCATCCATCTCTGATTTCTCATGGTCTAATAACCTTTTCCCGTTCAACATTGGACATACAGTATTCTAGGCTCTGTTGTTTCCAGCTATGATGTTTTGTATTTTAAGGTCTTTTGGCTTTCAAAATTCTATGCCACCTGTTCTAATACCCCACTATCTCTGGTGTTCCATATTCTAAGGTTTTGATGCCCTTTGTTCTAATCCTACTTTCAGGTTCAACATTTGATCTCTTGAACTTTAGGTTCTGTAATTTCCAGCTCTTCATTTGTATTCTTCTTGTCTTCTGGCTTCCAAAATTCTGCACTGTCTGTCCTAAGAACTTTCCACCTTGGGCATTCTCTTCTGTGCTCTAAGGGCCTTTCAGCTCTGAAGTTCTATGTTCAAATAAGCCTTCCATGTTCAACAGTTGATGTCCTGTATTTTAGTTTTTGTTATCTGGTTCTGTTACTTCCAGCTCTGCCACTTTATATACTAAGGAGTTCTAACTTCCAAAATTCTACTCTCCTGTTCTAAGAGCCCTCTGTCTCTGGAATTCTCTATTCTGTGTTCCAAGGGTCTTCTAGTTCTGAAATCCCACATTCTAAGGCCCCTATAGTTCTGATCCCTCTGGCATTACATGGTTCTTTACCCCTGTATGAGCTATTTCTGGGACCACAAATGAGGAAGGGAAGAAATACTTCCATTTCTCTTTATCCAATGTCTCTTCCCTCCTCTTCCTCCCTCCCCTCCCCATACCATGGACAGGTACCAGGAAATATCAGGCTACAAAGGGTGAAAGCAACAATCTTACCTCTATTTTGTTTTCAATGTAATCCCAGATCCCAAGGACCACAATGCGGAGAATTGTCTGAGGAGACAAATCAAGAACAGACAAGAACCAGTTTCATTTTATGGAGTTTATAACTTGTTTCAGGAAAAAACAAACAGGAATTTTTTGATTTTCATGGAATTACAAAATCATGGAAGATCAGAGTGAGAGGAGACCTTGTAGCCTCCTCATCGACACTGGACATGAGCAGGAAGGCCCTCCACACCAACCTGGTAGACACACACTCCAGATTCCACTCAGGTACCTCAAGTGATGGAGAGCACACCATCTCATGAAGCAACTTCTTTCACTTGGAAACAGCTCGAATTGTTTCCTAATATGAAGTTGAAATTGGTCTTCCCATACTTTCATATCCCAGCTATTTATTCTGTGACCTCAGGGCAAGCTATTTCCTTTTGATGGGCCTCAGTTTCCTTCTTTTTATTATAGGACCCAATAATTTAATTTCCTTTCCAACCCCAGGAGATTCTAGAAGTTTGGAAATGGAACAGATCCCTAAAGTCATCTAGTCCTAACAATGGCAAAGCAGGTTCCTTAGGAGACAGCCAGGATTCCTTACTCAAGACATCCCGGCCCCACCACCCTAGAGAGATGCTTCCCAGCCAAGAACTCGTCTTGCTCTTGTAATGACGTTGGAGGACGTGATCATTCTATCTATGATCCAGCTACTATTTATCCTGAAAACCATCTTGATCCTCCACTTTGGACTGGGGAATGAATAGGATCTATTTTATTGAAATCCGACATTCTTCTTTGGCTCCCTGGTTTTCGTTGGTATCTCTGGGAGCTCAGAATATGGCAAACAGCCTCATCCACTTCCACCTTATCCTGGACAATGAAGGGGAGGCATGGTAGGACAGCAGAGAAAGGTGGGCCAGCCATGAAGTGGCATCATCATCATCATCATCATTATCATCATTTCCATCCCCATCCCCCAAGGAAAGGGACCCCACCCTCTCTCCATGCCATTCCTGTTCCGCTTTCGAACAGCTCTCATTGGTAGGAAGTTTTCCTGACATCAAATTAAAATTTTTCTTTTCTCAGCTTCTACATCTCCCTCCTAATTCTTCTCTCAGGAGTTGAATAAAACAAATCGAATCCCTCCACGAGAGCCCTTCTAATACTTGTTGGCAGCTATCACACTCTCCAAGTCTTTTGCTCAGGCTCAACTTGCCCAGGTATTTCTGCTGGTATAGGTTCTGTTCCCCTTACCCCTCCCTGCCACATCAATGTGGCTGCTGCCCTCTGAGCACATGTTGGTGTACAAGTATCCTTCCCACAACATGGCTCAGAGAACTGGGCCCATCCTCCATATGGGATCCGACCAGGCCAGGGGATGGTGGGATCATCACTTCTTCAGCTGGGACTCCCTACTTCTCTCCATGAAGTCTGAAGTTAAGTTATTTTGAGGGTATTTGTGTCACATTGATGATGTTGATTGAGTTTGAAGTTGGCTGGAAGCTTTCAGCCTGTCACCCCAAACTCATCTTATACAACATGTTCAAACTAGAGGATCTGGGCTTGACTCTTGCCTCAGCTATTTGCCATCTGTGTGTCCTTTGGCAAATAATTTGCCCCTTCTGGGCCATAGACTCCTCATCTATAAAATAAGGGGGTAGGGCAAAATGGCCTCTCAAATCCATGCCAGCTCAAAGGGCACTATAAACTCAGAATTTAACTGCTCGCTTTGAGTTAACATTCAATGTTCTTTGTTCTAATATTGTAAATTCTAAGGTTCCTTCCAGTTCTAGCCCAAAATTATAAGAAATTTTCTGGGTTTCAAGATCCTTCCTACATTTGACATTCTCCATTCCAAGGTCCCTCCTGTCTCTGTGTTCTAAGGGTCCTCCAGCTCTGATGTTCTGTGTTCTAAGGTCCCTCCCAACTCCAATGTTCTGTGTCCTAATCTCCCTCTCTGTTTAAGATTCTTCTTTTAGACAATGTTCTGTATTCTAAGGTCCCTTCTGTCTCAGATACTCTGTGTTCTAAGGCTCCTCTAGCTCTGACATTCTTTCTTCTAAGGTCTCTCCCATCTTGGACATTCTATGGTCTAATATCCCACATTCTAAGTTCCATTCTATCTCCAAGACTCTATGGTTCTAGGGATAAATGAAGAACAAAGACAATGAGTGGCTGCTACATCAGTGACCCAACAGTAATTCCCTATTACTGACTGGTGGCCCGTTCTGGCTGCAATCAGCTGCTTCATATGAAGTCATCTTCAGAACTGTGCTGTGCCCAGAGCCTGGGGCTTTTGACCTCTGAAATGAAGTACTCACTCAACTCTTAGCCCCCAGTGCCCCCAAACCCTGGCTTCTCAGGGCCTCCAAAGAGCCTGTGTGGACTGAGCTTCTGCACCCTGTTCAAAGGACAGAGGGGAGCAGGACCCAACAGGAAATGTCATTATGGCGTCCAAAGCCATGGCATCTGGAACACATTGAAGGCAGAGCCTCCTTCATTTTGCCTTCATCTCCTCAATGCCTGGCACATAGTAGGAGCTTATTAAAAGTTTATTGATTGGCTGATTACTTCAGGCCCCCACAATGCCCCAGATCAAAGGTACAGGGATCAGAGCCCATAGTACTCTTCTTCAGAAGAAGTCTTCTGGGAAAGGCTCAATGACCCCTACCCCCATTAGGTACAATGTAAGGAATTCTTGTTCATGTACAGATCACACTGTTAGGCTTTGAAGTCCTTCCCAAAGCCAAGATTCTGAGGGTCTCCAAGAGGTGAAGTGAGTCTAGACAAAATAGTTCTTCAGCCCAAGATGAAGAAAGCTGTCAACAACAGGTGCCCAGGCTGGGACTGCTGCCTCCCTCCCTGACACAGACCTTCTCTGAGAAGCACTGAGCTGTCCCCAGAGACACAGAACTGGCAGATGGTGTGTTTAACGCCCAGGAAGCCTCCAGAGCCTGTAAAATGATGAGGGTTTCAGGGTTTAACTGATAAAAAGCAAGCGAATGGGGCAGCTGGAACCCAGCCCTTAGAAACATCTGGAATGGCCTTCCCAGAGTCCTTCAAGGCTCAGCTCAGGCCTTGGATGCTCCAGGACAAGTAACACAGGGTCAAAAATCAAGTCAACCCTGATGTGAAAGTAACAGAAATTCAAGTGGAGGTGAGAGGGTCAGGGTTGGTCACTGTAGTGACTCACATGGAAGAAAGGAATGCAAGCATCCAGTGTTTGCACCCTCTAAATTTTAGTGCCCTGGGGGAAAAACTCCTTTGTTACAGCTCTGTCTATGAGTCAGGGATCTCAGGCTGTCATAGCTAGAATAGCCCTCATCTTAACCCAAGGAAAGCATTATAGGGACACTGGATTTGGTATCGAATAGGGCTTCAAATCCTTACTGCTTCCTCTAGGTAGCATTTTGGGCAAATCACTGGCTTCTCTAGGCCTCAGTCTCTGAGTAGGTAAACTAAGGAAACTGGATCCATTGATCTATATACTGTAATTCTAAGTGTATGGGACCACGGCAAGAAATAGATGATTTCTCAGACCACATCTCCAGTGGCAACTTGGACAAGTAAGTACTAAGTGTTTCCTAAATGCAGCCCTTGGATGCCTTAGAGACAACTTGGGGATCTCAAAGCATAGAATGGACTTTGTCAGGTCTTTGCATAGTAGAAGGGTGAGGAGGGTCCCAATGGGCCGTGTACTGCCTGGTCTCCAGTTTCACTAAGCTCAGAGATGTTCATCACCAGAAATTCAGCTATCAAGTGAGAACTTACTTTGACCAAAGTAATTCACTCACTAATTTGTTGTTGTTGGAGCTGTGAGCTGATCCAACCATTCCAGAGAGCAACTTGGAACTATTACAAAGGTGCAAAGGGCTTTAAAAATGTGCAAAGTAACTCATGAAGATGTCTCCGGAAGACCTTTGGTCTGCATGCATGGAGGGATCATGAAATGATGGAGCATTTGCTGTAATCCGAGAATGGACTAGGGGGTGGGGCGAGTATACACAAAGGATATGATGTGGCCCTTGCCCTTGGGAGACTTAGTCTCATTGAGGAGTCAAGATTTATACACATGAAACAGTTAGAGATTATGTATCACCTTGTATCTATTATCTCATTTGTTCCTCACAAAATCCAGGAGGAAAGTGTTATTATCACCTGCATTTTAAAGAAGAGGAAACTGAGGCAAATAGGGTTAAGCAACTTGCAACTTGTCACATAGCTATTAAGTATCTGAAACAGGATTTGAACTCAGCTCTTCTGGACTTCAGGCCCAGTGCTCTACAGACGTTCAAGGACTCAACATTGCTGCCACTCAGGTGCAACCACAGCCATTCTTTCTTCCACGTCTCCATTTATACCAGATCCATCTACATCTGCAGAATGATGAAGACTAAACATTCTGGAAAACAATTTTAATTAAGGGATAAAATTTACTAAACTCTTCATACCACTTGACCCTGAGAGCTCATTGCTGGACATGCAACTCCAAGAGATCACCGGTCCCTTTAAATATCAACCCCTTGGGGCAGCCCTCTCTTTAGCAGCAAAAACCAAAACCAAATTGGAAATGAAGTGGATGCCTGTTGACTGGGAGGGCTGAATGAACTATGATAGCCAAATATCATACTAGGAGAGCTGTATGGAAGTGTATATATGAGGAATTCAGAGAAATATAAGATTTGGTAGGATGGAAAGACCAGCTCTGGCAGGAGAAGAACTGGATTCAAACCCCAGGTAAGATACCTGCTTCATCTGCGACCCTAAGCAAGTCACATTACTTCCCAGGACCTCAGTTTCCTCATCCGTAAAATGAGAGGGTTTGACCCAGTGCTTTACATTAGCAGATGTACATGATAGACAGTCACAATTTTATATACAGTCTTCTCTGTTCTTTGTATGGGGAAATGTCCGTGTTGGCTGCTGTCAATCCAAACCAGAATAGAACAAAAATGCCGAAACCACACCAGCCCTAGGAGCCGGCGGCTGCTTCTCTTTAAATAGCTCAGCCGAGCCAAGCTCCCTCCAGGATGGAAATGACGGGGATCACTCCCAGGACAAGGCTTCTCCCTGCTTCCTGCCTGATCCTGCCAACCCCCTCAGTCCGGGTGGAAGAGACTTGCAAGCTGGGGAATTTGGTGAATCACAGGGTCAGAGATGGAAGGGAGCACAGAAGTCACAGTCAGACCAGTGCTGGAATGCTGAATGTCTTCTATTAAATACCATATAACAGCCTCCCAGAGGAACTCCAGGGAGGGGAAGCCATGTCTCAAGAGGCAAAAGGCCCATTCTACATGTAGCTCACTAGGAAGCTTGTCTTTCCAGAGACCTAAAATCCACTTGTGCCTGTTGTCTTTATTCAGACCTGTAGGACCAAGCAGAGCAAAGCCAACCCACTTCCAGATGTAGACAGACCAGTAGATAGATAGATAGGCAAAGATAGAGGATAGATTGATCAATGACAGATAGAAAGATAGGTAGATGGATAGAGACAGAGCTATAGATAGACTGAAGTCGATCCTACAAGTATTAAGTGCTTACTAAGTGCCTGTGCTAAGCACTGGGGATAAAGATATAAGCAAAAAAGTTCCTACTACCTCCAGGGAACTTGCATTTTAATGAGGTGAGGCAATAAATAAAGGAATGTGGACAAGGTTAGGAGAGGAAGTAAAGGAGAGGCTTTTCACCTGCAAAGAGTCATTGTGAGGAGGTGAAGTCCAGAGACTGAGGGGTGGAACAGGGAGGCCTGGGGGCCTTCAGAAATGGTCCCAATCAGCCAGGACCTCACCAATCAGAGGAGAGAGCAGCAAGGCAGGGGCATCTCCAAGGCGAAGAGGTGGAGACATCCAGAGAGGGAAGACAATGATCATGTCTTCCCTAATTACTTTCTTCTCCAGACTAACCGTCGCTAGTTCTTTGACTTGTTTCTCATTTGACATGGTTTCCAATTTCCTCCCCGCAATCCTGGTCATCATTCTCCAAATGCTCTCACTCCAGTTTTAAGCAGAGGCAGGCTCTTGACTTAGAGTCAGGAAGACCTGGGTTCACATCCCACCTTGGAAACTTGATTCACTGCATGACCTTGGGCAAGTCACCCAGTTCTCTTAGCCTGTTGCTTATCTATAAAATGAGGATAATGACAGCACCTACCTCACAGACTTCCTGTAAGGATCAAAGGAAATCATGTACGTGAAGTGCTCTGCAAACCTTAAATCTGCAGGCAATTGTGAAATATTATTATTAGGGAGAGGGACTGAATCTATGATTTCATAGATATAGGGAACTCCCATGTGAGGAAACTTCCTCCACCAGTGCGGGTGACTCCTAGAGCTGGTAGGGCAAATAAATAATAAGTTATCATTAATCATCAGTATTAGCATTACACTTGCTATTACTTGTCCTTCAGAAGCTATGTTGGTCCCAGTAAGCCTTCAGAAATGTTTAGAGGGTAAAAGCACTGAGGTCTGCTTTGGTCTGGTCATAAACGGCTTCTTGAAGCAGGGGGAATTGGAGGAGGACCTGCTGAAATAATTGCTTCTTCACCTGTTCTGAGTAGATGTGCACCAGTTTGGCTGCTCTGGGGCCCCAGAGCCTGGCTATGGTTTCAAAGGTACCAAGGATGCCAAAGACAGAGCAGGGCCCATTATTTCTAATGGGTGAGCTGGGCATAGAGTAAGTCAGAGAAACAACATCAACAAAAACTGACTTGGGTGTGACTCTGAGAGAGTCATTTACCTCTCTCAGACTCAGTTTCCCTAACTGTAAAAAAGAAACGATAAGGACACCAACCTCAGATTAACAAGAACTGATATTTTAAAGTGTGAGAAGCCCTTTAAATACACAAGAGAGTCAGAACAGTTGACTCACAGAGCAGGGAGGCAGCAGCTATTGCCAAGGTTCCTGCCGAGGACATTGATCTCTCTCCACTCTGAGGCGGCCCAGTGGCCAGAAACAAAATGAGGGAGATCCCTGGTCTCTGAGTTTGTGGTGTTTAAGACTGTCATGGTGGAGCCATATATAATGGAAAGATGGACAACAGAACTGGGGGAGGACATTTCATTGCATTCAAGGCTTGCCCAGTCACTGCATTTGAGCAGACAGGAAGCAAGATGACCAGCAGGCACCTTGGAGGTAGAAAGCTCATAGAAAAAGGAGTTTAGCCACAAAAGCAGAAGAGGCACATGACCATTGACCAACAGAATATTGTCCAGCAGCAACTACACAAGACTCAAAGGAAGTAGTACCTTGCACAGACATGTTGTGGCCACATGACTGGCAGAAACCATACAACACAAGAGACCGGTGCGAAGATGACCCAGTAAGAGTAGGTTGATAGCTCTGTCGGAAAACATTGAGCATCCTACTGTGTGGGATATGTGACAAATACATATTTCCTACATATATGTCTTCCTAAGTGCATGCCTCGGACACCTGGGTGCCTATATGTCCCTTCACAAATACGCCCTGGCCATAACTCCAATGAGTGTGCTCCTTTGTGGGTCTTCCCAAGGTGTATGCATTCCTTCCATTGATGGGACAGATTTGTAGGGAAATGTCTCACAGTTTTGTGGGGAAATCTGTGTTGTTGATACTTTTCTTATGCAGTTTCATGAAATACCTTTGCCCTGAACTCATGATGAGCCCTGGCTGATTAGCAGGAGTAAACACAATGGTTTACTTTCATGGAATCCTGGGATTTGAAGCTAACACAAATCCAACTTCCTCATTCTTTAGAAGAGGAAACTGAGACCCAAAGAGAAAAGTGGCCCCAAATCACTTTGGGACTAAGTGACAGAGCTGGGATTCAAACTCAGGTCCTCTGACACCAAATGTAGTATTTTTCCCACTCTTCCAGGAGGTATGATTTTTTGAGGGGCAAAAGTCCTGTGGAATACTGGACCTTGGATTAAGCTGGTGCGGTGAGACCCATGTTCAAGGGAGTAGAAGAGTCCAGAAAGTGCCCTTCTTCACTCTGTTTGGGACCTGTCCTCTATATTGTTCACATGTTTGCTCTGTAGCTGGAGAGGCCTCTGACAACCAAATCCTCCAGAAGCCTTGGGGTCTGCATGGAGGAAATTGGCAACCTAACCCATCTTGGCCTCTTTAGATGGAAGGGAGCAACTCTAGACTCTGTGCTTGACCTTTTAGTGAATTCCCCAAATGTGAAGAGATTTCTTTTCCTTCTACTGAGATGCGTGGAAAATTCAATGCCTTCTCCAAATCCTCCTTTTGACAGGGTGCTGTGTTCTGGTACACCAGGAGCGGAACGGGAAGGGTGGCTAATGGGCCTTGACTGGCTCGCACATTCCAAGGCTCATGGCTGGCACCTGGAAGGCTCATCAGGCAATCCCTTCCTAAAAAGATTTCATGCTTCACTCCCCTCCCTTCAGTGGACCCACCTGGCTAGTGTCAAGAAACATGTGTTGGCGGATGCGGGATTAGGTGGGAATGGCTCCAGGGAGCTTAACTGAAGTCACTTCATATGCTTAGTTTAATTCAGATAGATGAGAAGGAAAGATATAGACAAACACAAGAAGTCTATTTTAATTCATTCATTCAATCAAGGGGTCTGAACACTTCTGGGCACCACAGAGATGGGTACACAAAGATGGAGAAGACACCATGCCTGCCCTCAAGGAGTATACAATCTCATTGGGTGACAAAGCATGAGTGCTTGAAGCAGATAAGCAACAATACAGGGTATTGGATGATAAACAGCTGGAATGAGGAGCACAGGGAGCCAGAGTTCCCTCCTATGAGATCACTGTAGACTGGGCTGTGTTGGGCTGGGCAGGGCAGGCTTCATGGAAGAGAGGAGGCAGAAGAGTGAGGAGGATTTAGGGAGGAAGAAATGAGAGCAAAAGGCCTTCCATGTGGTGGTGATGGTAGGTAATCCACCCCGTGAACAAGTTGTTTTAATGTATGGGCCTGAATATCTCTGCCTCATTTAAATCCAATTCACACTCAAGTCAAGACATCAGCCCATGGAGTCATTGGGCCTCTTTGAAAATGAAAGAGCACCACCAACATGTTCCTAGGAGTAAAGTATCCTTTAATAAGCATTGACTCAGTTTGACTCAGGGGTCATTTCACAGAATCATGGAGGAGAAGGGACCTCAGGACACTTCACAGTCTGCCAGATCCCAGAAAAGGAATCTCTTCTAAAATACATCTGAGTGGGAGTCCTGCTGCCCTTTAGATACTGGGAAGGGGAACTCATTACCTGTGAGTCAAACCATTCCCCCTGAGGACAGATCTCATCGTTGGGATGTTTCTCCTTCTGTTGAAAGGGTTTTTTATTTTTTGTTACTTCCCCTCACAGTCCCTAGTCCTATCTCTGGGACCCAACAGAACAACCATATCCCGTCTTCATTTGAAGGCAATGTTCAAGTCCCCTCAAAGCCTGACCTTCAGATCAAGCATCTCTACCTCCTTCAATGGATCCTCAGGGCACAGCTTTGCAGGAGTCCTCCTTTGAACACATGCCAGTCAGTCAAGGACCTTCTTAAAGTATGGCTCCCAGAAGTGGGCATGATATTTCAGATGCAGTGTGACCAAGGCAAAAGACAGTGAGACTAGCATCTTCCTCCTTCTGCACATTATGTTTTTATTAATACAAGCTGAGACCACGGTTGCTCTTTGTTCTCTCATACTCGATTGATCCTGAGCTTCCAGTTCCCTAAGACCCTGCAGATCTTTTTCACTCAAACTCTTGCCTCCTTATGCCTCTTCCATTTTGTACCCATGTGGTTGATTATTTGAACCCAAGTAGGACTTTCCATTTGATTCCATGCAGTTTGATTTTATTCAGTTTGGTCCATTGTGCCAGCCTGCTAGGATATTTTTGGATCCAAGTCTCTTGTCCAACATGTTAGGTTTCTTTTGCTATCACAGTTATTGAACAAAAAGTCTCTAGCTGCACCTGAAAAACAAGGGGAAAACTGTTTGTTGGCACTTTGGACTGCTCTATTCATAGATCCCATCTGAAAACAACTGAATTCAAAGGGAAATATGAAAGGAAGAGAGGGTTATTTACCAAAGGGAACCTGCTCTTGGCTTAAGGAAGACACATCTACTCACCTTGGGTCACCCCTTGGCCTCAGGATCCCTTTCTGAGCTAGCACCGTGATAAGTCCTGAATTTTGTATTGACCCAGAGTCTTGCACATCTGGTTAAAAGGAAGGAAAAGGAAGAAGGCTGTGAACGCCCATAATCCATCCACCAAGATAGACATCATACATTCAACTGATGTAGAAAGAGGATTAACAAGAGAGATTATGAGGATTTAACAGGGGACAAATTGCAAGAAAAGAGACATAGTCTCAGCGGTCTGTTATGCACAAATGCATAGAATACATGTAATGAACAAGATGAGCTTGATATCGCAATATAAGGAAGCAGAATGAACCTCATCTGTACCCCTGAGCCTTGGGGAGATGAGATCTATGCCTCGAATATGACTCTGGAAAGCCCTATCTCATTTAGAAGTGACAAGGAGGTTCAAAAAGAGGAAGAGATACATGTTAAGAAGGTATATTCAGATAAAGAAATCTAGGAATCACCAGGGAAATATGGCGGAGAGCAATCAGATGGGGATCGATGGAAGCAGACCCAGAAGGGATATTGTCATTAGAGAACATTTCAGATCATCTGAATAGTAGGAGGAAGATGAAGCATTTGAGGAAATGGTGACAAACCTAGCATGGAGGCATAATACAGCAATGGGAAAGACAGGGGTGTAGTGGTAAATATTTAACAAGTTCTCCAAGAGGACAGGAAATCTATGCAGGACACTCTTTTTAAGTTTAATCTGCATTACCAATAATTTCTCAGCATTTTCTTAAATCTAAACAGTCAACAAAGCAATACATCAGTCCCTGATTTGTAGAGTTTGTGGATTTCTGAGGTGCAAATGCTCACACTGAAAATTTAACAACCGGCTCTCTAGCACACTACTGAGTAGAGTATTTGAATGATCTAGAAATCTGCTAGACCTTTTTCTTCCCTTTGCCAGTAGAAGAGCAATTGAAGATTTCTTGATTGGTTTTAAGTGATAATTTTCTCCTTCAAAAGGAAGAGGAACCAAGCCTGGGATAGCCTGTTCTGCATCTGATTCTCACTAAAGAAGGAACCGGTTTCTGGGGTATAAATTGTAGGAATCTTGTGGCATGGGATTATGACCACTTCATCTTAGAATTTTTTATAGAGAAGGAGAGGAAAGCCAGAGTCAGGTTAACCCAAACACTAGATTTCCAAAGGATCAGAGGAAGGATAGGTGGGTGTCTGTGAACTAACATGTTAAATGGAAAGGCAGTCCCAGAAGAAAAGTGAGCTCTCAAAAATGAAGTCCTGACCTTTTTTTGGTCTTTCCTTTTAAATCTTTCTTTCAAGGAATGGCTCCCTGGGAAAGTCATATTTTGGAAATAAAGGTGATGTTAGAATGAAAGCATCTCTAAAAATAAGATAAATGTGTATGGGTTTTTTTTGTTAGAGAAACAGGGATATGTTTAATAATAGCTATGATAGTAGCTACCATTTATATAAGGTTTGCACAGCACTTTGTTTGTGATCTCATTGGATCCCTATAACAACCCTGTGAGGAAGGTGCTCTTATTAACCGTCTTGCTGCTGAAGAAACAGGCTGAGAGTGGTTAAGTCACTTGATCAAGGACACGCACAACTAGTAATTGGCAGAATTTGAACTCAGGGTATCTTTGACTTCAAGTCCTCAATGCCACCAAATTGCCTACTTAAATTAAATTGCAAATTTTACTTTAAAAAAAAAAAGGAGTTCTGGAAAGCAGAAAGAAAATCATTTCCAGTGAGGAGATAAAGGTGATGCTATTTAAAAAGGCTACTATAGGTACACAAGAAATTCACTGACTGATTTAGATTTTAATTTATATATACATATGTATACATGTAAGTATGTGTGTGTGTGTACATATGCATATGATAGGCACCAGGGTAGGTAACAGAAAATGAATATTAAAAGTATGACTTAATCTTATGAGAATATTGTTAGGACTGAGAAAATTACATGGTGAGGAAAGCCAAGGATAGTAAAAAATTGGTTGGTTTTTTTTTTTTTTAAAACTATATTGAGGAAAAGAAAAAGATGAAAGAAGTGATTGGACCATTTATCCAGGGGGGAGTTGGCAGGATAAGTGATGATGGAGAGAAGCAAAGCTTCCAAATGCTGAAATCGTTTTGGTTTTCTCTGCTCCAAGAAGTTATTTTTTTTTCATTTCAATGAACTGAGAGAGATGTAATTGCTGAGCCACTCATTCAAAGATCATGGAGAAATGGAAAGGAACCGGAAGATTAGAGAAAATGAAGTTATTCCAGTTCCATAAAAGGGAAGAGAAGGGAGTTGGTAAACTACATATTTTATTTCTAGCAGAATTCTAGGATGTAATATTAGAAGGATGGTCAGTGAATACCTAGAAAAGGAGGCACCCCAAATGACCTTTTCAAGACAGGTCATGCCATACTAACCTATTTTCCATTTTTGAAAGGTTTTCTAGACTTACAGATAAGGGGAATGTAATTTACCAATTATTTATACTTTATATATAACATTAATATTTATCAAAGCAGTTAACAAAGCCTCATGCCATTCTCATAGAAAGATGGAGTAGTGTGGACTAGGTGTTAGTATAGGTGAAGTCAAAGGGTAGTCACTAATGATTTGATATTCACTTGAAAAGTCTCCAATGATCTTTTTTTTAACCTATTGCTGCTTAAAAATTTTAATCAATAACCTTAATAGAGAGACGACACACTTTTCAAATTGGCAGGTAAAATAAAGAGGGGATTGTGCTGGATGGCAGAATTGGGATCCAGAAAGATTTAGACAAGTTAGAAACTGGACTGAATCTAATAAAATGGAATTTAATAGGGGAAAAATGCAAAAAGTCTTACACTTGAGTACAAAAAAAATCAAACCCATAAGATGGCAAAGGTCAAGCTAAAAAGCAGTTTGTTCGCCAAAAAGGATATGAAGGTCTTAGAGTGCCACAAAGCTCAATATAACTTAATAGTGTTACGATAGCAAAGAAAGGTAATTCAATCTTAGGCCAGCTTTAGAGAAGGAGACTATCTGGGACTATGGAAATGATAAAGCCTGTACACTCTGTCCTAGAAAAACTATTTCTGGATTATTGTGATTGGTTCTGGGTGGTATATATTGGGAAGGAATTAACAAGATGAAGGGCAACCAGAGGAGAAAAATTAGGATGGTGAAGGGCCTCAGGAATATGCCACATGAGTCTGGGCCAAAAGAACCACATGTGTTTAGCATGGAGAAGTCTTAGAAGGGGTGAGGGGGCATATTAGGTTTTCTCAATTATTTCAAAGAAGAGGTTTTAAATTTATTCTGCTTCTCCCCAGAGGGCAGAGCTATAAGCAATGGGCAGAAGGCGCAGAAGTAAGGGAAAAAGTCATCACAATGAGTGCCCTCCCTGGGTACAATGAGCAGCTTGGGAGGCATCCCAAGGATGGGATCCCCCCTCCCTGGAAGTCTTTGTGACCTTTGGGTGACCACTTCTCAGGCACAATGGAGGGGGATTCTTGGCTTGGCAGAGGCTGGACTGGATGGTTTCTGAGGGTCTTAGATTCTGGGAATCTCTAATTTGAACGTTTGCTTTTTTTCAAAGCATTTTCTCCTGTGTTATCTCCTTTGAAGTTTCATGGCATCTTTGGAGGAGGTGAGGCAGGGGTTGGAGGGTCATGGATGCAGATCTGGAGAGGCCTTTGAGGCCATTTCCTCCAACTCCCCGCTTCAAGAGGGAGGTGAAGCCCACAAGACCTCTCAGGTAGTAACGGGCAGAACCAAGCCCAGGATAATATGTGGCCTTTTCCTCCACAGTTTACGAATGGAGAGACCTAGGCTCAGAGAGAATGACTTGTCCTTGCCTGACACAGTCAGTACAGGTCAGACTCAGGATTCAAATCCAAGTTTTCTGACTCCAGACCAGGGGATTGAACCAACTACCTCTGGTCCTCTTGCCTAATTACCCCAGGGCAATGAATAGCTCCTCTGTCCCTGTCAAGTCTCGTTCCCACTAAGCCATGGTGGCTTACTAATTCTTCCTTTTACATGGCACTCCATCTCCCATCTCTGCACCTTTGCATTCTGCCCCCACCCCATGCTTGGAATGCTCTCCTTCCTCACCTCCACTTCTCAGGATCCCTGACTTCCTTCCAGTCTCAGTTCAAACACCACCTTCTACAGAAAGTCTTTCTCAGTCTCCCCACCCCACCCTGCCATAGTTGCTATAGTTTTCTCTTGTAGGGTTGTCCTCTATCTTCTCTGTAGGTAGCTTTTACATACCTACTTATCTATATTGTTTCTCCTCTTAGAATATAAGCTACCTGATGACTGGAACTGTGTTTTTGTTTTGTCTTTTCATCCCCAGTGCTCAGCATTGTGCCTGGAACACAGTAGGTGTTTGATAAATGCTTATTGATTGATTGGTTGAGGCTCTTCTCCATTTTCAAGATGGAAGCTGGAGACAGGGATACCCTTCTCTATTTCCTCATATACCCCTCATGTAGCATATTTCCATTTTGTGACTTCTTTTCTATTTTTACACCTAGATACCAAAGTTGGGGAAAAGGAAGGCTGCATGTGGTATGATCTTCAACCCTCCCAGGAACCATGCTGCCTTGTGGTGCCTTTAGCTTCCATGAGGTTTCTTAGCCTCAGAAAGAGATGGAGCTGAACTTATAACAGTAACTTTGGGGCAGAAGACTATTATAGTCCTAACCTGGCAAGGGGTACAATCTGTCCTTGCCAACCTTCAACAACTGGAATCTATTTACTACCATGTGGACCAGAAGTCAGTGATTTCTGAACCTGAACTCCTCACTGTTCCCCTTCATAGTGGCACCCCTCTCCTATCTCTGTGTTCTACTTCTGTTGATGGCACTACTGGTCTCCTAACCTTGAAACATTAGCGTCATTTCCCATCTCTCTTACTTTTTTCATATCCATTCAATAATCTTTTTGAAATCTGTCCTGCAACAACTTCAGCTTAGGATCTCATATGCTTGACTAGACTTTTTTTAAATAGCCTCTGAATTGGTCTCATTGCCTTGTTTCCCCTGTCCCTAGTGTACCTTTTACATGACTGCCTGAGTAGTCATTCCTGATGGGTACCTTTCTGCTCAAAAACTTTCATTGTTCCCTCCGACCTTCTGAATAAAGCAGAAACTCCTAACTCTGGCATTCAGAGTCATTCACCATCAGACTCCAAACTACTTTTCTAGCTTCATCACACACTATTTGCTTCTTTTCACACACCAGCCAAACTGACGTAGTCTTGGCATGATTAGAGAATTCATTAAAAGGTGGAATGTAGAGTTGACTAAAAAAGCCAGGATGAGTGATGTTGCTAGCATCACCCAAGTGGGGCTTAGTGTTTCTAGATCATTTTGGTGATCACAGCTCCCTCTCCTTTTCCAGGGCTAAAGAATGTGCTATCTTCTCTTTCTTATATTGTCCTGTCCCCTTTCTGTGCCTTCAGTCTCATTTCATCTCCTATAATCTGTCCTTTCTACACAATTTGTGGAGGTGGTATGGTGTCTGTCACTGGATAAAACCAGAACTACTGATCCCAACTCCTGGATTCTAGCCCTGCTGCCTTTACCACTTTCTGTGTGACTTCTGACAAGTCATTTAACCTCTATGATTTCAGTCTGTCAATCTGTAAAATGGGGATACCAACTCATCTACCTCACCATTTGTCATGGGCATCTGATGAGAAAAGAGAGATCAAAGAACTTCAGAAGGTACCAAAGTATTACACACATGTAAAGCATCATTAAGCTTAATGCACTGGAGTCACTAAATACTACAGAACCTTCTCATCTTGTAGCTTGAGAACAGTCCCAGTGTGGTAAGGGCCAAAAATGATTCCAATGGCCTGACTGCTGATTCCATCACCTTCTATCCTTACTTCTATGAGACATGTGCCTGTGCCTGGCACAAAGGATGGAGTTTTCTTCTGAGTGAACAGCCTCCAGTGAGTATGTGTGTTTCAGCCTTTCTGAGACAACCTACTCAAAAGAGTGACTGACTCTTTCTTACTCACTAGGTGACAAGAGAGTGCCCACCTCCAGTCTGAGGTCAGAGGCATTTCTACAAGTCAGGATGTCTTTTTTTTCCCAATAAGTGGTATCCTGCCATGCCTGATGCATAAACTCAGAAACTGTTGGAACTTGCAAAGGGACCTTGGAGATCATCTAGTCCAAGCCCCTAGTTTTACAGATAAGAAAACTGAGGTCCAGGGATGTTAAGTGATAAGTATTTAAGGCAAGATCTTCACCAAGATGCAGATCTGTCTCCAAAGTCGGGTTTTTTTCCTTACTGTGGGACTCAATTCCACATCTTTGGACCAAATGTGTTTCCACTCCCCTGCTTCTCTCCTTCACAGTGCCACCCCACAGAAGGAACACTGGGGGCATCACAGGAAAGGCTGAAACACACATACTCACTGGAGGCTGTTCACTCAGAAGAAAACTCCATCCTTTGTGCCAGGCACAGGCACAGTTTGCCCAGACTCCCATTTTTCCATTCTTCTTGATTGACACCTCCCTTTATCTTTTTTGATTTTGGGAGCCTGATGGCATCCAACCAAGGGATGGGAATCAAAATCTGCCAGTGGGAAGAAGTCTCCCCACCCCTGTTGGCTCTCTGCCAGTCTGCAGAGAGATGTCGCCCTGGGCACTGTGGGATAGTCATGATGCCCACGCAGAGAGGGGCCATTAATTTCAGACGGAACATCTCTGGTCTGGCAGTGACAGGGAAGGAAACGGGAATTCACATGGAGTCATAAATTTTACAAGAGCCAACATCCTGCCTGCAGAGGGATCCGAGGAAAGCGCTCCGACAACTGGCTAAACATTTGTGTTGGCACTCACTGATCCATGGCACATTTGCTAGGGTCTGAGGCAATTCCGACAGCTGGCTCTAGCCAGCACTGCAGGGGCATGGAGGCTTAGGAGGTAATGCAAGGAGAACGGATGGCCAATGGAGAACATTAGGGGCAGGTGTCCAAAACACCCCTAAATCACTCACTTTGTTGAGGAAAGGCACAGATTTGTGTAGCTTCCTCCATTTGCTGGGTTTTGTTCTCTACACCCTCTGCCTTAGAGCAAGGTGAAACACATTCTATGTTCTGAACATCCACAAGGTAACCCAATGCCAGCAGACAAACACATCCCATGGACATGAGTATGTTTTGGAGAAGTGGAGTCTTGGAATGAGACCAGAAAGGGTTGAGTTCCATGGAGTCCTGAGTGACATTTCACCCCCTCCCTCCCTAGTTCCTGCCCCAAGCCCACGCAGCATCAAGTATTGCAAGCAAGCATGGGAGTAGGCAGATGTCCTCATGGAAACATGACATATTTAGGCTGAGCTCCAAGGCTTTTCCAATGCCATTTTCCCTTTCCTGGAATGCCCTCCTCCCTCTTTTTCATCTGTGTGAATCTTATCCACCCTCTGAGGTCCCCCAAAGTCACACCTCTTCCATGAGGTCTTTCCTAAGAGTTATAGATGTAGCGTAAGAAGAGCCCTTTAAAGCATCCAGTCCAAATCCCTCATTTTACAGATAAGAAACTGAGACAAGTAGGTTACATGACTTGCCCAGGTAGGATAGGAATTTCCAGGTAGGAATGATGGAGCCTGAATTTGAACCTAGCCCCTCTGACTACATCCACTATCCTTTTTACTGCCCCAAAAGCCTCTTGATTGCTAACACTGATTCCAACAGGTACCACACATTGCCTCAATCCAATGACCAAAAGCGCTCCGAGAACCTTAAAGTATGCACGATATTGTTGTCATTTTTTATAATTATTATTCACATGGCTTCAAGTTTTATGTTTTAGCTCTTCCTGCCCTCTTCTACACAGCTGCCGGAGTAATATTCCATCTCAGAATTAGGAGCCATATCATAGTAACAAACTGACCCTTGTTAATGTAGAGGGACCTTATTTTCCCTGAGCTCTTCATATCCCGTATTTATTTGGTTGCGGCATGGAATACCAGTGACTCAGAAATTCAGGACATTTTCTTTCTCTTACCTTTCATGATGGCTACTTCATCTTTTAAAATTCACTCCAGTGTGAATGGTCGGCCACTCTTCCTTCTGCATCTCTGGTCTTGCTGAAGCATCTTCCTCCCCAGACTGTTCTTCTCATTCCTTAGCTCTGATCTCTTTTGTCCCAGCTTTTCTCCCACCACCATAGTCAGCTCAGCCTCCTCTTAGGTCCTATGGTACCCATTGTCTATACTCCTTATTTGACTCTGAATCAATCAACAAGCATTTATTAAGTGCCCACTGTGTTAGGCTGGGACCACATATTGCCTTCTTTTTCTATCTCACTTTATTGTGTCATATTCTTTCCCTTTAGTCTCCCCAGCCAGACTGACCTTGTTGGAGGAAGAGAAGCTGCCTTTGACTACATCCCCTTGTATCCGTAGTTTAATCGAGACTTATATGCTTCCATACTTTCATAGATCTGTGATTTCATCAATGTAGATGTTTCCTCTATTGGTGCAGATGGAGACTTTCTCATCCTGTTCAGGTCTTGCCCATGTTTTCCCTGAGGTCCTCCACAAAGATTGGAAGCCCTCCTGTGTATCTCTTTATAGTTTGTGGGTTCTAGAGCATCCCTTGGAGTATCCATCTGTTACACTTTGCTCCCATCTCATGACTGCCCCCCTCTTTGTCTTGATCATAAATCTTCTCAATGCTTACGTTACTTCTCACAAGTAGGTCATCGTTAGAAATATGATGTAGTCAACAGTATTTGCCATTGTTATGGAGAACAAGGTCCAAATGAAAGAAAATCTCTACAGATGGTGAGATTTCTAGGTGTGCCAGTTTCCAGGTGATATTATACTGATTTGCCTCACGCTTCAGAAGTCTATAGGGCCTCTTCAATGAGATCCATGAATATTCAGAAAAAGATTAGACAACAATCTATACAGAAAAAACTAAATGGATGAAAAGGACTATTATCTAGAATATCACATGCAGTTGGGTAGCAAGTCCATAAGTAAGTACATAAATCTGGTATAGGTCTGACAGGAGAATAATAGGTCAGATCCAGAACTGAACAGGAGGAAGAGACTGACTTTGAGAAACTGTGAAGTGGTTCCTAAGTTGTTCCCTGGTACAAAAATCTGACTTTTCAACATAAATGCTCTCATGGAGGCTGTATAGAATACCAATCTTAAAGTATCTCCATCTCTAAATGATTAAAGTTGTTTCTGATCCAAAGGGCAACAGAGAAATTCATGATAGATCACAGCACATGATGAGGCTATGTGCACACAATAATTTATTTTTTGAATAAATGAGTAAATGACTGTTTAAATAGAAGGAACCTAAGGGAAAAAGGGGGGCACTTGATAAAAATGTAATTTGTTCTAAAGCTGGAATCCTAGAAGGTACAAAATCTGGATGACAAGGTCTATACTTCAGTGGGGAGGACAGCCTTCCTTGCAACCCTCCCACACCTTAGAAAACCATTTCATAGGTTTCTGCGGGTCAGAAATGAGGAGGTCAACCCTATGGCAATGAGCTTCTCTGTACAGTGCCAGTCTGGTCTCTGGACAGCAAATATATTGTCTGTCATCCCCCAGTCTCTGGGGCCCCATCTTCTGGGATGCTTTTCTTGATCTCCCCTGTTATTACCAATCTCTGCCTCTTGAAATGACTTTGCACATACTTTGCCTTGTGTTTCCTGATCTGGGAACCTGTCATATCCTCCCACTAGAACATACGTCCTTTGAGGGCAGGTACAGTTTTTTGGTTTTCCCACTGCCCATCTCAGGGTCCATAAAACAGACATTCCTTTGTTGAAGCTTTTGCAGTCCTTCTAGACTCCAACCTGGCTCCAATCTCACTGGACCCTGCTCCCTCCTTTTGTACTTTCTTTGAGAAGCCCCTCCAATACCACCCTTTGCATGAAGCCTTTCCTGGTTCCCTTTCCCACCAGCTGCTAGTACTTTCCCTTTCAAAACACCTTTTACTGTAGTCCTTTGGATATGGTTGTACTTATTTATATTTGTGCTGTCTTTATCTAGATACCATCTAATTGGTTTCCTCCATAATCTCCCTCTATATCAACACCTACACCTATATCTATACATATATCCATATCACACTAACTGCCCCATTGGAATACAAGTTTCTTGAGACCAGGGTTTGTTTAGCTTGTAGCCCCAGCGCCTGGCACATGTGTTCATGTATTAAGTACACGGTAGGTTTTTAATAAACTCTTGTTGAATTGAATTATTGCCAAGCTGATACTCATAGATCATAAATCGAGAGTTGAAAGGAACCTTAGAGGCCATCTACTCCAACTCTTTCTCCCCATTTTACAGATGCAGGAGATGAGCTCAAGGGGAATTAGGACACAATCAAAGTAATCTAAGTTGAACGGGACAGAGGTGGGTCTTCTCACACCAAAGCCAGGGCTCTTTTCACAACAGAACATTGTCTCTAAATCAAAGTGCTTTGACTCCATAGATTCACCCAGAGATTGGGCTCTGTTAGTACAGCCTTCAGGAAACCAGGGCCACTCCATAGCACCCTGAAGGTGGACCTTGAAGGTGGCTGGACTTGTTATTAGCTATTTCTGCCCAGAGGGCCTTTGGCATTTTTAACATCACTTCCTGCTGTATTTCCTGGTCAAATGCAACTCGTTCTCCATAGACCTGGTGGTCCATGAACTTTTTTTCCTTAATAAGTGCATTTCAATATATTTGGCTTCCTTTGAAGTCCTATATATTTGATTTTATGGATTTAAAACCATTAGTCCAAGGAGAGGTCTGTAACTTCATGAGACTGCCCAAGGGTCTCAGAACACAAAAGTGGTTTTAAAAACCTTGGACTAGGGAGGCAAAGAATCCAACTAACATCCCAGAGACCAGAAAAGAGAAGACAAGCCTTTCACCACATGATATTCTTAAAGCTAGAAGGAACCTCGGAGGCCATCAAATCCAAGCCTCTCTTATTGCAGATGAGGAAACTGAGGCCAGGGGTGTGAATGGCTTGCCCAGGGTCACACAGCTAGGAAGTGACTTTCTTTCAAGAGAAAGGCTGTAATGTTTTACCTACCTCTGAGAAGAACACAGACAGTATGACCAAGCTGATCCAGTGACTGACTCCAGCAAACTGGGATGAATTTGAAACTGCAAGGAACACAAAAAAGCCAGGCTCAGGACCAAGGACCATTAAGTATATGGGTGGGGAGGGAGTCTAGAGAGTAATAGGTGGTCTGAAACCAGGGACAGCTCTAGGGAGTGCAGGGCAAAATCCACTGTGGAATCATCCCAGGAACAGTGTCACAGAAGTCAACTGATAGGAAACCTCAAAGATGATCATTAAGGAAAGTGAGTGTGTGCATGAGTACACGTGTGCATGAGTACATGCGTGCATGAGTACACGTGTGCATGTGGGATGTGTGTGTATGTGTGTGTGCACAGACCAGGGAAAAAAGGATAACCAATTCCTTTGTCTCAATGCCAATGGGAGACTTTAAGAGCTAACCATGGGAAGATACCCCAGGTCTTTAGCACCAGCAAATCAAATGCAACCATCATAATCACCAGACTTGGGGGCAAAAGACCTGGGCTTGAATCCCAACTCTTACTTATTGCCTGTGTGACCCTAAGTCAATCAGTTCATGTGTTGGGACCTCAGTTTCCTCTTTTGTAAAAGGAAGGTCTCTTTAAGCACCGATGTGGTATGAAATCCCCCGGTTGAATGTAAGCTAATATAAATAGAATGTAAAGGCAGGACAATCATTTTTGTATTCATATACACAGAATCTGCCACAATGTCTGGAACATAGGAGCTTGTTGACCACTGGGTTGCTTTTTGACTTGACCAACTCTTTCTCTCTCTGAGCCTTGGGTTCCTCATGTTAAAAAGAAGAGGTGGGGCATTCTCGGGAAGCATAAAGACCTTTCTGGTCCTGACATCTGGTGACCCTCTTTGTCTCTAGTCACTACCTGCAAGGATGTTGGGGGAAGGAAGCTGACTTGGAAGACCTATCAAGGAGGTGTCTCTCAAAATGGAGGGATGGGCTAGTTTAGATGACTCAGTAGGGACCTGGTATGAGCCTCTGTCAGCGATAGGGTGGCAGGGATCTCAGTGGTCATCTTGTCCAACCCTTTCATTTTATAGATGAGGAAACAGACTCAGGCAAGTTATGTGATTTGCCCAGTCACAGAGGTGGGATTTGGGGACCCCTGTCCTTTGGGGTTTCTCTTTTCTAAAATTTGACTGTCAGAACTAGGCAGCTCCAAGGACTAGGCACAGGAGTGACCTCTCAAGGAGACTCCAGGATCACCTTAGGAAGAGACATTCAGCTCTGGTACACCAGAGCTGTCCTATGTCCCTTGTTGGGACAGGGTGGGAGCCTGGTCATTTAGCCTCCTCCTTCCTGTATCAGATCAGCAGCTGAGTATATATAAACACCTCTAAGGAATGAAAAGCCCACAATATGGGGTCTTGATGTGGAGGGAAGGCTGGGTTGCACACCCCAGTAGGAGACCCTAGCCTACCAGGGGGCAGTATAATGGACCTGAGTGACTGGCGGTGGAAGAGGAGTAGGGGAATAAGGTACCAAAAGGGATTATCATAGGACTTGGAGCCAGAAGGGACCTTGAAAGCCATCTCATCTAACCCCGTCACTTTACAGAAGGGGAAACTGAGGCTTACAGAGAGGAAATACCTTGCTCAAAGTCCCACAGGGAGTTTTAACTAAACCTGTGATTTCATCAATGTAGGGAGTTCCCAGGTGAGGAAGCACCTTCTACCAACGTAAGCTGGTTCTCTGTAACTCCTAATCTAAAAGATTTACCTGTATCACTGAGAAACTAAGCAACCTGCCCAGGGTCACACAGCCAGCAAGCATCGCAACTGTCATCTCGACACCCTCACAACAACCCTATTCTGTAATTATTACCATTTTACAGTTGGGGAAACTGAGGCAAACAGAGGTTGAATGACTTGCCCAAGACCATATCACTAGTAAGGATATGGGGTAGGATTTGAACCTGGGTCTTCCTGACTCTAGGCCCAGAGCTCTAACCACTGTGCCTGCCTAGCCGCTTCACAGGGAAGGAGAGAATCAATCAGTAGCGAAGTAAAAGGGACCAGGATTTGACTTTGTGGGTGCATTCCTTTTAAGCCGCTGTAGCCTTAGGAGCTCTGCCCCTTAAACTACCCCTGATTCCTGTGGGCCTAAAACTGCCTGGGGATCAGCGGAAAACGATCCAGGGAGCCCAGCATCTGTGTGATTCGGAGGGGACTAGAGGAAGACCAAGAACATAAAACTCTCTCTGGCCATTGTTTCTCAAATGAATTTCTGGACCTTTTTTATTTTTTACTTTTTTATGGCTTGTTTGAGAAGAGCCATAAATCTCTGGCCGTACATTTTATGGAATTTAAGATGCTTTTTATGAGCTGCCATTGGATCTCCTACCAAAACCAATCTCCTGGATACTTAATTTTAAGCAAAATTCCAGTCAGTGTCTGCTAGGTTCTTAGCTCTATTCAATGGCTTGGTTACAACCTGAAGCAGCAAGGGACCTACGGAAAATTCACGGCATGGAACCAAAGTCTCTATTATGATTAAATAGCATAAAAATCAGACAGTGTGTATGGGGGAGGGGGAAGGAAAATATAATGTGCTCTAATTCAAGACAGGTTGGCTGAGTATAAAGTCAGTATCTGTCAGCTCCACACCAGAGAAATACTTTCACTGGGACCGAGGGGCCACCAGGCACATTAAAGTCAAATGAATCTGTCCGGGAGAGAAAGTCAGTCTGTTCTTACAAGCATCCTTTGTTAGAAAGAGCGTCTCTAATGGATGTTTCAAGGGGCCTAAAGACCAGAGATTCAGAGCTGAAGAGGATAGAGGCCATGGGGCCCAACCTCCTTGTGTTACAGCTGGGGAAACTGAGGACCCAGGAGGTTTAGAAAGTTGCCTGTGGTAATACATAAAGTACAGAAGTGAGATTTGGACGTAAGGTCAGTGTCTGGCTATATCCTGGGTCACATGCGAGAGAGACCTGACCTCTTTTTGGTCCACTGACCCAGCAGAAAGCAGAGGTGGTCTTTGCTTGAATGTGAAGGTCATTTGTGAACTCCAGGAGTAACCTTTGCATTGTGCCTAATGACTGACGGTGAGAGGATGACAACTATTTGATTTATCAGTCTGCAGTTCCTTGCTTCTTTCCCAAGCCCCATGCTCTTTGTTGGAGGAAGGTACAATGGTTAGAGGGCTGGGTCTGGAGTCGGAAAGACCTGAGCTCAAATTTCACTTCGGACATAGTGTAGGCAACCTTGGGCAGGTCACTTAACCTCTGTCTGCCTCAGTTTCCTTATCTATAAGACAGGGTTATAATAACAACACCTTTGTTGGGAGGAATAAACCACGTTTGCTATATAAATGATGGCAATTATTGGTGGTGATGGTGGCAGCGAGAGAAGAGGGACAGGAAAGATTTTTACACAGCAGATCCTTGAACTTGCAAAGTGTAACGTACTGTGCACAAAGTAACAGCGATATTCGAAGATGATCGACTGTGAATTACTTAGCTATTCCCAGCAATAGAATGATCCAAGACCACTTCGAAGGACTTAGGATGAAAAATACTATCCATCCCCAGACAAAGAACCGAGAGCGTCTGAACACAGATCGAAGCATACTTTTTAAAAACTTTAAAAAAATTTTTCCTTAAGTTGTTTTTTTGTCTGTTTTCTTTCACAAGACTATTATGAAAATGTTTTGCATGACTATACGTGTATAATCTATATCTAACTTCTTGCCTTCTCAATGAGACAGGGTGGGGGGAAAGGAGAGAATTTGGAACTCATAGTTTTTAAAACGAATGTTAAAATTTTTTTTGTAAATAACTGGGAGACCATTTAAAAATAAATAAATGAAAAAAATAAGTTTAAAATAAAGGTACAATTTCCACCCACAGGTGATGCGCTACTAGCTAGAGAACCTTGCCCCATATAGATACACAGAGAATAAATCAATAGAGGTAGACACGGATCCACACACACATACATGTTTCTATCTTACTACTCACACTGGAGAGCCTTTATGTCTATTAGCAGTTCCAGGGTCAGGAGAATCACCACCAGCACAACGCAGGCTACCAGGAAGCTGTTGAGACTGGCACTCAGTAAGAACACCTGCCACACCGAGGCCCGCCTTCCACAGCATGGTTTCAGCCAATTGGACCTAGTGGAACAAAATGGAGTGAGGGGAGACAAGGAACTGAGCGGTATACAGATGATATCCATGTACTGCCACCGACTCTCTGTGTGACCTCGAGCAGGTCTCCTGGTCTCCCTGGGCTTAGGGGGTAGCAGAAAAACATGGAGAAACTGGCCCGAACTGATGCAGGAAACAGCAAAGAGGTGACTATAACAAATATGAAAGAACACCGAGAAAGGGACCATGATGACCAATCTTGGTCCCATAGAACAGGTAAGGAAACAGATCTTCCTCCTTTTGGCAGAGAGGTGAGGGACTATGGGGGCCAAATGCTGCATACATGACTAGAAACAGATGCCATATTTGTTATCTCTGATAAGCTGTTTTTATTTGTTACAAGGGAGGGGTTCAATGCAGATGTAGGAAAGGCTACAGAAATGGTACAAAAACAAGATGCAATAAAACACGTTAAAAACGAAGTAATCTTTACTTGGTCCTGTGTGGGTTAATATGCATGGCTTTCTCATGAAGGTTTATTCCTATTTGTCATGTGTGCTCTTTATGGAACTGGAATCTGGTGGGAAGAAAGTCAAGCCTTTGACATAGAGCTTTTATATATATATTCACACACATATACACATATGCTACATATACATATACACATATACATATATGTGTGTGTACAAACACACATATATGTATATTCATTTCTGCCTCTTAAGGTAAGGAGATTGAGAGTTCTGCTTGAGCTTAATATTATTTGCCCTAAACTAATAATACTTTTTTGTGTGTGTGGGAGGGTAGTGTGGAAAGAGAGAGAATTCTGGCCCTGTCTCAAACTTTTGTCTAAGGAGAGCAGAGCAACCAGCTTGTGACAATCTCCAGCTTTCCTTCTGGGAAACAATCAGTCTCCTTTGGAGAAATGTAGGTAGAAGAAATTCTGGATTTGATGATATATGCCTCCCTCTGAGCTCTATCTGGGCAGCTAGATAGAGTACCAGGCCTGGAGTCAGGAACACCTGAGTTCAAATCTGGTTTCAGACACACTAGATGCATGACCCTGGGCAAGTCATTTCACTGTTTGCCTCAGTTTCCTCCTCTGTAAAATGAGCTGGAGAAGGAAATGGCCAACCGGTCTGGTATCTTTGCCAAGAATACCCCAAATGGGGTCACAAGGAGTTGGACAGGAACCTTTCCCAAGCCCTTGAACAATGGCGCCTTCCATCAGAGATCATCTCCAATCGGACCTGTTGCTGTCCTACACATGCCTCATCTGCATATGGTTTCCTCTCATTAGACTGGGAGCCCGGGGGGCTGGCGGGGAGGGGCAGGCAGGGACTGTCTTTTGTTTTTGTGTCCCTGGTGCTTAGAACAGTGCCTGCCCATAATAGATCCTTAATAAAAATACTTGTTCTCTTGACTCATGTTTGAAGGAATTCTAACATTGGGTACTGTAGGTCCTGATGCCAAGTGTGTGTGACTCTGCAATATGACACACAGATGGAATCTGATGAAATGTGGGGAAAAGAAATGAGTGATGTGACATGCAAACATGAACTGCCTCTAATCTCCAAGGCTGAAAATGTATCATAGATTTAGGATCAGAAGGTAACCAAACAGATGGTTTGTTCCAACCTCCTCATTTCATAGATGGGGAAACTGAGGCCCATACGGGTCCAGCAACTTGCTCATGGTCAGACAAGCATCTGAGACAGAATTTGGATACAGGGCCTCTGAATCCAAGTGGAATCGAACAGTACTGTGTGGCCAAAAGATATCTGCCTGGTGGGAGAATCCCTGAAATGGAGGCTAGAAGCATTTGGGTAAGGATCAGAAGAAGGAGGGAAAGAAGGCATTCTGTAGACCTTGACAGGTAGTGAGCTCCTCATCACTAGAAGTATTCAAGCAGAGGGCCAGTTGAGGGGATTCCCGTTGGTGTACTGTGTGGACTTCCTGGCCTCTAAGGTCCCTTTCAACACTAGAATTCTAGAGGGACTCCAAAAGGGGGGCTGTGATCTGTAAAAGAGAGGGTGCTGGCAAATTCAGGAGCTGTGTTCTAGTCTCAGGTCTGTCACTGGGTGATCTTGGGTCCAAATTCTGCCACTAATTAGCTGTGTGGCCTTGGGCAAGTCACTGAGCCTTAGGCTTCAGTTTTCTCAAATATAAAATGAAGAGACTACTGTAAGTGATTTCCAAAGAGAAAGTCAATGTTTCTAGGAGTCCAGATCTCAGCGTAGATTACTCCACACATTCCAAGGGCAGAGAAGCAGAGGAGGTGACAGGAAGGGAACATGATGTAAAGAAAAAAGTCTCAAGTTCTAATCTGTACCACATCACTAATTTGCCATGTGACTTTGAGCAAGTCACTCCCCATCTCTGGGATTCAGTTTTCTCATTTGTCAAATGAGGAGATTGGACAAGATGACCTTCTAGTCCCTTCTAGCTATAAGTCTTCAATCCCATGAATATATATGATCTTAGATTTAGAGATGGATAGGACCTTAGAAGTCAAGTCTATATTCTCCCTTCCCCATTTTATAGATAAAGAAATGGAAACCCAGAAAAGTCAAATGACTTGTCCAGGGTCATATAGCTAATATTGGAGGTAGGATTTGAAGTCAGGTTTTTCTAACTCCAAGTCTAGTACTCCATCCACTGTGCTACCTCCATGATCTCAACTAGTCAATGAGCATTTATTAACTGCCTACTGTGTGCTTACATTGTCCAAGGCACTGAGAATACAACATGAAATAGTCCTTGCCCTTCCGAGTTAACATTCTATTTCTAAGGCCTTTCCCAGCCCTCTTGACCACTTGATCAGGCATAAAAATGACAGATCTTTGGTTTGAACCAAAGCTGATGGGACTCTACTCATTTCAATGGAAAAGTTCAAGGGCTGTGGTACACCTGGGGTACTGAAGAGGTGGGACAGGACAGCTTTCCCCAGATGTCCCGGTCCAGACATCCAAAGGTGGGCCTGGTCCAGCTGCACAGCATTTTTCTGTATTTCATGATCTCCTGATGTTTAAAAATACCTTTGGCTAAGATTATGCCTTTGTCTTCCCCTCTCCTGACTCATGCCTTGCTGTCTCACCTACGTGAGTCTCTCTGACACTTTGGAGAGGACCCTCCTTCCTCAACGTGACACTTCCTGCCTCCAGGCAGGTTCTGCTGGCTCGGTCCCATTTTAACCTCTCACCCATCACGCTTCCTCTCCCCATACAGTCTCCTGGCTGCCTCAGCAGTTTCTCCAGGAGATTTCTTCCTCTCCCCTGCCCTTCCCTCTGTCTGTTGACACATCCTTCATTCCTGGAAGGGCCATCTTAAGCCTCCCTTGGGATGGAGGGTTTATTAGGTTACTACATCAAACTAAATGGAATTGGCTGTGCCCCTGGAACTGACAGCCACTGACTGCCATCTGAAACTTCAGCCAGGTGTACTCCAGTGGTGATAAATAAAGAGGAGTTGGCAGGTGGAGGTCACCTCTCCCCTCAGCATGGTTGGGCTTGGCGTGCTGGCAGGCACAGGGCTTTTTCTTGTTTTGTCTCAACTTTCAGTGGGTGGAAGCTGGGTCCTCGTTCTCCTTGGACTTGGTGCCTCTGGACAGCTTGGGGGTCGCCTCTCAAAGTCTCCTTAGTCTTCACACAATGAAAAGTCATAGGCAAAGAATGTCCAAGCTGTGAGGAAACCTAGAACGTAGAATGTTAGAGCTAAGAAAAACCTTAGAATAGAAGAGTTGGAGTTGAGAGGGACCTTAGAACAGAGAATATCAGAGCTGGAAGGGACCTTAGACCAGAGAATGTCAGAATTGGAAAGGACATTAGAACAGAGAATATCAGAGCTGGGAAAGACCTTAGAACCGAGAATGTCAGAATTGGAAGGGACCTTAGAACAGAGAATATCAGAACTGGGAAAGACCTTAGAACTGAGAATGTCAGAGCTGGAAGGGACCTTAGACCAGAGAATGTCAGAATTGGAAAGGATCTTAGAACAAAGAATGTTAGAGCTGGGAAAGACCCAAGATATGGATTAGATCAACTTTTTCTCATTTATGTTTTTCATCTGAAAAATAGGATTTCTCTGTGTTAAATCCTCTTCAGGAAATCTTACCAGTTCATACATAATTTATACAAGATGAAACACACGTATACATATGCATAAATCACTTTAACCCTCAGTTTTTAAGTTGCATTTAAGTGCATGTTTGTTTTTCACCTCCCCCTTAAAGTCAGAATCAATACCAAATTAGAAGAAAGGATAAAGATGAGGTCTAGCGTATGATTATTTTACTAAAAACCCAGCTTATTAACTATGTTATGCTAGGTGGTGCAGTGACCCTGGAGTCAGGACGACTTGAGTTCAAATCAGACACTTAAATGAGCTAGAGAAGAAAATGACAAATCACTCCATGTCTTTGCCAAGAAAACCCCAATATCATGAAGAGTCGGACACAACCGAAAAAGACTCAACAACAGCAATCGATTCTGAAAAATGAGAAATGGATAAAAGTAAAGACACTGACTGATCATCATCTTTCCATGTAGAAGTTTAAGCAATATAAAATAGTCACTACCATGAGGAGACCAAAAAGAATCCGGAAACTTCCTCAGTCAGCAAATGTTTGGTCTCTCAGAGAGCAAATACTTTGCTCTTTAAGCAGAAAGACATGACAACCTAAGTTTAGAGTGTAAGTTCATACTTAAATACTTAAAGTTCATAGGAAAAACGTTATGGAGGAGGATTAGGTTCGAAGGTCATAAGTAGTGTTGCTTCACAAAGCTGAGAAAAACAGTAAAGGGAAGAGGGTGTTTATCAATTAGGGAGGTTACTGAACAAGTTATGGATGCAAATGTAATGGAATAGTATTGTACGATGAAGGGGATGGATTCAGGGAAACTTGAGAAGATTTGTATGAATCAATGCAGAGTGAAATGAGCAGGACCAGGGGAACAATTTATACAGTAACAGCAATATTGTAAGGACAATTTACTTTAAAAGACTTAAAATCTGATCAGTGCAATAACTAACTCTAATTCCAAAACAGCTAATGATGAAGCGCACTGCTCACCTCTTGATACAGAGTTGATTGGCTAGAGGTGCTGAAAGAGACCAACAGTTTTGGGCAAGACTAATATTTTGATTTCTTTTGCTGGACTGTATTTATTAAAGTGAATTTTTTTTCTTGGAGGAAAAGGAATTGGGGTGGAGCAGTGGTTAGTGATAGTGATGTCAAAAAAAAGAAGAAAAGTAGGTAAAGTAGGAAAAGAATAACATGGAAGATTTTTTTTAATGTCCAGAAAAAAAGAAGGAAGTTTAGAGGACACAGAGAAGCTGAAAAGCTTTAAAGCAATAGACTGAATGTATTACATATTTTTAAAAAAAAGACAAAAATCCCAAAACTCCATGCTTTATATAATAAAGGTACAATTCTCTTTTTCTATTCTTTATACATTCATCTATGTAGGTGCTTGTCAAGTTCAAAATGACTAAAAAGAAAAAAGAGAAAAGCAACAGAGGGGGAAAATGAGGCTATAGAAAACTTTCTAGGACTGTGAACTATGCCACCTGATACCCACATAATTTATGAGGATAACAAACAGACCTGAAGAAGAATAGATTTGCCAGAATATTTCTACCAATCTATTCTCATCGTGGATAATAGTGGAGCGGATACCACATTGGAGCTCTTAACACATCATTATGTGATGATGTAAGGAAGTAGAAATAGATGAAAGAAAATTGAGCCAGAAGGAGCAGCTGGACCCCAAGAGAAATATGTGTTAGAGATGACACAATTGGAAAGGCATTTGGGAATCCATTTCCCAAAGGTGGCTCGAAGAAGGAATATTCTTTCTTCCCACCAAGATCTTGAAAGAATTGATGAGCTTAGAGTCACAGGATATGATTTCAATCCTAGCTCTGTTGTTTAATGTGACCTTGGGTAAGTCATTTACTTTCGGGACTTGTTTCCTTATCTAAAAAATAAGGAGGTTCAACTAGATGATCCCTCAGGCTTCTTCGAAGTCTCTAATGCTAGGAAAAGTTTGCCAACGATCTTATTACATAAGAAAACTTCAGCAACTTCAATCCTATATGCTAATTTTCTCATTTTTGGCATCACAAGGAAATATTAATCATAAGAGTTAGGCTGGTGTTAGACAAGTGATCTCTCAGTCTGAGATGGAGCATGCCCAGGTGTTGAGGTCAGAACCAGGGGCAGCTGGGCCAGCTTGCACAGACTCACGAATGCTGTCACCTTTTCAGAGTGAGCATTTACACCTCAGAAATTGGCAAATGACAAATGAGGGCTTGATATATTGTTCTTAAGATCGCCTAGATGTGATGAAATGATGGAGAAAATGTTCCTAGGGCAGATTAAACTGAAAAATGTGTCTTGTGTATAATCCTGCCCTTAGAGAACTGGCTAAATATTTGCCAGCACACTCTTAGGCAGAGTGTGGGGGGCAGCACTAGGAGTAATTGCACCTACTTTTTCCACCATCAGGGAGGCAAGACAATGGATCTTTGGAGCAACTGTCTCCAATGGTCATAAAGAGGACCTTAGACTCTTAGATTACCTGTAGCGAGTTTATTAAAGGGAAAAAAAATCCCAGGCTTCTGGGACAGTGTTTCCTAAGCTGGCAAGCTGACTTGTTGACATGGAGTAGAACCAAAGAATGAGGGGGAATCTCTTTGTGGCAAAGCAGTGTAAGCCTTTGGGACTCTGGTCACCAGGCTAGCTTTCCTTGGGGAAGTTATCATGCATTGGACTAAAAGCTAATGTGGGTTTTAGGCCCAGAGAATACCAAAGGCTCGGTAGTGATGACTTTTCTACAAGAATAATGACATTTGTTTTGAATAACACCTTCTCAATTCTTCCTTATTCTCCTATATGCCAAAAATCAGAGAACGCAGGCAATTAGGTCATGAGGCCTTGATAAGTAACAAATAACAAGCTTGTTATGGAGAATAATTTCTCTTCCCACCACAGGAACCTTAGAGATCTCGGTGGCGGTCACACACGGCTGAGTGAATAATTGGGAGATAGTGGGACCACTCCTAGAGTCTGTCAATATCATTTATCTTTTCTTTAAAAAAGTTAGCTATAGTCAATTCTTTGTGACTCCAGTGGATTTTCTTGGCAAAGATATTGAAGGGGTTTGCCATTTCCTTCTCCAGCTCATTTTACAGATGAGGAAACTGAGGCAACCAGGGTGAAGTGACTTGCTCACGGTTACACAGTTAGTAAGTGTCTGAAGCCAGATTTGAACTTAGAAAGATAAGTCTTTCTGACTCCAGGCCCAGCACCCTACTCACTAAGCCACCCAGCTGCAACCATGGCTGATCACTAAAGCAAGTTGTAGCCTCCTTGTCCAGTTTGAACTGGTATTTCAGACATACCACTGAACTTTTGTGATAGATCAAGCATTGGTGACTTTTCTAATAGGAAAATCCAGGTTGAATAGATGGGAAGGTTTACAGCATTTTGACCTTGGGGCACCAATGAGCAGATCTGGAGGGAAATTCCCATCAGGCAGTTGGAAATATGAGACTGGAATTCTGGGAAGGGCCTGGGAGGAGGCATGCATTTGGGAGTCATCTGCAAAGAGGAGACAAATTGAAGCCTTTAAAGTGGATGAGGTCACCAGGAAAGAGAGAGAAGTCTGAGACTAGAACTTGGGGGGCACATCTGATTTTAAGGGGTGGGAGGAGAATGTGGATTATAGGATCATAGATTTAGTGATGGAGGGGACCTTACAGGTTATCCAGCCCAAACTTAATGACTTTGTCCAAGGTTATATAGGCAAAAAAGGAGAAGAATTAAGATTTGTACCCGGGTTCTCTGATTTCCAAAGCTAGATGAACTTTGTGGAGTCAGCAAAGAGAAAGAGCCGGTATGGAGACTATGATCATGTAGAGTATGTGATGTTTGTCTTTCTGCCATAAAGTAATCATTATCTATGCGTATAGTCTAGCCTCTAGCCTCTCCTAAAAATGGTACAGGATCTCTGAGAATGCCTCTCTGTACTCCAGAGTAAATAAAGCACCCTTTGTGGAGACAAAGGAAGGGGAGCTGAAGAGGCAAAAAAGAAATCATGAGTTATTATCAGGAAGTTGGAGGATGGAAGGAGGACCACTGAATATTTGGAGGTGATGGATAGGAAGCTGTTTGCAAGGATGGAGCAGCTGCTTGTTCCCCAAGGAAAAATGACGAGCAATTGTGATTGATTGGCGATCTGCAGCAGCAGCTATTTGTCAACCTGATAATAAAATTGTTGGAATGTGCTATCTTCCTGGGGCAGGTATCCAAGACAGGGTGGAAAGCCTTTCAAGACCTGTCAAACCGGATGACCTCTGCCCACTTCTGCTGACATGTGGCCACAAAAGATGCCATGAGAAGTCAGGAAAGCATTGCCAAGATACAGAAAGTGTTGGGCAATAAACTGAAGACTGCAAGGGTACAGGTGGTGTTATCACTGCTGCCAACTGAAAGCAAGGGCTTCAGATTAAAAGGAAATGAACAACTAGTTCAGATGGTGTTTTAGGACAGGTTTGGCTTTGTGGACCATGGTTTAAATAAGAAATGATGGGCTCTTGCTCAGGGATTATGTGCCCTTTAAAAAGAGTCTGGTGAGAACATATTTAGTGCAACTAGGTGGTGCTGTAGTGGATAAAGCACAGGACTTGGAATCAGGAAGACTCATCTTCATGAGTTCAAATATGGTCTCAGACACTTCCTAGTTGTGTGACCCTGGGCAAGTCACTTAATCCTGGTTGCCTAAGTTTCCTCATCAGTAAAATGATCTGGAGAAGGAAATGGCAAACCACTCCAGTATCTTTGCCAAGAAAACCTCAGACGGGATCATGAAGAGTCAGACACGACTGAAAAACAACTGAACAACAAGAAGACGAGTATATTAGCTTTGGCTAATGGAAAAATTTGTTTTGCTTGACTATGAATGTTTTTAACAAGGGTTTTATTTTCCTTTCTTCTTAACTGGAGGGGGTAGGATGAGAGGGGGAGGTGAATTTTTTCTGATTGAAAAAAATTCAATAAGAAAAAAGAAATCTTTAGTCTTGCATACCTGGTCCAAAGAGGCCTTCAAAATTAAAAAGCAGAATGAAGATGCTCAGAAATTCATGAAAACTAGCGATCCCTAAAGTCTGTGGCTTCAAATGTCTATATCCAAAATCAGAAAATATAAGTAATCATCAGTCCTACCCCAATGAGGCACAATAATCTGAAAGATATCTTTGAGTCTCATTTGGATGGAATCCAGCATTGGGCTGCCTTATTTAAATGAAACAGAATATCAAAAGAGATAGTGGTGCAAGGGAATCCAGGACCGCTGTGGGAGGTAATCATGAAGGTTATTTAAATGAAGGTCAATAGAAAGAGAAAAAAATAGTGATATGGTCATTGGAGGCAAGATAGCAACCCAAAAAGCTAACAATTTTAGGTGGCTTATTGGAAGCCTAGCATCCAGGACCATGGGAGGAATACTACCTCTGTCCTCTGCCCTCCTAAGGCTACATCTGGAGTGTTGGATTCAGCACTGGCTGACACACCTGGGTTAGTCTTACCTTGTGGGTCTTCTACTTCCCTTCCCTCCAAGTACTCTATCATCAATGACACTGACTTCTTGTCTGTTCTTTGTACAAGATACTCCATCTCCAGGCTCTGGCTTCCCCTCCCCCATCCCTGTAATACTCCCCCTCCCCATCTCCACCTCCTGCCTTCCTTCAAGTCTCAAAGTCCCACCTTTGTCAAGAAGTCTTTCACAGTCTTCAAGACTGTGTATAATTTGTCCTGTCCATATCTTGTTTGCATAGTTGTTTGCATGTTGCCTCCCTGTTAGATTTTAAGCTACTTGAGGGCAAGGACTCTTTTTGCCTTTCTTTATATCCCCAATGCTTATCAGGTACAGTGCCTGGCACATAGTAGGCACTTAATAAATGACTGTTGACTTGACAAGTTGAGACAGTATCCAGAAAAGGAAATCAGACCTTGAGAATGAGTGGTAAATGTTTTACAATTAGCTTTCCACAACGTTTTGAAATTTAATCTGCATTATTGGTATTTTCTCAATCACTTTCTTAAATCTAGACAATAAACAAAATATTAAATAATAAATAGAGTGAGTGAACAATGAATGAATGAATGTGTCCTCAGAATAAATATTCACACTGAAAATTTAACAATCAGCTCTTGGTGTAAGCTGACTTCAACACATCTCTGCTTGAGATCATGCTATGTGAACGTAGTTTGAAGGAAATGGGGATGAAACATGGGGCAGGGGGGATAGAACATCAAGCATTACACAGGCTGTCTTGTGGATGACGGATTTCATTTATTTTGGTTCATCCCAGAGGGGAAAAGTTCAAGTTGATGGAAGGAAAAACTTCCTGACAATTAGAGCTGAAAAAGTGGAGTGGGCAGCTTCTTCAGGCCCCACTTAGACTCCTCCACTAAAGAAGATGCATTAACGTCTGCCTTTCTGCCTAAAGATCAAATGAGGTATTTGGAAAATGCTTGGCACACAGTAGGTACTTAATAAATTCTTGTTCCCTTCTCCCTCACTTTGAGCAAAGCCTGGATGGCCATTTGCTGGGGATGTTGTAAAGGGGACCCTTGTCTGGGACTGGGTGGACCTCAATGACCTCAAACATTCCTTCCAGCTCTAAATCTCTACTCCTGGGATTGATCAATGGAAATATCTGCTGCCAATGGCAATGACCTCTCTCTCCCATGGAGGTTGCCTGGAGTCAGCTCATAAAATATGAGATACGCAAGGTTTTTTGGTAGGCATTTCCTGAATTGCCCCTTTATTTTGTGGAGCTGATTTGCTTACAGAAAGGAGAGAAAGAGCCAGATGGGACCTTGCACCAAGGCAATAGAGGTGGAAGGAGTATGGCCAGATGTCTCTGTTGATGCTCCCCTCTGCTGTGCAAGCCCATTGAAAAGTCTTAGGCACTAAACTGCCTGAACTCTTAGTCAAAGAACCCACCGAAGGGATGGGTGGAGGTGACTCTGTGTCACAAGATTAGGGATGGCTTCATCCTTAACAGCACCTTCTGGACCCATCTCTAGCATATGCTTTGATCTGAGGTCATGGGAAACAATACCATCCAGAGCTCAGATAGTACACCAGAATCCAGCATCAAGCAAGCAGTTCAGGAATCAAGAGATCCTTCCAGTCCAAGGGTAGAAGGGTCAAAACTGGAAGGAGGAGAAAATGTGGAAGTGATATGCTGTTACATTCACAAACCCTCCTGGAAGCTTTTCTATTCTTTCTGTTCAAGGAAGGACTAATCCAAGAAAGAGGACCAGGCTGACAATGGATAAAGGAAGACAAGTGGGAACACTGGAATGGAATGGGGGTAAGTTAAGACGGTGGGAAGATGGAAGAGGGCAAGTTCAGGTTACTTCCTTTGCAATGATTCATGCCCCAGTAGAACAGGTTCAATTGCCTTCCTCCCCCATGAGACTTCATAAATGTATCTCTTCTACTCATCCCAAACCCAAGGGAAGGATCTGGGCATTCTTGAATAAAGGGAACAGATGGGTTGAGAACATCTGGAACATCTGTAAACAAACCTGAGAACATCTAGAAATTCTTCCAGAGCTGGAAGAATTTGTCTCTTCTGGTCCTTTCTGACTGCTTTACCTTTAGGTTTCTCTCTTCTCTTGAACAATTAATAGCTAATAACTAGTAATGAGGGCTAGGGGATGCAGTGGATAGAGTTCTGAGCCTAGAGTCAGGCAGACCTGGATTCAAATCTGTCCTCAAACACTTACTAGCTGTGAGATCCTGGGCAAACCACCTAACCCTATTTACCTCAGTTTCCTCATCTGTAAAATGAGCCGGAGAAGGAAATGGCAAACCACTCCAGTATCTTTGTCAAGAAAATCTCAAGTGGGACCACGAAGAGTCAGGAATGACTGAAAAGGACTTAACAACAACAACAGATAATGGAAATCATGATATCCAGTGTTTATGTAGCCCTTTCAGGTTTGCAAAGTGGTTTACATTTATTATCTTAGGTCATCTTCACGACAGCTCGAGGAGATAGGTGCAACTATTATCCCCTTTTTACAGATGAGAAAACTGAAGCTAAGGGGTGTTAAGACACTACCATAGCATCCATCAAAAAGCCAGCAAGGCTCCGGTACAGGATTCAAAATCAGGGCTTTCTGACTCCATGTCCAGACCTTTTTCCACTAAGCTACTGAGTTGCTAAGTTCAGTGAACAGTACAGAACCTTGCAATAGGCCTGGGCAGCAAAGCTACCCCCTGTTAATTTGTAAATATATTTTGTTTTTAGTTATATCTGAGGGTAGGGACTTTTTTGCATTTGACTTTGGATCTCTGGATCCCTAGCCCAGTGCTGGGAATGTTGTCGGAGCCTAAGAAATGCTTGTTGAGCTGGGGCAGGCTATCTCATGCCTATAGGCCCTCATGCTGGGAAGGCTGAGAGGGTGAATCTCTTGAGCTTGGGAATTCTAGGCTGTGGTCAGGCTATGCCAATTCAGTATCAAACTAAATCCAGAAACAAGAATGGGGGAACAGCTGGCTTGCCCAATAAGGGCAAACTCGACCAGGTGGTTATCTATGCAGCAGGTCAAAACTTCTGACCAACAATGGGATCAGACCATGCCCATGCTGGGCAAGAAGAAGGCAAGGGATGGGGCCTGCCCAAAGTCACCTAGCCACTTTGGAGCCTAGTAGGGACTCGAATTTACGGCTTTGCAATAGTTCAAAGTCACTGGAATTGCTATGGAAATAGAATCCTAGATCCAGAGCCAGAAGAGACCTTAGGGGACGTCAGATCCAAGCCCTTTGTTTTAAGGAGGAAAGAGCTCAAGGTCAAACATTCAGTAGGTCACAGAGCTGCTTAACCTAGAGTCTCAGATCCAAGTTGACACAGACTTCATGGGATTCTGGACATTTAGCAGCAGCACCTCCCTAGCCCTGACCAATCCCACTTCACAAGATTCCATGATCCCCCCAGAGCTCCTTCCATTCTCTATGCTGGCCCAAAGGGACGTGGTGCACCACTCTTTTTCAAAAAGTTGCTGACCTCTGCTCTGAGTGCTTGGTCTGGGAGGAGGTAGGTGGGAACCTAGGTTCTTGTCCCCTTCTAGCTTCCTGGCTATGGCTTCAGTCTAGAATGAAGGGCTCTCTGTCTCTGTCTCTCTGTGTCTCTTTTGAACTTTTGGATGCAGTCCCTACTCCTCTAGCGCATTCCCCCCTTATCAATCTCCCCTGTCTTCTTTCTCCTCTATATGTCTGTGTGTGTATGCAGGTGTATATACATAGTACATATGTATCTAGAAAACTGTGTATATACATGTACATGCATGTACATGTGCACACATATACACTCATGTGTTTCTACAATCTCTATGTTTCTATCATCTCTACCTATCTGCCTGTCTATTAGAACAGACTCTCTGAGGGAAGGACTACTTCCCATTCCTCTTTGTATTCTCCAAGCCCAGTTCCAGTAGACATGGGAGAGGACTTGTGGAGGTGTCATACTCCCCCACTCTGGGTTTTGGTTTCTCATCTGTAAAAGAAGGAGGTTGTCCTAGATGACTCTTAAGCTCTTTCCCCCTTCTACATAGATCGATGAGCCTATGGTCCTATGAATAGCAGCCTCAGTCCTGAGTCAGTTGCTGGAGGGGGATGCTATCTTTAGAAAGGCCAGCAGAGGGCAGGTGTTGCCCAATTTCAAAGGACTGAGCTTGGCGGGCTTTCCAAGGATGCTTCCATAAGGCTGGCTGAACCTGTGAATAAGAGAAAACAGATGGCATTGCTTGGCACTCAGGCTGGTGTTCCTCAGTGCAGTACAGCATTTGACCAGAGCCTCCCAGGTTTTTAGAGTGAAGCTCCCGTAGGAGAGGGAGAAACAGAGCCAAACCTGTTTCTGCCTGCCCCCTCTCTGGCCTGTAGATCCCAGGCTCCATTGCCTTTTTAATCCTGAAATTCTGATACCATGACTTTGGGAACAGAGCCTCCAGGAAGCCAAAATGGGCTTCTAGCCTATCCCTTTTGAGAGAGAAGACAGCCCTATGGGTACCTGGCACAGGGCTCCAAAGAACCAGGGCTCATAACAAGTGAGCATGGCCAGGCAAGAGACAGAGAAACCTGATGTCATCCCTTCATGAGATGCTATGACAGTTTCCTGATATTTAACTGGCCCCAATCTGACATGGGTATATATGGTATTTGGTGCCAAAATATGAATTGTTCTGTCTTTGTGCCTTAGAGGCAAGAGCTCGGTACTGGGTATTTGGAGACAAAGGTTCTAGTCCTGGCTCAAATATTTATTAGTTATGTGACCAGACAAGCCATTGATCCTCTCTGGGACTTGGTTTCCTTATCTGTCATAGAGGAGGCTGGAACATGTTGGAGGGCACCACAATCTATACCAGGAGTTGTCAAACTATCGCCCATAAGACTGAAGGTAGAAGTTTGCTGACTCCTGTTCTAAACTTAGGTTTCCATCCGGTCTCATATCTACAACTGCCTATTGGATATCTCAAATTGGATGTCCTGTAAATATCAGAAACTCAGCATGAACAAAACCGAACTCATTATCCTTCCCTCCAACTTTCTACCCTTTTAAACTACCCTGACTGTGGAGGGCACCACCATACTCCCAGGCTTACAACTGAGGTGTTATTCTTAACTTCTCACTCTCTCTTACCCTCCCCCAGTCTCTCCCATTTCCAATTTGCTGCCAAGGCCTATCAACTTTACCTTTTTTAACATATCTTACATCTGCCCCCTTCTCTCCTCTGACAGTGCCACCACCCTGGTGCAGGTCCCATCTCATCTACCTCATTCCTAGACAATAGCTTGCTACTTAGTGTGCTAGCCATTCTCATCCATCCTCCATTCAGATGTCAAAGTGGTCTTCCTAAAGAGTCAATCAGACTGTCTCCACTCCCACTCAGTAAACCTCAGCGGCTCTCTATCTGCTCAGGTATCACGTATAAAATCCTTTGTTTAGCATGGAAAACCCTTTATAGCCTGGCTCTGTCCCCCTTCCTCCTTTCCAGTCTTCTTACACCTGATACTCTACCGTACACACTGTAATTCAGTGTTACTGGCCTCCTTGCTAACACTCTGTCTTCCAACTTTGAACACTTTCTCTGGCTTAGTATCATAAATATAGAAATAGAAGCCTTCTGGTCTAACTCTCCCTTCTTGCCCCCCCCATTTTACAAACGAGAAAACCCAGAGATGTTGAGTGATTTCCTCAAGGTCATGCAGGTAGTAAGGAATTGGTATAAAGATAAAACATTATTTTTTAAAGCAAGGCCTTTCCCCTTTCAAAATGCATTTTCCCCCATCTGCCTCTGATTGCGTTTTGACCTTGCCATGATCTCCCTTCTGCCAGGAAACCTTGTCACTGCAAGCAGGGGGTGTATCAGCTGATAGAAGATTGTCGTCTGGGCAAGAGTGGAATTCCGCTGTTAACCTCCTTTCCTATTTATTCCCCAGCTGAATCTTTGCTAGGGGATACAAGCACATGCGCTCAGATTAATGACAAAGCGTCTCTCTTGACATGTCAAGCACTTCAGATTCAGGGTCTCTGATATTTATCTAACCTAATTGAATTTGATTTCCCCTACTTGGGAGTTAGAGCTTGCTAGAGATAAATGTCTCATGAAGCCTGATTTTGGAAACAAAATTAATGGCAGGGGTTCCCCTCTCCTTTCTCTCCTCCCTTATGGGCTGAAGTGTGGAACTATATTGGCCTGTAGATTGTGCTGTCTCAAGGGGTCTGATTTCTAAGTGTAGGTTAAAGCATATTTAAGTATTGGAGATTTGAGTCTTGGGCAAAGCTTTTCAAACCATCTCTCCTGATGGATAGGGAGAATTTAAAGAACTGAGAATTTTTTGAGTTGGGAGGGACATCAGAGATACTTCCTGGGCCTGAGCAGGAGTCTTTTCTCCAACATCTCTTGTTAGTGGTCACCCAACCTCTGCTTAGATCTCCAGTGATGAGAAACTTACTACCTCTCCAGTGAGCCCATTTCACTTTGAGATAGTTCTAATTATTAATCATCAAACAAGATAATTATAAAGCAGTTAGCACAATGCCTAGCGCTTAGTAAGTGCTATATGTTACCTATAATTATTAGTAATAATATTAGTAGCCAGTAGTTGTGAAACATTTTAAGGTTTGCAGAACGCTTCACATAGATGATCTCATTTGAGTCTCACCACCACTCTGGGTGGTAAACGTTATTGTCCCCATTTTATGGAGGAGGAAACTAAGGCAAGCAAAAGTTAAGTGACTTACCTAGGGTCACACGGCTAGTAAGTGGAAAGAGGGCTGAACCATGCCAGAGGGCATGGGTGTTCAGCTCCTGTCTGTGAGATCTTGGGAAAGACCACAATTGCCTTATTTGTAAAATGGGGGTGAGGGAGCAGGAAGAAAGAGGGAGGCTCAATGCCTATGATCCTCTAATTCAGAGGTGGGAAACCTGCAGCCTTGAGGGCCACACGTGACCCCAAGGCCACAGATTCCCCATCCCTACAGTCTAATTAGTGGGCTATTTGTCCCATAGAACCAGACCACAACTAACCTTTGCAGACCCAAACAGGAGAAGACGAATCTGTTTTCCCCATGAGTCCTTGTCAGATTTTTGAAGTCAGAGACTATGGCCCTGACCAAGTCTTCTCTTGTCCAGACTGAGAATCCTTAGCCCGTTTTCTATTATCTTTGCTCCATTCAGGGCTAACTCCAAGCTTGACACTGCCCTTCCTATGACATGGTCCCTAGAGCTGGATCCAATGTACCTGATGGGGCCTGACCAGGGTCCCAGGACCCCAGGGCTGCTGTCCTTTCAGAGAGTCTCTAAGAGGAGCTCAGAGTTGATTAGCACTTACCCTTCCCTTTGGAATTCCTCATCCAGGTTGGATAAGAGTTGTGAGCCAGCAGCCGAGAGATCCAGGGCAGCCAGGGGCAAGTCCCGATAAGCCAAGTTCACCAGCTGCACTGGAGCCATGCTTTTGGTTTCTTCTTCCACTTGTTGGGAGATAATCTCAACCTCAGGAACACCTCCTTCTATAGTGGGCCTGAGGCAGGGAGGGTAGAAGAGGGAGAAAAACAAGACAGTTGGGTGGTCATACTTGAGAACCTTGGTTAGGAGTAGAAAATAAACTTTCCAGCATCATCAAATGTCTAAATAATTCCCTAGGGGATAGGGCTCAGGTCTTGGAGTCTGAAAGGCATGGGTTCAAATTCTGCCTCAGACAGTTATGAGTTGTGTGACCCTGGCCAAGTCATTTAACCTCTGTTTGGATCAGTTTTCTCAACTTTAAAATGGGGATAATAGCATCAACTACTTCACAGGATTGTTGTGAGGACCAAATGAGATAATAAATGTAAAGAGCTTGTCATACAGTAGGTGCTTAATAAATGCTTATTTCCTTCTCTTTCCAATTGGGGAGATGTCAGCAACTGACCACTAGTAATATCTCTGCATTGTATTAATGATCACAATTCAATAGAATAAGCATTTTTTGGGTGCTGGAATAATCACCATAAAAGTTGGCAATTATATAGCTCTTTAATGATTACAAATTATTTTAATGAATAATCTCATTTAAGCCTTACGTAGTTTAGGCAGGATGGTTCTCATTTTATAGGTGAGGAAGTTAAGGCTTTGAGATGTTAAGTGACTTGGCCATGATCACACAGCTACTAAGTGTCTGAGGCTAGATTTGAACTCAGGTCTTCCTGACTCCAACCAAGAGCCCTGGATACTATGTCACTTAGCTGCCAAGGAGCCAGAGTCTCTGTATTAGGGTCCTCACTGATCTGAAGCTGTGTGACCTTGGGAAACTCACATAACTTCCTGGGGACTAAGTTTCCTCATCTGTAAAATGTGGCGATTGGACCAAATGGCCCCTGGAGGTCCATGCCAGTTCTTGACCTAAAATCCTCTGATCTCTGTCCCATTCCTTTTCCCCAATTCATTCAGAGGGTTGGTGGGAATGGCCCTTTACCCTTCTTTCCCTCTGCCCCTCCCAATATTGCTCCACCATAGGATCCTAAAGGATTGTAGCTTTGGAACCACAAGGAATCCCGGAGGCCATGAAGTCCAACCCCTTACTTTTACAGATGAGGAAACTGAGGCACAGAATGCTGAAGGGAGTCATCCTAGGTCACATTAAGTAGAGAGACCAAGATACAAGCCCAGAGCCTCTGACACCACATTCAGAGCTCCTATGGACAGACAGAATAAATTAAAAATGACTGAACAAATGGAAGGAAATGTAGTTTTGAGGGGGATTGCTGAGTTTCAGTGTAAGTGGTTCAGTGTTCATATCCAGGCATAAAGGTCCCTGGAAGCCAAAAGACATGGGTTCTAGTTCCAGCTCCTCCTTTAGCTAGCTTTGTGACCTTCCACATATCACTCCCTCACAGTGACAGACTCATGGAATCTCAGAAAGGAGAGAGCCCCACAGGGCAGCTCTCCCAAGTCACTTCTGAGCTAGTAATCCCCAGAAATGTGCTCACAGAGCTCTGCTTGTAGACCTACAGTGATGAGGAATGAATTAAAGGAGACAGCATGTAACAATAATCATTCCTCTTCCCTCCCTGCCTGCCTCCCTCCCTTCCTTTTCCCCTCCTTTCTTCCTTCCTTTCCTTTTTCCTTCCCTCCCTCTGTTTCTTCATTCTTCCTCTGTTCCTTCTTTCTTTCCTTCCTACATAGTAAACACTTAATAAATACATCTCATTCATTCATTTATTCAACCTCAAGCCTCTCTCTCTTCTTTCTTATTTATTCCTCACACATCTGCCAAAAATTCACAGGTCACTCTCCTGCTCAAAATCCTTCAATCTTCCACTGCCTACTGAAGAAAGCACAAATGCCACCTACCCTGGCATTTAAGCTGATAGATGACTGAGTGTACACTAGCTCATGTAGCCCACTAGATCCATTGGCTGACTCCAGACCCCTGACCATGCTTAACTTTTACACCCCTTCCAGCCATCTTGCCATCCACTCAAGCCATCTCACCACCCATCCACTGATATTTCTGTGCACCCTTATTCTCACGTCCACTCTTTTCTATCTCTTGCCATGAACACAGTAAACAAATAACGTTGATAACACCAAGGGGATATCATATACCTGAGTTCATCATCTCTGGTATTCCTCAGAGCAAAACTTCTTGCCCTGGCCATCACCTCCCTATGTGTCTTGTCTTCCACTATCAGAATGAAAGTGTCTTGACATCAGGAAACATCTCTTTTTTATATTTGCATCTCCAGTGCCTAGTACTGGATAATAGGTGAATGCATTTTTCATTCATTCATTCATTCCCCTTGACAATTTGCCTTCAACCCATCTTAATGGGTTGCCTAATCACAGCTTATCCCTCACACACTTCTATTCTTGCCAAATGGACAACTAGCTATTGCCCAAGGTGAGTAGAGTGACCTCATTTGGATTACTTACTGGGGACTGGTCATGATGAATGATACATCCGAAGCAGTTGGTTTTTCTGATCTTTAGCTGCCCTCCTCTGTGAAGCCTTCATGCATTGTTTCTTTAAAAGACAAAAAACACCATGTCCTGAAAACAAGTAATGGAATGCCAGTTTTATCAAAGCAAAAATTTAGACACAAATTTCAGAAAGTTCCAAACCCTTAGCATCCCAGGAGGATGAAACAGAAACCATACAACTCTCTTCAGTAGTAACAATTTTTCATTTTAAAGACTGAATTGTTTTCATGCAAGTTTATTCCATCAACCCAGCCTAAGTAGCCAACTTGGTGAAAACCCGGAATTCCCAGTGACCTTTGCATTTTCTTGTTGCTTCAGTAAATAGGAAAGGAAGGATAGGAAGGAAAGATGGATTGACAACATGATAAGGGCAAGAAATGATGCATAGATGGCCAAAGTGCTCCACTGGCACCCTGTGATATAAAGGATAGACAGACAGACCAACAGATAGAAAGATAGGTGAGTAGATAGAGAGAGAGAGACAGGCAGGCTGATAGATAGAGATAGAAAGAAAGATAGGCAGGCAGATAGGCAGACAGATAGACAGGCAGATAGACAGATAGGAGGAGAGACAGACAGACCAACAGATAGAAAGATAGGTGGGGAGAGAGAGAGAGAGAGAGAGAGAGAGAGAGAGAGAGAGAGAGAGAGAGAGAGAGAGACAGGTAGGCAGATATGCTGATAGAGATAGACAGAAAGATAGATAGATAGACAGGCAAATATACAGACAGGCAGATAAACAGAAAGATAGATAGACAGGTGGATAGACAGAAAGGTAGATAGAAAGATAGGCAGGCAGATAGATGGACAGGCAGACGGACAGACAGATGGATAGATAGAGACAGAAAAATAGGCAGATAGATAGATAAAGTATTTATTATGTAGTTACTGTGTGCTAGACAAAAGAAAGCACTTTAGGTTGATCCCTGTGGTGGATTTATGGGAGAAGAGAGATAAGTCATACAGTTATGTATGAGTTGGGATTTGCATTGTTCTAATGTGAGTTCACAATTCCATTTGAGTATTTGTATTCACTAAGTCTGGATAGATAGGTTATGCTCAGAGCTTGAATCTAAGATGGGAAGAACAAAGCTCCAGGTTAGGGATACCCCAAATCACAGGCCCCCCCCTCAATCCAGGGAACACAGCAGGTCAGAGATCAGAGACAAGGTTTCTAACATCTGGAACTGAAGGAGGAAAAGGTCACTAAGTAAGGAGCTATTTATCTGAACGACTTAAACTGTGGAGTATACAAAGAGCTATTGCCCCTAGAGAGTTCACAGTATATATAGTAGAGAGGACAAGATATGTTTATGGAATATAAGACTGTGACTTCTAGAATGTCACTGGGAACTGGGTCCAACTATTACAAAAAGCAATTTGGAAATATGCTAAAAAATGACTCGTATCCATATTGTATCTTCAGCTCGGAGATCCCACTGCCAAGCATTTACTCCAAGAAGGTCAAAAACAAAGTGAGATCGCATACATACCAAATGATTCCTAGCAGCACATTTGGTGACAGCACAGAAATGGATACAAAGTCGATTAACCAGGGAATGGATAAGCAAGTCGCAGCTATTAATGTAATGGAACATTACCACTCCGTTAGAAACGATGAATATGAAGAATTCAGACAAAGAAATGTCAGGTTCTTGTTTCCTGAGCAGCTGATGCTGTGATGAGACCCATAAATGGCTTATCAGGTTGTTATTTAAAAATAATAGCCCCCAAACAGAATGTACTGTGAAGCAGAGAGCCAAAGGGGAGAGACAGCTGGTCTGGCACTCTCTAAATGTACCACCAATGTGCAAACCTGCTGTCTAGTGATCCTGGGAGAAGGGGAATTTAGCTTGTGGCTTTAGAGTAATTGGTTCTGACTCGCTGGGGATAAAAGTTTGTTTCTTATTTTAAGTTCCAGTGAAAAGTTGCCTGCTGCTTATGAAGCATCTAATGCACCTTCTGGCCAACGTTATGTTAACTTGCTCCAATCAGCCCTAATGATTACCCTTACCCCACAAATCCCGGTTCAAACTTCTTGCTTCTTTACAACTTGAAACACTTGATCTTCCAGGGGTCTTAGCCCTAGGCTAACAGTTATCTTTTTGTACAGATAGGAAAACTGAGGTCCCCAGAGGAAATATAACTCATCCAGGTTCACACAATGAGTTAGCAGCTGAACTAGGTCTTCTGGCTTTCAGGAATAAGCTGTTTTTGCTACTCAGCAACTTTATTAGACACTTCCTATAAGCAAAGCCAAAATTTATGCCCTCATGGAACTAGTGAGGAGGTAAGATATAGACCCAGGTCAGTGTGTGAGAGAAATAGATCAGAAATGTGCATGTATGGTTGGGGTGACTCCTCTGGGAAATCCTTCCTCGGCTGCCACCCCTCCCCTTACCATTGTACTGAACACAACATGATGCTAGAAGAATGGAGAACCATCTATGTGAGGTCCAAGGGTTCATTACCCACCAGGAAGATCAGGGAAGGCCTGAAGTGGCATGGCAGATGTAACTGAGTCAGTGGTGACTGTGACATTAGATTTCTCCACAGACTTGTCCCAATTGCAGGGCTTTAGGGACATCAGGGTCTTGGAAGATACCACAACAACATGGCTCACTTCACTTCTCCTGTGCCAGGACTGCTGCCATAGCCAACACCTGCCTGTTCCCAAGGGAAATCTCCTCATCTGTAAGAAGAGGAGGTTGTAGGAAAAGTCTGTCAACTGATTCGGAGTGAAGGGTATAGAATCAGCAGAACACTGTATAAGATGACCACAAATCATATGACCACAGATGGCCACAAATCATGTAACAAAACAGCTTTAAGATTTCAGAACTCTGAGCTAATCAGCAACTAGTTAGGACTTCAGAAGACAGTGAAAACCCACACTACCCACTTCTTGGCAAAGAGGTGATGGGTTAGAGAGTTCTGGAATGAGGCATACACTGTCAGATGTGCTCATTGGGTTGATTTGTCTTAACTATATGTTTTTTTGTCCAGTGGAGGACTTTTATGTGGAGGTGAGGGAAATTGGTGGTAGTGAAGATAAAGAAAGAAAGAAAAGAAGGAAAAAAAGGAAGAAAGAAAGAAAAGAAAGGAAGGAAAAAGCATCAATGAAACATTTTTTAAAATACACAGAAGGAAATTGGGGCAATAGAGACCAACAGGACAACATTGATAATATCATTTTAAATTCAATAGGTACTTTTAAAAATATGTCACAGAGATGAGCAGTTTCATATACAACCAATCTTTCCTAAGTTTTGTATAGTGAAATATTCATGTTTGTTGATGTTTGAGGTCATAATAAAAATGTAACAAAATAAAGAGATTGATCCCTTGCAGTTCTAAATGTAAGAGCTTATGATGCAGGTGGTTCCAATCTGTGGAAGCAGCAGGCTTCAGTGGGAGGCAGTATGGTATAAACAGAGAGTCAAGAAAGCCTGAGTTCAAATCCAGATCTGCTCCTGGTCACCTTGGTGAAGCTGTGACATGTCTTTGAACCTCAGTTTCTTGTCAGTAAAATGGGAATAAGAACATAACCTAGTTTTCAGGGTCATTGCAAGAAATGGGCTTTGCAAAATTTTAAATTCTATAAAAACATGGTTGTTACTGTTATTTCTTTCTGCACTCACCATACTCTGCTGCAGTTTTCACTGCCAAGGAAGAGAAGGGACGAGGGGGTCACAGGCTGCTCTGGCTGACTTGCACTAACTGTACTTGATGGATAGCCAAAGAGGTTGGCCAATGGGACAGATGGCCTTTGCCTCCCCAGAGCGCCCTGGAGCACAGGGGACCAAGCCCGGCTGTCCCCTTTAATCCTTGTCCCTTCAGTCCCTTGGAAGCAAAAAAGACTGTAGAATTCTAGAATCAGTCAATCAATATTTATCTGTACCACTGTGGAGGCTTTGGAGGTACAAACACTGGGAGCACAGTGGGGTTCCTGCACCCCACCCCAGGGGAGCCAGAACACAGAAACACAGAAATGAAACAGTCCCTGCCCTCAAGAAACTTTTATTCCACCCAAGGAGACAAGGTGTAAGGAAATATGTAAATCTACACAGAATCCATACCAAATTAACCTGAGGCAGTTTGGAGAGAGGAAGCAAGCACAGCTGGGGAAATTGGAAGAGGATTCCTGTGGAAGGTGGTACTTGAACTGGAATGAGGGGATTTCACAAAGTGGAAGTGAGAAGGGATTGCATTGGGAGTGTGGGGAGATGGAGTGCTCTGGATGAAGAGGCCAGTTCGACTAGACTGTGGTGAGGTGGGGAGTGGTGTAGAACAAAGCTGGAAAGACAAGTGGGAACCAGCCTGGGAAAGGCAGAGGAGTTTATATTTGACTCTCAAGATCATGGGTAGAAAAATGAAAGTCAGATCTGTGCTGAAGGATAAGCCGTTGGTAGCTGGACTGGAGTGAGGAGAGTCTTGGGGCAACAGTCCAGGAGAAAGGTGGCAAGGGCCTGGGTAAAGATGGTGGGTTGGTGGGCAGCAATGGATGTGAGGGATATTGTGGACTTGGCTCACTTTCTAGCTATCCAAGGAACTCTTGAAGATAGTAAATTGCTGAAAAGATACTGCTCTGGATTGGGAGACTTCTTCACCAGGAGCTCGCTAAGCTGACGAAATGGTTAAAAAAGAATCCATCCAGGATACCCTGCCACCTTTATTATGACAGGTTCATCTCAGCTATGAACCTAAACCATCATGGTCCTCACCTGCCACTGCTAGTGATGGATGGAAAAGAAGGATTGATTGTTCAAGATAGCCTCAATTCACAGAGGTGAGAGAATCAGCTCTGATCAATAAGTAGGCAGTCAGTCAACTAACTTTTATTAAATGAGATGTGGGAGCCCAGTAGTCAATGTACATGACTCCAAATTGAAAGAGACCACTCCACCAAGAAATGGCTTCAGTGTCTTGGGAGGTGTTGGGGAAGAGGATGCAGCCAAGGGAGGTTTACCTGCCTAAAATCTGCCAGACAAAATTGAATCAGGAAAAGGCATGCCATTCACTGGCCGCTTGACCACCTTAGGATGTCTGCAAAGGGGCAGCTAGGTGGTACAGTGCATAGAGTGCTGGGCCTGTATTCAAGAAGACTCATTTTCCTGAATTCAAATCTGGTCTCAGACATTTAATAGCTGTGTGACCCTGGGCAAGTCACTCAGCCCTTTTTGCAACATTTTCCTCATCTGTAAAATGAGCTGGAGAAGGAAATGGCCAATCACTCCAGTATCTTTGCCAAGAAAACCCCAAATGGGATCATGGAGAGTTGGACATGACTGAAACTACTGAGCAACAATATGTGTAAAGCACCATGCCAAATGCTAGAATTACACAACAGGTGAAATACATTATCTCATGTGATTTCTTGCAACAATCCCACGAGATAGGTGCTACATGGTTAATTATTCCCATTTAGCAGAGGACAAAACCAAGGTAGAGAAGTTAGGTGGACTGTCAATAGTCACACAGCTATCATTGTGTGACTGTCTCAGATAATTGATCTGTATTCAAGTTTCTCCTGACTCCAAGTCTAGAACTCTTTCCACTATACTGTGCTTTCAAGGTGAGGGGAACTATATTGTCTTGGGATACTCTGGGACTGGATCTGAGACCAGAGCATCATTGATTAAGAGCTGGAAGGAACCATGGAACCTGAGAGACCACTGAACCAAATGGTCTCATTTTTAGATAAGAAAATAATGACCCAGGAATACCGTGATTTTCCCAAGGTCACACAGCTGGTACGTGGCATACCCAAGTCCTCTGACTTCAAATCTAGCTCTCTGCACCAAAATGCCTGTGACTCCAAAATCAGTATTTTTTTCTTAAAAAAAAAAATTGTGAAGCAAGACTTTCCTTATTTGACAGGTAACTATAGCTAGAATGATGTCATATGAATATACATCTATAATATATATATATAAATCTGTATCTATATACATATGTATATATACATACATATATACATCTCTCTATCTCTCTATCTATTTATATGACTGTAAAGTCTAGAGGATGGAGTTGTTTCTCATTATAAGCAGCTGGCTCCATACTAGGACATATGTTCTAATCAAGGGTGCCCTGGACCTCAGGGAATTTGACATGGTAATTTGCTAACATACTCATACCAGCTCCAAACCTTTCTTTTGATCAATTGAATTCATTTCACTAAGTATTAAGTGCCTACTGCGTTCAGGATACCATTATGGGCACTAGAGATATCAAAGATATGCCATAGACCCTGCACTCAAGGATCTTCCAATCTAATGGAAGTATAAGAACAGGCACAAAATAAATATCACAGAAGTAGACAGGTCACACCCAAGAAGGAGTGATGGGAAATTGAGGGGAGGGGCTGAGATAATTTTCACTGAGAGTGGGCTCCAGGGAAGCCTTTGTGGAGAAAGTGCCACTGGAATCGGGCCTGGGAATGAGCTGTTGGGGGGTGGGGTAAGGTCCAGTGATAAGGTGAGTGCCCGGGGTAGGAGATGCAATCCAACACAGTCAGAGCAGCAGGGCAGTTGATTTGTGGGGCAGGGAGAAGGTAGCTGTTGCTAAAGCCATCATGAGAGCTTTAGTCTCTCTGCCACTCCAAAGACGCCTATAAGAAATGGATAAAAAGCAGCTGTATTCTTGGCCTCTGGTTTGGTGCTGAGGCTGGCCCCATTATATTAGGTTGTTATAGACAGATGTACTGGTCGTCAAGGGAGAGGGAGAGAACAAGGAGAGGCCACTTTGTGGCAGGGGAGAACTGTTGTGGGCAGACTGATTATTTGGCTGGCTTTTTCTCTGAGTCTGTGTGTGGCGGGGAGGGGGTAGTCTTCTGTGTTGTATGTGTCTCCAGAGAGAAATCTGTGAATTAGGCTGCATGCTACAGTCACAAGCAAAGGGTCTGCCAGAGTCCTAGGCAGGATGGCTGTGTCACAGGGTCAGTGACAGTTGCATCCTTGAGGATGTCCTCTGGGACAGCTCCTTCAAGCTCTTCCCCATTCTCTTAGCGTGTGCCTAAGAGGCACTGGGACCCTGGCAGTCGGTCAGTGGTCATGGAGCCCTGGCAATAAAATCAAGGAAAAGGAGTCACTCCATTTGACTAAAAAGTAGCTAATATGAAGAGGGAAAGAGGGAAATGGAGAAGGAAAGGGAGGTTGTGGCTCCAACCTTGGGGTGTCTAAACGGGCCTCTTACACTTGGTACCTGGGATAGGGTGGAGCAGCCTGGATTTGCTTTGTTAAACACAAAGGAAGCACCAGTGATTGGAGATGAGCTGAACCTCTGAGTTCCCTTTCTGTTCCAAATCTCTGACCTGATGATGAATTATGACTCCCACCTATGGAGGAAGCAGGCTACGGTGGGAGGTAATGTGGCGTATCAGGGAGTCAAGGTCCTCTTAGTGGTCTCTTTCATATACAGGTATTCACCAGGCTTCCCACTCTCATTTACCCCATTTCCATGGAAATCCAGCTCTCCCAAATAGCCATAGAATCATCAAGTAGTCAGGATGCTGGTCGTGTCTCATCTAAACACTAGCACTTCTTATGGCACGGTGCCCCCTGGCACCCTGAGGGGCATGGCTCTATTAGGAGTCAGGGATGAATGCCATGGGCTGACTCACCCACACTCACCCAGGGGTTCTTGAAGGTCTCCCAACATGGTGCTGTCCCCATGGGACTCTGCCTACTTCTCTTGAGATCAAAGAAAGAGCCAATGGATCCATCCCACTTTTAATGGAAGGATGTTAGCTAACTCAGCTGCTAGTAATTCTATGAGAAGAAGAGAAAAACAGAGAGGGACATCAAGTCCCAAGTCTTGACAATTCACCTATCATTATGTATAGAATCTCAGAGCAGAAAGGGAACTTCATGGGTGATTTCACCCCTTCTTAAATGTCCCCAAACTGTGATCATCCAGCAGCCACTTGAAGGCTCTTGCCCACCAAGGCAGTCCATTTCACTTCCTGACGGTTTTGATTGTTAGGAAATGGGCTATTTCTTTCTCTATCAAGCCAAAGTCATCCTCTTCTCAGTCTCCAATCATGCAGCTTGCCCTTTCAGGACAAATCTGATCCCCTTTCCAGGGAACAGGCCTTCAGGTACATGAAAAAAGTCAAACATTGCCTCTCTTGAGCCTTTTTTTCTCCAGATTAGTCCCCCAGGTTCATTGAATCAATTATCATAGGGCATGATTTCCATTCTCCTTTTCAACCTGATCACTTTCCACCTTGTTATGGTTTTCCCAAATCTTGGCACCGAAACAGATCATAATTCTCTAGATAAGTTCTGGCTGGGGCCAAGGGCAGTAGGACTATCTCCTCCCTTATGCAGAAAACTCCTTCTCCTCCCTTAGAGCAGTAAAAGATTTAGTGTTAGGGTTAGAGTCGGAGGCATTTAGGATTAGAGTACATTGGTTAGAGTTAAGTTAGTACCAAAGCCTAGTGTTAGACAAACCCAAAGACCTCAGTTACTGGTTAAGTTCTCACTATTATATAAAAAAATTGCTGAAAAAGTTGCATAGCATCATGGTAGAAATGAGACCAATTCCTTGTGTCACTTAACAAGGTGAACTCCACATGGATATGTGACCTAGACTTAAAGATCATATCATAAACAAATGAGAGAAATAAGGATGCAATTACCTTTCAGATCTATAAAAAAAGGAAGAGTTCATAGCCAAACGAGGGACGGAGAGGATCACACAATATAAAATGGACAATTTTGATTGCACAAAACTGAAAAGTCCTTGTACAAACAAATCCAATGAAGCTAAGATTAGAAGGGAGATAGTTAATTGGAAAAAAATCTTTGCAGCAAGTTTTTCTGATATAAATCTCATTTCTAACATATATAAGGAACTGATTCCAATTTATAAGAGCCACCTTCCAATTGATAAATGGTCAAAGATATGAATATATGATAATTCTTATCATGTGACAACTGCATGAAAAAATGCTCTGAATCACTAATAATTAGAGAAAGGTAAATTAAAGCAACTCTGAGGTTCCACCTCATACCATACAAAAATTATTGTAGGAGCTACAGGAAAACAGGAACATTCATACATGGTGGACTTTTGAATTGGTGCATCTATTCTGGAAAGCAATTTGGAACTATACTAAAAAAATTACTAAATTGTGTATACATTTGACCCATCAATACCATCACTAGACATATACCTCAGGGAGATCAAAAGAAGAGGAAAAAAGACTTTAGGTGCAACAGCATTTATAGCGACTCTTTTTGTGGTGACAAGAAAATAAAGTGATGCCTATCAATTTGGAAATAGTTAAACAATTTACGGTGTATATATAGACACATACATATATTTATATTCATTTACATAGATATACACTTACATTTATAAATATACATATGTTTATATGCATACAGATATGCATTTGTATATATACATATTTATATATGCATGTGTGTATAAAATACTATTGTGTCATGAGATAGTTGTATCAAACTCAGATAAAATTGGGGCCCACTAATCTGTACATAAGAATCCCTGGCAGTAAAGAGGTCAGCTGTTCAGTTTAGCAGTGGATCCTTGCCCATCATTGAATTTTGTGAGGACCAGCCCTAAGAAAGAGAAAGGACATCAAGGCTTATAATTCCATAGTTATGAGGTATCCTAACCACATGTGTGTTTTTCTTATGGTACTTTGAGCTTGTGCCCACTCTCCCCCATAGATACTACTATTTGCTTTGGTAGGGAAGTCTGTCCCGGATTTATCAGTGCAAAAGTTTACAATTTTATTTTTAAAAGTTTAATGGTATTTTATCCCCCTGCCAGTTCCATGTCAAGATCATTTTTAGAATTTAGTTTTACAAGATTTTAAGTTCCAAATTTTCCTTCCCTCCCATCTTCCCCTCCCCTTCTGAAAACAGTAGATTTGATATAGTTTATCCATGTGCTTAGTTTATACATAGTAGTCACAGTTGTAAAAGAAGAAACAGATGGAAAAGAAAAAAAACCAGGAGAAAGAATAAAGAAAGTGAAAAATATGTTTTCATCTGCATCAGAATCCCTCAGTTCTTTATCTGGAGTGTGGATAACATTTTCCTTTGTTAGTCTTTGTACTTGTCTTGGATCATTATGTCACTGAGAAGAACTGAGTCATTCACAGTTGGTCATCACACAATGTTGCTGATACTGTGTACAATGTTTTTCTAGTTCTGCTAATTTCACTTTGCATCAGTTCATACAAGTCTTTTCAGGTTTTTCTGAAATCTGCCTTTTCATCTTTTTCTATTGCAAAATAGTATTTCATTACATTCATGTACCACAGCTTGTTCAGCCATTCCCCAATTGATGGGCATTCCCTCAATTTCCAATATTTTACCGCAAAAGGGCTGCTACAAATATTTATGTACATGTAGGTCCTTTTCCCTTTTTAATTATCTCTTTGGGATACATACAGTAGTGGTATTGTTAGATCAAAAGGAATGTACAATGTGGTTGCCCTTTGAGCATAGTTCCAAATTGCTTCCCCTAATGGTATATAATTATTATTCATTTTTTTGCCTTTTGAATGAATGCATTTGTCAAGAATTGAGTCATCTCACTGATTTGCTCATGCGAAGCACACCATGACATGACAGTGGTAAGAAAGTAACCCTTCTGCCCCTGAGAATTATCTTTAGAACTCTGCGAGTAGTTGTAGTAGCCAGACCCTCTACAAATCTGCCTGTATGAGAGGAGTTTGGGGGTAAGAGAGCCCATAGTGAGAGAAGGAAATGCCAAAGTAGGGAGGGCAGGGCAGGGCACCTACTCCACTAAAATTGAATCTCCACTCTCAGAGGTGTCACAATCAAGAATGAGGCAGGGAGAGGGGAGGGGGAGCCACAACTGTTCTTAACTGCCTTATGTGGCAAGGTAACATCATAATGTAGTACTGTATTTTCTGCTTAAATGATTAGTTAAAAAATAAGAAAAGGGGCCTTTGGGACCACCTACTTCAATAGTGATGATGATGTTCTGAACCTGTGATTTTATCACTGCAGGGAACTTTCAGAGAGAATACTATCTGTGTGGCACTCAATCAATCAACCTAACAAGTATTTATGAGAGATCCATCCTATGCTAGGCACAGAGTCCTGGATGCTGGGGATAGAGACACAGGAAATGAGACTATCCCAACTTCCAAGGAGCTTATGTTCTTTTAGGGTCAACACTAGTACATAGACAAGAATATACTGAATAAATACATCCCAAATAAGTACAAGGTAGATAAGCGGAGCAACAATTTATAATCTTAGGAAGTTGCCTATGGCACTGAGGGGTTAAGTTCAGGATCATGCAGTCAATATGTGTCAGAGGCAGCATTTGAATCCAAATCTTCCTAACAATAAAGCCTTTCTGAATATTTCTACAATACTTTAATGCATATTAAGTGTCTTGCAAAACTTATCTCATATGATCTTCATGACAACCCTGTGAAGTGGATGCTGTTATCCTGTTTTTACAGATGAGGAAACTGAGCACAAGAGAAATTAAGTGATTTGCCCAGGGTCATATATATCTGAAGTGGGCTTCAGAGTTTTCATTTGACCTGAATTTAGGTTCAAACGAAAACAACACAGACAAGACATGGCTAGAAAGCCGCCCATCTGGAAAAAGAAAGTTAGGAGTTCTCAGTGGACTGTGAGCTCAGTATGGGATAACTGTGATAAGGCATCTAATGAAATCATAGGGAGCATTAAGAAAGGCTTGGCATCCAAGACTAGGGGGATGAAAGGACCCCTGTCCTTGACCCTGGTCAGAACACATTTGGAATGAGGACTGTGTTCTGTTTGGGTCACCACATTTTAGGAAGGACATTGATAAGCCAGGAGGGTCACCAGAATGGTAAAGGAAAGGCAGCAGGAACTGGTGGTGTTTAGCCCAGAGAAGATGAGGTGGGGGAGGGAGAAAGGGATGCAATTCCATTCAAGGGTGGAAGAAGGGTTAGGCTGGTTCTGTTTGGCCCCAGAGGTTAGAATTAGGAGAAATGGACAGAATTTGCAGCGAGGCACTTTAAGGCTTGATGTAAAGAAAAACCTGCAACCTATTAGAACTATCCAATAATAAAGTAGCCTGCCTTGAGAAGTCCAAAGTTCCACCTCCCTGAAGGAGTTCAGTTGGAGTCTGGGGGACACTTGGGTAAGTTTTAAGGTATGAGTTGGCCCCTCTAGGTCCCTTCCACCTCTGAGATTCAGAAGTTCTGGGACTTGCAGCCAGAGGGCAGAGAGAGTCCTGAAGGGTCATGATCCCAGATGAGGTGATGTCTAGGAAAGTGCTTCATTCAATCTAAAGTTCTGTATGAGCACATGGGAAGGGTTAGGGTTTTTCATAAATGGAAGAGTCAATTTTTCCCATGACACCTTGATCATTCCAAGGTGAAAACATGTCAGTGGTTCACGCTGATCTGACTGGAGTGCCTTTTTGTGAGCTGAGCCCAAGAGACAGAGAAAGGCCAAGTTCACGCTTCTCCTGCAATTGAGAAGTTAGTCTTGACTTTGTCACCAAAACCAAAGGGTGTCCCTGAGGAGGTCAGATGCTGTCCTCCTGCTGGCAGCACTCCTAATGATGAATGTGCAAGGTCATCTCTTCTCCAAAGAGAAAATTCCAAGGATCACTTAGTCAGCAACTTGTTTTTCCTTGGAGGCTAGGATTACATTTCTCCACTTAGAGGAAAGTGTGTCCTACAATGGGCAGACTTGGGACTTCTCTGACCCATGGGATACACTGAGGATCCCTTTGGGGCAGCCCGGATGGGCAGATCATTCCTGAGATGTATTTCTGGCTGACTAATAAAAGCATTTTCATATCTTTGTACTTTCAAATACATCATCTCATTTATCCTTACAACCACTCTATGAGGGAAGAAAAGTGACTCTGATTGAACCCATTTTACAGCTCTAGAGACTGAGGCACAGGGCAGTTCAGGGACTCGCTCAAGGTCAAGTTCAGTAAAATTAATTCAAGAAACATTTATTAAATGTCTTCTGTGTGTAGAACAATGTGCTTGAAGATGGAGGGTGAGGTTGGAGATGTAAATCTTGGACAATGACGACAAATATTTACGTGGTGCTTCAAAGTTTGCAAAGCTTTTCCTAAATGATTTCATCTGAGCCTCAGAGCAATGAGAATTGTTACAAGTGTTAATGCTTTCATTTTACAGAAGAGAAAACTGAAGCAAAAATAGGAGAAATGACACAATTATGAGAAGTAGAATTTGAATTCAGGTCTTTCTAACTTCAACTCTTTTGGGGAAGCAGCTAGGGGTGCGGCATAGTGGAGTACCAGGCATGGAGTTAGGGAGCCCTGATTTCAAATCTAGTGTTGAACCTTAAGCAAGTCATTTAATCTCTGCTTGCCTCAGTTTCCTCATTTGTAAAACAAGGATAATAAGAGCACCTGACTCCTAGGGTTGTTAGGATAGAATGAGATAATATTTATAAAGCACTTTGCAAACCATAGTATATTTTATTACTACTGCTACTATTACTATTCACTATGTTACACTAATTAAGACATAATTCCATGCCCTCATTCTAATACAAAATAACACAGGTTTGGAGAAAGGAAAAAGCAAAGTGTAAATAATATCCAGGGTGGGGGTGAATCATTCAGAGAAAGTCAATACTGTGGAAGGATAGGATTTTACTGAGGGCATGGCATCCAAGCTAGATTTTAAGTAATGAGGAAAAACTCAACAAATAAAGAGAGAGGAGGCATCCCGGGTACAGGTTACAGAGTAGGTAAACATACAGAGTCAGGAAAGCCTGGGTCACCTATTGAGGTTGGGAAGTAACCCAATTTGACTAGAGCATAGACTATACAGTGTGTCCCAAAAGTCGTATTGCCCTTTTAAGCTTTTAAAGCTTAGCACTAAGACTTTTGGGACATCCTGAAAAGTGCTGGGTAGTATGAAGTAAGCCAGGAAGATATACAGACAAGCTTCCTGGCAGCATCAAGTTGCCCCTCAAGTGAAAGGGGCTGCCTGAGAAGCTCCATCATTGAACATCTTCAGAGAGAGGCTAGAAGATCGCTTGTCAGGAATTTCTCCCCGTGTGCCCTCAGGCAACTCAAAATCCCTCAGATGTATTTTTTTCTTCTGTAAAAGGGGGTTGGGCCAGTTCATGTCCAGCCTGAGACTCCATGATGGTTATTTCCAGCTTTTAACTTTCCCCTCTCCCCCAGGGAAGGAGAACAAAGATTTAAGAACTTTCCTGATTCCTGTTCTCAACTTCGGTTCTGGCACCTCTCCTCCGGTGAGAACCAGGGGAATAGAAAGGAAGATTGGCGAACCTGAACCAACTTCTAGGTGGTCTTGAAAGGTTGTTGGCTCCAGTTTCTTGGCCCCTGAGGTCCACGAAGGGGATGCTGCCCACAGTTCATGGTGAGGCCTGGAGTGACTCTTGCCCAGTTCCCAGGCTATGCCCACAACAGAGAAAAAGTCTGAGGCATGACAATATTATCTCACTCTAAGGTGATGTGTGGCAGGGTATAGGCTGTCAACATAAGCAGCTCTAGAAATTGAGCTTAAGCAGGGGATACATTCTCTATATTTAGGACCATGGGTCTAGAACTGGAAGGGAACTCTGAGGCCACTGATTACAACTGCCCCATTTTGCAGATGAGGAAATTGAGGTCAAGGGAGATTAAGTGACTTGTCCAAAGTCACCAGGTAATAGGTTTATAGGTGGGATTTGAACCCAGGTTCTCTCACTCCAGAGTCAGTGCTCTTTCCATAATACTACATTGCCTCTGTATAAAAATGGGCTGCTATATGAGGTACTGAGTTAACCATCGCCCAAAGTTTAGATACTGTGAAGTGTTGTCTGTAATATATATGTAACATATATGTGTATTCGCACACACGTACATAAACATATGTATATATAACACATAATACTTTACACACATATGTATGTATGCATGTATTCTGCAGTTTCCATGGCTTCCTGGGGTTGATCATTTGTGTGATAAAGATGAAGAAATGTGGTTTGGGAATAAAAAATCCCAGTGTCTTCCTTTGGTGCAAAACCTCTGTTTTCCTAGGCTTAGCTATTCTTTCCCTACAGATTTCCCCTTATCTCTCCACCTTAGTTATTAGTATTTTTCCCTTTTGAAATTATCTTGAATTACTTTGTAAGTAGCACTACCTCGGGAATACTCTGTCAATTCACACTTATACTTGTGAGTTAGGTCCTCAGGGGACCCAAGAGTTCTCATAGTTTCTAGGGTACAATGATCTGGGCTCCTAGAACTATAGTCCATGAGCCCCTACTAGTATGCTCCTTATTACCAATCAGGCAGCAGACATAGTTAACTCTTAGCAAAGGCTTTTATTGAGATGGCACAATGAAAAGAGTAACCACAAAACACTCTTCATATAAACCTGAATGTACAAATACGCACAGTATCCACAGACATAATGGACATCAACTTAAAGTACAATGGTAATGAGGAACAAGTGATCAAACATGTGGCTAAGTTTACAACTCTGGAAGAACTGGTCTTTTCTTAGTGAAGTCCTCATGAAACAGCTCTTGCTGAGTGGGTGCATAGATGGGCTTCCAGGTTCTACTCCTCAGAGGACCAGCTCTTTTGAGACCATAGCTAGTTTTCATCTCTGCTGCTAGGGATTATATTTATTAAAGCTACTTCTAGGCTGGAATAGCCACCTCTTTGTATTCATATCTATCTGGATGGTGTATCTTTGCTCCCTCAAATATGCCCTTCAAATACTGAATGAAGTTTCTCATCCATTGATTGAGTCCTGGTCAAGAGAATCAAGGAAAGAAAATCCCTCTGCCTTTCCCCCAAGAGGTATAACTAATTTTTTCCTGACTTCTGGTTTTCTATTCAACTCATATGACCTCTCAAACTACTTCTATTGTCTCCAAATATTGAAGGGCTGACTGTCTAATCTACTAACTTTTAGGGCCACTCAGAAACATGCCCATCTTCTGCCAGCCAGTGGGAAGTTGCCCTTGTAATTCAACCAAAGGTTTCACATTTCCTAAAGTGTTAACATTATGTTAACACATTAACACCTCATTATCTTGAGATTTCATTCTAGATATTAACCTCATTATCTTGTTATTATGTTCACTGGTGGGAGAGGCAAACCAAGTGGTCGAAAACCAATTTTTTCCTTCTACACGCTTGTGGGTAAAGCTATTGAGCAATCATTAAGCACTTACTATGCTCCAAGGCACTAAGCTCAAGGCTTGAAACACAAATATAAGTAAACAAAATAATGTCTACCCTCAAGAAGCTTACATCCTAATGGGGAGAAACAAGATATGAAGGGGAGATGGAGTGTATATACCTTTTACTTACTTATTTGTGTATATGTTGCAGCCCCCATGAAGAATGTAAGCTAGTTGAAGACAAGGATAGTTCTGTCTTTATCTGCTTAGAACCTAGCCAGTATTTTGCATGTAGGAAATTGCTCAAAGAATTGAAGTACATTGTTATAGGCTATCTCAGCTCTAGTGATAACTCAATATTTCAAGGAAGTATTGTTCAAGCATCTTAATAAATGATATTCATGGGTTGCAGAGGGGGAAAAAATCATCCCATGGGGGCAAACTTCAGTGATAAGTTTCTCTGTCTCTCTTAGCAATTGGGTTCTGTTGGCAAAATGCTTGAGATTCTAGGATGACTAAAGCTAAGGGAAGTTTTAATGGAGACTGAACATTTAGGGGGCTTTAAGAGATAGGATGGTACAGGGGAGAGAGCACTGGACTTCGAGTTAAAAACATGTAGATTCAAATCCTACTTCAGACACTTAGTAGTTATGTGCCCCTAGGCAAGTGACTTAACCTCTCTGGGCTTCAATTTTCTCATCTTTAAAATGGCAATAATAGTACTTTATCTCATAGGGTTGCTTTAAGGCTTAAATGAAATAGTGTCTATAAAGCATTTTGGAAACTTTAAAGGGTTAAATGATTACTAATAATAACAGCTGCCATTTATATAGTACTTTAAGATTTGCAAGGTGCTTTATAGATATTTATTATTTTAGACTTATAGAAACTTTGTGAGATCAGGGCTTTTAATTATTCTCATTTTCCAGATGAGGAAACTGAGGCAAACCTAGGTAAAGTGAGTAGCATGTAGCTAGTAAGCTAGTAATACTAGACACCTGGATTTGACCTTCATTTTCCTGACTCCAGGTCTAGTGTTCTTTCTTACTCACCTCCTAACTCCTCTAAACTATGCAGGTAGGCAGTACTACTAATAACAATAGTTAAAGAGTCTGGACCAATGAAGGTGGAAGCCCTGATGCTCTCTGCCCTGGCCAGAACACAGCAGGAATAGCGGGTCCAGTCCTGTGCCCCACATTATAAGAGGGAGGTTGATGACCAGAATTTAATAAGAGGAGGATGACTAGAATTGTGAAAGATTTAGGAACCATGTCTTGTGAAAAATAGGTGAAGGAATTGAGTATGTTTAACCTGGAGAAGACAAAATCTACAGGGCACATGATTAAGTGTTGTCAGATATCCAAAGGTTTGTCATATGGAAGAAGCACTAGAGTTATTTTGCTTGAATCCATAGGGAAATTAGAATCAATCAACGTAAAGTGCAGGGAGGTAGCTTTGGGCTCAACAAGTGGAAGAATTCTGTAACCATTAAAGTTTTGTTAAAGTGGGCTGCCTTGTGAGATACTAAGCTCCTTGTCCCTGGAGGTATTCACACAGAGCTTGGATGTCTCTCTATTATAGATGTTGTAAAGAGAAATCTTACACCGGGTAGGAGATTGGTATAGAGGTCCTCTCCTATATCTTCCAATTCTAAGATTCTGACATGCTTAGTAGTTACTATGAACCTCCTAGAGGACTGTTAGATGCTGGAGGTATCAATTTTGACTTTCCAACAAGACTGTAAGCTGTTTGAGGACAGGCATGGTATTATATACTCCCTTGCTTCCCGCCAGCTCCCTACCCACAATGCCTGGCACAGGCTTGGGCACATGTTAAGCCCTGGGTAAACATCTTCTGATAATTATGCAAAGTAACTTGTAATGATAAAAACTTCAACATTTGGTAATCAAAATTCTGTGATTTCATAGATATGAGCATTCCCTCTACCAATGCAAATTACAACCCTTCCATTGTCCAGGAGATGGTGTCCCGAGCTGCTCTGGATGTGAACAAGACATCTCCTAGCTGCCATGTCACTCCCTCATTCAACAATCTCAAATAGCTCAAATCTTTTAGAAACAGATACAAACTTCTCTCCTTGGCAGATGCAAAACCCTTCATAGAGGGCTTTCTATTTGACCTTAGCCTACTTCTTCAGAATAATTATACATCATCCCCTTTCTATGATCTAGTCATACAGTCCTTCCTGCTGTTTCTCATACATCGAATTCCATCTTTCACCTCCTGTTCCCCATGCCTCGGATTCACTCTATCTTTACTCTCCCTTTTAGGAGATCCAGCACCACTTCCTCCACAAGACCTTCCTTGACCCTACCCAGCTGTTAGTATCTTCCCCACTTAAATTACCACATACTTTAATATATATATATTTTTATTTTATTTATATATTTAAAATATTTATTAAAAAATTTTGCATATATTTGAATATCCAATAGGATATAAGCTCGTTGCGGGCACGGAATGTATCAGCTTCTTTGTCTTCTGTCTTCAATCTATCACAGTGTGCCTGAACTCAAGGTAAGTGCTTAACAATGCTTGGTGATTAAGTGATGAGCCCCTGGCACTCACCTAGACCAAGTTCTGCACAGCAGACACATATGTCGTTGAATGCTTGACACTTTTCTGGGCAGGTAAGGCCTTTCAGGACCTGTGCTCCTCCTCTTTCACACCTTCTATATATAGATGGGGGAGGGGGTGGTTACCTCCTTAGGGAAGGCACAGAGAGAACTGGGAACATTTCTTGCAGAGAATGGGAATTTGAGCTGAGGCTTGAAAGGAGCTATTCTTCAAATTTCAGCTGAAGATCCAATTCTCCAAGGAGGAGTCCAGGCACGAAGCGGACAGACCCACCCCAGGCCTTCCTTTGACCTTTCACTGGGAGTAACAGCCTGGTTCTGTACAAGTACAAATAAAGCAAAGCAAACCCCTTTGAAGAAAATCCAAGAGGCAGAGATGAGGAGGGAGAGCATTGCAGACACAAGGATAGTCAGTGAAAAATTAGCCATTGGGAGGTGGAGGCCAGTGTCACTGAATTGCAAAAAACATTGAGGGGAAAGAGGTTGGGTTGGTATAAAGTGTAAGATGACTGGAGATATGAAGGGTTTTAAGAGCCAAAGAGATGGTTTTTACATTTGATCCTGGAGGTGATAGGGAGCACTGAAATACATCAATGAAGGGGGTGATATGGTCAAGCCTGTGATTTAGAAAGGTCATTTTAATAGCTGAGAGGAGGGTGGCCTGGAGTGGAGAAGAGACAAGGCAGGGAGGTCAACAAGCAGATTATTTAGTAACCCAGGCATGAAGAGATAAGGACCTGGGCTATGGTGGGGGCAGTATCATAGGAGAGAAAGGGGAATATATGAGACACATTGTCAATTCAATAAACTGGAAATGGGGAGGAAGAGTGAGGAGTTGGGGATGACACCAGGGGCAAACTGGGAAGACTGGGATGATGGTGGTTTCAACAGAAATGCCAAAGTTAAGACGAGGGATGGGCTTGGCCACTGGAGATTCAAGAATGGAGGGCAGGAGAGAGGTTAAGGCTGGATAAATAGATCTGAGAATCATTTGCATAGAGATGTTGATTGAATCCATGGGAGCTGAAGAGATCACCAAGGGAAACAGTACAGCAAGTGAAGAGAAGAGGGACCAGGATAGAGTCTCGAAGGACACCCAAGGTTAGTAGGTTCGATGGGGATGAAGACCCAGCTGAGGAGCCAAAGAAGGAGCAGTCAGGCAGGTAGGAGGGGAACCAGGAATGGGAGACATCACAAACACCTAGAGAAGAGAGGATCAAGGAAGGAAAGCCTGTCAGAGTGTCAAAGACTACAGGGAGGCAGAGAAAAGACCATCGGATGATAAAGCCCACATTACCTGCATCCCAGAATGTGAAGATAAAACAAGCTGACATGCTCTTATAACACTTTTCAAATATCGTGCTGGGAAAACCTGTCCTGAATTATTACTGATGCCAACATGAGAATTGGCCAACTGATGAAAGGCAGCTTCATATACACAAGAAGCTCTACTAAAGGTCAGGGTTCGAGTCCCATCAGGCACTTCCTAGCTGTGTTATGATAAGTGAGTCACTTTACTTTTCTGGATCTTCATTTTCACATCTGTAAAATTCGGATAATTAGACCAATAGAAATGACTTGTTCACAGAGTAAGGAAAGGATCAGTGGGAACTACACACGTAAAGCATTTTGTAAGCCAGGGGGCCTAGAGAAACACCAGCTCGTATTTTCATGATAGAACTTGTTGGATCCCATTGGAGAGAATCATTCTCTCCCTAGGTTGGGGAATGTGGTCTGTTACCATTCCCATGCTTGGAACTGTCCCTGAGTTTGTGTGTTCCATCCTGAGAGAGTTGGTCTCTGCAGGAGGACATGCTGCCTCCTGGGCTGGAGTCCAGGGACTGGGGAATTACCTTTTTGGCATATGGACCTTTCTATTCCATCCCAAGGTTCTTCCACTCTCCCCTGTGGAGTTGGGCAGCTTTTACTAGGGATTAGCGAGGGGCAGAGAATGGGGAACTGATGTAATTACTCCAAAGGAAGCTTTTGCATAATTGTAGACACAGCAGGTAAGGAGCAGCCTAGATAATAACAACCCACATTTATGTAATAGGTTTTTGAGGTTTCCAAAGAACTCTCCCCCAATATCCCTCTAAGGTACCTTATGCACGTATTATCATACCTGTTTTACAGATGAGTAAACTGGGGCCCAAGGAGATTAAGTGATTTTACCCAAGGTTACTCAAGAAGTAAGCATCAGAGCCAGGATATGAACCCTGGTCCTCTCACTCCAGAGTCTGATGTCATTTCTCCCACCCAAATCAGCGGCAGAATCAGAAAGCAAACCCTGGTCTCTTTTCCCAAATTCCAGGTTGTCTTCTGCAAGCCAGGTGCCCATCACTTAGAAAGTAGATGGGGAAGCAGGTTTGATGAGAGATCTATGGCAACATCCATCCCAGCTCGAAATCTATGATTTCTCCAGCTCTAGTATTCTGTGTTCTAAGGTCCCTGTTGACTCTGGCATTCTCTGTTCTAAGGTCCCAATTGACTTTTACATTTTGGGTTCTAAGGTCACTGCTGGTCTAGCATTCTGTGTTCTAAGATCCTGGCTGACTCTGGCAATATCTATTCTAAGATTCTAGTTGACTGTCATTCTCCGTGCTAAGGTCCCTATTGACTCTTATGTTCTCAGTTCTAAGGTTCCTGCTGGCCCTGAGGTTCTATGTTCCATGTTCTAAACTCCTTGCTCTAAGATCCCTGTCACACACACACACACACACACACACACACACACACACACACATACACACATTCTACATTTGAGAGTTGCTGCTATTTGTACAAACATCTGGAAATTCACCCCACATGACTCTTTCTGCCTAGCTCCAAACAAACCCATCAAATCCAGTCCTCTCCTGCCTTCCCAGGACCCCGGCCAACAAGAAAGGCTCAGTCTAAAGTAGAGCAATGTGCCCAGTCTCTGTCACTGCTGCAGATGCTACCCATGTGACACGCAGTCAAATCACTCACCAGACGATTGTGCCTGTGGAAGCATCTTTCATGTTTCTCGGTTGTGTCATTTGATAATGTGGCACCTTTTGACACGGAGAGAATTGCCTACAAGGTCTAATTAAGGGTTTCAGATGTACAAGGTTTTCCTCCTGGCAAATGTTGTTCATCTTGGCTTCACTCTTCCAAGGAGCCTGACTTAAGGATGATTTGTAAATCAAAGCCTGTTTAGCATGTGCATGATTTGGTCCTGTGGTTCTAAGGAAGATACTTTGTGGTTTAGAAGAACAGGAAAACATATTCCTGATGGCTTCAAGTGGAATGGAACCTTGAACTCAGCATTGAAAGGATGCTTACTGATGGTCTTTTCTACCCTCCTCCAGAGCGGAGCAGAGGATAGAACACTGGCCTCGGTGTCAGAAAGACAGAGGTTCAAACCATTCAACTGGTCAGAGCCTTGCTCTCCTCATCTATAACATGGGGAGGAGAATACATTTAGGACCAGCCTTATGGAGCTAAAGTGAGGTCAATGAGGAATGTGCTTCAAAACCTAAATGTTAATAAATGTCAGTTACTATTATTCCCTGTGAGATAGGGAAAGAGGTCCAGAAATGAAATGATTTGCCCAAGGTCACATAAGGCATTAATGGTAGAGCCCAGATTAGAAGGAAGGTTTGCTGTCTGCCAGGTTAGTGTTCTTTTGACAATGCTACCTTGAATTCCAGGCCAGGGCTCATTCAGAATGTCACCTCTGGGGCAGGGGTCTCAATTCCCTCCCAGGGAAAAGATGGATACTATTTTCTTGAAGCTTGACATCAGGCAGGTAGGAGGTAGGGTTGTCGGTGACAGACCAGGAGATGAAGGGCATGGGGACCGGAAAGGGGCCTTTGGGTACATCTTGTTCCCTTCACTAGAAATGCCAGCAGGCTGGAGGGTTGGACTAGGGCAGCAGCCAAGTGCTTATGGGCCCAGCCCAAGCAAGAAATCCAATCTCTCTGGAATTTGGCTTCAGCCATCTCTAAAATGATGATAGTGGCAAGGACGATCTATAAGTCCCTTTGAGCTCAGGTGTTCTATGAGTTTGAGACTCCCTTCTAGACTATAAGCTCCCTGAAGACAGAGGCTACAACTTTTCCATCTTACAAATACCCAAAGCACTGAGAGTTTTGCTCTGCATAGGTGGTGGTGTGGCAAAGTGGATAGAGTCCTGGGTGCAAATCCTACCTCTGACATCAACCAACTGTGTGACTGGGCAAGTTAACGAAACTCTCTGACCTCTTGTTTCCTCATTTGTAAAATGGGCTAAAAAACAGTGCCTACCTCCCAGGGTTATTGTGAAGGTACAAAAAGGTAAGGCATGTAAGCAATGACCAAAGGTGAGCTACCATGATTATTTCTGGGGGCAGCTAGGTGGTGTGGTACATAGAGCACCAGGCCTGAAGTCAGGAAGACATGAGTTCAAATCCAGCCTCAGACACTTCCTACTATGTGACCTTGGGCAAGTCACCTTACCCTGTTTCCCTCAATTTCGTTACCTGTAAAATGAGGTGGAGAAGGAAATGGCAAACCACTCCAGTATCTTTGTGAAGAAAACCCCAAGTGAGGTCATAGAGAGTTAGGCATGATTGAAATGACTGAACCACAACAGGATTATCTTTATCTCTCAGTATTCTCCACAAGGTTCAGCTCTGAGGTCTTCTCCTTCTCTAAAACCCTTCGACTGCTAGTGCTTTTTCTCTCCTCAAATTCCTTTGCCTGATATTTCTCTGTATACCTGTTGTCCTTGTCCGCCAACATTCTCTCTCTCTCTCTCTCTCTCTCTCTCTCTCTCTCTCTCTCTCCTCCTTCTCATACACCAACGTGTTACATTGGAAAAAATACTTTACTTGCAGTGATGAATTCACTATCCCTTGTTACTTGGGTGACTTTGGGCTACACACTTCATCTCTCTGAGCTTAGTTTCCTTATTAGTAAAATGGATGGTTGAAGCAGATGACCATTAAAATCCCCACCAACTCTAAATTTATGATCTTAGGTGACTTTCCAAATCTGAATTAATGATCCCAAGTTTTATAATCCCCACGAAGGTGAGAAAGGTTTTTGTTTCTTCTCTAGCATACTGTCTTCACATGGTAGGAGCCTAATAAATATTTAATTGATTTCAGTTATGTGGTATATGGACAAGGTGAGTCCTGAGGTTTGAGCGCTGTCTTGGTCTGCAAATGCTAGACTATTCGCGTCCAAACATCTCGTGGTCTGTTGCGTGTGTTCTCTCTCCCTGAAGATATTTAAACAAGTCAGATAAGATGTGTCACCAAAGCACATCCTCCCCAAGGGAAGGCAGCAGTGTGTGGTCCTGCCACTTTTAGCTGCTGAGGGCTGGTTCACTTTCTCTGCTGCTGCTCTAAAGGTGATCATTTGGGAGAGGGAGGTCTGCAGGCATAAGGCACCTTCTAACTTAGGTTTCAAGGCAGCCCCAATCCCCTTCTAATGCAGATGAGGCAACTAACCCCCCTAAAGGTTAAATAATTCATCTAAGTCACAGACCTGGGAAGTGTCAGAACTTGGCAGCTGTTTGAGAAAAGTTACTCTGGCATCAAGGTACTAGAGGGACTGGAGATGGGGAAACCAGATGACAGAATGGTGCAATACTCTTGGGGTGATGAAAACCTGGCCTAGAGCCCTCGATGGGACCCCTTGCTCACTATATGCCTTAGGCAAGAACCTAAACTCTGTAACTCATTTCCCATGTCTCAGAGGAGGAAAAGATGAGATTTTGAAGGAAGAGAGGGAAGAAAAGAGAAAAAAGAAAAGGACAAGGTCTGAACGTTGGCAAACGGCCATGGGGGGAGGAGGGTGCAGAAAAAAGAATGAGGAGAAGAGATAGCCTAGGAGGGGAGAAGAGAGCAGGATACCAGGCACAGACACCAAGGGAGTGCATTGCTTTGAGAAAGAAGGATTACCAAGTATTGAATATTGAAAAGAGAGGAGAGGAGATGAAAAGGGGGAAAGGCCTTTGAATAAATCTGTACACTGAATAATTTGGTAATGAAGAGTTTCATGGGTGACCTTTGAGAGTACAATTTCAGTAGTGTGGAGGGAACTGAAGCCAGATTGTAGAACTTTAAGGAACAAGGAAGATGAAGCGAAATAGAAACCTAGATATCGACTGCTTCTTTGAGAAGCTGGGAAGGAAAAAGGAGAGAGATTTCCCAGCTTTCATATATACACATAATATCACATAGATCAATCATCCAAATATTTTTAAAATTGGGACAGGTGTCAATTTTGTCAGATCCTATGAATAAGACAAATGAGATTTGAGCAATTTAATTATCAAAGAAATTGCTCAGTGTTAAAACATACTGAATTAGGGCATGTTAAGGTTAAAAGATCTATATTTTCTATTAAAAGCAACATGAAGGAGAAAGGTGACAATAAATAATTTTATTTGTTGATTATAGATGGAACCTGAGGCCACAAATGTAGGTGGCATATTGGGGAAATTTTAACCCTATCCATTCAAACATTTATTTATTAGGTGCCTAATATACGGAGAAAGTGCTGATCTTGGAGTCAGGAAGACCTGAGTTCAAATCCAGACTTAGAAACTTCCTTGCTGTATGACGCTGGGCAAGTCACTCAGCCCTGTCTGCCTCAGTTTCCTCATCTGTACAATGAGCTGGAGAAGTGGCAAACTACTCTAGTATCTTTACCAAATAAAGCCCAGATGGGGTCACAAAGAGTTAGATACAACTGAAATGAGTGAACAACAAGAAGGCCCTCAATACTTCTCCTCTTCCCCTCTGGGAGCCCCTAACGAAGGCTCAAGGACCACCAGGTCCCACAAGAGATCTTTCTTGATCACCCCAGATGACACCCCACCTCCAAAATTACTTATATTTTGTATTTAATTTTTTTCTGTAAATATTATTTCCTTTGCTTAGAATCACAGACTTAGAGTTGAAAGGGATTTTCATGGTCATCTAATCCAAGCCTTTCATTTTACAGTTAAAGAAACTGAGGCCCAGAGATGTTAACAGATTCAGGGCACATAGGTGGTAAGTGATAGAGGGAGGATTCAAATCCAGGTCCCATAACTCTAGAGACAGGTCAAGTTAAGAAGCATTTTTAAGGGACCTGATATGTGCCAGGCAGTGGACTAAGAGGCTGGGACACTTCTTACTACACCAAATTGAACATTGTCTTCCTGTTTTTGCAGCTCCTGTGCCTAGTACAGTGTCTGGTACCTAGCTGGTGGAAAGAAAGGAAGAGCCTGGAATTGATGTAATCATAAGATGTATTTGAGGACTGAGTGACCCGCTTTGGTCGGAGCATGAAGCATTCTGGAGAGTGGTGTTGGAGTTGGGCAATGGAAGGCTTTGAATGTCAACTAAAGAAAAAAGACTTCATTCAGTGGACAAGGGGAGCCCCTGGAGGGTTTTGAACGTGAAGGTGATTAGATCAGAGCTTGGTGTTAAGAAGATTAATACTGACGTGTGCATGGATGGGCCGGAGGCACAGGAGAGACTGACTGGGTAAGAGGCCATGGCAGAAGGACAGAGGGAACGTGGGCCTGACCTGTAGGCATGCAGCAGCAGGAATGAGAGAGACCACCCAGGCATATCACTCCCTGGGAGCTACTCCAAAGAGACCAAAGACAGAGGGAAAGGATTCATTTGGACAAAAATATTTACAGGAGCAGCACTGAAGCAAAGAACTGAAAAGAAAGGAGGAGCCCAGGAATTGAGGCATGGCTGAATAAATTGTGGTATGCCAAGATCTCCATTAATGCCAATGACTATCTCCAACTTACCGTGTTTATATCATAGTTGTTTGCATGTGGTCTCCCCCAGTAGAAGCAGGGGTTGGTACAGTGAATAGAGTTCTGGGTCCACAGTCAGGAAGACCTGAGTTCAAATCCAGCCTCAGATACTTACTAGCTATGTGACTCTGGGCAGATCACTTAAGCTCTGTGTGCCTCAGTTTCCTTAACTGAAAAATGGGAATAATAGCAACCATCTTGCAAGGTAGATGTAAGGATCAAATGAGGTATCAGTAAAGTGCTCAGCACCGTAGCTGAAGCTTAGTAGGTGCTGTGTAAATGCTTATTCCCATTCACTCGTGAGCTCCTTGAGGGCAGGGAGGGTCTTTTGTCTTTCTTGGAACCCCTAGCACTTAAAGTAGTGCCTGATACATTGTTGCTGTTCAACCATTTCAGTTGCATCCAACTCTTTGTAACTCTACCTGATACATAGTATGGGGTTAATAAATGCTTGTTGACTTTTCTGGACCTATTTCACAACACGAAATGACGAAAGAAATGGCCCCAGAAAAACTGGGCAAGATTTGTATGAACTAAGGCAGAATGAGGTGAGCAGAACCCAGAGAACAATTTATAGGACTACCACACTGCAAAAGGAAGCTAGGGGATGTCAGAGTGCATAGAGCCCTGGGCTGGGAATCAGGAAGACTGATGTTCCTGAGTTCAAATCCCGCCTCTGATTTGGACACTATTATAATGACTGAACAACACCACCGTATTGTAAAGAAAAACAACCTTGAGAGACTACAGAATTCTGATCAATACAATGACCAAAGATTAATGATAAAGCCTGCTGCCCAACTCCTGATGAAGATGGGATGGACTTGGATCCAGAATGTACATATGCTTTTAGACATATCCAATGTGGAAATGGATTTTTTTCTTGACTATACTTATATATTAGAAAGGAGGCCTTTTACATGTGGATAGTAATTTATTGTGTAGTCATTTTCAATCATGTCTAACTTTTCATGACTGCTTTTGGAGTTTACTTGGCCAAGATCTTAGAGTGGTTGACTATTTTCTTCTTAGCTCATTTGGTGGATGAAGAAACTGAGGTAAACAGTATCTGAGGTTGAATTTGAATTCAGGTATTCCTGACTTTAGGCCTGGCACTCTATCCACTGAGCCACCTAGCTGCCGCCTTGGGAATAGTGATATAAAAAGAAAGGGTAAACGAGAGCACCAATGAAACATATTTCAAAGCAGGCAGAAGACAGCACAAAGAAGTTCAGAAGGAACTTATTCATAAACTTCTTTAATGTGTGTTAAATTTAGTATCTTCTTTTAAAATGCAATTTTGTACACAATAGAGATGCCTGGTTTCACATGCAATTCTCTTTTTCTGCTTTTCATATATGGAAATGTTGATGTATATTAATATTTGATAACTTCATAATAAAACCACAAAATTGTGTGTGTCATGGGGGGGGGGAGAAAGAGAGAGAGAGAGAGAGAGAGAATGAGAGTAAAGGAAAGGAGGGCAGACAGGAGAGCTTTTATCTAAGTTGGGGCACCTGCAGGAGGCTTATGTTAGGACTGGCCTTGGAGATTGGAAATACACTTATGAGCTGTCAGATCTCAGAACTCAGACTTATGCCAGAAGGGAGAGGCTATTCCAAGACCACAAATAGTTCTGGAAGTACTTTGCTTTAATGAGATATGGGGGCTGGGGTTTGCCCCAGTTCTTTCCCTACTTTTTGCTCAATTTCCCATAAAAATCAAAGGCAGGTTTAGAAAGGGGCCATTGTCCTTCTGAAAAGACACAGACAAGTTAATAAAGAGATGTGTCATGATGGCTAAAAAGCTGACCTTGGAGTCAGGAAGAGTTGGGTTCAAGTCTTGCCTTGGATACATACTGACTGTATTTCTTAGTATCCCAAGATTAAAAATCATCAAAATCACCCTACTCCCTATCTCTAGTTTAGCCCTGACCCAAAACTATTTCCTGAAAATAATAGGTGAACTGACTGTGCTTGGGAATCTGGGGCCATTTTGATTGAAAGAGCTAACTTCAGTCATCCCAGGACTGTACCTCTGCTTGTGAATATTTAATACCGACCGCTTCTCAAACAGTGATGTAGAGGATGATTGGCTTCTATGGAAGCTACTTTATAAGTGTACTTGCCACTGAATTGAACTCTGGCACCAACTCTTATGGAATAAAGACACCAGCATGGAACTGTTCTCATCTAAAAGGTACAACACTTTGGGATTAGTGGTGTGGACCCTGGACCAACTGCCAGACAGCATTGATAACTTCCAGAGGTGTTCTCTTATTTTTCTTCCTGGGTGAGATGGTGGATGGGAGTTATTGAATTCTCCTGAGGTGGCTTTTGAGAATGCTTTCAATGGCTGTCTATGTTTGAGATGAGCTGGATAAAATCCTACCAGAAATAATTTAAGCAGAGCCTACTATGTGCCAGGTATTATGATAAGCACTTTACAGTAATTATGTCATTTGATTCTCACAACAATCCTGGGAGGTGGTCTTATTTTTATCCCTATTTTACAGATGAGGAAACAGAGGCAAATAAACATTGAGTGACCTACCCAGGGTCCCAGAGCTAATGAGACTGGATTTGAACTTTAGTCTTTCTAACTTCGGACACTCTGTCCACTGCAGAAAGAGGGGAATAGACTGGATCACTTCTCAAATCTAATCCAAGGCCTTGATTTTCCCAATTACAGAAGGTGGAAATGTTGACACAAATCTCTTTTCATTCTCTAGAAATAAAGGAAGAAAGAGCCTCCCTGCTTCAACTAAATTAAAATTCAACCACTTGTTGTTTTCTTAAACACTTTGTGTAGAGCTCTGGACTATGGGAACTACAAAGTTGAAATATTATGTAAACCCTGCCCTCCCAGAGTCTACAGCCTATGAGGCAGATAAGATTTAAACTTCAATGACCTCTGATTTTGTTGGTGTAAGCACACCTTCCACTAACTGCAATGACCTTATGACTCAGTAGGTCCTCAAGAGTCAACTGAAGGCAAAAAATTCATTATGCTGTTGGCACCCTCTGGGTGGCTAGTGCAGCAGAAAGAGTACGGGTTCTAGAGTCAGGGACCTGGATTCAAATCCCATCCTCACACTTCTACTTCCAAGTCATTTACCTATCCTGAGCCTCAGTTTCCTCATCTGTAAAGTGGGTAGAATGGATCACATGACCTCAAGTTCCCTTCTAGCTCTTGAACTGTGATCTGGTGACCCTCTCCAAACTTGACTAAGCTTGTCTCCATCTGACAGACTGAATCAGTGCAGCTACTTATGGTTCCCAGGGATAGTGTTCCAGAGCCCAGGGTCACCTGAGGCATCCAATGGAGAAGAATAGGACATACTCACAATCACTACAGCACAAAATCCTGCAAGCAAGTTCCTGAGACACTGTTGTCAGGTCTGAAGGGGGAAGCTCATTACCAAATAGGGGATCAAGGAGGGCTTGGCTTCATGGAGGAGGGGGTATTTGGGTTGTGTTTTAAAGAAAAGACAGAAAAGTGGGTGGGAATAAGGCATTCCAAGCACAAGAAACAGCTTAAACAAAGGTATGGAGGCAGGAGGTGTGTCAAGTTTGACCAGATCAAAGAGTACATGTGGTCCATTGGAAAAATAGCATTGACTCTGGAGCCAGAAGTCTTGGGTTCATATTCCTCTTCTGATACATAATACTTGTGTGATCCTGAGATAGTGCCTTTCCCTCCCTCATTCTCGTTTTCCTTGTCAGTAAAATGATGGCTTTGACCTTGAGGATCGCCATAGTCTCAGAGTTCCCTTCGGGGGCTGGATCTGTAATTCCAAAGGAGGGAGTGGTATGAGAAGCCAGAAAGGCAGAGGGCATCAGACTGAGGGAAATCCTGAATGATGACAAGGGCTTTGTTGGCCATAAAGGGGCACTGAAAAGTTTGGGTCAGGGGACTGATGTGAGCAAGGTATACTTGAGGAAAACCAGTCTGCCAGAGGTATGGAAGGCAGATTAGAGATGGGAGATGGCATTTTGGGAGGCTGGTGGCAATGAAGATCCAGAGTAGCAAAGGAATAATACTAATGCTAAATTATAATAATACTAAATCAAGATGAAGGGACTGCTTAGAGAGAGGCTGGAAAGGTGAGAATCAACAAAATTTGGCTCAAGTGGATTAAAGGGGGAGCAGGGAAGAGAGGTCTAAGATGATAATGCTGTAGTCTTAATCATGAGAGAAAGATGAATGACATGGCCACTGACAGAGAGAGTGACATCAGAAGGAGAATTTTTAGGAGGAAAAGCTGCTGGAACATCCACATGGAGAGGCCCTCAAGGAAGCTAGAAATTGACACAGTATGGTATAATTGGGGGAAAAAATTACTGGCCTTGGACTCAAGAGAGGCATGAGTTCAAATCCTGCCTCTGACAGTCATCTAATGACTATGGGCAAGTTACTTAAAATGTTAAAAAGTTACTTAAAATGAGTTTGTTTCCTAAACTGCAAAGTCAGGATGATCATGAGGAGGATGAGGATGAAAATGAGGACAAAGAGGAAGAGGAGGAGGAGGAGGATGAAGATGAGGATGAGGAGAAGAAAGGTGAAGATGAGGAAGAGGATAAAGATGAGGAGGAGGATAAAGATGAGGATGAAGACAAGGATGTGGATGGATGAGGATGAAGATGAGGAGAATGAAGGTGAGGGTGAGGATGACCTGCAGTGCCTGAATCCTAGGGCCGTTGTGAGGATAAAATGCAATAATGGCCACAAAGCCCTTTGTCAGCCTTAAAGTATGACATAACCATCAATTATCACCATCACTGTTATTATTGACCTCTCACATCAGCAGCTTGTGAAAGGGGTCAAAAGAGAAGATAGAATTCTGGGAGGTATTCTTGTAGAGGTGATAGTAACAGCACAGGACTGAATACTCAGGCCAAGGATAGTTGGTCAGGCAGGCAATCAATAAGCATTTATTTGACACTTATTGTGTGCCAAGCACTGTGCTAAATGAGAGAACGTGGTTGAATGGGGCTCACAGTCTAATGCGGGACCACGAACCCACAAGAGATGTGTAGTGTAGATGGGAGAGAACCTCGGAGGGAAGGCAATAGTAGCAAGGGCTACTGAGAAAGGCCTCCCAAAGAAAGTGGGATTTGAGCTGAGCACTGAAAGAAACTGGGGACACCAGTAGGTGGAAGTGAGTGGGGAAAGCATTCCAGGCATGGGGGGCTGCCAGTGAAATGGAGAGCCAGGATAGGGTGTGTTGTATGCCAGGAACAGCAAGGACAAGAGCCGTGGGGTCAAATTCAAATGGAAATACGATATTAAATTGTATTCTTTGGGTGCATATTGACTTAGAAAACCATGAATTAACATTATTTATGCTTTATTTATTTATTCAATTTGTTTGTTTGTTTAATTATTTTGTTAAATATTTCCCAATTACATTTTAATCCAGTCTGGGCCACACTTGGATATGTGCCTGGCCACTGCTTATGTCTTACAGGATAAGAAGGCAATGTAAGAAGACTGGAAAGATTGAAAGGGGCAAGGTTGTGAAGGTTTTCAAATGTCAAACAGAGGATTTTACATTTGTCCTGAAGGCAATAAGGAGTCAGAAGAGTTCAATGAGTAGTAGGAAAGAGGCACGATCATATGCGCACTTTGGGAAAATCATTTTGGCAGTTGAGTAGAGGATGAATTGGAGCAGTTGCTGATATGAAATGAGCTCAGGAGAGAGGTTAGGGTTGGATAAATAGATCTGAAAATCATTTGCATTGAGCTGACGAAATCCACCAAGTTGAGGTAGTAAAAGAGGAAAAGAGAAGAAAGTTGTCCATGACAGATTTTGGGGATACATTCGTGGTTGTTGGGCATGGCCTGGATGAAGATCCAGAAAAGAGAGTAGGGGTAGTCACACAGGTGGGAGGAGAACCAGGATAGGGCAGAGGTAGAAACTTGAAGAACACCCACCGTAAGGGATTGAGAAGGATCACATAACAATATAATCTGATTTAGAAAGGGACCCCAGTCAAGAAATGAGATGGGGAGACAGAGAGGACATCATTTAAAAAAGTAGAAAGAAAACTAAGATAGCATGGTTTGTGGCAAGTCACAGGAAACCTTGATACAAAAGGAGATCAGCCATGTCCAACACTGCAGAAAAATAAAGGAAGATAAAAATGATGGAGGCAAATCCCTTTGGATTTAGTGATAAGGATGCCAGTAGTGATCTTGGAAAACATGGTGTATCTCTATAGGGTAATGGTGGGGACTATTTCATTTTTATCTCTATCCCCACACTTAGCATAGTGCTGAACATATAGAGGGTACTTGGTAAATGCTCTTTGATGGATTAGTTGAAGGAAGCAGTTTCAGGGGAGTGGTGAGGTAGAAACCAAGATGCCAGGGATGCCAGAAAAACATGTGCAGCGAGAAAGTGTAGACAATTTTTCAAGTAGTTTGGCTGGGAAGAAGAGGCAAGGGGAGGCTGTGGTTGGGGAAGTTGGGAGGGTAGAAGGAGGCCTTTTTAGGACCAAGGGTGCTTCTTGCACCTTTCCCAATGGTATACATTTTCTAACTAGAGTTTAGCTGATGACAGAATGAGAGGAAAAGAAGCCACAGAGGAGAAAAGAATTCATCTTAGCCTGTCCAGACTGGTTAGGGAATGTACTCTTTTCAGACATCCCAGGATTTGTTTAAGTGACTTAAAATTGCTGTACAAATAGCTTTTCTGTCTACAAGACCAGCCAGGATAGCACCAGAAAGTGATGTCTAATACTCCAAAGCTACAAAGTCTCCCTTGGACTATTGAAATAGTCTTCTAATCTGTGTTCCTGTCTCAAGTCTTTACCTACTCCAGCCTGTCCTTTATTCAACTGAAAAAGCAAAAGCCATTAGTTTTACACATGACTCTCTCCTCTACTCAGTGAACTGCAATAGCTCCCTATGACCTCTAGACCCAAGACAAACTTCTCCTTTTGACATTTGAGGACCTTCATGATCTTCCTCCCCTCTACCTTTTCAACCTTATTATATATTCCTTTCCTTTATTCACTCAACTATGGTTCCTCCAAACTGACCTTCTTGACGATCCTCACCCAGGACATTTCTGTCTCCTGTCTCCTGTCTCCATATCTTTGTAATCATTTTCCCTCTGTGCCTAGAATGTTCTCCCTCCTCATGTCCTCTACTCTGGTTTCCTGCAAGGCTTGACTCAAGCACCATATTCTACATATTTCCTGATTCCTGTTCCCTGCATGGTATGGTAAAGAGGAGACTGGGCCAGGAGTTGTCATTTCCAAGCAGAGGTGGACCGCAGCAAGATATCTGCTGGATAAAATGTGAGCTAAAGTGATGGCAAACTTGGATGGATTTGGAACTAGTTTGAATGAACTGGACCCAAAGGATGGTCACTAGTGACTTTAGGACTATTCTGTTGCCCATTTTTATCATTGACTTGGATTAAGCCACACTACTCAAATTTGTGGATGACACAATTTGGGGAGGTACAACTAGATGAGAGAGTCACAATCCCAAAAGATCCTAACTGGCTAGAAGGAAGAGATGAATCTCCTAAGAAGAAATTTAATTAAGTGTAGCATCTCCTCTGGAGCCACCTCTCAAATTCAGATTTGCACTTATGATTTTGGGACTTTTTGCTTGACTCCTCCTTACTCTAGGTTCTAGGGGTGACCCTGAGGGGCTGTGCTCCTAATTCAATACTCCTGAGCCCCCATTGGTGGACTACCCATTAACTAGCCAATTAGCTATTAGCAAATGTAATTATAAAGACAGCATAGTAAGAAAAATTAGTATAAAATATTTCCCTCAAAAACCTAGGACACATTCTCACACATACACATCTCACAAATACATGGGGTCATGAGAAGAGCAGTCTTAAATTTAAAGTCCTTTGACAAAAAGGCATATGTGTAGGATATACAAGTAGCAAAGGGGTAACTCTCAACTCCTGTAAATCCTGTGAGGCCAAAGCAAGCAGTTTTCTCTGATGTGAGTCAGGAATGTGCTCCTTAAAGCTGCCTCCCTCCTCAGGAGACTTGTCTTTTCACATCTATTTGTCCTTATTGTGTCCCGGCCAGTCCAGTGCTTCTGATCCCAGCTGGATGCATTGTCTGCTCCTCGTTTAATCTCTCTAACAACATGGTCAAGTGTGACTAGGGAGGTGGGGGGCAGGGAGGAAGAAAAGAGAGACAGAAACTTGTCCTTTCTTCTCAGGGGCCAGTCTCCACCTCTGGAATCCTAGACTCCAGAATACTGAAGACTGGTCTACCCCTGTACTGACTGCTGTTTTAATACATAGGTCCAGAGATGTGTCTGATTCTTTCAGACAACAAGACCAACAATAGAAGCAGCAGCAGAAAGAAGAAGAAAAAGAACTAGAAGGAGGAGAAGAACTAACCTTCATATAAGACTTTAAAGTTTGCAAAGCACTTGACACATATGGCATTTGATGTTTCCTGTGTGTCACCATCTGCCCTCATCCAATGGCCAAAACCTTCTCATTCTCTCAAGTTAATTAATGAATGATTCACACATTATGATAAGGTTGTAAGAAAATCCTTTATGTATTTTTTTAAACTATTGATTAATTGAACACCTTGAAGTAATTGGGTCTTTTGTGATTATGTTAATTAAGGTAAAGGTAGAAATCCCAATCCTTACCTTGATTAAATATAAAGATTCACATTTGGGTTCAAAGAACCAACTGCACAAGTACAAGACAAGGGAGACATGGCTAGACAATAGTTAATAAGAAAAAGACCTTGGGTTTTAAGTGGACTCCAAGCTCAAAATGGGCCAGTGGTATGATATGAAGGTGAATGCAATCTTAGACTACATGAACAGAAGTATGGTAGTTAAAATAAAGGGGAGGGTTGATAATACCAATCCAATCCAACAAGCATTTATTAAGCACCTACTTTGTGCAGGGCATTATGCTAAGCGTCGAGAATAGAGAAACAAAACAAAAGTTCCTGTCCTCAAGGTATTTACATCCTTCTAACATGTTTACTAGTATGTCAGTGTAAGTATTCCACCATTATCAGGTCATTCAGCCAATGAATCAACTAGCCTTTATTAAGCACCAAGTTCTAAATTAAGCACTGGACCACATCTATAGCATCTTGGTCATATATGGATCAAGGAATCGGAGCTATTAGCCTAGAGATGGGAAAACTAAGAGGGGAGTTGAAGGCAGCAATAGCAGAGGAGAAGGACTGGCATAGTTGTGATTCACCCAGTAGCACTGAACCATGTATAGGAGTGAAAGGTGGTAGAGAAGCTGATTTCAACACTTACCATTAGGAAAATCTTCCTGAACAGAGCTGTCCAGGTACCTTGTCTCCACCCCTATTCCCACCTCCAGCTTTTCAGCTGTCTTATGTGTTTTGAGAGGTCCTCAGGGTGCAGGAACTGGCTTTCTGTTCACTTATATCTGCATGCGCAGCATTTAGCCTAATGCTTGGCACTCAGTAAGGGCTTAATAAAAATTTGTTGATTTAACTTAGGTACAAAAATTGAGTGGGCTGCTTTATAAAGCAGTGAGCTTGCCACCACTGGGTGCATTGGAGTAAAGCAATTAGAATTAATTAAGCACCTACTGTGTGCCATCCACTGGAGACACAAAGACAAAAGTGAGATAGTCCCTACACTGAAGAAGCTCACATTCTATCAAGGGAGATGGGTACAAATATAGTTATACACTATAATATAGTTTTAAGAAATAAATGCAAGGTAATTTTGATGGGGAAAAGGTGCTGTCAGTTGAGAGTATCTGGAAAGGCTTTGGTGTGAAGGCAATACATGATTAAGCCTTCAAGAAAACTAGGGGTTCTAAGGCAAAGGAAAAGAAGGTGTATATCCCAAGTACTGAGGACACAGAGGAATGGAGATGAGAGGTAGGATATCATGGATAGGGGATGACAAGAAGATCAACTGGGCAGTACCACACAATTAGGCTGGAAAGATAGGTTAGGGTTAGGTTATGAAGGGAGAGGAAGGAAAGAAAAAAGCATTTCTATCGCACCAGGCATTGTGCTTGGCACATTACACATTGTCTCATTTGATCCTCACAACAACACTGTGAGGTAGATGCTCTTATTATCTGAATTTTACAACTGAGGAAATCGAGGCAAACAGAGATAAAGTGTCTTCCCCAGAGTCACACAGTTAGTAAATGTTTGAGACTGGATTTTGAACTCGGGTCTTCTAGTGCTCTGTGCCCTGTCATCACTTAATTCCTCTAAAGCTTTAAATACCAAGAAACCATTTTGACAGGGAGGGTGTCAAGGGGATTTCTGTTCTGGGATAGGTTGGAGTTAATGACCTCTTGTGTCCCTTCCAGCTCAAATTCTGTGATTCTCTGAAGAAAAGACCCAGAACATAGGAGCACAGTTCAATGCCTAAATTACAAGATCTCTGGAAAAAGACGGAAACGTCTCCCTCTCTTGGCTGAATATGTCAAAGATGAAGTTGCACATGAATGACTTGCCATGCCCTTGGACAAACTGCATTATGGTTGAAGGCTGTGATACAGTTCTCCCCCCCCTCCTTTTATAATATTTTCAGCACATACCAGCTTGTGTGAGGCAGCTCTTGCTTTATGTGCAGCCCGAGGACTGGGCAGGGAGAGAAGAGGTCTGGGAGGGGAAGAGTGGCTGGTATGATTCATTGAAAGCCATCTCTCTCACTTTCTTGCCCATATCTGGGACGCTTAACTGGGGATAGGGGAATCAAATTACCTCTGAAACAGGCAGACTTAATTACTTGTTGGAGGGAATAGATATCTTATGTGATGAAAACACAGAGTGGTAACACAGGTCCCGTGCTGACCCATTTCAGAACTCCATTTTTACTTACTGGAAATCAGTAAAGGCTGCCTTGAGTGATGCACACTTTCTGACACTTAGCCTATGTGTCTTAGGGCAATGCCCTGACCTCTTGAGTGCTAAACTTTTTCATCTGAAAAGTGGGGGTAGTGGTAGAAATAATGCTTATGGCAAATGGTGAAGCTAACTGAAAATTTAAGGAATGAAGCAATAGAATATTAGACTAGCTTGTAAAGGACTTTACATTAACAACTTGTATAGCCTTAGACAAGCACCTTAACTTCCTGAGCCTCAGTTTCCATAGCTGTAAAATGAGGGCCCTGAATTGGCCTCTGAATTACCTTCTAGTTCTAGACCTAAGATCCTGTGTCTTAGCCCCACCAATCTGTAGCTGTGCAATCAGGGAGAAGTCACTTCTTACTCATTCTCAGTTTCCTAATCCATGAAATGGGGACCTGAAAGATCTGATTGTGTCAGGATGAGCACTGTCTTCATCAAGGCAGATTATAACCCCTACTCACTTAGCTAAAATTCTTTGTGGATGGCTTTGGATACAAACAAAATTTATGAAGGCTTTACCAAATACTGAAATAAAAAGTCTTTTTAGAAGGAGGCCACTAGCATTTAGGAGATGGAGAATGACAGAAAGGATTTATATAGAAGACGGTTCCTAAGTTGTGTCTAAAAAGAAAAGAGGGAATTCTATGAGGCAGAGAAGAGGAGGGGGGCATTCCAGGCATGTGGGACAGCAAGTGCAAAGGATGAGAGACGAGTGTTGTGTGTGAGAAACAGAGAAAGACCAGTTCTGTTAGATCACACAGTATAAAAGGGGAAATCATGCCTCGTAAGGCTGAAAGATCGTGTAGGCCTTTAAGAGTCAAACAGAGGGGTCTATAGTTTATACTGGAGACAATAGAAAGCCACAGGAATTTAGTAAGCAGGGAAATCATGTGGTCAGATCTTTGTTTAAGGAAAATTATTTTGGTAGCCATGTGTTGAATGGACTGGAATAGGGAGAAGCTTGAGACAGGAAGATTAATTAGGAGAATGTTGTAATGATCCAAGTGAGAGGTGAGAAGGACTGAACTAAGATGATGGCAGTGGATGTGGAGAGTAGTTGGGGGCTAAACATGTTGTTATGGTAGAAATGACAAAATTTGGCAATTGATCAAATACGTGGGGTGAGGGAGAGGGAAACTGGGAGAAAAGAAGGATGGTGGTCCCTTGAAATTTGAAATGTCCAATAGGCACTTGATATGAAGCTGAGACTTGGAGAGAGATTGGGGCTTACTACCTAGATCTGGCAGCCATCTGCATAGACATGATTCAAGTCAAATCCATAGGAGAATACCAAGGAGAGGGTGTAAAGAAAGAACAGAGGGCTGAGGACCAAACCCTTTCCAGATGGTTAGGGGCCTTGATCAGGATGATGTGCTAAGAAAGAGAACTCAAAAAAGAAAGAACAGTTGGACAGGTAGGAGGCAAACCAGGAAAGAGCACTGCCATGAAAAGCCAGAGAGGAGAGATTATTTAGAATAGGGGTGGTCAACATCAAATGCAGCAGCTAGGTAGGAAAAGATGAGGACTGAGAAGAGTCCAGCAAATTGGGCAACTAAGCCACCATTGGTAACTTTGGAGACAATAGTTTCAGTCGATGTTTGGATTGCAAGGGATCTGGAAGTAAGTGAAAGGCAAGGAAGTGGAGGCAGTGAGTGTAGACAGCTTTTTCAAGGTGTCTGGCTGAGAAAGAGAAGAGAGATAAAGGATGCTCACTTGAGGAGATGGTAGGTCTAGTGAAGGGTTTTTTTTTGTTTATTTTGATTATTTATAAGGTTGGGGAGACTTGGACATGATTGAAGTCAATAGGGAAGAATTGATGGGTTTTGAAAAGTCCCCATTTTCTTACACAGATCCTCATGGGGTAGGATCTCTAGGCCTTTCACCATCTTGGCCACTCCTCTGACTCTCTCTGGCTGCCCTTTGATGAGAACATACACAAAGCTTTACATCTCTGTAGGATCTGCCAAAGATTTCACTCCCCTGGCACAGCCTTTGAGATCCCAGGCTTCCCTTTGGGTCCTGGAGAGAGTAAAAGGGAACAGGAGATGAGAGATTTTGAGCTGAAAGAGGCTCTGGGGGCCACCTACTACAACCTTCTCATTTGACAGATGAGAAACTGCAGCCTAGAGGAATTAAGTGCTTTGTCCAAGGTCATAAAGGGAGTGAGAGCAGCAGAATTTGAACCCAAGGTCTCTGACTCTAGCCTCATCTTAACCTTGCCCCTCTCCCATTCAATGACAGCTCTATGAGCTGTGCTCTGAAAATTGCACAAGAAAATGGTATAAAAATTCACAGGGGCATGCCCTGATAGTGGGTAGCAAGCAATAAGCATTCCAGGCGATTTCCCTTACCATCATTTGCAACCAGGAAACCAGGGAGGAGAGAAAGAACTGTGTTGGGGGGGAAGAAAGATAAAGCAGTTGCTCACATTCATCTCCTCCTCCCAAACCTTCCAAACTGTTGCTTTGTAGCATCAGGAAAATGAGAAAGCTAGGGCCTTATGAACAAGACTGTGGGGCTCAATATGTGACATCATTGATAATACTGGAATCCGGTGCAAAGAGAACTTCAATGCCATGATCCCAGAGGATCCCCGAAGAGGTGGATTCATTCAAGAGAAGGCTGCCCAGCCCTGTAAATAGGGGCAGGTCCTGGGAATCCCCTCAGTCCCTCTAGGGTGGACAAGGATGAGCTGGGTTACAGAATCTTCCCGGGGTTAGCCTTCCAACAGGTGGAATCTTAGTCATCGCCAGGATGCAAAACCTTCTAATGAGTTTCCGAGTATTTATTTCCAACACAAAGTCTCAACGGTTTTGTTCAAAGGCCTCTCTTAAGCCAAAATGGAAAGCAATTCTTTTCTAGGTCGAAGGTTCCTTGACAAATCGGGGAATGGGTAGAAACATTTGTCTTTGCCTACACCTGGCAGCTGAATTGGACTCCGGCCTGACGAGGGGAAAGCCCTCCATCCTTCACTCCCACACACATATCAGCGGCGGGTCGTAGTATTTCTGTCTCTTTCCCATTTCTCAAACAAAAAGGGGAAGTGGTCACGACGGACCCAATCTCCGAACCAAACCACAAATCCCGAGTACAGGGGATTTAAACTTCACCACCCCATTTGAGGACAGAAAACACGAGCCCAACCGCAGCTGGGGCTGCTGCTACCGTTGCGAGGAGGCACCGCAGTGGGATTTCCCAAAGCCCCCCTCTCCCTCTCCCCCACTCCACTTTGCATGTTTTATTAATAAATGCAAGATGGCACAGGGTGGCAAATAATGGAAGGGAAGGGCTCTGCAGCCGGACCCCGAGCACAAGCGATGCAAAGAAGGGGAGAGGCGGGCACCGAGGAGCAGGTGCCCGGCCCCTGAGCCCTGCCTCCCCCCACCCCGGCGAGCTCCCCGCCCGGGCCGCAGAGGTGAAGGTCAGCGCTCAGAGCCCACCTCCGTCTGCCCCCGGCCCAGGGGCCCGCGCCGGGCGGGCAGGGAGGCTCGGGACGCCGGGGCTGGCGGCCGGGTTTAAAGGGACACACATACCTGCTGCTGCCGGGGATGCTGAAGCCGGGGTGCTGGCCAGGGTGCTGCTCCTCCCGCCCGGCTCTGCAGCGGCACAGCGACGACAGCCAGCCAGCCGCGGCTCGGGCTCGGGCTCGGGCTCCCGGGGCTCCCCTCTCCCCCGCCCCCTCCCCCCGGGGGCACGCGTCCCTCCGCCCACTTCGCGCGTGGCACGGGCACCCTCGCCGGCTCGCTCCTCCGCGGGGCCGCGCCGGGAGGGCTCGGGGGCGCGGGGGGCGCGGGCACGGCAGCGGCGGGGGAGGGGGCGCCCCGGCCGGGCCGGACAGCGGAGCGTGGGTGGGGGGAGGGCACGTCACGTGCTGGGGAGGCCTCTGACGTAGAACGACGCTGAGCATCACACTAACCGGAGCCGCGGGGACCCGGGGCAGGCCCCCTGCCTATTTCACAGATGCCAAGACTGAGGCTCGGAGGGGTAAGTGAGACTCCCAACGACTCGCTCTTTCTGTAGCTCGTGGAGCGTTCCCGGACGCTTCCTCCCGATCGCCCCGCGAGGCAGAGCACAAAGAGTACCATTCGCTTTTTACAAATAAGGAAACTGAGGCTCAGAGAGGGGAACGGACCTAACCGCGGTCACTTACAATTGCGTGCCCTCGGAGGCTTCCAGGCGCTTTCCTCTGGAGCCGCCAAGGTTGGCCGGTGGTCGTACACCTACAGTCAGTGGAGATTTAAGCTTCCATTTTGAGGCTCTAGGGAAGAGTTTGCCCAGCGTAACAGAAATACGTAGACGGAAACCCTGGGCCAGTCTGTGAAGTAGGCGTTTGGTGCTTTCTCACCGCCACCCCCGCTTCTGCATCTTTTTCTTCATGACCTAATGATAGGTGGGGAACTGCCCCCCTCCCAACTGCCCATGACTTCCCCGCCCACATGACTCCCCCCTATTATCTTCCCTAAACAAAATCTGGGCTCTATTCCTCTTTTTAAACTTCCAGTCTTTTCTCTTTTTGAGAGGCTGGGGGTGGGGAAAAGAAAGCTGGAAAGTCATGGAAAGTGTGAAAATTCCTTCCTGTAATGTAGATCGGCATGCTTAAGGTACTGAGGGATCATTCTCCTAGTTTATATCACAAGGGGGGAACTTGTACTCCAGTCTCCCTAATATGCCAGGTTTCCTCTCTGTTTTGTTGTTTGTTCAGTCGTTTCCTGACCTCATTTGGGGTTTTCTTGGCAAAGAACTTGGAGTAATTTGCCGGTTTCCTTTTCTAAGTCATTTTACAGATGAGGAAACAGAGGCAATTAGGATGAAGGGTCACACAACTAGTAAGTGTCTGAGGCCAGATTTGAACTCAGGAAGATGAGTCTTCCTGTCCCTAGACATAGTGCTTTCTTACTTACCAATTGTGTGTTTTTGTCCTTTGTTTTCGAAGAAGATCATACCATCAGAGAAATAATGACATGACTTGCACTTGACTTTTTTTTTGAGCGAGGTGGGGCTGTACAGGTCACCAGCCTCACTTCTCCTCCAGAGCCATCTGAATTCAGTGACCAGATATTCATCAGGATGACTAGAGATGACCCGGGATGAGGCAGTTGGGGTTAAGTGACTTGCCCAAGAGCTAGTGAGTGTCAAGTGTCTGAGGTGAGATTTGAACTCAGGTCCTCCTGACTCCTGCACTGGTGCTCTATCCATTGCACCACCTAGCTTCGCTCTACTTAGCAGTCATAATTGTCAAGACACTGACCAGGTAATTGAACAAGTACTTCTTAATGCCAAACATTCAGACTCAAGAAATTCAAAGACAAAACAACAAAAGAATAATTCCTATCCTCAAGGAGTTTATAGTCTGCACTCTCACAGATTAAGAAATACCAAATATATGCTGAGTAACTGAGCTGAGGGGGTGGGTGGGAGAACTATCAAGTCCTGACAAGAGAATTGGAAAAGACTTCTTGTAGGATGTTGGCTTTGAGCTGGTCCTTGAATGGAGCAAAAGACTCACAAGTGAATAGGGTAGGAGCCTCTGATAGTTAAATCTAAATCAAATCAAATCAAATTCAAGACTTAGTGATGTCAAGTGCATAAAAGACCAGTTATAACAAGCAATAATAACTGACATGTGTAGTATGGTAAGTACTATAGATATTGTCCTTGTTTTTCAGAAAAAGAAACTAAAAGAGGTTGGTGATTTGCCCAGGGCCACACAGCTAGGAAGACTTAGGGAGGGAATCTAATCCTGATTTTTTTTATTCCAGGTCCAGTGGGCTCCCTAGTGTCCCACACTGCCTCTCACTTTGTGACATGTACCAACTTTGAATCAATGAATGATAATTATTTGCTAAAAGTTTACTACATAAAAAATATTGTTGTAAATTCTGCTGAAAAGCAACAGTCCCTAATTTCAAGGCACTCATTCTAAAAGGCTTTCTTCTGTAAGTCAGATGAAAAGACCCAATACAGATGATAATGTACTTTTAAAAATTTTGTTTCCATTGAAAACCCAGCAGTTTCTGATGTCCAATAAACAAACATTTATTAAATGCCTCCAGAGTGCCAGGCAATGTGTTCTGGTCAACAATTTACTTTTCTCCCAGTGGTCCTGAGTCTGGCCTTTACCAGGATTAGTGTGGTGGTAGAAGAGTGAGAGCAGGGAGCTAAATACCAGTTTTATTAAAACAACCCCCAAAATCTTGTTGCTATGAGAAGCAACATAAGCTAGAGGAAAGCTTCAGAGCCCTGGGGAGAAAGGACTTGGGCTCAAATCCCAGCTTTTTGATGTAGGACAAATTCTTTCCCCTCCCTAGGCCTTAACTCCTGATCTCTAAAATAAGAGGGTTGGATAAGATGAGCTCTGATTCCCTTCCAGTTCTGAATCTCTGATCCTGGTTGGAAGCTAACCTGAGTGAGGTAAGGGTGTCCTGGTTGGAAGCTAACCTGAGTGAGGTAAGGGTGTCCTGGGATCTGTCAAGGGAGAGGAATCGGAATACACATCCATTCACTTTGAATTCACTGTAGCCTTCTGTTTGGACTAAAATGAAATCCCGTTTTCCCCAGGAACCACCTTACAGAGATAAAATTGAAAATTGCAAAAGTATAGGGATTTGGAGTTCCTGTGGATTATAATGGGGATGGTTCATTCAATCAAAGGATTGGTTTCCCTTATCTGTCTTTTTAAGCATGGTACCTTTTCAATATCATGGAGATTTTAGGTACAAAAATTATATGTAGTGGTCTTGAAGACTCAAAGGATGAAGAGAGACCATTTATTAAGCCCTTACTGTATGCTAGACATTGGCCTTGGGAGAAAGTCCTCAGAGATGTATAATGTTTGTATGGAGTATGAAATAGCTTTGTGCTGACCTCTAGTGATGTCAGGCTGCACACATTCCTCCCCCACCTCTCCCTCCCATTAAAAGCTTCCCCACCCCCGACACTTCCCAAAAAGTGTAGAATAGTATCCAAGAACCCACCACTGGTCAGAGGAGAGGGGATGAGCATCAACATGCACAGCCCCACTCTCAGATACTCCCACCCCATACACACAACCACCACCAGCATCACTTTGCATCCTGACTCCAAATTTAGCCTTGGAAGCAATGCAGCTGGTCCAGAGGAGCAAAAATCACCTCTTTAGCCCTGGCGTAGGGCTATAAATAGTCCAGGTGCTGCCTCAACAAGCAGCAGGTGACTGATTCCAAGACGTCCTGGTGGGTGAAGGAGATAAAGCCACAAGGTAATGTAAGTAAAAAAGGGAATGCAATGATGCCTGAATTCAGGCTTTGGCTTCCCTCACTGTTCTTCCACTGGTCAGCATCTTAATATGGCCACTCTGAGTCTAGTCTCCCAGACTGAAATATCCTTTGTTGGAGAGGCTGTTTTCTTCTTAAATTGTTATGAGTGCTGACTTTTCACTAGCTGCAAGATTATGGGACGGCAGATGAGAGATTATGTTTGTCTACATCCTGTTTTGAAAACATTGCATCATCAAAGTTAAAGAATACCCATTTTCTATGGGCTAACTATTGGTATAAACAGAATAAATGAATCCAGTGAAACCTGACTGGTGGAAGCTAAAATAACATTTAAAACCTGAATGAAACTGATTGAAATAAACTATTTTTAACTCTTCCATAATGTGTTTATGTTATTGAGGGCTCTCTAAACAGCAAATTATGAGGGGTAATGAGTTGTGGTGGATAGGGAGCCAGGAGGCCATGGATTCAAGTCCTACCAATAACAATATTTTTATGGCTCTTACTGGTGCCAGGCACTGTGTTAAATGCTTTATAATTATTATATCATCTGATCCTCACAGCAGCCCTGGGAGGTTGGTGCTCTTATACAGGTGCCATTTTACAAATTAGGAAACTGAGGGAGACAGAGGTTAAGTAACTTGCTGTTGTGTTCATCCTTGGCTTTTGAAGAAGAACATGAGAAATGATGACATGACTTGCAGTTGACTTTGTTTTGAGTGAGGGAGGGCTGTGCAAGGTCACCAACCTCACTTTCTCCTTCTGAGTCATCAGATATTCATCAGGATGACTGGAGATGGCCCAGGATGCAATGGGAGACCTTGGCCTTTTTTTGGTTGACCTTTTCAGATACTCACTCAGAGGGAGGTGATGCCCATTGAGTGAATAGGCCTCTTTAAGAAGTAGTCTGGGAATGGTCCTTTTAATGAACAAAAGAAAAAGAAAAGAAAAAAATAACTAAATCTAGCTGGGAGAGAAACAGAAACTGTTATTATTGATGATCACACTAAGCCAGTCGTTAAGTAGAGCTTGGACAGGGACCAGTTTTCCAGCCTAAGGGCTTCAGAGTCAACTGGGTTTAAGGTTTTGGGAATGTCAAGGAAAGAAGGAAGGGAGGAAGGGAGGAAGGAAGGAAGGAAAGACATCTAGCCAGTAAACCCCAAAGGAAGGGAAGAGGGAGATAGAAGGGAGAGCATGAGCTGAGTTACCTAGCTAACTGTGTCCCCACTCAACCAGGTCCATCTACTCACAGCTTGTGTTCGTCCTTTGTCTTTCATTTTTGAAGAAGACCATGCCATCAGAGAAATGATGACATGACTTGCACTTGATTTTGTTTTGAGTGAAAGAGGGCTGTGCAGGTCACCAGTCTCACTTTTTCCTCCTTAGCCATCAAGGAACTTTCTGGTCACTTATACAAATAGTGTCTGAAGTCACATTTGAACTGAAGTCCTCAGGGGCAGCTAAGTGCCACAGTGGATAGAGTAAAGGAAGGTTCATCTTCCTGAGTTCAAATCTGGCCTCAGATACTTCTAGCTGTGTGACCCTGGGCAAGTCACTTTACCTTCTTAGCATCAGTTTCCTCATCTGTAAAATGAGCTGAGGAAGAAAATGGCAAACCACTCTAATATCTTTGCCAAGAAAACCCCAAATGGGGCCATGGAGCATTATTTACAACTGAATAACAACTTCTGACACTCCTGTTCTGGCTATATGGACATGTCACTTAATCTCTCAGTGCTCTGGGGTGATTCTCAAATACTATAAATTGCAGATTCATAAATTATAAATTTACAGATTTATGGATTTACAAATTGCATTATGGGACCCACATTGGTAGAGGGAGTTTCCTCACCCGTGTGTTCCCTGTTCCAGTGAAATTGGCCCTAGCCCTTATCCTTATCCCTCAGAATGGTGAATTAAAGTGAAACTTCATCGTGAACCAAGTTGAGGAGAAATCTGAGTTAATGAAAAATTTGAAATAGAAACTGTTTTAAAAAGAAATACAGTTTTACTATGTAAGGTTACATACATCTGTACAATAATTATCGATTAAAATATTTCTAAGCAGAAGTTTTGTTATTCTTAATAAACTTGTAAATAGCAGAATTCATTTTCATACTACAGCTGAAATACAAAAGGAAGTAGAGAAACCAGTACCTTAGTCTCAATAAGTATTTGTTGGTTCGTTGGGCTAAAGTCCTTAAGACCAATTTATCCTCTGAAGTAAGTGAAAGTACTTCCTGCTCTCTTATTTATGGTCTAGTAACAATCCATTGACATTCATTCAGCAAACCCTTATTGAGAGCCTGAGTACTAGTCACTGAGGGGAGGGCATACAAAGATGTAAATTTCAGGTCCACTTGGGGCATTTGAT
>CM053769.1:488771937-488800122 GCA_028658325.1 Potorous gilbertii
GGATGTGATATCCTAAGGAAATCCTGTCTACCTGGTGTGTGTGTTCGTCCTTCGTTGCCAAAGACCATGCCATCAGAGAAATAATGCCATAACTTGTACTTGACCTTGTTTTGAATGAGGGAGGGCTGTGCAGGTCACCAGCCTCACTTCTCCTCCAGAGCCATCTGAATCCAGTGACCAGATATTCATCAAGATGACTGGAGATGACCCAGGATTAGGCAATTGGGGTTAAGTGACTTGCCCAAGGTCATACAGCTAGTGAGTGTCTGAGGTGAGATTTGAACTCAGGTCCTCCTGACTCCTGCACTGGTACTCTATCCACTGCACTACCTAGCTGCCCCATGTCTACCTGGTACTGAAAGGTAGAAGGAATGCTACATGAAGCAGAATTTGTTAAAAATAGGAAAAGAATTCCAACAAAGGAAAAGAAGTGATCCAAGGAACATCAAGAATGGGACAGTTTAGACAAAGTAGATTTGGAGGAGATTGTGGGGAGAGGTAGCAGAGGAAAGATGTTTTCACATACGCATGTATTAGGCTTTTCAAAAAGAGTTGTTAGTCATGTCTGATTCTTCATGACCTCATTTGGAGTTTTCTTGGCAAAGATATTGGACTGATTTTCCATTTCCTTCTCCAGCTCATTTGACAGATGAGGAAACTGAAGCAAACAGGGCTAAGTGACTTGCTCAGGGTCACACAGCTGGTATGTGTCTGAGACCTGAATTGACCTCAAGTAGATAAGTCTTCTTGATTCCAAGTTCAGTGCTTTATCCACTGAGCCCTACCTATCCCTCTAAAAGAGTACTTAGTCACAAAATTCCAATGTTCATCAATAAAGCATGCAGGAACCAATTTCAGAAGCACCAGCCATTTCATTTTACGTGTTATAGAATTTTCTAAATAATTCCATCCCAAGAAAATGCTTTACTTCTGGTTTTTCTAACTGTAAACCTAAGTATATGGAGGATACCAGCCAGCTGCTTTCTACTTACATGCTCCTAAATCAACAAGAATGGTTCAAAATACAGTGGGGTCTAATAGAAAAGGCTGAGGGCTAGAAGACAGGAGATCTGGATTCTCCCTTTGGTTCTTACATTCTCTAACTTTATGATCTTAGATAAGCCATTTAATCTTGTCACCTCATCCATAAAATAAGGAGAAGACTTCCTATCTTACCTACCTTATAGGCTCACTGCAAAGATAGGACTTTGCTACTTAGGCGAATCCATACTAGATTATGTGGATACTCTCCCCATGCCTTCTCCTGCTATACTATTCTTGCCGTGTTTTCCTATAAATCCTACACGTAAGATCTGCCAATGCTGGACAAGTCCTTCTTCTTGTGCTTTCAGTATCTCAGGAGGTTCAGTTTATACATCGACATACATTTAGGGTTAGTTACATATTCTTGGATCATTCCTAACCTGTCTCCTTCTTCAGTTATCCATGTCCTTGATAATCTTGATAAAGTCCTGATATGACTAATTGCGTAAAAGTTATACTCACCTTGTATCTTTGTGTTGCCCTTTGGATTGCTTGTAATTTAATTCTTCCAAGTTTGTGGTTTTCCATGATTCACAGCCATTTAACATCACTGTGAGAATATTAATGTTCAAGAGATGAGCTTTCACAACACAGAGTCGGGCAGGATTGTTGAAAGCCTTATGCAGTTTCACCAGTGCAGGTTGGCCATTTCTCCTCCTACAGAATTCTGGTTTTTGGTCTGAAGCATTTAAGGGCATAAGAAGCCCAGCCTAGGGTGAGTCGGTGTTTCTAAGGTTCCTACTGCCCTGTACAAGAATGTGCTCATAAATGTTTTTAACACCTGGCTTCTCCTCTACTGTTTAATCTGCGTAAGTTTAATTTGCATCATTAACATTTTTTCCATCACTTTCTTAAGTCTACACAATCAACAAGACAATATATAAAGTTCTGATTTTTAGTGTTTGCCAATTTTTGAGGTATAAATGCTCATACTAAACATTTAACAATCAGCTTTTGTGAACAGGAACAAACTGGCTCCAGCACACTTTTGGCTCTATGGAGAATGCTTCTGACCTTGTATTGCTACCCTGGTAAATGTGGTGAGGGAGTAGAGCATCGTATGACTCAGCAAATTGTGTTTTATAAAATGCTATTGTGAGTGAATTTATTATTGTGACACCCAAGTGTCCATTGTATTCCAATTTTTATCCTGAATCATGACAATGACCTAAAGTATGCCTGGCTCAGAACAGAAATTAACTTATATAGGATGATTGGGATATGCAAAAATAAGAGGTTATAAATAGGAAGGAAAGGGTGTGTGGATTAGGGCATCTCATGATCCTCTTATGTGAACAGACAAAAGAGTGTTGAACTCACATACAATCACTCACACACACGCGCGCGCACACACCTTGTTCTAAAAATACACTTAAGAAAGCCAAGGAAATAAGTATTTATTCAGGGAATAGAAAGAGGTTTAAGAGGGAGGGCAGATTTGGAGGATGAATAATCAACCACAAGTAGAACAAGCATCGGTTTCAGAGAGGTGGTTGTAAAGTGGAGTTAAATCTAGTAGTACCAGATCTCTAACTATATTACAAGGCAACAAAAGAAATTTGGTTTGAAAAAATAGAAAATTTGATCAGCAGAACAGATTAAGAATACAAAAGCAATTGAACATATTAGCATTGTGTTTGATAAACTCGATGGCTGTTACTACTGTGGTAAGGACTTACTATTAGACAAAAACTCCTGAGAAAACTGGAAAGCAGTCTGACAGAAACTGGGTTCAGACTGACATGTCACACCATATGCATACTGACAAGGATACAAAAAGAAGAAATTTTTTTTGACAAAAAGAATTATTAAAACATTTTTAAAATACTCAGAAAGGAAGAGAAGGATGTTCAGAAGGGGATAAAACTAAATATTGGAAATACTGTTAAATTTGACACATACTTAAAATAGCTGACAGAATTTCATGACATAGTATACAAAACTCTTTTCCTATTATTTATAGGAGGAATTATTCATGTTGTAGATGTTTGTCAGATTTGGAATAATACAAAAGAAAATTCAAATAAAGAAAAAGTTATCCTAATAACAGAAATCTGTCATCTCATCGATCCCTACTTTGAACTTTTATAGCTTAAAGGAAAAACACAAATTTCAAAGAAAGATGAACAAAAAAAACCTTTCCTTTGAATAATTTCAGAATGAATAATGAAGTAGTTTTTCCTCCATCAAAGTCCTTCTCTGATGATCTATTGTGTCATGGAGGTGACCCTGAAATTTGGAAAGCTATTCCAGAGAGTCTGAGGAACTGCATCTGTATCAGTGTAGGGAATAATCACACCTGGAGTGGTTGATACAGTGAGGAGGAGGAAAGAATTGGAATGGAAGAGACAAGCTTTCTCAGACCAGAACCAGTAGATTGAAGGTAAGGTGTTCCATGATGGGGGCAGTAGGAGGAAAGTCCCTTCCCAAGTCCTACACTTTCAAGTTGCACTGAAAGCTAGAGAAGAAGAATCCAGTGGGCTGAGAATGGTCTATCACAATAGAAGTGGAACTTAATACATTTTTCTTGCTATATTTTTGAAGTATATGAAGTATATATGTTAGGAGTTAAATGAGACTGGGATGCTAGTCGCTGTTTGCCAAAATATGGGAAACAGCTGGGGGGGGCCTGCACATAAGACAGAGAAAGAAAACATCCCAAACTGAACACTGAGATGAAGGAGTGGTGGTGACGTCATAGATCTGGCCTTGAGAGAGTAAACCACCAACTGCTTGTCCCATTGAAAAGATGGCACAGGGGACAGAGAAATGGACTTGAAATAAAGACTGAATTCAAATATGGCCTCAAACTTATTAGCTGTAGCACGCTTGAAAAGTCACCTCCTTTAGCCTGTTTTCTTAGCAGTAAAATGAGAATGATACCAGCACCTACCTACCTCTCCAGGTTGTTGTAAGTGTAAGCTTTGGTTCAAATGGCTAAATCTAGGGGACTCTCTCCTCATTGGTGGAGACTGATGACTCAATGCCTTGTGTCTAAGTAGGGGCCAGTCAGAGTAGGTGAGAGTTGGAGAGAAGAGAAATCCTGGCTCTTCTGGGTTCCAGATTCAAGAAAGAAGATACATCACTCCAACCTCTCTTCAAGTCCCTGAAAAGAGAGAAAGACTCTGGGAAGAAGCCAGTATGTAGAGTGGCAATCTCTATCACGTCCCCGTCTTTAGCTTGATATGCTACAAACTTTGGAGAATCTGGAACACTCTCTCTTAGTTGAGCTCAGTCGATCTGTATTGTCTGGTATATATTTTCTTATGGATACTTTCTCTGATTTCTGTTGTGCTATCAACTTGGATAAATTAATTTATTTGCTATTTGTTATATGTGTTCATTGTGGCATCTGGTGGGAAGTGAGTCAAGCCTTTCTTGGATATAGAGCTCCCCTTGACACCCTTTCCTATTAAACAACAGTAATCAGGAGTTTCACTTGAACCTAACAATGACTTTTCCTAGACTAATAAGATCTAAAGCAGCCGATAGATGAAATTCTATACTGGCACCCTTGTGTCTGGGGAGAGCAGAGTGGCCAGCCTCAGGCCCCATCTCCTGCTTTTTTTCCTAATAGTCTCCCTTAGAGAAGTGTGGGGGAGAAAAAATCTTAGAAATGTCTCCTCTTTTCTTCCTGCAAACCACATCTGGACATGTATAACCTACACAGGCAAAAACAACAACGAGGCACCCACCATACCCATATACAAGAATCCAAGTTTCATTCTTTTACTTGGATGCTGGCATGTGAAATAGGTGCTTAATAAAACCCTATCAATAGATTGATTACTTTGTGAGATGTGGCTTCGATTTTGCCTTGACTTTTGCTGAATTTTTAATCTGTTGACTAAATAATCACAAACTCTTTTCTGGACTTGTCACTGTAGATTTGTGTTCAAATTCTACTTCTGCTGCTTACTAGCTATGTGATCTTGGGCAAGTCCTATTTCTTTCCTGAGTTTCTTTTCTTCTGTAAAAATGAGACTGTTGGAGTTAGATAGCCTCTGAGTTCTGATGTTCTAGTTCTGAGGCTATGATCCTACTGTGTTCCTTAATAGTGTTTCAAGCACCCCTCCTTTGAGGAGGTTTGAGGGTTATTATTTGGGAACGGGGAGAAAAGTGGGGAATCCCCCTTGCAAGAAATCTGGACCATAGGGAATTCCAACTGGGAGAGCGGTTGCAGCCAGGAACCTGACAGGGGCACCAATGACCTGACCCCTGGATTTTCAGAAGAAAAGGGGAAAAAAGGAATCCTTAGGAAATACAGATCACACTCCATGATCTCACAACTCCTTTGCATCATGACTTCAGGGCAGACCCTAAATCTTTGTTTTTACCTTGGCACCAAGCACAGGGCATCTGTTCATTAAATGCTTGAAGAATTAGAATGTGAGAGCAGCAGTGTCTTGGGGCCCTTGTATACCAGCACTTAGCTCAGTACCTAGCACACAGTAGGAGCTTAATAAATGTTTATTGGTTTATTGAATGAATGCATGAATGAATGTGTAGCAGAAGAAATAAAAATAGCACAAATATATTCTTAGTTATTTTATTAGAAGGGCAAGGTGACATAATGGACAGAGACAGAAGGATTCGGGTACAGACCAGCCTCTGACATATTGTAGCTGGGTGACCCTGGGCCTGGTGATCCAAGACACTTCTGATGCTACCTGTGTGACTTTGGGAAGGTCACAAAACCTCCCTGGGCCTCAGTTTCCATATCTGTATAACAAAGGGCTTAGACTCAATGCCCTTTGAGGTTCTAGTTCTAGAATCACATGAACTCTATAAGCCACAGAACTAAGTCAGCCTTTATTGGCAGAAATATTCCCTACACCAATGAAATTTCAGGTCTAGTGTGCCCCCCACCCCCATACGTCCCCCTCTTTAATGTTTTACATTGTCATCTTCCTTGGTAATAATAGTGTTCCAATTCCTAAAGTATTTAGACAACTGCTGATGTCTTGCTTAGTCCTGTTGATTTATATAATGCTTATTGATCACTCCAAGGATCAGTCCTTTTTTTGGTGGGGTTGTTTCCTCCACTGAGGCAGATTGCAGCCCAATGATTACTTGGTCTTTGAGAACTACAGTGACTGAAAACTCGTCAGCTTTCAGCTCACCTGGCCATCAGCCTCCCCTTACTGGTGCCATCTCAATCTATTTATCTTGGTGCCACCATCTATATGCAAACACATATACACACATAGAAACATATGTATATATTATAGGTGTATATATGTTTGTATACACATCTACATGCACACACATACACACACACACACATATATATATGTATATATGTATATATATATATATATATATATATATATATATATATAGAGAGAGAGAGAGAGAGAGAGAGAGAGAGAGAGTGAGAGAGAGAGCGAGAGATACACATATGTCTCTCTTGACTCTACATAGTTGCCTGTGTATTGTCTCTCGGTTAGATTTTAACTTTGACTTCCAGGGGGAAGTGACTGTGTTTTTGTCTCTCTTTGCATTCTTAGTACCTCGCATGTAGACAGTGCTTAACACATGTTTTTGACTAACTTCCTGCCTGTCTTACTGTGCACAGCAGGAAGAGCTCTGGGAAGCCAGTTGGGTTAGATTTAGGGTCACTGGGGGCCGGGCTGGCCCAGCTCTGCCCTCTCACTGCCTGAATTTTACCTCCCTGCTTCAGAATTCTTGTGATTACTTGAAATTCTGCTAAGTAGAGCTTGCTCTGGATGGCGAAGCTTTTTTCTCTAGATTTCAGAATTTCAGCTTTTCACATAATAGTATAAATTAATCCACTGATGGTTTTCCTCCTAACACCTATGTGAAAACATTTGTGTTGAGGGAATGGTTAAGTATTATGGAGGAGGGGATGAAAGGTAATTTTGGAGCATAGAGTATGGTAGGTAGGATGTGGGTTTGGGTAGGTTTGTCCAGGAAAGGTCTAAGCAGAATTGGATGCCTGAGATCCCAGGGAGAAGAGGCCAAGGCAGAAAGGAGGGTAGGAGGAAGCTAATGACAAATAACCTATTTAAAAATGTTGCCCTGGCTGGGCCCTGTTCCAGAAAAGACGGAAGAAATTCACTGCCCTTTTTAAAAAAATCTTCGGTACAGTATGACCTGAGATTTGTACAACTGATTTGATAATTCAGCTATCATAAAGGCTAAAAAAGACTTTTGTGGGCCAGTCTACAATGCCAAACATCATGTTTTTATGAAAAAAATACTTCCAAGTTCCAAAAAATAATGTGCCAACAAACTTTTGGAACACAATCTATTCATAAGTTGAGGATTGTCCATACAAGCTTTCTTGCCCATGCTGTTGAGGCTTTCTGTTTAGCAATTATGAGAGCAGGTGGAGGGAGGGCTAAGGAAATTGGAAATTTTTTGAAGTGTTGATGAAATCAATCCAAAGGTATTTATTTTAGAATCCCTTCTTTAAATTTTTACCTCCAGAATAATAATAATTAATAACTCATATTGTCATTTTAGCTTTAAAAAGTCTTTCTTCACAATAGCTCTGTGAAGGAAGTAGTGTATTTGCAGTCCCATTTTGCAAATGAGGAAGCAGAGAGAAAATGACTTGTCAAGGCTCATACAGCTTGAATCCCAACAGCAGTAAAAGCTCATCTTGGAATGGTCGACCTTTTTCTCTGGCCAGCTGGGGACAGAAAGCCTCAACTCTTGTGGTCTGAGTCCTACAGGAGGGGAGGAAAGATGGGGAATTCACAAAGGTGATCCTTTCGAGCATGTATATGGACATACTCTCTCTCTCCTCTCTCTTTCTCCTCTCTTTCTCCTCTCTCTCTCCTCTCTCCCTCTCCCTCTCTCTCTCTCTCTCTCTCTCTCTCTCTCTCTCTCCTCTCTCTCCTCTCCTCTTCTCTCTCTCTCTCTCTCCTCTCTCTCTCTCTCTCTCTCTCTCTCTTTCTCTTCTCTTCTCTTCTCTTCTCTTCTCTTCTCTTCTCTTCTCTTCTCTTCTCTTCTCTTCTCTCTCTCTCTCTCTCTCTCTCTCTCTCTCTCTCTCTCTCTCTTTCTCACAAGCACTTTCCACTGGCCACAAATTAGGTTCACATCCAAATTTGCCATGAATTCTGCTCACATTTAGACAGTTGACTTTTTTCTTGAGTGTATAAAGTGCATGGGGGCTCAGATATATAGCAATGAAATATTTATATTTGCTTTGTTATCACAGCCTCCAAAATACTGATGACTAGCACCTTGGTCAGCACTGGGACCTAGGGCCTGTAATCTTTCTACCTTCACCTGCCCCTCCGCTGAGCCTGTGATTCCACTCTGTGTATCCAACTCAGAATGTGCTCTAAAGAATAGGGCTTAGACATCCTTTCCTGCTCTAAACATGGAAAGGAGGCAGTGAGATCCAGTGCCTGCCTCTGATATAAACGAACTTACGTGACCTCTGGCAAATTACTTAACTTTCCTCAGTCTTGGTTTCCTGATCTGTAAAACAGAAAGAATAATGCCTTCAAGGCTCCATGTATCCTCCCATTCCCCACTTGCTTCCTAACCCTCCATTTCATAATCACAGAATTTTAGTGTTGGAAAGAGCCTCAACAGCCATGTCTAACCCATGCTCTGCTCTAACACACCAAGGAGTGGTCATCCAGGCTCCTTTGCAGGCCTCCAATTAAGTCTAGGTGCCATCTTGATGCTTACTCCTCAGCTTATCAATATCTTTCTTAAACTGAGTCATCAGAGCTCCACATGATATACTAGATACGGTTTGATTAGGTCAGAGGGAAGAACTGCCTCCTTATTCTTGAAATCTATACCCCTCTTAGTACAGACCAAAATTGCGTTAGCATTTTTGGTTGCTATATCACACTCTTGACTCATCATGAACTGTTAATCCACCAGAAAACGCTAATTGCTTTTCAAGGAAACTGCTGTCTAGCTGTGCCTCCCCCACCTTGTGTTTGCCAAGTGATTTTGGAACCCAAGTGCAAACTTTTAAAAATTCCTATAGAATTTAGAGTCTTTCTAATGCTCTATGGTCAAGATACTTTTGGGTACTGATTCTACCATGTGTTGTGCTAGCTAGCCTTTCTAGCTTTGTATTAGTCCCACATTTGATGAGCATGCCATGTCTTTCTTTATGAAGTCATTGATAAAAATATTCATGTTCAGTAGTTCAGGGCTAACCACAGGTGCTTGGGGTACTCTACTGGAGACCTCTTACCACGTCCATATTAAATCATTAATGATTATTCTTTGAGTCTAACTACTCAACAAGTTTTGAATCTCTCATTGCATGACTCTCCAGAACATCTCTCTTTTTTTAAAATTAGTTAATCAATTTGTTAAGCACCTACTTTGTGCCAACAAATCTTGACGATTTGTTGATAAGTAGGGTATGAAATATTTTTTTCAAATGCTTTGTTAAAATCTAAATTAATTACATCCATTGCATTCATCTTCTAGTTTTAATAACTATGACAAAAAAGAAAATAAGGGTTATTTTGCATGCCCTGCCCTGGGTGGAGCCTCTTTTAAATCAGTACTATCTTTGTTAAAAGTTCACTTTGTTAAAAAGATCTCTTTAATGATCCATCATAAAATTTTCCTAGAAGTCAAAGTGAAGCTCATTGGCCTATAATTTTCAGACTTTATTCTCTTCTATTAACCTCTTCCATTAAAAGTAAACTAGGCCACATACCTTCTCTGGTGCCATAATACCTCTCCAATTTTCCCTGACCTTAATTTTTTCTCAGTTTTTCATCTATTTCTTCTGCCTCCCACAAAATGCTCGTAAGAAATACAATGCAAAATAAATATCACGTTGTCCTTGTCAAAAATGGTACATCTCATTCTTCATCATCTCCTTCTTGTCAGAAAATAGGTAGCACCTTCTATCACTGATCTTTGGGCATCATGGTTGGGTGTCTTTATAATACTATTGCTATTGTAGAACTTGGTCTCCTAGTTCAGTTTTTCTTCTGCATCAGTTCATGCAAGTCTTCCTAGATTTCTTTGAAAGTATCCCTTTCATCATTTTTTACAGCATGATAGTATCCGTTATATTCCTATACCATATTCAGCCATGTTCTTTCACTTATCATTGGTGGCTTGGTGACTCAACAATCATGTCCTCAATTTTCTCCGTACCCTTGGTGCTTTCTTTCTGTTGTCCTCCTTAAGTTGGGTATTAACCTCTCTGTCACTCACTTTCGTCCTACCATTTCAAATGCAAAGCTCATTTTCCTTGGCAGAGAAAACAGAAATCAAATGTTAATTGGGCAACTCTGGCCCTTCTCTTTTGTTAGTTATCATCACCCCATACACCCCAAGCAACAGTCCCATCCATTTTGTGAACCTCCTCTTTCCCCAAAATCAGCTCTTAAAAATCCCAATCTTTTTTATTGTCCTCAGTTTCCCTTTTCCAACCTCAGGTCATTCTGAGCATTAGAACTGTTATTTTCACAAGATCCTAACATACTCCTGTATTGATTCTGTTACTTACTCTTGCTCCATCAAATCCCCTTCTCTTTTAAAAATTGAAGTTGGTTGGAGAGTTCCCTATACACTGACATTGAACTCTTTACCCAGCTCCCATTTTTCCACCCTACAAGTGAAATTCTTTCTTGGGGTTGATTCCCCTGTAGAATTTTAGCCCATCATATTTTAACTATCTTTCCTCTGAATGCTTTTGAAATCTGTCTTCCTAAATTTAGGACTTGTGACAGATTCTGCCTGGCTTTCCTCTTCTATGTTGTAAACTGTAGCAGGTTATGGGTCACTTCCCCCAAAAGTTCACATCATTTCTACCCCAGTGACCAGTTCTTCCCTGTCAGTGACAATCCAGTGTAGAATTTCCTCTTAATGATTTCTTCACCTTTTGAGGGACAAAATTAAGTCAAGAAAGTTTAGCTGCTCTGTTTTTGGCCTAAAGAGTCCACCAACAAACATCTTGATAATTGAAATGCCCCATCAGTATTGTATTAAGTTTCTGTGCCAGGGATTTCATTTGTTTCCCAAGCTCGTCATGTGTTTCCTGTTTCTGAATGGGGTTCCCCCCTTTTCCTTTTATCCTTAGTGTGAGGCTCAGGGCCTGGCATCTGGCAGGTAACAACACATGCATGATTTAATCAATGTTTGTCAACTTGGTCTGTAATATACTGTTGACAAATTACTTTCTCTCTCTCTCTCTCTCTCTCTCTCTCTCTCTCTCTCTCTCTCTCTCTCTCCATTACTCTTCACCCAAATGCTGAGTCTGGAATTAGAAAGACCTGAGTTCAAATCCAGCCTTGAGCAATTGCTTGTGACCCTAAGCAAGTCATTAAATTTCTGTCTGCCTCAGTTTCTTCAGCTATAAAATGGGGATAATACTAACACCTACCTCTCAGAGTTTTTGTGAGGATCAAGTGAGCAATCTATAAAGCACTGAGTTCAGTGTCTGACATACAGCAGGTGCTTAACAAAGGCTTGTTTCCTTCTTCCCTTCCATCTCCTTCCTTGTTATTCAGTCATGCCTGACTCTTTGTGACCATTTTGGAGTTTTCTTGGCAAAGATACTGGAGTGGTTTGCCATTTCCTTTTCTGGTTCGTTTTTACAGATAAGGAAACTGAGGCAAACAGGGTGAAGTGACTTGCTCAGGGTCACACAGCTAGTAAGTGTCACAGGCTGACTTGCATTCAGTAAGATGAGCCTTCCTGACTCCAAGCCTGGCACTCTATAAGTCACAGTGCCACCCAGCATTCTGGATTTCCTCAAACAAGTATGCCTTCTTCATAGGCATTACCATTCCATTCATCCTGTTGCTAGAGGGTTTATTTATTTATTTTAGGTTGGAAGAATATGGGGCGGAGCAGAGAAGAACTAACTGTAGTCTAGCTTTTGAATAACTGCTATGTGGATGACTCGTTGCATTTGATCACAGAGGGCAGACCTGGGAACAACAGAACTCAGTTGCAGAGGCCAATTTAGGCTTCATGTCAGTAAAAATTCTGAAACAGAACTGGCCACGAGTGTGATGAAGGGGATGCCTGAGAGAGAGCAGATTCCCTCACCCATGGGGGTCTTCAAACAGAGGCTGAACAGTCTTTTAGTAGGTCTGCTGTCATGAGGGTCTTTCTTGAGTGTAGATTGAACAATGGTGACTGAGGTCGATTGCCACCCTTAAATTCCGACACAGTTCCTGTGGTACCTGCCCCAGAGGACTGTTGTAAGCCTACACGTGCTAGTGAATGGGCAACAACTATCTTTCCAGAAAAAAAAAAAAAAGATATACAACAAACTTTAAAGTTTCAGCGGCTTATTAGCATTCTCTTCATCACTTTCTTGAATCTAGATCATCGACAAAACAATAAACAAACCCTTTGCCAGCTTCTGAAGGATAAATGCTCACATTAAAAATTCAACAATGAGTTCTTGGAGCCCGGCTCCAACACAGCCCTACTTGTCAGGTTCCCAGGGTTGTTGCATGCCGGCAATGTGTAAAATGCTTTGCAAAGAAGATGTAACCTAGATGTCAGCTTGGGTTCTCTTGATAAACGTCAGTTTGAGGTCTCCAAACTCCTCAAAGCCACGCAGAATTCCCAGACCGAGAAGTCACCTTGATGCATGTTTGTAGGCCGTGTGGCCCCAGTAAGTGATGGTCAGTAGCTGTGGAGATGCTGCCTGATCCTGCACAGATGCTGCCCTTCCGGGGAGTTTTCAAGCTTAGCAAATGGACTTTTTTTGCGAGAACTTTCACCGTTGCTAGTATTACCGTGGATTGCTTAGGAGAGGTCTCAAAAAGTTTGTGATTCTGTAAACTGTGGCCTTGGAATAAAAATTTTGGACCCCTCACAGAGGAGGCCCAGTGATGACTCTTCTACAGTTTACCCCAAACCAGAAGTCTTTCCTGGAACGTTAGAATCTGGCACCCTTTGGTTCTCAGCTGATGGGATTAAGTTTTCCTCCTCCAGGGAACTAGGCTATCAAGATGAGTGAACTTGAGGCAAAAGCTGAATGAAGTGAGGAAGAGTATGACAGGACTTTGCCCCCTTCTCACTGACTCCCTTTGCCCCAGAGAGAGCCACCTTTCTCTGGGCTCCTGACCATTTGCTACCATCCTCATCACTCCCAGTTCTTCAGCTGTTGGCTTGCGACAGGCTCCCCCAGCCCCTTGCTTTTATGGGCTCCACCTCCTGCATCCAGCATGCCCGCTACTCTGTTCATCCACTTGTTACCAACTGTCTGCACTCAGCCTTTTGAAGCATGCGCTCTGGGATAGCATCATGGTAACAGGAGTGAGAGGTATAGTGGATGAAGTAGTCAGTAAGACCTGAATTGAAATCCTCCTCTGACATTTAGCTGATGTGTGATCTTGACCTGGTCACCTAACTTGAGCTCAGTTCCTTCATCCTTCATCATTCATATAATACCTATAGCTTTTGGAGCCTATGGTCATTGGAATGTTATGAGAATCCACTGAGATAGTGAAAAATGCCTTGCAACCATTAAAAGTAGTATAAATGTCAATTATTTTCATCATTATCATCATGGGCAAGTGAGCTAGCTTGCCTCTTCTGGCCAATGTAGTCAGAAAGAGAGGGAGGAGATGGCCTGGAATCATGCACTAGAGTTCTAATAATCAAAATTAATGCATCATCCAGCATTTGTTAAGTGCCTACTATATACCAGCTCCTAGAATAAAATAAAATTTTACTTAATTCCAATTGGAAAACAAACACAGATCCTGACGGGACAGTTAGGAGGTGGAGTGGTCAGAGTGCTAGATTTGGATAAGGAAGACCTGAATTCAGATCCTTCCTCAGATACTTACCAGGAGCATGATCCCGGCAGGTCATTTAATCTCTGTCCTCCTCAGTCTATAATAATGGCAATATATTGTAATAGCCTCTATCTCCCAAGGCTGTTGTGAAGATAAAATGAGACAATATTTGTCAAGTGTTTTGCAAACCCTAAAGCTCTTTAAATGCTGCCTGTTAGGATTACACAGTGTGTCTGCATCTCATTTGAATCCTGCAGTGTCAGGGACACTTTCCTTCAGAATCAGGTGAAAGTGTACCTAGCTGGCGTGTCATGCGTGTGTCCAGTAAAGAAAAGATGAAAAGAATCTGTTCACTATAGTCAGATACCCATGGGGAAAGAGAGAGAGAGAGACAGAGACAGAGAGAGGAGAGAGAGACAGAAAGAAGAGAGAGAGGAGAGACAGAGACAGAGAGAGGCAGAGAGAGGAGAGAGACAGAGAGAGAGGAGAAAGAGAAAGGAGAGAGAGGAGAGAGAGACAAAGAGAGGAGAGAGAGGAGAGAGTGAGACACAAAGAGAGGAGAGAGACACAGAGAGAGGAGAGAGACAGAGACAGAGAGAGGAGAGAGAGAGACAGACAGAGAGAGGAGAGAGAGACAGAGAGAGACAGAGAGGAGAGAGAGAAAAGAGAGAGGAGAGAGAGACAGAGAGAGAGAGAGAGAGAGAGAGAGAGAGAGAGAGAGGAGAGAGAGAGAGAGAAAGGAGAGAGAGAGGAGAGAGAGACAAAGAGAGGAGAGAGAGACAGAGAGGAGGGAGACAGAGAGAGGAGAGAGACAGAGACAGAGAGAGAGAGGAGAGAGAGACACAGAGAGAGACAGAGAGAGGAGAGAGACACAGAGAGAGGAGAGAGACAGAGACAGAGAGAGGAGAGAGAGAGACAGACAGAGAGAGGAGAGAGACAGAGACAGAGAGAGACAGAGAGAGGAGAGAGAGACAGAGAGAGAGAGAGAGAGAGAGAGAGAGAGAGAGAGAGTCAATCCTGTCCTGGACAGTGTTCCTGCTGGCTGGCATTTCCTCAGAACCTGGCTCCGTTCACTCTTTGGCACAGATCATCAGCATGGCTCAGCATTACATTTCTAATATAATCACCCAACACCTTCTAAAATGGGTTTCCCATGCTCTGCTTTACAGGAGACAATATTCAGACTTGTTGCCACCAAATAAAAAGGGCTTCAGCTCAGACCTGCTGACTCCAGTGGAATAGGTTCTATCCTCAGTCTCAGCGTTGGTACAGAGTAATCTTTTAGCTCAGTCTCATTGGGAGGTAGTAGACTGGTTATGGTTCACTCTCCCTGGGTCGCATGCTGCCTTCTCAGAACCACGTTGCTTTGTCCTCTGATGGTTATTCTAAAGGCTTTTGTTCTTCTCATCAAAAATCCTTCCTTCCATATTATTGCTTAAAAATGGAGAGAAAACCATTTTTCTGCTTCCTGGAGATTTGCATGTGGCAGCATTAACTGCCTGCAGATCCAGCATCTTATATCATCTAGACATTCTTGATTACCACCTAAGGATGGACATGGAGTAATAAAAAGTCAAAGCATTTCTCCTGATTAATTTTGGAGATAACTGTATTTTATGTCTTTTTAAAGGTGGTCTTTGTATCCATTCATGGCCGGCTCTATTGGTGACAAGTTCCCTTTCTTCCTTGACCTCTTATACTCTATGTTCATTCCAATTAAAACCTGACTTTCTTTTTCATGAAGACACATCTCTTGGCTCCTCCTCTGGTGTTTGCCACCCCTTTCATGTCTCTATGCATAAAACCAGGAAGAGGATTCTCCTACTTCTTGATGCTCATTGATGCTTTCAGACCCTCCTTCTACCAGCACCAGCCAGCAATAACTCTTTCTTGAAGGTTCATACCATCTGACCAGACCTGCTCATTCAGATTCTGGCTTCTTTTGTCTACTGACCTCGTCATTCTTCTTTTCTTTCTCAATAACTTCACCAATCCCTATACACCCCAATCCCTGACACCACCATGAATGACTTTCTTGGTCATGGTGATGACCTAGACCAGTGTCATGACTTCCCACAACTCAGTGACAGGTCTCTGCAAACTTATAGTTAGACTGAACTAGAAGAAGCCTTTCTCCTAGTTCTTCTAATCAGAGGGACAGATTTGGGCTTCATGTTGGGAAATTCTTCTCAATAGTTAAAGCTATCCACAAGTGGAGCAGATGAACTTAGTTTCCCCTCACTGGAGATCCTCGAGCACAAGGAGGGACACCTGGATAATTTTCAGTGATGTTGCAATGACTCTTAGACAAGAAGGACTGGACTAGATGGTTATGACTTCCTTCTCATGGTGAGACTTTATGAAAAATGGTTACTGTGAAGAAAGAATCAAAACTGAACAATGTAATTATTTTGACAAAGTTTGACCCCAAAGAAGAGCTATGAGGAAAATATATCCCACCCTTTTTGAAGAGGCAGGAGACAATGGATGTAGGACACTCCAGAAAACATTAGACTTTTTTGATGTGTAGGTTGATTTTATTGGACTTTTCTTTGTGAGTGGGTAGGTGAAGTATGCAAAAGATAACAATAGAAATTTATTTAATTAAAAAAGATGAGCATTGTAGATTCAACACGGTCTATGATGAGGATAAATTAAGACAATAGTGAGAATGAATCCCTTGCATAAAATGGGAAAAACCCTTTATTTTTTAAATTTAGTCAAGACAATTTTGGGGGAATGGCCCAATATCAAAATATTACTCTTTTGTCATCAACTCCATAGAAGATCTGCTCAAAGTAACAGAGTCCTTCCTCCAACCCTTAGATCATTTTACACTCCCTGGGTACTAGTGCACTTCATGGCTATGAGCTGTCTGGTTATCCATAAGGTTTTGTCATCCAATAGTTCTTTCTTCATTGGGTATAATGGAATTACTGTTAAATTCAACAAACTTTGGATTTATTCTTAGAACATTGTAGAATATTTGAATTTATTATAGACTATTACAGTTGCTTCTTCATTGCATATGATGGACTTAGAGTTAATCAACCTCATGGCCATGGTCATTGATATTAATCATTTAAATGCTGTGAGCCTCAGTTTTCTCTTCTGTGAAGTGAAAGATTTGGATCAGATGATTCCTGAAGTTTCCTGGAGCCACTAACATTCTATGAATTCATGGTTCCAGGCATTAAGGTTGAGTTAGTCTTCATTTATGTGCTGCCATAGCAAATTACTTACTATGAAATTTTAAATGATAGACTTCTGTTTGACTTTTCAAATTCCTAATATCTAATGTATGTAATTGCTCACATAAAGTGGCATAGAAATGATTATCCAGAAAATGTATGATTAGACAAAGAAGTAGCCTGAGTATGTAGAGAGATGAGGAATAAGAGATGGGCAGGCTATGGTATTCATGAAATGGTAAACAACCTCAAGGGGGCTTTTGGCACTTTGGTTAGACCCTCTATAGAAGATGAAGTGCTAGGTCTGGAGTCAGGAAGACCTGAGTTCAAATCTGATCTCTGATACTTACCAGCTATATAATTCTGGGCAAGTTACTTTACTGGGCAAATGAGATGTTTGTAAAGCACTTAACACAATGCCTGGGACATAGTAGGTGCTTAAAAATAATGCTTGTTCCATCCATCCATCTAACCACTATTGGCCTCAGTTTCTTGATCTGTAAAATGGGGATAATGACAGCACCTATCTCCCAGGACTATTGTAAGAATCAAATGAGATAAGTTTATGCAGCTCTTAGTGTAGTGCCCAACACATAGTAGGTGCATAATCAATGTTTGTTCCCTTCCTTTCTTTTGTGGAGGACAGACATCATACAACAGAAAAGGCTCAGATGGGCTGTATTGTTGGAAGGAACGTGGAACTGGTGAGATCCTGGATGTGCAGGGACTGAAGTGAGGCATGTACCCTAAAAAATAATTAGCATTTGACTGAAATTCATCATCAAAAGAGAAGAGCTTTTAATCTTTGCTATAATTCTAAAAGGTTGGCCTTCATATGAGGAAGTTGTTGGTCATGTCAGCTTTCTGAGACCATTTTGCCAAATTACAGAGAAGATTCAAATTGGAACCATTAAGTAGTACAGTGAATAGAGCACCAGCCCCAAAGTCAGGAAGACCTGAGTTCAAATCCAGCCTCAGATACTTTTTAGCTGTGTGACACTGAGCAGGTCATTTAACCCTGATTGCTTCAGGAAAAAATTGATGAACTAGCATCTCAGAGAATCTTTTTCTTGGAGATGCCACTTGCGGACCACTCCCCCAAAGTAAAACCTTTTCTGCTTCCCCAGTTGCTCATGCTCTCCATCCCAGACTGCTTTGTATTTAATGACTTTGGATTTATTTATATTTATTCTACGAAAACTTACCCATGACCTTATTTTCTCCTCAGATAAGATGTAAACCCCTTGTAGGTAGGGGCTGTTCATTCATTGTATCTGTATCCCCAGAACCCAGCTCAGTACCTGACCCACAAGTATTTGACAAGTAATGAATGAAAGAAGAATCTTCTTCAGGACCACCTTGTCACCCTAAAGAAGCTTTCATCCTGAGGCTCATGCTGTCTTGATTGGTACCTGCCTTTCCCAAACCACCATTTCAGGAAAAGCCCCAGTCATGATTTCACCTGGATAACTTTTTCTTCCCGTCTTCCCCTGCAGTAACAGCCAGCATGAGACATTAATTATGCCGTTGTAGTTGGGTGTGGAGAAGTCCCTAGTCACCATTTCCTACCGATGAAATCATAGTTCTTTAAGTAATAATGGTGATTTTCATGTAGAAATTTAAAATATCAATCTATAAAATAATACTATTTAGAACTCCAGAATATATTAAATACTTTTAAAGGTCTTTAAAAGAAAGAATGACTATAATAGGCATGTTTTAATTTGTATCCCCTCCATCACCCCCAAGTCTTGTCCCAGATCTTGTCTAGATCACAAACAAAACAATACCATCACAGGAAGTATTCAGTCTCAAAGTCAGAATTGAACATTGGTCAGGGGTGATACTCCATCAAAATGAAAGCCCTGCATATGATCTAATATTTTTTTTAAAATAGAACTCTATCAGCTAGTTTGTCCTTTGCCCATTCAGGGCAACCAGGAATAAGAAGAAATTTATTTCTGCAAATCCTAAAAACGGAATTGGGTTGAATATGTTCAGATAAGAGATCAAGAGAATCAGATATGAAAATTCTTTACATTCTAGAAAATTCTGGATTTAATGATGAGTCATGCTTAATAAATAAAGAAAATAGCTTAATAGTATCAAAATTATCGACTAGACATGGTGGGTATAATATTGAAGGGAAAAATCCTATCCACATTACCTGTTTCTAGGGAAAAAAATATTTAAGGTAGGAAACATCTCTCTGCTGTGTTCATGAGACAAATTTTAAGAGTTGCTAAAATTAGCATATTGCTATTTCAGATATTTTAACACAAATAACAAGCAATGTCAAACACCCAAGGACTCTCTCTCTCTTTGCCTGACTCACATTTTGTCATTTCAACATTGATGCATATCATCAATCAATCAATAAACATTTATTAAGCACCTACTATGTTCTAGGTATTGGGTCCTTCTGTTATGCCAAAGCATACTTTAAGGAATTTTAGGTTGTCTCCTGGAGGGCACCTGGTAAATCAGACCACCTTATACTTAGGATTTTTGGTAGTCAGTGACAAAGCCTTCTTGAACGTGATCTGAGATGGAATCATGTGATGCCAAATTTTACTTTATAGTAGATAATGTTATAGTGAAGTCCTGAAGCTTTCAGAAAGCTGAAATTTCTCAGACTGAGGTATTAAACAGGAAGATAGGTATTGGGGGCGTTTGCCACTGGCTTGGAAAGAACCTTTCATAAAGTCCAAACAAATGAGGGATCCCCTTCATCCCCTCTTGGTTTTGCTTCTGATACTCTGGACTTTGCCTCTATGCCATGCTTCCATCTCAGATTGGAACATGCCCCCCACCATGCTGACCTCCTTTTCTAATTTGTGAGTCCTCCTCAGAGCCTCTATTTTGAGACCTAGCTTGGCTATCCTTTATTCCCTTTTCAGCTCTCCTTTGGATTTTGATACCACATCCCAATGTGTATTCCTTCCAGAAGTGAGACTCAGAGTTGAGCTAGAGTCAGCTTGTACTGGCTAGAGAGAACTGGTTGTTAAATTTCCAGTATGATCCTTTACATCTTTGAAATCCAGAAACACTACACATCAGTGCTCAGTTTACTTATTTTTGTTGCTGTTGATTGTCTAGACATAAGAAAGCAATGGAGAAGATGTTAATAATGCAAATTAAACCTAAGTGATTTGTATATTACCATCCTACACAGAGGTGGTTGTTAAGCAATTACCAGAACACTTCTGATATCTCCCCTTTTCAGCTCCCTTTTACATGTTGTCTTTCCTAATCAGAATGTGAGCTTCTGATGGGCCCAGAGTATCAGAAACTGTCCTTTTTATGCATATATTTATATCCCCAGCATTTAGCGCAATGTCTTGGACATAGTAAGCACTTAATACGTGCTTTTTGCCATGTTGGCTTGCCAGGTGATAGAGAGATTCTTTAAATACTTCTAAAATCTTAATGCTTACAGTGAAAATGTGCAAAGTGATTGGTCTAACTACCTTTACTCCATCAGCATCTACAGCTTTGACAGATGCTTCATTGCTCTGTAAAAAGTATCTGCTTGATAAATATTTGCTTATTGGTTGTTATTGACTAATTAAGGGACAATTATCTGGACAATACAGATTCATGGTGCCAAAAAATCTCAGAGCATATTATACTCTCAGGTTTTATATTCTAATTTATTTCTTTGTATCTATCTGTTTATTTATCTGTCTATCCAGTTGTCTACTCATCTTTGTTTCTATTTGTTAGTCCATCTATCTGCCAGTCTATCTATCTTTGTATCTATCTTTTTTCTATTTATCTATCTATTTTTCTGTCTCTCTCTCTCCATCTATCCATCTATCCATCTGTCTATCTATTCAGCCATCCATCCATCCATCCATCCATAGGTCAAATGCTCAAAGAGGCACAAAAATCCACTGAAGAGAGGAACTTCTTAAAAAGCAGAACTGGCTTAAATGGAAAAATATATACAAAAATTCACTGAAGAAAAGAACTCCTTAAAAGAGAGAATTGGACAAATGGAAAAGGCAGCACAAAAGTTCAATGAAGAAGATAATTCTTTAAAAATTGGAATTGGACAAGTGGAAGCTAATGATTCCATGAGATTTCAAGAAAGAATAAAACAAAATCAAAAGAAAGAAAAAATAGAAGAAAATGTAAAATACCTTATTGGAAAAACAACTAACCTAGAAACATCTGCCTACGTTTCTATCCATCCCATGACTCTCCACTACAGTATAAACTCTTTGAAGACAATAGCTATATCACATTTTCCCTTGTATTTTCCTAGAGTTTAGTGTAGTCTGTGGCTCAGTGCCTAATGAGTATTTATAGGATTGAATTGCATAATTGAAAAATGTGTTTTCAGCATTGTCATCATCATGTTGTGACATACACACAGAGCTAAAGAAAAAGAGAGGAGGACTTCATAAAAACAGGAAAACCGGGGGGGGGGGGACTGTAAGAAGATGATCTCCATGCTTTGGTGGAAGCTGTTTTAAAAAATCTCTTCCTTGGCTTTCCTTTGATTCATTTATTCAATAAGTATTAAGTGCTTACTATCTCCCATGCACTGTGCTAGATGTCAGGAGGGCATGACTACATCCCAGAACCCTGAGACTTGTAGACAAAATGAAGGGACATTTGAGGACCAGCGTGGAGGCCTAGATTGACCTCCATCTTCCCAGGATTGAAATGGATGGGAAATATCACTGACCTCTTTCCCAGTAAATCTCTCTTAGATTTGACATTAGTTTTCCAGAGTCTCTCTTGTTGACAGTTACCTATATTAAATATGGAAAAGGAAAGGTATAGCTTTCCCTTGCAATATGAGGCTCCCAAAAGGTTCCTCTTCCTGAACATTTTGACATAAGATATGACTGGAAGCAGCCAGTATGAACCAGAGGAACCTGTAGGACCTGTATTAGGGAGGCTGCTAGGAGTGTCAGTGACCGACATTTTCTTCTCTCTCTTGGCTCATTCCGTACAAGATTTTTGAGTGTTTGTGTGAGGCATGAAACTGTCCTTTTAATTTAGCATATGCTTAAGAAAGCTTGTGCTAAATAAAGAACATCGTCTTGTTGGTATTTTTAAAAGGGTCCTTTATACTTACGGAGCTGTATGGTGATGATTCTTACATTTTGCCCTTGATTAATTCACAAATGAAATGAAAATGTATGGAAATACTGGAAATTCTTTTTAAAAGCAAAGTGTCCTTCACAGTCATGAAAGGGCTCTTGCTTATAGTGAAATACAGAAATGGACAAATCCAACAGATTCAGGGAATGATCAGCCGGTTTTGAAAACAGAACTGGACTCAGAGGCAACTGACTTGTATTTGGGTCCTTGCTCTGATACTCCATAGCTGTCCTGGGGGCAAGTCTCTTGTCTTAGGCTACCAGCTGCGTTATGGAATGGGAATGCTTCCACCTTTCCTCTCTCAGGACTGTTGTAAGCAAAGTGGTTTGCAAACCTGAAAATCCTATATGAGAATGACTTATGATTGTCCTTATTGAGCACCTACTATATGTGCTTGAGGTTGACAGGTATAAGAAGGAATATAACAAATGTTCTCTTGAGCTTATGGTATAGTCAAGGAGGAACCTTTACCCTGTCCCCAGCATCCTTGGACTGCACCGGAGGAACAGCTGTGGGACTGACTAGCCTTGGGACTGACAAGGTGGGGAGGTCTGGAAAATATTATGCTGCTTAAGACAGCCCGTGTCTTCCCCATCTCAGACTGCCGTGTGATCACAGATCTATCACCCCTCATTATATGGGTGGGAAAACAGAGATGGAATGACTTACCTAAAGTCCCATGGGTGGAGAACATCAGAGGTGGGATTGGTGCCAGAGTCAAATGCTTTTCCCACTGTACCATGTTGCTTCTTCTGATGGTAGTAGGATAGGCAGGCAGCTTATATCTTATCCTTGCTTAATATTAAAGGAATGAAATAAGATTAAATGGAGAGAGAGAGAAAAAAAGAAAAAGGAGGAGGAGAAGAAGAAGGAAGAGGAAGAGAAGGAGGAGAAAGAAGGAAGGAAACTGAAGATGAGGGAAACGAGTCACCATTAGATAAGTGAAGGCATTCATATTTTATGGTGCTGAACACTTATTCTCCAATCTAATTGTTCTATTTGGTCTTCCATGTGGTTGGCAGCTCAGTTAACCTCAGAGATTCCAAAACCAAATAGACAGCTATGACTTACCTAGTGACCAGACTTCACACTACACGTTGCTCCCGTGGTTCATACAGATGAACCAGTGTAGCAGAGAAAATCACTGTGGCATGATTGCTGTCTGATGATCAGGCATTTTCACCTTCTCTTCTGGCTTAACAACTTCATTCCAAATCTTGGCTCTTTCTGGGTAGAGGGGCGCCTTAGCAAATTACTGAAGAAATGTTGGGAAATACCCTGGAATAGGATCAAAAGCAATTCAATTTTTTTTAAAGTAGCAGCCTTCTGAATAAGATCCTAATGTTCTATTGAACACTTCCAGGTGAAAAGGCTTCTCATTCAAATACCTAGAAAATGAAAAATTTCTGCCCATTTAACTACATGCTTTGTGGTGTGTTTTCACTTTTACCTTTAATGGGAAAGTATAAAGCAATGACATTAGAGATCAAGAAAACGGCGTGAACCATGTATATGAGCTGCTGTGCCCTTCTCATCACCTCCCAGATTCCTCACCTGCAAAACTTTCTCAATCTCTCTTACTTTCTCTTTTTTGCCTTCTTAATTTGTCTCTTCTCTGTCTCTCTCTAGCTCTCTTTCTCTTACTCTCAGTTTCTCTTATTTTCTCGTTGTGTCCTCTCAACCTCTAACTTTCTCAATCTCTTATTTTCTCTCTCTGTGTCCCATTCAATATCTTATACTTTCTCTCAATCTCTCTTTTTCTCAGTCTCTTTATCTTTCAGAGGTACTTAGCTGAATGATTAAAATTTAACATTTCTTTTTATCGTAGATAATTAAGCTCACCTTTTAATAGCACTTTACAGTTTACAAAGCAATTTGCTCACAACAAACGGGGGGGAAGGTTGTGAAAGTATTATTGTCTTTGTTTTACAGAGGAAGAAACAGGTTGAGGTATGTGATATGATCATTTGATTGTGGTTGCTTGTTGAAACAGTGACTGAGTTGTATACTGACTGGATTGGCAATTAGAATGATGAGTCATTTCATCTCTCATTTTAAGCCAACGAACATGCAATCAAGTAATACCCCCTTGCTCTTGGATTCAACTGATTTTTTATTGGGCAACCTTAAACCTCGAAGAACACTGCGCTACTTAGTTGAAGCCACAGGCTTCAACCCTAAAACAGTTGATGACGAGCCCGTGGAATAGCCCAAGATAGATTAAGCATGGTGAATGTCAAGGCTTGACTAATCTCAGTCACATTGGGGCAACCCCAGCGAGAGAATGGAGTGCTCAAAAAAAGAGGTTGTTTATATGAAAATAAAGAAATAGGATCTGAAGAGGTTTAGGGGAGTCCCTGACCTGCATCAGGAGACTAGAATGTGGAAGAATGCGATCCAGAGGAGAAAGGTGAACAGGATGTCTCTCTTAGCACTTGGAGTTAGATAATAGATTTAAGGACCTGTAAAGAGAAAAGAGGGCTGGATCTTCCAAGAGGGAAAGAGGGGCAGTTGTACTAAGGAGTAATGATAGGCTATGAGCTTCTCAAGAGTAGAGATTGTTTTGGTATTTTTGTCTTTGTATCACCTGAGCTTAGCACAATGCCTGACGTATACTAGGTGTTTGATAGATGTTTGTTGATGATCAACAGTTGCCATCAGGTATAAGAACATCCAGTAAGAAGAAGAGACCTCGTGGGGCTTGGTGACTTCTGGCTGAGAGGCACTGAGGACACCCTTCATCAAGCTGATAACAGTGATACAGAGGTATGCTTGCTGCCTTCCCAAGGTATGTGGTCAGGACCAGACAGAGAATTTGAAAAGACTTGTCAGACTGGATGGTGATAAACGTGGGCACCAAAAATATGAACAGAAGGAATTTAGAAAGCATTGCTTGAACCAGAAAACTGAAGATACATGAGGGCGTGTAGGGGGGTGCTTCTTTTAACACTGACAGAAGCAAAGGATTTCAGAAGAGAAAGGCAAATTTGGGAAGGGAGCCCTTAATTAGGAAAATGGTATCTGAAAACAGAATTTGGATTTGTGTATCATGACCTAAAATGTAGAAACAATAAGTTTCTGGCCAGGGATAGAGTGTGCCCAGCAAAATATGGTAAGATTTTCCAATTTCTCTTAATTCTAGTGCCCTCTCATTGTTAATTATTTACTGTTTGTCCTGTATATAGCTAATGTGTACGTGTCTATAGGCTGCTGGTTCCTCCATTTGATTGTGAGCTCCTTGAGGGCAGGGACTCTTTTCCCACTTTTTATATCCCTAGCACTTAGCAGATTGCTTGGCATGTGGTAGGCATTTAATAAATGTTTATTGAGTGATTGGTAAGATGGGTCATCAGAACTAGAACAAGTAGTTTTCCATTAACTGGGGAACAGTTAAATAAACTGGGACCTGTTAATGTAATGAAACATCACTGTGCCTTAAGTAATTAATGGAGAATTAGGAGAAGTAGGGCGAATATATACAAATCAATGTAGAGTGAAAAAGGAAGAATCAAGAAAATGCGCAATGATTACAATGTAAATAGAAACTACAGAGAAGTGAAACTGAATTCTGCGGATTATAAGGACTCTGCTTAACCCCAGAAAAAAACGCCAAGAAAATGTACCTCCCTCTCTTTTTTTTTTTTTCAGAGGTGGAGAAATATAGGTGTGGAACATTGCATAGACTGTCATACTAGGCTGAAGTATTGGTTAGTTTTGCTGAAAAGCTTCCTCCCTGACTGTTTTTTATTCATTATTTTAAGGGATGGTTCACTGAGTTAGAAAGGAGAGGGATATGTCTGGAAATGAAGGTCATATAAAAACCAAAGATATCAGTAAAGAATTTTAATGGATTTGACTGGAATCTTGCAGATCTAATTAAAAGGAATATAAATGGGGAAAGGAAAAAGAGGGAATAACACTGTCTGCTGTATGCACATCCTCCAAAGCAGATACCATTGAGAGTAGTTAAAATATAGGAAGAACTATCCATCCTGAAATTTAAAGAGACAGAATCTGAAAATGGAGCTAACAATAAAACTCATGACCAAAGACATCTATGTATAAATAGGGAGCAGGAAAGAATAAACTTGAGCTTGTAACAGAAGGATTCAAATTTGACCTCACAGGTATCACTGAGACGTGGTAAGATAAGACCCCAAACTGGAATATGGATCTGGAATGATTTGCCTAATCATGGAACAAGATGGGAGAAGATGGTATGGCAGAGTAGTGTAGATATACAGATACATAAAGAAAAGATACACAAGTGTGAAGGAATTGCAGGAACCAGAGAGGGTAGGCATGGTGAAGAGCATTTGAGTGAAAGGCATCAGAAGACCATGGAGCCTGGAAGATATGTGCATAAAGAACAAAGGCACACTGTCATCAGTACCATAGTCAACTTAACCCAAAGAAGAGTTAGCCAGAGCTGAAAAAAACGGAAGTCACAAAAAATAATGCTTTGTTGTTGTTGTTGTTGGTGGTGGTGGTGGTGGTATGTGTGTGTGTGTGTGTGTGTGTGTGTGTGTGTGTGTGTGTGTGAAGTTAAAGTTATTTCGAAGAAAAGAGGAGGATCAAAGAAGGGATGGGACCATTGCTCAAGGTGGATGGGGCACCCATAAGAAAAACACAGAGAAGGGAGATCCTTTACCCTTGGTAACCAAAGTAAGTACAGAGTTCTCAGAAGAGACTTAGTTACCTTTGATGAGTTTAAGTGACCAGGCTACATGAACTATAGATATCCCAGAGATCTGAAAGAGTTGATGAGCCATTATGGGTGATCTTCAAAGAACTTGGACAACAGGAGAGGGGTTGTGTGGCTTCAGAAGAACATATTTCTTACTTTCAAGAAAAAGAAGAGAATGTGTTGCCTTTTTATCAGTTCTCATTTTTATTAACCTCTCTGCAGCATTTGAAACTACTGACCACCTCTTCTAGTTGAGTCTTGTGCTTACCTGTCTGTTACCTCCCAATTGGACCTTTTGGTTGAATCATCATGGTGTCTTGTGCCCAAGGCTTTGTTCTGGACTTTCTTCTTTGCATTTTCTTTCTCAGGTGAACTCATCAACTTTCAGGGGTATCCTGACCTCTTTGCAGATGACTCCCAAACCAACTATCTAATCCTACCATCTCCCCTGAGCCACCTGGACATCTCCAATGAGACATCCTCCATGTATCATAATTTAATGTGCCCAGAACAGAACTTCCAATCTTTCCTTCACAACTTTACATTGCCTTTGTTGAGGGCTCCATCGTGCTTCTAGTCAAAGAGTGAAGACTCATCCTGGGGCCTCCTCTTGCTCCTCACAAAGGTAGAAATGACAATCTCCTTGAGAGAAAGAGTGGACTGATCTTAGATCGTATCAATCTAAATCAGAAGTTCTCAAACTTTTTGGTCTCGGGACCCCTTTACACGTTTAAAAATTATTGAGGACTCTTACAAAAGCTTTTGTTTAAGTGTGATATATAGGCATTTATCAGATTAGACATTAGAAGATCTTAGTATTATTATGAAAACAGTTTTGACCTCATAGACCCCTTGAAATGGTCTCAGGGACCTCCAGGCATCTACAGACCATACTTCAAGAATTGCTGATCTAAATAAATTCTTGCCATATTCAGGGCTTCTAAGTAAGATAGAAAAAAATTCCTACATGTCTCTTATTTTCTCTTACATCACCTGAAATAGTTGCTATAGAGGATAGGCAGCCTGGAGTCATTCAAAAGGGATTTGGGATTAGGAGATCTAGGCTGGTATCCCAGGTGAAGCTTAGTAGCTGTGTGATCCTGAACACATCACTTCACTTCTCCTGTGTGTTCTTATCTGCATTTGTGGAAAATGCAGATAAGAACACTTACTTTGCAGGACATACATCACAGGATTATCATGAGACCAATGCTGTGTAACCTTCATAACCTACAGAAATGTTAGAGTTATGTAGACTATGTACGTGTCCTCCCAAATGTCCTTTACAAGATTGCTGTCTTTATCCAATTGCTGTTAGTGGGTGTAAACAAAATCTCTCCTAGATCTTTTGGTCCTTCCCTCCCCTCCCCTCCCCTCCCCTCCTCTCCCCTCCTCTCCCCTCCTCTCCCCTCCC
>CM053769.1:488800222-488870759 GCA_028658325.1 Potorous gilbertii
TGATTTCTTTAACTTTAATGGGTTCAACTACCTAAACCCAATCTGTCCACTGACCTGCAATCCCACATCACCACCAGCCACTACCTGGATCTCTTACAGGCATCTTAACTGAAACATATCCAGAGAAACTTCATCCCCTCTTTTTAACTTCTCTGTTGTTGTTGAGGCCACCATCATGTTTCCAGTCACCCAGGTTCTCAAACTCATTCATCTCTGACTCTTTCCTTTTCCTCCACCATCACCTCCAATGAGTCTCCCAGGCTTGTCTTGGCACCTCCACCATTTCTCTCCCATTTGTCTACTCTCTCCACTCACGTAGCTCCCATCCCAGTTGAGGCTCTTTTCTTTTTCTGCACCATTGAACTAGCCTCCCATCAAAAGCCTCCCTGCCTCCAGTCTTTCTCTCCTAAACACACCTGCCAAATTCACTTTCTTAAAGTACAAATCTGACCTCATTTCTCCCCTGCCTAAGAAGCCCCAATGGCTCCCATTTGCCTCTAGGTTTACATGCAGATTCTTGTTTGGGCTTTGAAGCCCTTCACAGTCTGGCTCCAAGCAGCCTGTTCAGGCTTATTACACATCACTCTTTGTCATGCATTCCATATTCAGGCCAAACTGGCCTACATATTTTTCTGGCACATGGTGTTTCTTGTGCCATTGCTGTTCCTCTGTCCCCCTTCCTTGGAATGCACTGCCTCATCACCTTCCCCTCTCATAATCCCTACCTTACTTTAAAACTCAATTCAAGGGCCTCTCCTCCAGGAAGCACCTCCAAATCCCTACCCCAACTGCTAGTACCCTCACCCAGGAAATAACTTTTTAAATAGATTTAATATTTAATTTTTCTGTGTAAAAGTTACCACCACCACCAGCATCCACCCTCCCCTCCCAATAGAATGTCTTCTCCTTGAAGGCAGGGACCTTTTCTTGTCCATATATGCCCAATCCCTAAAGAATAACTGACCCATAGTAGGTACTTGATAAATGATTGCTTAATTGGATTAAATAGCAGACATTTATATAGCACTTTCAAGTTCGCAAAGTGCTCCCTGATCACTTTTGATCCACAGAATAGCCCTGTGAGATAGGTACTATGGAGAGTGCCTAGCACATGGTAGCTGCTTAATAAATGTTTATTAACTGATTGATAGCTTTGCTTCCATTTTACAGATGAATAGGATCCTATCATAGGACTAGTTCTGGAAGGGATTTAAAAGCTATATGGTCCAATCCCTTCATTTTATAGAGGAAGAGCTAAAGTTCCGTGGTCACACTGATAGCAAATAGCAATGGGAAGATTTGAACCCAAGCCTCTCCTTTCCCATTCAGTTAAGCCTGTGGATAATTAAATAGTCAATTACACAAGGTGTCCCAAAAGGCTTGATGTCACTGCTTCAATAAGTAGCAACATTAACAATTTAGAAAACTTTCATAGCTTACAGCTGCACCAAGATTTTTGGGACATCCTGTATTATTGTAAAATGCCCTTATGGGGTCCTCTAATTTTCTCTCTAAGACCTTATTAAAATAACACTGACCCACAACCTGTTGTCATTAATGCATAGATTAGATGGGGGGTTTTGGTTGTTGTTTTTTCACAAGAGAAAGCTCATCCTTTGTTGTTTTGCAAAGTCTTGGAATTTTTGAAGACTAAGGCTACTAAGCAGAGTCTAACATTAGCTTTCACGAGTTCCCCCAGGCTTGTGGTAGCCTTGGTCTTACCTACCGCAGTCAATTCTGCCTGGTTTTAGAAGAGATAGCCATTGGGATGTTTTGCATACCTGACAGGATTATGTGAGGGAAAACCTGTCTGTCTCCCAGCAGACAGACCAAGCAGAGTTAAAGTGAAATGTTGCTCAGGATTCCTTCCCTGACGCCTGCTTTCATGTCCAGGCTACAACAATCTGACTCTTCGGCACCGTCCCTAGGTATATAGGCAGAGTCATCCCCTTTAGCGGAGTTCAGTGGAATCAAACATGAAGGTTTTGTTGTTCAGTCATGCAACTCTTCATGACCCCATTTGGGGTTTTCTTGGCAGAGATACTAGATTGGTTTGCCATTTTCTTCTCCAGCTCGTTTTTGCAGATGAAGAAATTGTGAAGGGTGATGTGACTTTCCCAGGGTCACATAGCTAGTAAGTGTCTGGATCTGGATTTGAACTCATGTCGTCCTGACTCCAAAGCCCAGTGTTCTATTCCCTGCACCACCTAGCGGCTCATGCTTGAAGAAAATTGTGCAAGTATCTACCATTGCCTACCTTTTTTCTAGTTTCATTCATTTTAATTTATGATTGCATAATTAACACCCTCCATAAATACAAGTGTAGCCACTGAAGTCCTCATCTCAGCTTCCTCTCACATTGATAAGTGGGGCTCCCCTCCCCCACTCCAGAACAAGACTAGCTATGGCTCCTCTTCAGAGCAGGGGTGGGGGAAGGGGCCCTGATGGGTTGGGCTGGGACATCTTTGGATTGCTATTAAGCCTGAGTCCTTATTCCAAGGTATTCTTCGAGGTTCTAGTTAGTTTCTCCCCAATCTCATTATCACTTTTATCAATTAGCCTCACTTAGCTTTTACAAAAGAGATATTTACTGAAAAAATTTAGCAAGAACAGAAATACAAACATCCCCCTCCCCCACACACACTCCAACTCTAGGCAAGGACAGTATCTCAGTCCTCGTAGGAGGGTGGGCTTAAATTTCCTTGATTTTTAAAAATATTCATTTATTTATTTTGTTTTCAACATTTACTTTTATAAGATTTTGAGTTTTAAAATTTCTTCCCCTCCTTGCCCTCTCCCTTCCCCATGACAGCAAGTAATCTGATTTAGGCTATACATGTACAATCGTATTAAACATATTTATACATTAGTCATGTAAAGAAGAATTAGAACCAGAGCAAAAACCATGAGAAAGAAAAAAACAACAACCAAAAAAAGAAAAATAGTCTGCTTTGATGCACACTTAGACTCTAGTTCTGTCTCCGGATGTGGATAGCATTTTCCATTATGAGTGTTTTGGAATTGTCTTAGATCATTGCATTGCTGAGAAGAGTTAATTAAGTCTATCAGAGCTGGTCATAGTATAATGTTGCCGTTACTGTATACAATGTTTCCCTGGTTCTGCTCACTTCACTCAGCATTCCTTGATTTTTTTTTAAAGGCAATTGAGGTTAAGTGACTTGCCCAGGGTCACACAACTAGTAAGTGTCTGAGGCAGGATTTGAACTCAGATCTTCCTGACCTCAGGACCAGTACTCTATCTGCTATAGCACCTACCTGCCCTGGGTAGGCTCAAATTTAAAAGAGTTTCTACATAGCATTCCTCTCTTTCCCACCAAAGTCACTCCTGAACATGGTGTAGCTAATGGACAAAGTCACTTCTTTGTTTATAGAAACACGGAGATTCACTGGTGTGTTAGCCCAAGTAGTAGCAGCACAATCCGGTAGGAACTCCAGTGCTTGGACCTTTGGAAATCTCACAAAGTTGCAGCCTCGATGGCTGCTGTCACTGCAGCTTTCTTCCCACCTAGAGGCGCCTTACCTCAGTCACCAGTCAGCACAAGGAGATGGGAACCAGGGAATCCAGTCAAAAAGTATTTATGAAACTCTACTATGTACTAAGCACACACTAGGAGTACAAAGAAGGGGAAAACCCCGCTCCTGACCTCAAGGAACTCAGTTCTAATGGGGGATACAATTTTATACATGAAGATATAGTGTAAATGTGAAATTATTTCAGGGGGAGGGGACGAGCAGTGAGAGCAGCTGGGACAGCCCTCTTGCAGAAGCGGGGAGTTTAGCTGAGTCCTAGAATAACTATACATGCTCCACAGTAAAGTGGGGGCTGCAATGTGTATGCCCAGGAACAGGATCCCTGAGTGGGCTCAGGACTGGGCCTTTATTGGTCAGGCCCCTTTAGATAAATTAACAAATAAACCAGCAAAATCTAGAGTCAATTTCCAAATAAAATCATAAAATTCAAACAGTTTATTTTCTGATTTAAAGTGTCAAATAGTGTCATTTTTCACATAGTAACTACAAGTAATGGATTTCCCCTTCCAAATTCATGAGTTTTTACAAATATTATTGTCTTTCCTGATATTTTTTTCCTTTGAAAGCCGTTATCTACATGTATGTTGTTCTTCAGAGGCTGTTGGCCTCACTTGGCTTCACTTCCAGCCTTTTGGTATCCCTTTGTATTCCTATCTCTCTGCCTAAATCCGTTCTATGCTTCAGTCCCGTGACGCCCTCCCATCTCACCTCAGCCGGTCCCAATGCCGCCCTTCTTTCAAAGCACCCCTCCGACGTCACACTTTTCCAAGCTGCACCTCCCTCCCCCCCATCCTAGCCAGCTTCAAGTATCTCCTTTCCCAAATGCCCTGTACTTTCCTGATGTTTTCTAAGTGTAGATATTGTTTCCCCCATAGAAAATAAGTTTCCTTAAGACTACTTCGTTTGTGACCTCATATCTCGGGTACCTAGTACAGAGTAAAACGCATAATAAGTAGTTATATGCTTGTTTAAAATTATATTACATATAAAATGTATATATGTATAAACACACACACACACACACACACACACACACATATATATATATATATATATATATAAAATTAAAAAAAGAAATCCTTGTTTTCATTCCCATTTGTTCATTTTAATGACATAGTAGTCACTGCTACACCACAATTCATTATTCCTCACTAGGTAAGTCACTTAATTTTCCTGAGTCTCAGTTGCAAAATTTGTTTTAAAAAATTGTAAAACAAAAGTGACATAGTTGATATAATTACATGTTGTCTCCCTCCTTAAACCGTGAGCTCTTAGAGAGCAAGGATTATTTTTTGCCTTGCTTTGTTATCCCCAGACCAGGGCACACAGTAGCATTTAATGAATAACCGACTGGTTGTTGAATTTGATGTCGGGGAGACCTGGGTTTAAGTCCTGCTTCAAACATGCTCTGTATGACCCTGGGCAGGTCTCCTCTCTGGGCCTCAGTTTCCCCATCTGTAAAATAAGGGAGTTGGGCTTAATGACTTCTAAGGTCCCTCTGAGGCCCCATGCAGATCTATGATTCTGTAGCCAATGTTTTGGCTTTTTTCTCCTCATTTTTTTCCATTGGAAACAAAACAACCATATCTTATTTAATCACCCGTATTTTGAGGCCTCATCTGTCGTTTATGTAGATCTGCCTTTTTTTGTTTGTTTTTTAAAGAACCTGTGGAAATAAGCACCTTTGTGTGGCACATAGTCTATCCCCTGCGTTTCTCTCCGGCTCCCAGAAATGCCAAGGTCACTAAGGCAGGACCGTGGCCGCGATCGCGAAAAGGCTGAATGGCAGGTGAGGAAGTCCCTGCGGCAGCACGCATTCTTTCCTAAGGATGACTCCGGTCCTTAGGCAATAGGGACCACGTGGACAAGAAATGGGGGCGTCTCCTCCCGGCCCGTGGCCGACCTCTGGCAACACCTCCACCTTCGGCCATCCGGCCTCGCCCACACTGAACCCTGCAACCATGACAGTCAGCCTTTGACGTCTGTTACAAAATGCGCGCCCAGGCTGCCCGAGCCCCCAGTCTTTGGAAACTTCTGAAGCCCAGCCTCCTGGAGCCTGAGGTAAGCTGTTTCCTTGTTTGTCAGTAGTTTGCTCCTTGGAACCGTGTTATTTTCAGAGCTGGGGAGAGTGGCTAGAAGCATGCCCGTGTGGGACAGGAAGCCTGCCTGTGGGTGGAGACCTTGGAAAGCCACCTGTGTCGGGCCTGGAGCTGGGGACTCAGAACTCTTCTCTTAAGCCCTAGAAAGGAACACAAAGACGGGAATCCCCCTTCTTACTACGTAGAATTGACCGCTGATGTTCCGAATGTAAGTACAGACCAGCATTTCAAATGTGCCTCTCAGTGACTTGGTTTGTGCGTGATCCTGTCTTGGTTGGGCTTTATCGTTTTGCTTTACTAGATACCAAAAAGTTTTAAAAGAAAGCATGTATGTGGGCTGGTGAAATAATACCCTGCTGCCTGTCATAGGTTTTTTTTTCCTCCTATAGGACTTGGTTGGAATTATAAGACCTGAGTCTTAAGTGGGCTGTGAAAAGTTTGCTTTTGCAGCAGAGTAGAAAAGTTAAGAAATATATTTTTAAAATGAAAAATGGACCATCCTAGTAGAACTTAGGGAAAAAAAGCCAAATTAAATTGTCCATAAAAAAGGAAACAGTCTCTAAACTTTTGGATTTTAGCAATGAAAGCAAGCTATTGGTATAATTCCATGTTTTTGCTATGGGGTGCTAAATACTTTCTGAATTCTCTTCAAAGAGGAATTCTCAATGCCTTTAGCTAAGTCATAATTCAGCTTGTCAAGTCGGTAGAATTAGTCCAAAAAAGTACGTTTCTTTTGTTTCCCTATTCAGATGAGCTGTATTGCTAGTACCTAATATAGGCTATTCAAGTCATCTAATTATTTATGACATTATGGATACAAATGGGCTAGTTATTTTCATGAATCAGTTTTTAAGGAGTGATTTTAGTGCATTGTCCATTTTATCACCCCCGAGGAAGGAAGATGCTGAAATTTAAACGATTTTTTCAGGTGCTGTTTTTCGACTCTAACCTTCTGACTGGGAATGATACTGCTTTCAAAATAAGATGACAACAGGTAATTTCTTGTAAGTTTATATTTTTCAATCAAATGTGTAAAATGGTTTCTATAAGCATTTGTTATAAAACTAAAAACATTTTCTTGAAATGAAAACCCACTTTAATCTGAAGTTGGTTGGAATAGCTGGAATATTAAAGGTTTACAAAATAATCCTGTGTATAATAGGAATATTTGAAACTTAGGTATTTTATTGGGTTTACTCGTAAAAGTAACTTCCAATTTATTCTATCTCTGATACCAGCTTCCTAATCAGCAAACCAATGAAATTAGAATAAAAATGGATTCAGAGATAGTGATTCAGGTGAGATCAGTTTTCTTTGTGAGGAAAATGTTCAGTGTTCAGACATGTCTGGCTGGGAGTTAGGAAAAACAAGAGCACAGATTTTGACTGAGAAGTTATATATAGTTAGTTTCCACCCTCCTTGGAGTACTTATAGAACTTGGATCCAAGGATTCCAAATTAATGTTACCTCTACTATCTATTTGGGTTGTTAAAAACATTCAATTAAGAATTTTTTAAAAGAGAATATGATATTTTTGTTTAAAGACAAGCTTTCTCATTTGGCTTCCCCTCTTCTGGCTTTTAATTTGGGGGTAACTTTGGCCAGACAACATATACATTGTTTGTAGAATTGTTTATTTGACTTCTCTTCTTAAATTTTTCCCCCTTTACATTCATAATATAATGAACCAGATTCTCCTCACTTTCCAAGGCTAAGACTTTCTTGTATTCTACTTTTAATTTAATTTTCCACTAGAGGTCATCCACTTTTCAAAACTTAGAAGGTTTTGCCCTGAATAATAATTATGTCAGTCAACTAATCACTAAGTATTCATTAAGTACTATTATGTGCCTGTTGCTAGGTTAGGCACTAAAGATACAAACCTCAAAATGAAATAGTCTTTATCTGCAAGGAGTTTTCATTCTGTCAGGAGAGACAACAGATACACCAATAACAAAATAAAACCCCAAACTTGAGGTAATTTCAGGGAGGATGAGCAGCTGGAGAAGAGGAAAAGCCTCACGGAGGAAGGAGAAAGCGTTGTTTGAGCTGAGCTTTGAAGGAAGCTATAGTTTCTTAAGAAGCAGAGCAGTGTCTCTCATTAGGATGGGAGATGGAGAGTCGTGTGAAGAACAGAAACTGGACAACAGAGGGTATAACATACAGGATGTTCCCAAAGTCTTACTACAGTTTTGTTATTAAAGTTTAAAACTGCACCAAGACTTTTGGGAGGCCCGATAGAATAAGCCTACAAAAGTGTGGGCTTTGAGTGACAGCAGAGTTGGTATGTTATCCTGGAGGTAATAGGGTGTTGCCGGAATTTATTGAGCAGGGAAGTGACATGGTCAGAAATGTATTTTATAATAGAACTGGTATCTCTGTGAACAATGGATTGAGAAGGGAAAGACTTGAGGCAGGGACAATGATCAGGAAGCAGAAAGCTGTTGCAGTAGTCCATGGAAGAGGTGATGAGGGACTGAATTAGGGTCTTGTGAGTGAAGGGAATGGCATGGATGGGATATACGTTGTTGACATAAACCTGGCAACGCTTGTCAACAGATTGAATCAATGTGGTGAGGTGAGATTTCCAAGACTGCAAATCTGAGAAACTAGAAGGATTGTGGTGCCTTGAAAAATAGGGAAATTCAGATTAGGGCTGGTTTTGGGGAGGTTAGAGAGAGTTAATGAATTTTGTTTTCTATTTCAATCATGTTGTGGTTGAAATGCCAGCAGGTCATCCAATTCAAAATGTCCAATAGGCAATTGGTGATATGGGACTGGAGTCCCAGGGAGAAAATAATGCTGGATATATAGATACGGGCGTATCTGTGTAGAGGTAGTTGACCCTAGGGAGCTAAAGAAGTCACTGAGATAGAACTGGAGAGAGAAAAGAGAAGGGGGCCCAGGACAGAACCTACAGTTGTTGGGGAGGCAGCATGGATAATTAACTAGGAGGTAGGACGAGAAACAAGAGAAATAAATGTCATGAAATTCTAGAGAGAGTGTGTGTTCGTCCTTCGTTGCCAAAGAAGACCTTGCCATCAGAGAAATAATGACATGACTTGCACTTGACTTTGCTTTTTTGAGCAAGGGAGGGCTGTGCAGGTTACTAGCCTCACGTCTGCTCCAGAGTCATCTGAATCCAGTGACCAGATATTCATCAGGATGACTGGAGATGACCCAGGATGAGGCAGTTGGGGTTAAGTGATTTGCCCAAGGTCACACAGCTAGTGAGTGTCAAGTGTCTGAGGTGAGATTTGAACTCAGGTCCTCCTGACTCCTGCTCTATCCACGGCACCACCTAGCTGCCCCAGAGAGAAGAGAATATCTAGGCAGAGGGGGTAGTTAAGAGAAACAAAGGCTGCAGAGAGACTGAGAGATGTAGAAAAAAGACTATCAGGTTTGGCAACTAAGGGGTGATTAGAAACTTTGGAGAGAAATTTCATGCTGAGGCCAGAAGTCAGGTTGCATAGGAGTTGAGCAAAAGGAGAGGAGGTGAAGCCAGCTCTATAACCCCATATCCCTCCTCCCTTTCCTGTCCAGCTCTTAGGAGAAGCTGTCTACAGATAGGGTCTCCACTCCCTCACCTCACTCCTCAGTCTGACTTCCCACATCGTCAGTCAACTGAAATTGCTGTCTTCAAAGTTGCCAACTGATCCCTTAATTGCCAAATCCTATGGCTTTTTCTCAATCCTTCTTGTCCTCTCCTGGATATGACACTGTTAACCTAAGCTTCTGGACACTCCCTCCTGTCTGGGTTTTCAGGATACTACTCTTTCTTAGGTCATCATCCATTTCACAGATGCTTCTTAAGTAGGGGTGTTTGCCAAGGCTCTGTCTTGGGCCTTTTCTTCTCTTTCTTAGTCACCTTAACTCTTATGGACTCCATAATTATCTTTATGCAGATGACTCTCAGATCTATCTGGCCCTAGTCATTCTCCTGGGCTTCAGTCCCACATCACCTGCATCCTACTGGGCATCTCCAACTGGATGTCTCATGGACATCTCAAATATGACATATTAAAAACAAAGCTCATCATCTTTTCCCCAAAACTGTTCCTTCTTTCTTATTGCTTTTAAGGGGACCATCAAGTTCACAACCATGGACCTGTTCCCAACTCGTAGAATCTGATCCATTGTCAATTGTACTTCCACAATACATCTCCCATCTGACTATTTCTCTCACTTACTCTTCCTCTTGATAGAATGTAAGCTCCTTGCAGGCAAGACTGGTTCATTTTTGTCTTGGTATACCTCAGTGCCCAGGACAATGCCCAGCATATAGTAGGCCCTTAATAAATGCTTGTCGATAGATTAGATGCTTGAATCTAAGAAATGAAAAAAATAATTCTCTCCATCTCTACACAAAATGTCTTAACTGCCTCTCTGGGTTCTCTATATATTTCTTTTCCAGATCATGAAGAGCCCTGTGGCCCTAGTCACAGGTCATTTTGCCTGAATGGGGGGATTTGTTATGTGATACCCACTGTTCCCAGCCCGTTTTGTAGGTGAGTGAAAGGCATTTTTGAGTGAATTTTATAATGTTATCTTTTACCTTTAAAAAAAACAACTTGATCAGTTAGAAACTTGATTAGGAATAGTATTGAGTAATATTAAACACCATTTTGTTTGGAGTTCACAATAACCCTGTGGAGGTAGCTATTAGCTTATGCATTTTACAAATGAGGAGACTGGAGCACAGAAGCTCAGCAATGGCCCAGGACCACATAGTTAATAAGTATCTTAGGGAGCATGTGAACCCAGGTCTTCACTCTAATTCTAGTGCTCTGCTATGCCAGTGTGTCAAAGAGAAAGAGCTTTGGGTCTGGAATCAGGAGACTCAATGCTTACTAGTTCTTGTGACCTTTGTCAAGTCATTTCACTTCTTTGAGTCTCAGTTTCTTTTTCTCTAAAATGGGATAGTAAGAGTTTCACTAATTGCCTAAAATTGTTAGGATGAAGAAAACTCTTTGCAAACAAGCAGTAAGAACTTGGGAACTCTCATTCCTAAGGACAAAGCAAAGGCCAAGAAGGAAAAGTAGAAGGGGTTACTTAGGGCATTTCTTTAGAGTAAAATGGTTTTGGGGGGAAAAGAAAATCACCCTTAATAATTATTTGTACCTTGCTATCACATTCTCTTTGAAAACTGGAAGTGGAAAATTACCAGTACTATCAAATTGTCTGATCACCAGTTACAGTGAAACCTCTGTAGATTTTGGCAGTTTCCAAAAGCCACACTATTTTGGGCATTAATGATTTTCCCATGAGAGAATTCAGCAGTGCAGACAGGCCCAGAGTGAGTAATTTTCCCATATGTTCAGTATTCATCAGTGTAAGTGCCCTCTGGTGGTCACTATTTATCAATACGAAAGAAGAAGAAGAAGAAGGAGAAGGAGAAGGAGAAGAAGGAGAAGAAGAAGAAGAAGAAGAAGCCTGTTTCAGAAAGAAAATGAACCCTCAACAGCTAATATATTTTTAAGCAAGAGGCTTTTCTTTGGGAGGTTTTTTTAAAGTTATGGAGGGGGTCCACAAACTACAAAGTGCAGAAGAGTTTTCTGTGAACACAGTAGAAACAGGTTTAAGACACTTGTTGACTAGAGAATACCATACAACAATGGAGCACTGTTGTTAAAAAAAAAAAAGGTGAATGAAATAGACCACAATATAGATAAGATGATAATAGCTAAGTGCCCCCAGGTTCTTTAGAGCGCTCTCCTTGGTGGTAGACAAGTGCTTACTCGTATATCTTCTGTTTAGGTTTCCGCTCCTCTTCTCAGGGGAGTTATAGAAGGTTTGGTGTGAGTCCAGAAGATAATGATGAAAATTTTTTCTTTTAAAGTAAATCATGAAAAGTGAAAGAAAGTGGCATTATTTAAACTAGAGGGGGGGAAAGGCAGAGAAATCACCCAATCATCTCAATAATAGTTTAGGGTCTGTTTTACGGACAATAGTGTACCATATTTCTAAAGAGCATAGAACTACAAAGAATTTTAATTGCATCTCCTTAGATTTGATATTAGAAAGTACTTAGGAGGGTTTTAAGTTAAATCTCATGGAGGAAGTTGTCTAACCTCTTTCTTTGAAGACTTTTGTAAAAAACAGGAGAGAAGCACACCTGCCCAGAGTGGCTTAATTACTCTACAAAGGCAGGGTGACTTCCTAAGATCTCTCCCAGCCCTTTGATTCTCTCCATTTAAATGTCTCTTTAGTCTTAACTACTCTCATTCTAGTAAGTGTTTCAGTTTATTTTTAGCAGCTACTTTAATTGAGGCTTCTTGGAGAGGTAGAGAAATATTGATGAAAACCATTTGGCCAATCCCCTCAAGAAGGATTCAGAATTAGAATACTGTAGTCATTACCACAATCAGGAAGGCAGATGAGATCAGCAGTGAGGGTGGGAAGGCAACAGCTGCTGCTGCTGCCAGTGACCTCAATGAGGGCAGCAGCCTCTCCCTGCTCTGACTGCCCATGGACAGCATGAAAGAAGCAGGGAGAGGTTTGGCTTCTTGGCTGGTGTTCCTTAAACTGACTCTTATATATACACTATAGCTGGAGAGATAACGATGGTGGAGGAAAATAGATAAAGAGGACTGGGGAAAATGTTGGGGCCAAACACCGAAGTGGAATCTGGCTACCTGAGTGGCTTTCCCTTTGTGTTAATATTTATGTACTCCAGTGTTGTGTCTATATGGAAAGTCTTATGCATTGGACTGGGCTCTACATAGAGGAGAGAGAAAATGGCTATACAATGATGGCTCTGTTTTATAAGGTCAGCTACCCCTGCTTTCCTTGACAGCACCCTAGGACTCATTTCCTATTCATCTTTAATACTGCTGCCAAAGTCATATTCCTAAGCTTCAGGGCCTATTGTGTCCTACCCCTACTCTATAAATAAATCCTCTGGTTCCCTAATACCTCCAGGATCAAACGCACATTCCTCCATTTTGTTTTTAAAGTCCTCAACAACCTACCTCTCCAGACTTATTATACATTACTTTTCATCACGTCCTCTTTAATCCAGCCAAACTTGCTTTCTCTGTGCCTCTGTCCCCCTAGACATGGGGTGCACACCCTCCTTCCCTCTATCTCTTAGCATCCCTAGTTTCCTTCAAAAACTCAGCTCCATCCCCACTACCTACATGAAAACGTTCCTGATCCCCCAGCCATTAGGATCTCCTCCCCCAAAAATGATCTTGTATTTTTTTGTATTTTGTAGGTGTTTTGCATAAGATTATTTTTTGTGTACACATCTGAGTGTGTATGTTCTCCCCCTAAGAATTTAAGTTGCTTGAGGGCAGAGATTTTTTATTTTTGTATCCCTAGTAATTAGCATATTGCATGACAGATATTTGGTGCTTAATACATACTGCTGATTGGCTGATTCTACCAGAGGGTTGTCTTCATTTGATGACAGTAATAGGCACATTGTCTATTTAAATGAACATACTCTGACATTCACAGTTCATTTTAGGGCTAAGTCACAACCATAAATGATGAGAGGTTTTTGGTTTGACTTGGTCCTTCTGGTTCTTTGGTTTAATTGGAATTAAGTTTGTTTGGTGTGCATACTCCTTCCAAAAATGAAGAAGTTCTACTGAACTGTAAGCGAGTGTCTTCTCGAGTTGGGTAGGGGTACTGAGTGGATAAAAGACTTGTTCATGGTTATATAGCTAGTATGTCAGAAGGAGGACTCGAACCCAGGTCTTGTGTACCCTGAGGTTGGCTACCTTTCTATGCCCGGCTGCCTTTCTAAACAAAGCTAAAGGAAGAAGTCTATTGAAATGAAGCAGGCTTTTGTAAGTGATATTGAACCACATCTATGCCATTTTGTAATTAAAAAAAAGATGTAGAGACTACAAGATTCCATTATGCTTATTGTTTTTCTTATCATAAAAAAATTTGATTCAATAGAATGAAATGACACCTGCAGGCTCTTTTACAACAAGGTTTCTGCCATCCATTCATCAAAATCATTCAAGAGTCCTTAAAAGACAGAACACTAGAAATAATTCTATTTGATGAGGGCACTTCTCTCCTTGAGGAGATCCATCATGGAATCTATGTTGTAGAGGGCCCCCTAGATACTCCTTTTTGTAGATAATGTTGTGTTGGGTGCATCAAGCCCCTGAAGAACTTCCTGAAAGGGCTCTAGAATCCCTTAAAGGAGTTTGGCCTGACCATATACCCAAGAAAGACTAAGTAGATGAAAATGTCTATCATCCAGGTCTCAACATGCATTCAGATGGATGCCCTCTATCCATCCATATGTAGGTATGAAATTGACAGTTCATAAAAACTTTGAGTGGGGCTCCAAGTTGAATAGAAAAAAACTGGGCTGGATTTTCTTCAGGAAATTGTAAGCCTTCTTCATTGTTCCCAAGCCCATCTTTTAAATGCAACTGGGTAATTAGACTTTCCTTATAGGCAGAGAAAGACGCTGAAACCTAACTGTGAATTCTGGAAATTGTAGCCCTGAATAGATACTATTTTCTTCTCATCCTAGGAGGGACTTTTGGCCTTCCACCATTCTGGGAGTTTTGGGTAATTGAGAGGACTTATCTGGCAGCAATACCACATTTAGATGTAAACTTGGTAGGACCAGTGCCATATTGGTTGGAACTAAGTTGAGTCTGAGCACACTCTACCCAGAGTTTGAGGTGGTATGGGGAAAGTATGTCCCTCCACAGTAGTGAGGGGAAAGAACTGGAATAAATTGTTTGTACTTCTGTTCTTATTGTATCTTTGAAGTAAATATTGCTTTGTAAAAGCTAATTGGTGTTAATTGGTTAAATGGAATTGACTAGTACCTAACAGTTTTAGGAATACACCTGGGAAAGAGGCTCAAATCAATGTCAGTAGAGAAAAGACACTCAGGACCCCTAAGGGGCACCCCTAGAACCCTAAGGGGTAGATGTAGCTGACCTGGCTCTTGAGAGAGTAAGCCTGAAGAGCATGCTCACTACATAAATCTATGATCAGTCATAACTTCTTTGCAATTCCTATTTGTTTAATGATTGCATAGAAGAAAGGTTGGGATGGAGGAAGCCAGTGGTAGCTTGTGGTACAGACCTAAGGGGACAGAGAGAATAGACATCTGACTATCAGGGACATTCTTTTCACCCCATAAGTCCCACCAAGTTGGGGCTGAGCCAACTGAGAGAATCATATGGTATGAATTCTAATTCTTATAAGCTCATAAATAACAGAAACATACAAACTGCATGACTGGGGCCATAGTCCTAGGCTGGACAGTCATTAGTCAGTCAAATTCTAGTGATGATCATTCCAATGAAATTTCCAGCATCCAGAAGGATGAAGCCAAGGGAAGGTCACACCCTCTGTGTTACCCAGTGGGAGAAGTAAGATATGGTCTGGGAAGATTGGCCACACTCTGGCATAACTAGGGGTGTGCTGGAGCCAGTTCTAACCAGATCACAAAAGCCAGTTGTGTTCAGTGGGAGCATTTATATCTTGAAAACCAGTAAACACTACAAATCAAGGCTTGATTATTGTTTTATTGATTGTCTAGAGTCTCAACTTAAGAAAGTGAGGGACAAAATGTAACGGCAGTTTAAACTGAAAGCTATGTTCTGCACACATTTTTGGGGGTAGCCAGTTGTTAAACACCTCTGGGTAAACCCCTCAAAGTTCCAAGGGGTAGGTGTTACTCCCTCATGTATATAGCCAAACCCTGCCCCCATACATCCACCAAGAAGGTATCAGTATTGCTATCTATCAGTGAGACACGAAAACAGCTTCTGGGGAGTTAAAATCAGTACCTCATAGGGGGCAATGGAGAGGTGCATGGTGGGTGTGAGCAGCTTGCCGCATGTAACCTCTGAATAACTCTGCCAAACAGGAGTAAGGGATGTCATCCCTGAATTGCATGAGAGAAAGAAAAGATAGTCATGCAGTAAGGGGAAATGATGACCAGTAGAAAGCTGCAGTGCTCTGCTAAATTAAAAAAAAAGGTCAGGAAAAAGTGAGAAAGATCTTCAGTTCATGGTGGACCCCTGATAGTGAACTTACATTAAGAATATGGACAAGAGTCAGCCAGGATGGACAGGTGTGAATGGGCTGTGACCTGCAGGATTGGAAGAAATTCTTGACCCAAAGACATCACGGATTCATTGACTCTGTCTGAGTATTAATCAAACTTATGCTAAAGATAATTTAATCATAGAGTCATCTTTAAATCAAAAAATGTTTAAAATGTCACAAATGAGCCTTTTATAAAAGTTTTTTTCATGATATATGAAATAAATTTCTTTGGGTTCAATTTTTACTATATTGACTCACATAATACTGTAAAGCAGACTTTTGGGGATCATCTTAAAAGCAGATTCTGTAATATTATTATAGTTTTATCTACTACAGTATCAATGTGTCTGTGTTTTAAAGTGACCATGACTTAAGCATTATTTATTCCCATTTTACAAATGAATAACATGTTAGCACTCAAGTATGAGATTTTTATCTGGATGAGTCATTTATAGGGAAATGTAGACATTTCCAGGAATTAAATTTTTTTCTTAGATTTCTGGAAGATCCATAAACTGAAAGTAGACAACATGTTTCTACCAATTCCATTTTGTCTTCTCCATGCATGAAATGAGCCCATTTCCCCATATTTTCAAACGTATATTTTGAATTATGTATAGAAATCATAACAGTAACATGGTATGAAGGTGAATAATAGCTACATTTATATGTGTGTCAGGGTTGACTAAGCACTATTTTACACGATCCTTGGAAGCAGGTGCTGTTATGATCCCTGTATTACAGTTGAGGAAACAGATGTTGACAAGCTTGCACAATTAGAAAGTGTCCGAGGCTGAATTTTAACTTAAGTCTTGAGTATTCTGTCCACTGCACTACCCATGTGCCAAGTATATATAAAATGGTGGATAAAATACTGCATTTGTATTCCAGAAGACCCAGGCTCCAATTTTGCCTCTGACAGTTATGAGTTGTGTAGTCCTTGCCAAGTCACTTGACTCATCTAAGCCTCTGCTTTTTGTGGGCTACAGTACTATCTGTAATGATGCTTTGTTTCTGGTTTTAGTATATTTGTTGAATTTTCAAGGATGTTTTGTGGTTTATGTTTGTAGTATAGATAAATGGCATGTGTTAGTTTATAAAGGACAGTAATCTTTGAATGAATAATTCTAGCCACCTGATTATGTCTTCCAAGGTATCTAGGAGGTGCTAAATTTTTGCAATATGTAGTAATATGTCACATATCTTCCACTATGTCATTCCCCAATGCACATTGGCTAATAAGGCTGGATGTACTTAGGGATACCTCTTTTCTGTAATTTCTGGTGACAATGATCTGCCCCTGAAAAGAAATCATAAACTCCTCCGTTTCTATAGACAAATCCACATGACTCAGCCATTTGTCTGATGTTCCTTTGTCAACATATTGTTGATTCTGTTAATGATGATGTCACCCGTGAAGCATCTTCTTCACTCTTGGCTTTTAGCTATTTCATAGCTAGAGAGAAACCATTTTTGGCTATGTTCAACCAATCCACTGTCACGTATCTGCTGTCAGCCTTTGCTTTGGCTTTGTGAAATGAGGTCTATCTATCCCAAATGTATTTCTACACATTTCTAACCTATTTATCATATGCTATGGGAACATCTATTAATCTTTTTGATGAATGTATTATTTTTGTAGAAGATGCCTTGAAGGGGTGAGCCTTGTGTTTTCATTAGCTTTGTAGAGGATGAAAGGTAGCCTTAGCAAGAGGGGCATGAGCAGCTAGAAGGATGAGGAAGGGTCCCCTCCAGATGATGCTTGAATTGAGTTCTAAAGGAATCCAGGGATTCTAAGCATTGAAGGCTGGAGAGGAGAGTGTTCCAGGTATGAAGAAGAGCCAGATGCATAGAGATGGAAGGTGCTGTGTGAAAAGCAGTAACTAGGCCAGGGTGACTAGGCCATAGAATGCATACAGGGGAGTGATGTGTCAAGACTGGAAAGACGGAAAGGACCATCTTTGGAGGAGCTCTAAATAACAACCAAGGGATTTTATATGATCTAGACTTAATACAAAGGCACGGTCAGATCCATGCTGTAGGAAAATCACTCCAGTAGCTCTGGAGAGGAAGGATTTTAGCAAGAAGAGACTTGAGGCAGGGAGATAAATTAGAAGGCTATGTCGAAATAGTGAGGCCCTGAACCACAGAAGTGACTGTGTGAGTGGAGAGAATGAGACAGTATGAGAAGTATTATAGAGAAAAATAATGTCTAGATTTGGTAACTACTTGGAAATGTGGCGTGAGTATGAGTGAGGAGTCAAGGACAGCACCAACACTGGAAAGATGATGGCACTCTCAATAGTAACGGGGATTTATTAGTGTCACTGAACCCTTACGGAGTATTTAGAATCCCGGAATTATAAAAGTATTAACTATTAAAAGTATTATTTTTATACCATTGAAAAGTGGTATAAAACTCAGTTCTATCTTGCCTTTCAAGTGATATGTGTTTCTATGCCAAGTTAATGTTTATTCCTACTGCATAACTGAATCAGAATTTTTGACCTTCATTAAGAATCATTTCAGTGTTTTCTGCCAAATTGTCTAAAACCACCAGATATGATGTAGATAAATGCTCCCTGCACATTCCTGGAGTCTTAGAAAGAATGTTTGAAACTAATAGATGGATCCAGTTAACAATTATCCATTGAGTAAAATTATTTTAAAGAATAATTTTTATACAATAATGTGATATACTTGAAAGTACTGTAAGAAAAAATGTCTACACCAAGCATTAAATAGTAAGATATACATTAAATTATGAATACATGTATACACACACACACATTCAATTCCTTCTTTACTGAAAAACAGGTTTTGGCCTCCTGCCTCATTCTTAGATGCTTTGAAATTTGCCTTGGGAGATGGAACCATGTTCTTACATGGTTAGGTGTATCACATAGAGTTCTCAATAATCAACATCAGGGACTCTTCAAAAAGTGTTAAATTTGATTCACTAAATTTTACTTTTGGATTAGCCATCTCATACATCTCCAATTAATGTCCTGTGGCCTTATTATACTCATAATAAGTAGAAAATTATTTAGGAAAATCTTAGACTAAAAATAATAGAATATAAGAATTTTCACAGGCTCTTCCAAAGAAACCCAGAGGACCTCGCTCTCTTAAATGAAGCCAAGATGGCTCCACCTTTGTTTGATTACTGCCGGGAGGCTACTGAGCAGAGACGGAGTACACAGAAAAGGAACCAGTAGTAATGAATTTGTATGGAGTTTTGTTACTCCAATTAAATTTTTAAAAGGGAAGCAATAATAAGAAAATTGCATATGTCACACCAAGTTAAGTCTCCTAGAAAAAAATAGAACAAAAATAGAAAAAAAGAAGAACAAAGGATTGCAGTAAGGATGGCCAGAAAGTCAAAATAGGCCAAAAAAAACCCCCAAAAAACAAAAAACCAAATCCCAAAGTAGCAATAAAGCCTTTGGCCTCAGATGTCTGTGTACAAAGAATGGGTAGGGTCCCTCATACTGCAGTTCTATAGAGGGAAATTGAACCAGCAGAGAGGGTAAGCTCTGGACCTAGAGTCAGGAAGACTGGAATTCCTATCTGGTCTCAGATACGTACTAGCTGTATGACCATGGGCAAGTCACTTAACCTCTGTCTGCCTCAGTTTGCTCAGCTGTTAAATGGACATGATAATAGGCACAGATTTCCCAGGGTTGTTGTGAGGATAAAATGAGACAGTATTTGTAAAATGCTTTGCAAAATTTAAAGTGCTCTACAATGCTAGCTATCAGTATTATCAAAAGATGAAATTTTGAAGAGACAATTCTAAAAGCAGAAATTGTCTACGGAGATGAGTGTGGCTGAAATCATTAGGAATCTTAGATTTTGGAGATCTAGATGTTGCAGAAGCAAGGGCAGGTAACAGGAGCACCACAGAATCATGGTAGGGTTTTTCAAGAAGTGTATCAGGAAGATTAGAGCTCATTCTAAGCTGAGGCTGGCAATGAATGCCAAGGACAACCAGAAGGGCTTTGATCTCATAGGGAAAAGAGGGAGAAGGTCAGAAAAGGGATAAGACTGTTATCTTTGGGGAACAGAATAAGACCAGAATCATCTAACTGTTTTTTGGCTTCTCTTTTCTCTGGACTAGGAAGGAAAGAATAAAATGGCTAATAGGTGACTCATGCCCTTGATAGATAGGAAGAGAGTAGGGAATCACCCAGACCCCCCCAAATGAGTTCAAGTCACCTAAGATGAATGTCATCTTAGGGGACCAAGGAAACTGGCAGGGGTCATGACTGAGCCACAGTAAGTGATCATAGGCACACATATGTATGTATATGTATAGACATATATGTATGTATAAATGTATATATTTAACTATAAACAATTTAATTCTGTAAACAATCAGAACTGACTTTGAACAGAACCTGGTTATGTTATTGGATCAAAGTCGTTATATAAGAGCCTAGGTCATACTCTGTGTAAAAGGGAGAAGCTGTGTGAATCAGGAAAGAAGAAATTCTGAGTGTTAGGTTTTAAGGGATTGGAGTAAAGAAAAGGCTATATTATAGATTTTCTCAACTTAAAAATATAATGAAAAAATGTTAGTGTAAATTTAAGGGAAAAGCCTGGCATCTATACATTTTTTTTTTTGGAAAGCCAGTTAAACATTTAATAGTACACTTCAGTGTTTATCTAATACGGATAAAAAATTAAGCATCTCAGAGAGCTCACCTTCAATAGATAACTCCTCATTTATTTGGATTCTGGAGGAGAATAAGATGGAAGAATGGATGAGGCCAACCCCTGTTCTAAAGGAGCATCAATCTTGACTGCCATCTTACAGTGTTTGGCCAAGAAGTCAAGCATTTGCTGGCTGAGGTTGTTCTCTTCCACTGACATGTATCTGTTAAACTTCCTTAGTAAATAGTCTGTGTTGATGTCTATTCTTGTACATATTTCCTCTTTTCAAATGGGCCAAGTTGGAGTTTTCTCAATTTTGTATGCCATGTCTCAGACTTTCTTCTCTCTTTCACACATACAAGGACTTACTCACCATTTTTCATTTGACAAAAAATTGCCACATCTACTTAGTGTAAATCAGGGCATCTATAAAATATAATAAGGGTCCTGCTTCCAAAATTTTGTGATTTAGAACTAGACAAACAATAAACAACTGCTCAATAATCGAATGAGTTATGATAATTACTCCCTGCCTGTTGGCAGAAACATCTACGAACTTCACCAGGAAATGAGTTTAAACAGTCACTGGAAGGAGAGAGAAACACACACGCATTCTGATAACTTTCCTCCCAAATTTATAGAGAACAGAAGGACAAAGAGGGGACAAAAAAGAGCCTGGCAGAGACACGTGTGGAACTGGACTGAAAAAAATGTTCAGAAAAATGGCCTGATTACAAGAGAACAATCACTTTCCCCTCCAATTTTATATGAGAGATCTAAGATTTTATGTAATCACGGAGATGTGTTTCATAATACTTAGTCTAGCTGTCAAGGCCCAGTGGGATTTCTCTAAATTTCATTTGCCAGTGTACTAGTTCAATATCTGATTAGCAACTAGCTTTTTAAAAATTCAGGCACAAAAACGATAAAAGATAAAAGACGGTAATGTGATTTGAAAAAATTCCATAATGCTTAATTACAAGTTAATTACAAGTTAACCAGATGTATATTTAAAGAGCATTAAGCCATTAGAAAATGTCTTAAAGGTACAAGTAAAGTTGTTGAGTAGAAAACCAAAATTTTCCTGTGATTTGACTGGTGTTGCAACAGGACTGTCCTGGTTATGTTACAGGAATAATCTGGATCAATCCCAGGTCAAATTGCACAAAATCCTAAGCCTGTCTTTCTCACTCTTCCATGCTTCCATTCAGAGCCCTTTGCCACCTTGACAGATTCTAGTCAGGAGGGTGCTGGGAAATGCTTAAAAATCAACTCTCTGGAGAAAAAAAATGCACACCTGGAACACCTTTTAATCTGCATTATTAACGTTTTCCCACTACTTCAAGTCTAAACAGTCCACAGAACAATAAATCAAACCCTGTTTGTAGCATTTGCTGATTTCCAAGGTATAGAATGCTCAAACTGAACATTTAATGGCTCAGAGTTGGCTGCAGCACATCCTGGTGCTCATCATTTGATTGTTGCTGAAAATTTAATGCTTGGCTTTGCAGACGGACTTTGAGCTGGCTCCAGAATATCACTGGACAGACAACTCATAGAGTTGGTCTATCAGCTTTTTTTAAATTCCTCCTTCATAGTAAAAACTGATAAATAGTACTCATAGACTTCCTTTCCACTTTATTTTTTCTTTCTCTCTCATCCATTCTTCTATCTATCTATATCTCTATGTATCTATCCTCTCTATTTGTCTCTCTCCATCTATCTACCTCTGTCCATCTATCTCTATCTCTAGCTACATATCTATGAATCTGACACTATATAGAGGAAATTAGCTGAATCCAGAATTGAACAGGAGGGAAAAAAAGCAAGCTGGATTGTGTTTGAAATTACAGAGGTCTTTTAATGACCCCCAAAGCTTCCCCCCAAAACTAAGGCCAGTTTTTTAAAACAGTATTCTTACAGTGATACTTCATGGCCCCAAGTCACACAATACTACAGTATTCTCTACCAGAGAAATGAAGTAGAGGGTCACCCAAAGTCGAGGCATGTGGTAGGATGAGTAGGCTGAAATACATGGCTAATGAAGAGTTGCCCAAGTGTGGTATAGTGTCATTAGAGACATTTGACCAGAAAAAGAAGGTAAATTTGTCGTGTGGTACCACGTGGGTAGAAATCTCATGTGCTGACTCCACTGAGCTTCCTTTCATTCCTCAGGGCCCCCAAGATTCTGGATAAGGTGCAGTTAAAATGCACTGGCTACATCTCTCCTCAAAGATAGTAAGGTATAGTTCTAGACTTACTAATCTCTGCCAACACTCATCTCTTTGTGTAGAAAGTAGCATGCTCTTAAAACTGATCTTGGTCAGAGTGGACCTTGGCAGAGAAGTCATTGAAAGAAATACTTCTTTACATGACCTTAGAAACAGTGGAAACTCTCTGGCTCCAGCTTGGTTAGACCTGTGTACTAGCTGAATAGTATGTCAGCACCAGGAGTTTGGGCAGGTTCTTATCTCTGTGGGTGCTTAATCTCTTCAGATAAGCAACTCGGGTAGGTAGTACTTTCTTTGAGTCCATTGGGCATAAGTCCTAGATTTCCTATAGATTTCTTATAGATGCCTGTTGTTGTTTTCAGCTAGTAAAAAACTATTGACCAGCTCTCCAGAGCTCTTTTGGACCAAGCGTCCAATTTATCATGGAATTCTTTCATGGATTTTTTTTTTACATGTTTACATTACTGTCTTGTACCTTAGTCACAGTCTGATACAGTATCCCATTGCATATTGTCAACTGTTTTCTGAACAGTGAGAGATGTCCTCTCAGGAACAGAGCTGGAGTCCTCAAAAATCACATTCATTTCTTGACCTTTGTTAATTTTCATAGACTTGTAGCATACAGTTGTCCCTACTGAAGGACGAACAGGTGAGGGAGAAGTAGCCTGAAACTCCAGAATTTAAGTTCATTAATAGTGCACTCTGAAGGAGGAATTTAAACTTTCTGCTGCAGGTTCATGTAATTCAGCTACCAGATCACGTTCATCTTTTCTGCAAGTATTACTATGGCTTCACTTATATAGGAGAGGGCATTGGTTTCCATGCTTATCTTTCTTGGATGCAATAGATGGTGGACTCACAGTTCTTTGTTGTTGCTATCCATCTCAAGGTTTGTCACAATATGTTGGTAGATTGTCCAACCAAATTAGAAGTCATGTGATATATGCTTTAGGAACTCATCAGAGAAGACCCCAAACCAAAGAACTCTAGTTTGTGGGTGGAATCACAAGTTGCAGTGACATTAAGTACAATAGCCTTCTGGTGCCCATCACTCACCTTCAGCTGTAGCGAGAGCATCATCAGAAGAATGTTGGTGTTAGAATGTCATAGTAGGGTTCTTTTGGAGAAGCATCCAAAGCACTATGCAATTTCCTAAGTATAAAGCAGATGGATGCTCTCATCTTCTTCCTTCTGTTCAATTCTGGATTTGGTTAATTGAGTCAAAAGGCAGTGAGTGGATAGTGCCCTAGATGACTTCAAGAAAACCTTGTTTCAAATTCCACCTCAGATACTGACTGTGGAAACTTAGGCAAATCCCTTCACTTCTTGAGTCTTAGCTTCCTCACCTATAAAATGAAGGGATTAGATCAGTGGCCTCTAAGACCCCTTCAAGCTCTAATTTTATTGTGCTAAGATCATTGCCCACCCGGAATGCCTGTACATGGATGGATGGGTGTGCTCCTAGTTATAATCTGGACAACAGATGTTTATAGCAGCCAGCCTGAAAGAAAAAAAGAATCAGAGGAAGACCTCCAGTGAATATAGTGAATTTATATATGGAAGATTTATGGAAACACAGAGATGCTAATATTCCTGAGTGAGAAGATATCATTATTTGTGAACTATACCAGTCAAGGGAGTACCCCTTCTGGTTAGAAAATAGATCCTTCCAATTATTTGAGACCATTTTCCCCAAAATGATTGTACTAACCTTCTTTGAGCTAAATCATGCTGTTATAATTAAAGAAGGTGGCTCATCTTTGAAGTTAATTTTAGGTATTAGAATGATTAAAATTAGGTGAAGTCAATGGTAAAGAATTCCTTTTGGACTCAACAGCTTGATCCATCATTTGAGTGCAAGTCTTGTTTCATTGCAGTTAAATTTTGATCTGTAGCTGAATTTGGCAGATAACTTTGGGAAGCCCTCAATATAGGTTTTTTAAACTTGCTTCCAAAAGGAATAAAGGAATACAGTTTCCTTTGTAGGATGTTTTCCTTCCTTACTGAGAATCATAGCATTATCTTTTTGGGGGGCAGTTGGATGAGAGAGACAAGCAACCATCATGACTCCCCCTTTTTGCCAGTTGGGTTGTCAGCCTGTGATTTTAAATTGAGACCAGGTATTGAAGTTGAAGGGAAAATCCAAAGTTCAAATTCTTGGCGTGAGGTCAAGTAGGGTGAAGAATATCACTCTGTGTACCTGGGACTTTGGACTTCATCGTATGGGGTTTGTTTTTTTTGGTATTACCTGTAGTGATTCACAGTACGAAAACAGCAGAACTCAGACAGGTCTTTACTTTTCCTTTGTCACAAAAATGTTTCAGTCTTGAAGGCTGTGATAAAGTCACAGTGACACACCTCCTGAGCTAACTCTCCATTTAGCTGTGAGGTGTGATAGCACATATCCTCTCTGTTTAGGTCATGCTTAATTAGAACAAGCAAATATGGAACTTGAGGAAAGTTTTGTATTTTGCCCACATCAACATTCTCTTTTCCAACTATGCTGTAATAATAGTATGATATTTTAAAGAAGAATGAAGACTAAATACTGGCTGCCTTCATTCTGCTCATCCACCAATCAAGTCTTGGTCTTATGGGTTTCACTAGTGTGTCTTAGAGCTCTAGGAGTAAATCTGGGTCATGGTCAGAAAGGACCACACTACTGAGGATCCATTTTCTTCTTTTGCATTCAAACCAAGAGGTTTTATCAACATTGACTTTTGTATCTGGGGACTGACTGCCCATTTATATAGTGACCAACCAACCAAGGATCACATTGCTTTTCTCTAGTCTTTGAAAGGGGAGAGCAAAACTCTCTACTGTCTCATGCCTAATGCTTCCTTCCACTACAGGAAAACCGTGCAGAGTGAGAACTGTGACTTGCCCAGTTTAATGCTTAAACTTCTTTTGTCAGGAAGTGAAATGATGCTGGCTTCTCTTTGTCTTATTCCAAGCTGGGGCATGAGGTTTTCCCTGCATTAGAAGGTTGTTGAGACGTGAAGCCTGGGAAGGTAAGATGCCAGCCTGAATGTTGTTCATATCATCACTCTCTCCGATTGGTATCTATCTGGTAACTTGTTGACAAGCTTAAATCACTCTTCACTGATGAGCAGTCTTAGTCAGCCCTTTGGGTTTTACTAAAGAGTGGGAAGGGGACATACCTATATTTGGATGATTCGGAAAATATCACTTTATTTTTATAAAAATCTGGGAATTGAAAGTATAACTAAAAAGAAAAGCTGAAGCAACAGGGGCCTTTCCTCACCTCTCACTTGTAGCAACATAGCTATCCATAACTAGCCTTTCATTTTTGTCAAATTCAGAAGAGCAATCTCAATTCATGTCCTGGTCATTTGCTAAAAAAATGACTACTTTGACTTTCTGCAAATTATAATAGATTCTCTAATTTCTTTGCCAAGCCATAGTATGTTGTGTGTATCACAGAATCATGGAGTCATAGCATTGGAAGAGACATGAGAATAGTCCTCTGGACCAACTTTTCCATGAAGTATAATCACCTTGAGAGCATCCCAGAAAAGACACTGACCAACAAACCTCTCCTCAAATACCCACCGTGATAGCGACTTACTATCTGCAAAGGTGGTGAGCTCCACGCTGGGATAGCTTTAATTGTTAGAAAGCTCTCCCAGATGTTGGGGAGAAAGCCATCTTCTTCTAAATTTTACCCACTTTTTTCCATTCCCTCTTATGGAACCAAGAAAAATAAAGAGTCCCTAATTTTAAAAAATAGGATTGAGAAATAGATGAAACCCTTTGTTTCACGTTTTATATTATGTACTTTTACAAATGTTTAGGCTATAACATATACTTTGCTTAATGGAGGAAGAGAGTTTTTTTTTAAATGAGTTGGATATATAGCTTAGACTTTTTAGAAAGTAGATTTCAAAGATTTCAGAAAAAGGTTAGATAGAATCTCATGAAGAAATATTCTACAGGGAAGCTGAGGAAGAAATAAAGGAAAGCTGTCAAGAATAAAATTCTGATGAAATAATAATATAGCTATAACATATCTATATTATATATTATAGATAGAATTTTATATAATTATATATATTTTATTTATATAATACATATAAACATATGTGTACATTAATAAATATATAATTTATATACTTATATAATATATTATAATGTAATGTATATATAATATAGATAACAACAATAAATAGCATTTGTATGATGCTTTAGGTTTGCAAAGTACCTTCCCAATATTATCTAATTTAATCTTCATAAACCCCTGGGGAAGTAGGTGCTGTTAGGATCTCCTTTGTCACAATGGAGAAACTGAGGCTGACAGAGATCATGCAGGGTCACACAACTAATATGTGTTTGAGATGGGTTTCAAACTCAGTCCTTTTTGACTCTAGATCCACTACTCCATCCACTGGGCCACCTCCTATCCCTAGACATAAAAAAGAAATAATTCAGTGAGGAGGAAAATGGAAGAATTGTGCCAAGAAATAAATGTGAATGCACAGGGTACTTATCAACCAACTTAGATTCTTAAGAGATGTGGGACAGGAGGAATGCAAGCATTCGGTGCAGACTTGTGAAAAGGAGGATGTCAGGGGTACTGAGCCAAGGCTGATGAGGAAGGTTAAGAAGAATAAAAAATGAGTTTTAGCCATACATAAGGGCAGGAGCTGTTATTATTCCCATTTTACAGATGCGGAAACTGAGGCAGAGGTGAAGTGATTTGCCCAGGGTCCCACAGTTAGCAAGTGTCTGAGACCACATTTGAACTCAAGTCTTTCTGACTCCAAGCCCAGCACTCTGTGCACCATGGCACCACGGCAGCCTCTGATATAGGAAGCCCTCTTTCACAGCGTGGAGTTTCCCTTTAATGAGCTCAATTCACCAGACCCAGATGTGCTGTTTCCCAGGATACTGAAAGAGTGGGCGGATGTGATTGCTGAGAACCTTTCAGGCATCTTTGAAAAGCTGTGGACAATGGGGAAAAGGCTATGGGACTGGAAAAGGGTCAAAGTTGTCCTGATTTTTTTAAAGGAAAGAAAATGAAATCTGCAAACTACAGTCCAGTGAACTTGATGCTGATTCCACTAGGCAAATTTTTGGATGAATATTAAAGGTCAATGAACAGCTAGAAAAGAAATCAGTGACCACATAGAGCCAGCCAGCACTGCTTTGTGAAGACCAAGCCGGGCTAACCATATTTCCCTTTTTGACAAGGTTGCTAGCTTTCTCAGCTACTACCCTGCCAGGCTGACAGGTCTGGGTAATATTGTGTATATAGTTAACCTAGATTTTAGGGGAAAAAAGAGCTCATCAGAGATTTTCATGCTATTCTGGAAAATATGGAAAGCTGTAGTAAGCTCATGGATAGTACTACAAGATGACTTTATAATTGGTTATACAACTGGATTCTAAGAATAGTCATTAATGGCTCACCAACTCTATATCTCTTTGGTAACATTTTGTCCTTTTTTTTAAAGGGAAGAGAACAGAATCTGTAACCTCTAAGCCAGGGAGCTTTGACTTTGATTTGGAAATTCTTAACCAGATCATCAAAGAAAAGGTTTGTGAAGGAAATGGAAGCACTGATTACAGAGAGCCAGTCAGGCTTCAGCAAGATCCAGTGATGCCAAAGAACCTCATTTCCTTCTTTGTCAGGATTGCTAAAATAGTAGATGAAGAGAATTCTGTGAATATAGTCTGCTAGGTTTTAGTAAGGCTATTGTTAAAGTATCTCAGCCTTTTCTTGTGGAGAAGATAGGTATGGATCAGAAGAGGATTCAAATCAATAAATTGAGAGTTGATTGAGACTCATTTTAGACCTTAAAACCTATAGGTAATTAAACAGTGTCGAGCTTTCCTGGCACAATATTTATAAACTAGAACTTCTGCAGAGCCTGTCCCCAAATGCTGCTAGGGCTATTCGGCTCTTCAAGTCCCCATTCCTTCTTTTCATTTGGTCTCATACGTGGTGCATCCCCTTATGAACTCCCAAGAGTGACTTAATGTTGCTTTCTTGCTCAGAGACCATGATCCTACATTGCTCTGAGGATGCTAGTTTCTCTGAACTAGAGTTCAGTTCTCAAACCCCTGTACCATTGAGATACAAACTAAGTACCAGCAGGGAGGGTAGTGGGGGATATTCCCAGTAGAGAAATCAGGAGGAGGCTGGCATAGGAAGAGGAGGATTTGAGTTGGGTTTTGGATGATTCATAGGATTATTACAAGTAAAGTTGTAAAGATAGAGGGAAAGGAAACACCAGACATAGGAAACATAGCAAGCAGTATTGGAAGTATCTAGTTTGGGTGAAAGGAAGACTTATATGAAGGGGAAAATCATAGACTAGAAAGCTACAAAAGTACATGACTTAATTCATGGAAATCAAAATAACCAACATATAGTTTTGCTTTAGCTGTTACCCTGCTAAATAGCATTTATCTTTCTCTTTACATCCTCTAATGATAAGGGCTTTCAATTAATAAAGACCTCATTTATATTTCTCTTGCAAACTTTAATAAATTCTTTATTGGCAATCTATTTTAATTAATTAATATTTTATTGATATTAATTATTTTTTCACATTTTAATTTTTTAAATTAATTTTTTCAAAATTTTCAAAAGTAAAATTTTTCACATTTTATATCTTCAAATTTTCACTAATATATTTACATTTTAAAGCACTAAAGAGAAGCTTCTATATTCACAGTTTCATATGGACACTTATAATCAAAAAATAAAATCTCATTTTGCTAACAAATGATTATTCTCCACAATAGAACTACCAACAGTATCTTAATTAGTGAATGTCATGATTATCCCATCTTGCTGTAGACTCTGTTATGTGTCTGTGTACATGTTAAAAGTCCAAACTCCAACTAAAGTCAACATTTGGAGGAAGTGTTCAGTCTTGAGAAAAGCAAACCTGGATTTCTGCTGGTTAGCTGTGTGGGTAATACCTTGTTAATAATTTCTGGGATTTAACGGTGCTAATTTAGAATACTTCAAAAGAACTGTAATTTGTATTGGTGTAAATACTTCCTCCAGTACACATACTTTGCTAGAGAATTTCCTGAGTTGCTGTGGTCAAAACATCCATCGTTCCAAAGCTAGACTTCTGATGAACCTCTCTGAAGTTAGCTAGGTTTGTATTTGCATGACAGTCCATTGCCTGATCACACTTGATGCCTTTCTAGCTCAGTGAGAATTGACAGAGCTTACATTCCATTAACATAGCCTTCAAGAACCCAGGGTCACATCTGTATCATGAAGAGGCATCAGACAAAAAAAAAGTTGCATAGAGGAGGCAATGAAGGAAATGGGCAGGTATGCAACTGAGGTTCAAAGACAGATTTGGGGACCTTCCGGAGGAGGAGAGAGCTTGGTGACCTGAGGCAGAAAAAAACTTCTCATCCTCCAAAGAATGACAAGAGTAGAGCGATGTACACTGTATTGGGGGAAGAAAAGGAAGAAGGGTAATGGCCATTGGTAGTTCCTTTCTCTGGGGTACTGAGGTTGGTGTTTATTGATTTCATAGTCATGTTAATAATAGAAGTCCTCTGTCTTCCTCCAGTATTGAAGACAGGACTCTCCCATAAGACTTCCAAGATTTACCAAAGTAGATGACAATTGCCCACTCCTGGTGATTCACAGCAGACACAAAGGAGACTGTTAGAAGGAATCTACAAAGTATTATCAATGATCATGAAATCTTGGGTCAGAAACTAAAGACCACGGGGCACAGGCTGTGTTTTCTTCACGGACATAAAAGAAAAAAATTAATTTTGGAAGTGAAAATGTAGGTAGGAAGATGGTGTCTAAGAAGGTGATTTGGATTTCTGGACCAGAGTTTAAAATATAGGTTTGACAGATTCCTGACCAGAGATGAAGTACACATAACTAAGGTTAATAAGAATGTACTTCCCTGGGTACTTGAAAATTTAATCAAGAGGGTTGTATGAGAGAGAGAGAGAAAACTTTCGGTGTGTATCCCCACAGTCAGATGCCATTGAGAGTAGCTACACAGAAGGCAGCCGAAGCATCTACAGATGGAAAAAATCAAAGAAAAGCCAAGAATAAGACCCATGACCTCAAATGTCTATATACAAATATCTAAAATTTAGGCAAAAAACAAGAACTAAAAGTCTTAAAGGAGCAAATGTGACTTCAAAAGTATGTATCACTGAGACTTGGGAGGATGAAGCCCATAGCTGTACCCTGGTTCTAGGTAACTTTACCTTATTCAAAAGAAACTTGAAAAACAAGAGGAATAGGGAGGAAGAGGAGGAATAGTGTCTTATCAAAAAGAAACTTTCTACATGTGAGGAAACCCAGGAACAGGGGGAGGGAAATATTTGGGTAAAGGCCAATGGCAGGAGAAGCAGGAGTGATTTTTGTCGTTGGTGTATACTACAGACCACCTAGACAGAAAGAGGAAAGAAATGAATTTGGGGAACAGATCATAAGCCTTTCTCAGAGGCATGATTAAGTTCCAGTCATCTGCTGGGACTCTGTGATAACTTTTTGGATTGATTTAGCAATAATTTTGTCCCTCAAAAGGTGGAAGAACCAAAAAAGGTAAATTCTATTTTGTATCTTGTTCTCATTAACAAGGAGAAATTGGGTTCTGGGGTGGAAACTATGGGAATTCTTGGTGGGGATAATGACTACTTCCTTCTAGAGTTTTTGATAGAGAAGAAGAAATCTGGGCACCCTAGATTTTGAGAAAGAAAGGTGTTCAAAGGAAAGCTAGGTAGAATTTCATGAACAAAAATAGTACTGGGGAAGTCAGCCCAGCAGGTATGGGAGATGTTCAAGAGTAAAAATCTGATGACACAAAGGGAAGGAAAAATGAGATTTGTCTGCATTAGTGTGGATGCCCGGGCAATTCACCAATCAACACTGATGATAAAAAGACGTGAACGAAAGATGGAACAGATAATGAATATGAGTATGGTGTGGTCCTATAAAAATAGCACCAGGAATGAGGAGGGAAGTTATGGACAACACAGAGGTTTGCTTTAGCTATATTAGGAGAGAAAGGAAGAGCTGAGAAGTAATAAGACCTTTGCTTGGGATGACTGACAGATACAAGACAGGGAAGATGTTGCTCCTTCATTTTTATGGTGCTTACGTTTTCTCTGGGGAGGGAAATGGTGACAGCGGGATAAGGAGGTGAGAAGAGGGCACCTGGATGATTTCAAGTCACTTTACCAAAATGAACACAAATGTGATTCTTTTAGATATTCTCAGTGCTTTCTGAAAGATCAGAAGAAACAAGAGAGGTCCACAAGACTAAAAACATCAAATTTCCCAATTTTCAAAAAATGGAAGAAAGAGAACAGAGTCTGCACAGTACAGGCCAATGAGTTTGATCCTAATCCTTGAGGAAATTCTAGAACAGATCATGAAAGAGATGGTTGGCAAACATAGAGAAAGAGTCAGCATGGCTTTCTCAAGAACAGGTCATATCACACTAATCCATCTCCTTTTTTGCACAGGAGTACTAAACTAAACTAAAGATGAGGAAAGTGGAATGAATATGATTTACCTAGGTTTTAGCAAAACTTTTTTACAGTATCTCAAAATATTCTTATAGAGAAGATAGATATATATGAATTAAACAAAAATGCAGTTAAATAGATTCAGAATTAATTAGCTGGCCAGACTAAAAGAAAAGTTTGAAATGACTCCCTGTCAATGGTGCAGAAGGTCTCCATTGGAGTACCACAGAGATGTGTACTTGATCCTAGGCTGTTGGACATTTTTATTAAGGACTTGGACAAACCATAGATGGCATGCTCACCACATTGGCATGTGACACAAACCTGAGAGGACCAGAAAAAACTACACAATGTTTGGAATTTAAAAGGACCTTGGCAGACTGCAGCATCTACTAAGATGAAATTCAGTATAGGTTAATATAAAGTCTGAACTTGAGTCCAAAAGAAAAATTAACTTCCCAAGTATAAGATGGAGGAAGTATGGGGAGGCAGCAATACTGAAGATGATCTTAGGGTCTGGGTAGACCTCATGTGCTATATGAGTCAGTGGGATGATGGGACAGTCAGAAGACCTCTTCTTGAGCTGCATTAAGAGAGGCACAGATTCCAGTAATGAGGTAGAGGAGAATCCTTGTCAGTCCTGACAGGGACAGCACTGTGTTCAGTTCTGGGTTCTGAAGTTTAAGAGGGATATTGATAAGTTTGACATTAAGAAGTGGAATAGTTTGGTGGATGGAATGCTGGACTTGGGAGTCAGAAAAAGCTGGGTTCAAAGAACCTCAGACACTTATTATCTGTGTGACTCTAAGCAAGTCATTTAACTTTTCTGTGTCTCAGTTTCCTCATCTGTAAGATGAGGTGGTCCGACTTGATGGCCTTCTAAGCTGCTTTCTAGCTCTAAATCCATGATCAGAGTATGATTCAGTAAGCTGAGGAATGTCCATAGAAGGGCAGCTGGAATTATGAAGGACCTTGAGTCCAAATCCTACAAACACTGGTGGAAAGAACTAGGCATGTTCAGCTTGGAGAAGACTCAGGGGACACATAATTGTCCTGTCAAGAGCCACCGCTCATTCCACCATATCATGGCACATACATGTTGAAAATCTTTCTCTACTGAAAGGCAGACCACGGATTGCATAGTGGAAAGGTTGTATAAAGGTTTTGTGTGTGTTAGACATTTGTACTATGTCTTGTCTTTCAGTGCCCAACCCTGCCTAGCACTATGAGGCTTCACAAGCACTTAAATCTCTCTGATTTCCAAACTGTAGTCAATTAACTGTGAGCTATCATCTCCAGTTTGGCATTTCTGTTGCAGCTGAAATCATGATACATGAGTTGGGGTTAGAAGAGCTGAATGCATGGTTAATATCCTCAGTCAGCCATATTTACTTATTACTTTGATAGCGTATCTGAGGTCTGCACCATTGACATGGAACCATTTCAAGCTTTTCTTTTAATCTGGCCAGAATACTCATTCTGAATCTATCTAAATGCATTTTTGTTTAATCTACATGTCTCCATCTCTTCAACAAGAATATTTTGAGATACTTTAATGAAAGTTTTGCTAAAATCCAGGTAAATCACATGTTTCGTGTTGATTATTAAACACATCTCTGGTCCAGCAAATATTGAATATTTTGAAATCTGTGGTTTCTTTTCTTTGTGTCTTGGTGCAATTGACTAATGCAACAGGAGCTGCTTTTTTCCTATCATGGGTTTTGCTTACTTTAGCTTTCCTTAGTTGGATTCCTTCTTTTGGACAAAGAGCAGACATAACATTTCTATTTGCTTTTGCGCCATCTGAGACCAGGGAACACCCTATTCCTCATTGGTTCTCTTTATGTGCCTTTGAATGTTTGATCAGTTCTTGCTCTGACTTACATGGTTTATTTGTCTTCCATCCCCTTGATTTCTTCTATTTTTTTCATCTTTGTTGAACATTACTTATCAATAATTGCGTCAGCTAGGTAGGGTTGGGGTTGAATTTTTTGGCATAAGGTCATGTTTCTGCAGTTCCTTCAGATTTTTCCTGGACTTACTCAGCTCCAAGAATCCAGTGTTACGTTTCCTTGTATATGTTATAAGTCTCTTTCCCTGATGGAGTGTTTGACCCACTTAAGCTTTTTAAAAGAACTTTCTCATTATTAAGAACAACACAAATCTTCTCTTTGAAGAAATAGGTTTCCTCAGTGCTGATAATTGTGGTCTCCTAATTGCCTTTTCAGTTCTGAAAATCTGTCTTTCATGTGAATCTTCATTTCAGAACTCTAAACTTGTAAATCTATAATAGGATTTTCTTTCAGTGGTTAATATATTTCTTTTAAAGCCTTGAAAGTATAAATAAATTATAACATTTCTATAGGTTGTTTGTCTCTCCAATAATTGTGAGAAGTCACTCATTCATTTTTGTTTTTAGAGATAAACTTAAGAGTTTTGTCTTTTGTCTTTGGTTTTGTGGTGATATTAAGTGGCCTCTGAGGTCCCTTGCAACTCTGAGATTCTGTGCCTACTACTCATTCTATAACTATCTCCATGTTAATTGGTGGAATTTAAAATTTTTATCTTTTCCTTTTGGGGTGTCTGACCCATTTAAGTTTTCTTTTTTTTTAAACAATTTTCTCATTCACAAATTCTTGTTTAACTGATCTAAACTTATGTATCTCTCAGTAAGTTATATTAGATACTTTTATTTTAGTATTTATTTCTGGATATGAATGAATGAATGACTGGAAAAAGCATTTATTAAGTGTTTATTATGTTGGGATGGCCCTCAGCAACATTCTAATGAAGAAGACAATACATATGGAAGATTCATCTGGTTCTGTGGTTTTTAGGGTGCAGCTGCAAAGCAGATGGTCATACCTTTTCTTCATGTCATTTACACTAAGATCTTATCTGATGATAACCATTTGATAATACCAAGAGTTGTGGGGTGAAAACTTTCTTTTCTGGGTCTTCACCTACAGAGATCCTGCCTTGTGTGGAAGGGTTCCTTTTAGGGATGATGGCTGCTGCAGAGCAGATAGTCAAGGGCTGCTGCCATTCCAGGGCTCTTGGGATTCCCTGCACATTGGTGGCAATTGGTGGTGGTAGCGAGGGAGGTGGGTCCCTTCTCCATGAATAATTGTCTCCTCAATGATGGCTGAAGGGGCCTGGACTGGAAGTAGGGGCAGTAAACTTGGGAGCACTGCTCTTCCCAGTGTTCTTGGGTTCAGGGTCTTGGTCTGTCCTCATCAATGTCTGACAGAGAGGTAGAGGTTGTCTGGAATTTGCTGCCTTTTGTCTCTCCCTCAGGATACTTTTTTTGCTTCAGTTAAGTTGGTCCAGTGAGTAGCCATTGATTGCTGTTTCGCAAGGATGGCCCTGTGATAGTTATGTGAATTTAACTAACATTGCATCTATATTCTACATGGTCTAGAAGTTATATTACTTTCTCAGGAAAAAAAAATAAGACTCCTTCCATGACCACAGTGACTCTCATGGTGGGGAAAAGAAATAAACCTGAGGTAGAGCTATTTTTATATCTCTGTCAGATCTAAAAATCCCTTTTGGCTTATACTCATTTAATAGGTTAATTGATACTCACCGCTTGTGTTGAAAGATTGTTAGTTACAAGTGTAGTGGGCCAGCATCAGCCAAGCTGTTTGGTTCCTCTCTGTTAGAACCTCAGGGCACCTGTATGTCAACCATCCCTCAGTTCTACCTACCAAGTTCTTACATCAGTGAACTTTATCTAGGGATTTGGGGTTTGTGTTTGCACCAGACTGCCCAGCTTGATCCAACCTGCTGCTCACTTACATCCATTTATTCCTTCCCTCTCATAAATCTCATTTAACAGCTTTACCAAGGTCATCATTCTTTGGAAAGTGTTTCATGTGGAAATAGGATGAGAGATAAGAGAGCTGGAAAGACCTCAAGAATGACCTAGATGAGGATAAGGAAACTGAGGCCAGGTGACTTTTCTGTTAACATAACCTCCCGATCTACCACAAGGCATATCACAGGCCCTTGTGAAGCCCAGGTCTGCGCTGCTACAATGTACATAAGGGTGATGGACAAAAATCTTGCAGGTCTGTTCTTAGCTCAGATCCCAGTTGGAGGACTTCTGGGACTTGGCTACTGAATGCAGGTATGCAGAGTTCCTGATACTGCTTCCCAAAGCTATGTACACTGAGGCAAGTGGCAGGTGACTGGAGATGATTTTATTTTCCCCAACTCCTTTGGCTGTCCACTGGTCTTTCTCCCTGAAGATCAAATGTACACATCCTTCAGTATTGCTGAAGTCAGACCCCCGGATAGCAGTGCTCCCACTAGAATCCCCCTGAAGGCACAAAGGGCCCTTGTTTGGTTCTGAGTCTTTCCCCCATCTCCAGGTCCCCAGCTCATATCATGTTGATGCTCCCTCTGGTCATGAACAGGTAGAACCCCATGTGTACCTGACTGTAGAGAGCTCTGATCCTCCAAATGCCAGATTTTAATAAGTTTATCACCATGTTTTCTTTAGCACAGCCAACTTCACAAGGATTTATTCAGGAGGCCCAATGAGCTGTCACAGTGGGAGAGAGGGGACTTCCTAATGGACAGAGGACCAGGACACAGCCTGCACAACGTTGCTGTGCAAAGCTAATCAGTCACACAATTATCACCCAATCTTAATGTCTCAAGACCTCCATTTTCCCATCCAGTGAATGTCTCAGACTGAGATGAGGTACTTGGTGGTGATCTGAGCTAGTGCTTAAGGTGATTATTCAGTCTACAAACATTTTATTGCTATGTGCAGTGATTTGGTATAGTGGCTGAAGAGCTAGTCTCAAAGACAGGGAAGATCTGCGTTCAAATCCTACCTTTGTGACCCTGGACCAGGCTTTTAATCCCTCATGTCTCTGGGTAACACTAAGACTCTAAACTGAAAAGCAAGTGCCCACCTGCTTTTATATAAGGTTTTCTTATATAAATGAGAGAGTTCTCTTATTTAAATTAAATCAAAGAACAATTCCCTTTCCCTATGGACTGACTGTGCACAGAACACTACACTATTAACTGTCCAAGGAACCAATTAATGGCAGTAGTGGGTATGACCTGTGTATAAGGTGTGACTTTGAAGTAGAGAGAGACCAGTTCCTCACACTTCATTGTTTCAAAGGTCTCTGTTTTCATTCATGTGAGCACTTCCTCCACAGAATCATGGGAATTGGACAGGATCTCAGAGGTCCAACCCCCTTGTTTATTGATGGGGAAACTGAGACCCATAGAGGTTAAGTGATTTGCCCAAGTTTATAAGGCAGACTATAGCAGAGCAGGATTTGCTATAGTCTTCTGGTCTTCTGAGGCCAAATCCATTGCTCTGTCCATAAAACACTCCCTTAGTGGATTGTTTCATGATCCCCCCGGCTTCAGTCTTTGGGTGATCAGTCCTTTTGACTGGGATGGTTTTCAGTTACCCCCTGCTATTTTGGGGGGCGGGGTATAGACTTGTGATCTCATTAGTACTGGGAGTTGCTAGTGAAGCAAACTCCCTTTAGCAGGGCAAGTCTTCTAGTCTGAGAGAGTTTCCTAGGGGACAGCCTCTGAGGTCCCTCCGGGCCCAACTTCCATGACCCCAAATCAGTATGTGTCAGAGATAGAAATTGAACCCAGGTTGTCCTAACCTCGAGGCCAAATCTTTCTTGGCAATCCCACCTCTTCCTGGCCTTAAAGCAGTAAAATACTATTGCCTTGGACACGGCGTATTACCCTGGGAATATGAAATCTGTCTGTGGGAGGGAGGGCCGCCTGCTGTGGACTGAATCTCAGCATGTGCCTTCTCTCTGGGAGAGTGGCTGGACCAGGAGATGCCATCTGCCTGTCACGCTTTATTTCACAGATGTATTGAGAATTACACAGGAGCTCGGTGTGAAGAGGTCTTCCTTCCTAGTACCAAGACCCAAAGCGAGAGTGAGCTGTTTGCGACTTTCCTGACTGTCGCTCTGCTCCTAGGTGTGCTGACTCTCGGAGCTGTCTACTTGCTTTGCAGGTAAACCTGGCTTTTGCTTCAGGGGTGCTGGGGGTGGGGGAGAATGTGTTGGGCCAGATATCCAACCGATCGACGATGCCATGCATTGGCCATGCCCCAGCCTTCCCCCTCCTGCCTGGTATCTCTCTTGTTCTCTTTCAAGTTTTCTGTTATTTCAATTGATTATTTTTTAAAGGACCTAAAAATTAAGGGGAACATGGGAAGTTTTGTCATCCTGTTTTCTTTCTGTGGTCAGTGAATCCCACACCATTCATTCAGCTACCAGGACGGCTGAGCCCCAGGGAGAGTTCGGAGACTGAGCAGATGAGCTTCTTCAGGGTGTGTATGTGTGAGTGCAGTGTGTGTGTGGTGTGTGTGTGATGTATGTGTGTGCGTAGTGTGTGTGTGCAGTGTGTATGGGTGTGGTGTGGTGTGGTGTGGTGTGTGTGTGTGTGGTGTATGTGTGTGCGTATTGTGTGCGTGCAGTGTGTATGTGTGGTGTGTGTGTGGTGTATGTGTGTGCGTAGTGTGTATGTGTGTGGTGTGGTGTGTGTGTAGTGTGGTGTGGTGTATGTGGTATGTATGGTGTGTAGTGTGTATGCAGTGTGTATGTGTGTGGTGTGTGGTGCGTGTGATATGGTGTGTGTGGTGTATGTGTGTGCATAGTGTGTGTGTGCAGTATGTATGTGTGTGGGGTGTGTGTAGTGTGTATATATGTGGTGTGTGTATCTGTGTGGTGTATGTGTGTGGTGTGGTGTGTGTGTAGTGTGTGTACATAGTGTATGGTGGGTGTGGTGTGTGGTGTGTGTGTAGTGTGTATGTATGTGGTGTGTGTGGTATGGGTGTGATGTAGTGTGTGTGGTGTGTGTGTGTGTGGTGTGTGGTGTGTGCGGTGTGTGTGTGTGCGCTTGCCCCAGACTATGCTTCCCATCCCTGGCATTATACTTCGTATGTTATACTTTCAGACTTTAAGCCCGAGCTGCATTTAATATTCATGGTCAAAATGATTTTAAGAGTAGAATAGGCTCAAAAATGAAAGAAAAGTTTTTTACATAGAGTAAAACCGTGCAACAGAAATTAGAATCAGTTCTTCCTTTCTTAGTGCATTTGCATAGTGCTTTACAGTTTGCAAAGCGCTTTACAAATATACCTCATTTGACCCTCACAAGTACCCTGGAAGTCAGGTGTTGGGTTATTCCCATTTTACAGATAAAGAAACTGAGACAGAGGTTAAGTGACTTGTCCAGGGCCACATATATAGTGTCAGAGGCAGCATTTGAAGTCAAGTTTTCAGGTCCACCATTCTATCCATTGTAATTCACGACTATTCTGATTCACTACTAATGTAGTAAAGAATGTTGGAGTTGGACTTAGCCTGGGGTTCAAGCCTCAACCAACTCCATTGCTAAGTACTCAAGAAAAAACTCAATCCAGAAAGAGCTTCCGCTTTAAGTTTATATTCTAAGGAAAACAGCCTCAAAGGTTTCCTGCATCTTGTGAAAAAATGACAAGAGAATTAACTAGCGGGAGCAAGTAGCCTTTGGGCTATGGAAGAATGTAGTTTGCTTTTTAAAAAATATGGTCGCAGAAACTTCTTCATCAGATATTTCAGTCAGTGTGCTGTGTTTGTCCTGATTTTATCTCATCTTTTGGACTTCCAAGAGAACATATTTATGCAGTAGAATGTTTTACAAGTTCAACGTTACTCCTGACCTGAAATATCTGAAGAGAAGATGTTGTAGCTTATATAATTACTATTCTTTGCTCTTTGACTGAAGGAAAGAAATGGAGAGATGTGGAATTCAATGCCTGTGGGGTTAGTTGAATAAATGGATCTGACAGTGCTGGTTATAAGGGAACATGGCAGCTTGGAAGGAGTCTCCAATGGAAGACAGACCTTGGCCCTGCTCTATTCCATATTTTTGTCAGTAAGCTTGAGGAAAATGTAGGATAGCATCCTTATCAAGTCTTAGGATGGCTTGAGCTTAGAGAGATAGCTAAAACACTGGATGAGAGAATCAAGGTGCAGACAGATCTCAACAGGCTGGAATCATAGGCAAATATTATAAGATAAATTTAATACACATAAAAGTAAAATAGTGCCTTCAAAGATCTGTTAAGTCTAAGTCCATGGGACCATAAATAACCTTAAACATTATACAGTCCAGTCCTCTCTCTCATAAACAGAGGGAGATGAAGTCGAAGGGTAAGTGGCAGAGCTGAGATTTCAACCCAAATCCTCTGATTTAAAAGCCAGTACTTTCTTTTTCATGAGACATGGCTAGATGGCAAGCTCATTGTGAATATGTGTCTTGGCAACATGAGAAGCTAATGTAATTATGAACAGCAGCTTCATTGATAGAAATCTCATGACCCAAAGAAGGAAAATGGTGACACCATTGTCCTTGACCCTGATCAACACATATCTGCCATATTGTATTCACTCATGAGTGTCACGTTATAGAAAGGACCTATAAGCATGTTCAGAAGAGAAAACTCTGTAAAAGGATTTGGGTCTGTTTAGCCTAGAGGAGAAAAGACTTTGAGAATCATGACCATAGATGGTATCTGTTGGCATAGATGATCGATGGAAGGGGTCACATCCAATTCCCTCATCTTACAGGTGAGGAAACTGAGGCCTAGAGAAGTAAAATGACTTCCAAGATCACACAGGAAGTAAATGTTCAAGACATGAGTCGTGTTCTGCATAGCCCCAGACAAGCTAATATACCTGAAGGTTCAGGACTTAACCTTAAAAAAAGATACTTCCTGACACCTCTTATCTACATGGAATGGGTTGTCATGGACAGAGGGACAAGGATGTGGAAGGCTGAGTGTGTACCATTGGAAGTATTTAGGTAGAAGCTGGGTGACTTTTTGTCAGGGATGACTTCTGAGGTTCTGTGATTCCAAAAGCCTTGTATGTTAATATAACCAAATGTCTAAATTCCGCATGAATCTCCCCGTTAGTTTACTGGGAAGACAACATTAATCCCCCTTACAGGTGTTCAGGAGTAAACATCCTAGCTGTTATCAGAGGGATTTTAAGGTAACCTAATATTTACACATTCAAACAGTGATTAGAATGTTTACATTCTTAGTGCTTTGGTATTACTCTGCCTCCTTTCGTTTGGAACCTTTCCCACCCCAGTCTTCATGGTCAGGAGGCTAGTGTGGTCTGGACTAGGACTTACCTGAGAGTCCTTAAGTCGCCCACACCAGGAAGTGTGAGGTATAGTCAGGAGAGAAGAAAAATTAGAGATGAGGGTAGGCAAGAAAAAGCATAGAAAGAAGGAAGAAAGAGGAGGAAGAAATACATGAGAAAATAAAGTTTAAAATTCTGTGCTTGCATTATTCTCTAGCTCCTTGCTGTATCCCATTTCTGCCCATTTTCAGGTCCAGCCTCCCTAACTCTAGAATCAGGGAATTCCAGCACTAGAAGGAAGCTCAGGTGCCATATGGTGAACCCATAAGTAACAAAAGAGCTCCTCTCCCCAACAGCTGAGCTCTGCTGGAAGACAAGGGCGTTCACTCTGCCTTAGACAGCTCTGACTGTCCATGATCTTTGTTGTTGTTCAGTCATTTTTAGTCATATATGACTGTGACCCCATTTTGGGGATTTTCTTGGCAAAGATACAGGAGTGGTTTGCCATTTTCTTCTCCATCTCATTTTATAAATGAGGAAACTGAGGCAAACATTGTTAAGTGACTTGCCCAGTATCACATAGCTAGTAAATGTCTGAGGCTAGATTTGAACTCTGGAAGATGAGTCTTCTTGACTCTAGGTCAGGTATTCTGCCCCAAATCTTCTAAATCTGCCTTTCTAGAACTTCTCCCCATTATGCTTGGTTCTGCCCTTTATCCACCTCTTCCATGTGGCAGCCCTTTGAACACACCGCCATCAGCATCTTCCCTGACAAGTTTTCTGTTTTCCAGCTGCTTTCCCCATTTCCTTAAGCAATCCCTATATGACATGGTGGTCAGTCCTCTCACCATCCTGCCTTATGTCTCTCCTACACTATAGTATCTGACATTAAGCACAATATAGGTAGTGTAATTAGATGGGTAGAATAAGGAAATATGCTAGACCCAGAATACATTTTCAAATGCTTTGCTGAAATCTGTGGCTTTTGTGATATCATTGTGAGCAAAATGGAGAAATATATAGTCTAAATGGTAGCATGTCCATCTTGCAAAGTAGTCATTAATTGGTTGATGTCCACTTAGAGGTCCCTAATGAAGGGCTCCCAGGCTCTGTCCTCAGCTTTTTGCTGTTATGAACGACTGATGGAATCACAGATAACACCGAGGGTAGGGACTGTTTCTTTTTGTCTTTGTATCTCTAGGACCTATAAAAGTGCCTTGCAGTAGGCATTGGATAAATTATTGTTGAATGAACACATAGATGTACAAATGTGAGGAGTTGAGGAAGATGTTAAGATTCTGAACCTGGATGATTAGAACAATGGCAGTGCTTTCAACACTAATAGAAAAGTTAGGAAGAGTCTAAGTTTAGACAGAATGAGACTTCGTTTTCCTATTTGGAACATGGTGAGTTTGATTTGCCAATGGAACATCCATGTGAGGATGGCTACCAGGCTTCTGGTAATGTGGGACTGAAGCTCAAGAGGGAGATCTGAGGCATAGGAATGATTGTTGATGGAAACTGCTCATGACCACCAATGGAAAAGATATAGATTATCTTCCTATCTCCTCATTGCCAGGCACAGTGTAACAAACTTAGTAAAGTTTGATATACTTATTAACTTATACTTATTCAATATAACTTATTAAAGATGCTTATTAAATATATATTGAAGAAATTAATGAATCAGTAAAAAAGAGTATACTCAGGGATTTTTAAAACAGCAAAAATACCCCCCTTTAGGATGGAATTATTCCATTTGTTTGTCTTTTGCTTGATGAGAAATGAGACCACTGGCTAGAATTTATTTGGAGATTCTAACTAAAGGCTAGTAATGAAAATATTAAGGCAGACAACGAGATTCTGAGGAATGTTTTGTCACACAGGGCAAGAAGAGGCAGACAGTAGATGTCTAAGGGCATTTCTCAGCAGATCAACAGTATGCTCCTCCAAGTTTGAGTGGTAGGGTACCTCTAAATGCCCAGGTAGAGGGGGTACATCGCAACAGGAAGGGACAGACTAAGAAGGAGGGGACCAAATAGGATTGAGTTTCCCTGGGCCTCACAAGATGTGAGGCCCAGCATCCCCGGACACCTTCCTCATTACTTTTCTTCACTCTTTTCCTCTACTCAAGTTTGGAACTTGACTTTCTGGTGCCCCTTTCTGTTTTCTAGCTGTCATTCTCTGTCCTTTCTGAGTTCCATCCTCACAAGAAAGAACATAGTTTGGCCAGGTGACTCTGGGTCAGGCCTATGAAGGCTGATCTACATTCGATGGAGTTTCTTCTTTGGGTATTCCTTATACCAATGAAATGATAGGCTCAGTTCAAAAGAAAAGAGGGGATCAGGTGGAGTGTAACCACTGAGTACTCCAGGGCGAGTCTAATAAATCAAAGGGGAAGGTTTCTAGAGGTAATCCCAATGAATCCTCTTGCATGTTCACTTACAGAGAAGTTAGTCTGGTCAAACTGATCTCTATCCTTAGAGGCTTCATCCTTATACTCTAAGTAAAAAGACGTAGAAAAAGAATTAGAGAAATAAAAGTTGGTTTATTCTATTCAAGGTTCTGCTTGGAAGGGCAGTGTCCTGTAGTTTGGAAGGAGCACTATATTTGGACCTGAGTAAAAATCCTGATTTCTGTACTTATGAGCTGTGTGACTATGGATATTTCATTTTTCTTAAGTTTCAGCCCTAACCCCAAATCACTCTGGTCCCAGATCAAGCCCTACTTAGTCACTGTTTAGTCCCTGACTGGCTCCCAATGAATGTAAATAATAATTGTTTCTGTTTTGACCAGAAGCCCTAAGGGTCTTCCCTCTCCCAGATCTATTTTTTTTTAAAAAGTTGTCACTTTTTGCAGATGACATGATGATATACTTAGAGAATCCCAGAAATTCAAGTAAAAAACTACTTGAAATAATAAACAACTTTGGTAAAGTTTCAGGTTCAAATAAACCCACACAAATCTTCTATATTTCTATATATTACTAACAAAGCCCAACAGCAAGAGATAGAAAGAGAAATCCCATTTAAAGCCAGAGTAGACACCATAAAATACCTGGGAGTCTACCTGCCAAAACAAACCCAGGGATTATATGAACACAATTACAAGACACTTTTCGCACAAATAAAGTCAGATCTAAGTAAGTGGAAAAACATCAGTTGCTCAGGCTAAGCCAATATAATAAAAATGACAATTCTACCTAAATTAATTTACTTATTTAGTGCCATACCAATCAAACTATTTGATAATTATTTTCTAGAGATGGAAAAAATATCAAAATTCATCTGGAAGAACAAAAGGTCCAGAGTAGCAAGGAAACTAATGAAAATAAATGCAAGGGAAGGTGGCCTAGCTCTACAAGATCTCAAATTGTATTATAAAGCAGCAATTATCAAAACCACTTAGTAATGGCTGAGAAACAGACGGGCAGACAAGGGGAATATGCGAGGTACTCAAGACACAGTAGGCAATGAATATAGCAATCTGCTGTTTGATAAACCCAAGGACCCCAGCTTCTGGGATAAGAACTCACTGTTTGACAAAAATTGCTGGGAAAACTGGATAACAGTGTGGCAGAAACTAGGCATATGCCAATGCCTAACACTGTATACAACAATAAAGTCCAAATGGGTACATGATCTAGGTGTAAAGATTGATACTATAAACAAATTAGTGGAGCAAGGAATAGTATATTTTTCAGATTTATGGAGAAGAGAAGAATTTTTGACTAAAGAAGAGATAGAAAGCATTATGAAGTGTAAAATGGATAATTTTGAAGATTACACTGAAAAGTTCTTGAACAATCAAATCCAATGCAACCAAGATTAGAAGGGAAGCAGAAAACTAGGAAAGAATTTTTTGCAACTAGTGTGTGTGATAAGGCCTCATTTCTAAAATATATAGAGAACTGAGTCAAATGTACAAGAATACAAGTCATTCCCCAAATGATAAATGGTCAAAGGATATGAACAGGCAGTTTTCAGAGGAAGAAATTAAAGATATCTATAGTCATATGAAAAATACTCTAAATCACTATTGATTAGAGAGATGCAAATCAAAACAACTCTGAGATACCACATCACATCTATCAGATTGGTTAATATGACAGAACAGGAAGATGATAAATGTTGGAGAGGATGTGGGAGAGTTGGAACACTAATTCATTGTTGGTGGAGCTGTGAGCTGATCCAGCCATTCTGGAGAGCAATTTGGAACTATGCCCAAAGGGCTACAAAAATGTGCATACCCTTTGACTCAGCAATATCACTTCTAGGACTCTATTCCCAAGAAATCATAAAAATGAGAAAGGGTCTCATATGTACAAAAGTATTTATAGCAGTTCTTTCTGTGGTGGCTAAAAACTGGAAATCAAGGGGATGCCCATCAATTGGGGAATGGCTGAATAAATTATGGTATATGAACTTAATGAAATACTATTGTGCTATAAGAAATGATAAACAGGAAGACTTCAGAGAGACCTGGAAAGACTTATGTGATCTGATACTTAGAGAAAGGAGCAGAACCAGGAGAACTTTGTACGCAGCAAAAACCACAATGTGTGAGAACTTTTTCTGGTAGACTTAGAACTTCATTGCAATGCAAGGAGTTAAAAAATTCCCAATGGTCTTTTAAGGCAAAATGCCTTCCACATTCAGAGAAAGAGCTATGGAATTCAATCGCAGATTGTAGCAGATCATTTTCTTTTGTATTATGTTTTGGTTTGTTATATGATTTCTCCCTTTCATTTTAATTCTTCTGTACAACATGACTATGGTGAAAATATATTTAATAGGAATGTCTAAGTTGTATAGTAGTGATTGTGGAACACTGAAAATAAATTTTTTAAAAAAGAGGTCATTCTTTGCCTCATTTTTTTTATTAGCCTTAATCATCGAATGGGCATTGCCTCAGTCAAACTGAGACCTGTTAAAGATCTCAGCTTAAAAAGATCAAGGTCTCCCACTGTATCCTCGATGTCCTGATCCATATCTGGCCATTGGACCCAGATGGCTCCAGAGGAGAAAGTGAGAGTGGTGACTTTGCTTGGCCTTGCCTCACAAATCCAATTCAGTTGCATGTCATGGTATCACCTCCCTGATGTCATGGTCCTCTCTGAGAACAAAAGACAAACAAGTTTCCAGCTTTTGGATTCTGTTGAGTGGAGATGCAGATGATTCAGTCAATGGGCATCCCTGTCCCTTAGTTCTAACAATGGAGTCCCCAGGCTTTGAGAAAATCCTTCTTCCTTATTCCCAAGCAAACTGGCCAGCCAGGATAAGGGTACCACATAAGTTTTAGAGAGATAGAGATATTGGGGAAGAGGAGAGGAGCGAAGCTTTTCTTAAGTGACATCAAGCATAAGATTTCCATGGGATACAAGCCCAGGAAAGGGACAGAATTTGAGAAAGAACACGAAGGGTGGGGATAGAGGGCATATCTCTGGGGAGAAAGGTGAGAACTGCTTTTTTCCGGGGATCCAATCCCTCATGCAGTTATATTGCCATCTTAGAATGTTCACCCAGAGCCCAGATTTGAATCTGAAAGGAGGTAAGATGAAGAGAAATATTGCAGCAAGGTAATTTCATAAATTCACAACAGGACGGGTCTAGCCTCAAACTCAACACGAATTCAAACAGAACTTATCTTGCCCCTAACCCTAGCCTGCTCCTCAGCTTCTCAAGTGGCACCTTAATCCTCCCAGTCATTTGTAATTCGGAGTCATATTGAACTTTTCTTTTCCCTCTCATCCCAAACTTCCAAATCATATGGTTTTTACATAGGGGTTTGTTGTTAAATGTTATCAACAATTGACTCTTTGGAAAAAATTTATGTATGATACTTTCAAGTTTAATCTGAATTATTAGTATTTCCTCCATCACTTTCTTAAGTCTAGATAACTAACAAAACAACAGATTAAACCCAGATTGGAAGTATTTATTTCTGAGGTGTAAGTGTTCATCAAGAAAGTTTACTCCCAAAAGCTTTCATGAACCTGTAGGAGCTGACTCCACCAATACCCTTCTTTCAGTCTCTTCAATCTATCCCTGCTTCTTTCTACTCCCACTGCCTACTCCCACACTGGTTTGGACCTTAATCCTTAAGTCTTCTCTCTCTTGTTCACTGCCAGCATGGCATTGGGCAGTTATCTTAACTGTTGGTCTTAGTTCCCTTATCTGTAAAAAGAGGGGCCTCTGAAATGCCATCTAGGTAGGGAGCTATTCTCCTATAGACCTGGTTAAGATCCACACATTTATCTAAATATTTTCAATCTAGACCCACCAGTGCTGGTAAATTTACTAAGTTATAATAATATAATATTTCTATCTATAATTTTCTATCTCTATAAATATATTTACATATAATTTCTTCTGTAATAATATAATGTTTGTTGTAATATTCTTTTCATCTTACCTCTTTTAAGATTCATATCTGGAATCTTGTGAACATTATAAGATGGTGATACCTTATATGGTTACCCTTACTCTGACTAGCCAGTTTGCTTGGGAATAAAGACAAGGGATTTTCTCAAAGCCTGGGAGCCCCATTGGTAGCCTAATGAAATGAGAAGGGCTCAGCACCAAAAGTTTGGCATGGATTGGTTGGTTGGTTGCGTTTTTTTTGCCTGTGGTGACTCATGTATGCAATCTTCCAAGAGGGGGGTGGGTGGTTTCTTAACCTTTTTGTAACACAAATTGCTTTGGCAGTCAGTCTGGTGAAGCTTATGGATTCCCTCTTCTCAAAATGATGTCCTTAAATGTAAAAAAGTAAAATACATAAGATTACAAAATAAATCAATAATATTGAAATACACACATCAAAATATTTTTTAAAAACAGTCCCTATTTAAGAGACTCTAGGTTAAGTGGTACAGGAGTTGAGATTTATATTAACAGAAAGATGACAAGATCATAGAAGTAGATGCATGTAACAAAAGCAATTTTAAAATTAATCTATTCAATTCAATAAATATTTATTAAGTGCCTACTCTGGGCCAGTCACTGTGCTAAGCACTGGGAATACAAAAAGAGGCAAAAGAAAGACTCTCCCTGTCCTCAAGGACCTTACAATCTAATGGGCAGGGGGAGCAACGGGTAAATAAACATACACAAAGCAAATTATCTAGAGGATAGATAGAGCTATGCAAAGGTTAAATGAGTCACTGACATGTAAATGGTGGGCCTGCTTCGGTCCTTGTCTGGGTGATCTCCCCCAAGTTGCTTGGGTTCTCTAGCTGATCTACTAGTTGATCAGGGATCTAGTTGAACTAGTAGATCCCGGAGGCCCTTTCTAGCTCTACACCATGGTTCCTCCAATACAATGAAAATGTAATTGTTGTTTCTCAAATTTCCCAAAGGGATGAGTTAAAAAACCTGAAACAACATAATACAGCCTGTTAGACGAAATAGAGGCATCATTATCAACATACCCCTACTTGGAGGCTGATGGATGGGACAGTGGATGGAGTGGTGCGTGTAGAGCAGAGGCGAAGAGTCAGGAAGATATGAGATCAAATCCTGCCTCAGGCATTTATTAGCGGTGGGACCTTTGTTTTAACCCTCCCTGTGCTTCAGTCTCTTCTGTAAAAAGAGGAGCGGGATTCCATTGCCTTTGAGGTCCATTTCAGACCTAAATCTATGGTGTATTTTCAAAAAAGTGTCATTCATCCAACAATACAACATTTGATGACCACTTCTTAAATGCCTACAATATGGACAGCACTGCGCTAGGTGATGGTGACATACCAAGTTAGTTAAAACATAGTTCATTTATCAAGGGCTATATGCACTATGGGGCACACAGAGGAGAGAGACATGGAACCTCTGTCTTCATAGAAGTTATGGTCCAATAACAGTGTCTTTGAGTATGGACAATTTCCCAGTATCTATTATTGTTAATTCTTAGCTGTTGGGGAGGAATGTCCCAAAAAATGCAATCTAAACTTTTTCCTCTCATCTTTCTTCTTTTCCTTTTCTTTCCGGTCAGGAAAGGCCAGCTCCAGAGGGCAAATTCAGCCCAGTGTGATGTTGACTTGGTAGAGACCAGCAGCGTCAACATCTACAACAGTGAGTAAATGTAAAGTTTGTTCAGCATTCATCTGCATTTAGATCTGTCCCTGTGTGGTGCCCGCCGGGAGGGTTTGTGTTGCATAGTAAGCAAAGAAATTACTCCTGTTTCATGGGGATAGATTTATTGCATCAACGTAAGGCCTCAGGCAGGGGTCCCTTCCATACCTTCAGACTGTCATTTAATCTGTGGGGAGATTTAGAAATGGGGGGAAGGGTTTGAAAGATTGCAAAAGCTATGGGTCTGTAGAAGCTCAAAGACAGATGTTGAATGGTAAAAAGCCAACAGGTGAAAAACAGACATTCTCCACTCTAGAGGCTTAAATACCTTAATTGAATATGAAGAGGCTAGGAAGAGGATGAACCAGTCACTAAGGCATCAATTTCCTTTCCCTAGATGTCCCTAGACACTCATCAACATTAAGATTCCCAAAAGAGTGTGGGAGGTGAAAAAACACTGATCACCCCTAAGAGCTGTTTACAGAAGGCAGAGACTTTTGAGGAAAGAAATATTTGACAAAAAGGAAAAACTCCCCAGATGTGAGGTTTTAAGGTTAACTCTGAAGCTGACTGAGTTGCTCCTATACGTAACCAAAGTAAAGGTGCCCCTCAATGTAACAAGGGTCTTCACCCAAACTCTGTTCCCCCTCCTTAGCAGGAGCTGGAGATGGAAACTACTTGCTCTCAGAAGGCGCAGTCCTGCATTTCACACCTGTAGTATTTTGGTTTTGGTGCATCCTTTCCTTCTCTTTGGAGAGAAGTATGTCCTTGAAAGAGATTTGTAATTCTTACTTTTGCTATGGCTCTCCATTGATAGAAAGGGGTGCTGATATCACCACCGAAACCAAAAACAATTCAGTTTGAAGAACCATAGCTTGAAGTCTTTTTTTTTTAACCTGGTATTTTCTGTCGACATGATGAGGCATCAGAGGATTTTAGTGGAGGATATACAGGGCATTCCAAAAATCTGAATGCAGTTTTAAGCTACTAAAGCCTAACCCTAAACTGCACTCAGACTTTTAGGATAACTTGTTGCCAGCTTCACTCCATCCAATAATGTTCAAATCCTGTGGAATCAACTACAACCCTACACACTAAATTACCTTCATTTTTTGTTGGTTTTGTTTTTTAAACAAAACTGCTAGACCAGAGTTTTAAGAGTTGACATTTCCTGTTAGAATCGTTGCTTCACCAAAGATCTGGAGGCCCTCTCCTGACCCAAGGGTAGTAGAGGGGTCTCCTCATTCCAATGATTATATATTCTAGGATGGGTTTGGCTGGGACACTTTCTGTGCCTCTGGATTGTAAGTGTGCCCAAGAGGCTTTCCATGTATTGATTGAAAGCATTTAAGCTTTAGTAACTTTTATGATCTTTTTATAGCTGTGATAACTGTCCAGATTCAGTCAATCAATAATCATGTATTTAGTCCCATGCTAAGTATATTAAGAGAGTTAAGTAGTGGAGCAGCCAGGTGGACAGAGGGCAGAGCTCTGGGCCTGGCAGTTGGGAGGATCTTTGTTAAAGTCCACCCTCACACACTTACTAGCTGTGTGACCCTGGGTGAGTCACTTAACCTCTGTCTGCCTCAGTTTCCTCACCTCTGAAAAGGGAATCATAACAATACTTATCTCTTAATGTTTTTATATGGATCAAATGAGGTGATATTTATAAGTCACTTAACCCAGTACTTGGGATATAAGTAGGTGCTTAATAAAGACTCACTTCTTTACTTCCTAAGACAAAAATTACATAGTTCTACTCTCAAGGAGATTTTTTTCTAGTGGAGGAAAAGATACAATTATGAGGGGCAAGGAATCAAAGCCTAGATCCGGAGTCAGAAGAACTGCATTCAGATCCAGTCTCATACTTAGTTAGCTGTGTGAGCCTTGGCAAATCACTCAACCTCTGTCTGACTCGGGTTCCTCTTCTGTAAATGGGGATAATATTAGCACTTGCCTCCTAGGGCTGCGGTGAGGATGAAATGAGTTCATATGTGTAAAGCACTATGCGAACCTTCAAACCATAGTGACATCCTAGCTGTATACACGTAGAGAGACGACGAATCCACTTCCCAAAGCAAGACTGGACACATGTGCAGGGTAACATTTCTTTCTCTAATGCCAGCAAGTCTTCCTTACTCCAGGCCCAGCACTCTGTCTCCTGGGCCCTAAATAGGAGTCTACAGGTAAAAGAAAGGGAGAGAAATGATGATTTGAGAGGCAAAGAAAACGCCTTTGATCAAAAAAATGTTACTTTCCCTAGAACATGGAGAGAATTGAAGAAGCACCAGCCAAGTGAACCAAGATATTACGTCCAAGATGTGAGGGAATAAACGAAGCCAGAGAAGGTAGAGGTTGTATATATATTTTTAAAAGCGTCTTTAACCCTTTCCTCTTCCTTCATTGAAGAAACATGTTGCATCATGTCACTTGATAGGAATAATACACACAACTGGTCAGGCTTCTCTATCTTTCTTGATCTAACCAGGCATCAGCAGTTAGGGGAGAAGAAGGAGGCTGTTTTAAAATTCTTGAATCTCCTATTAACTCCTTAAACTCATACTGAGATGTAACTGATGGAAAACTTTATTTTGGTACCTTTTGTGAGTATATTTCTAACCCTCAGTGGAGTGGGGCACCATGAGTTTCTGTGGCCATAGTCATCCTCTTGCAGCCAAGCTGGGGAAGAAGAGCCCAGGACTTGCACAGTGGGCACACAATCATTCCAGGACCCGGACTCAAAGCATTTCAGAACCCAGGATCCCTGTAATTCTGAGTCATCAGTATAGGTAGGACAGGAGCATAAAACAGAAATGGGGTTAGGAAGAAGGAAAGGAGAGGGGTCTGTTTTATAGTGATCTGGAATGAAGATGGTTCTTTTTGACTAAAGGTTTGGGACCCTCTGCGACTCTATGACTTGAGTTTTTCTGCCCAAAACAGAGCAGCTGATAAAATCTTGCCTTACCTTTGCAATAATCTCATCCTTCCCAAAGTGGAGGAAGCAAGAAGGGGACCTATAGTACTGGATGTGATTTTGACCCACTAAGAGGACCTGGCTGCTGGGTTAAAAAGGACAAGAACCTTTGTAGGGAAGGTAGAGGAGAGTCAGGGCTTATCTGACACGGACCTTAGACTTAAAGAAAAGCAGATTTCAAGTTTAGCCAAAGGATTCCATGGACTAAAATTCTATGAGGAAAATCAGCCTAGAAATGATGGAACGCAGACACAAATGGACTTCCAAAGATGTAAAGCAAAACAATTCCAGTGGAGAGGAAAAAGATCTAAAGGGATGCATAGGAAGATAAATGAGTAATTTACATTTTTAAAATGCTATGTACAGAGAAGCATGGGGAGAGTTATATGAACTGATGTAAACAGAACCAAGAAAAATACATGTATGTTTTATGTACATATGTGTGCAGTACATAATGACTACAACAATGTGAACAGAAAGAACAACTAAAGACTAAGTGCTGAAAAATCATAATGAATGGCCAAGTATGAGTCCACAGAAGAGACATGAGAAGGCTCCTTGCCCTGTTTCTCTGCAGAAGTGGGAGGATTATGGGTGTGTATAGAATGCCAGACTTTTTCAGCATGTTGGTTAGTTTTGCTAAACTACTTTTCCCCCTCTTTTTAATAAATTATCATAACAAGGGGGGGTAAGAAAAGGGATACAGTGGATAAATATAATATATATAAATATATATATATAAATAATATATATATTTATATATAAATATATATAAGTGGTGTAAAAACAAAATATCTATAAAAATTCATTTTTTTTTAAAAAAATGATATATAGAAAAGATCCTGCACAGGGATGATTTTCTGATGTCTTGCCATGACATGGATGTGACTGTGGATTCCCAAAGGCCGAGACAGTTAGGTACAAGATATAGGAGTGAAAGATTTGGTGTACAGACCTGGTAAGAGACTCTGCATTCCAAGGACCCAGCCCAGCTAGATATGTAGAGGTTAATCACCTGTATGTGAGCTACCAGTAAATTCCTTGTCCATAGCAACTCATGAAATAAAATGGTGCTCAGACCTGCTGTGTTTTTCTGCTTCTTCAAAGTTGGTGACAGAGTGGTATAGATAGAAAAGAATCCTAAGAATCACACTATCTTCAGATCACCTAAAAACATTAACTTGACCATTTGTATTCTATATATGAGATCCAATAAGCAACGAGGGGCCATACTCTTAGGGGAGCTAAATTGTGTCAATATTGACATTTTTGCTATAAATGGAACCAGATGGTAGAAGGAAGATGCAGACAAATGAAGGATGACTCACAGGTTCTACTTGGAGAGGCAAAGAAAGGAGTTGGTTTTACCTTATCACCAAAGGCAATGTAGAAACATTACTTCATGGGATGAAAGAATTGTAGCTTGTGCAGACATTCTATAAGCAACTCATTAGGACCATCCCAATTAAATAAGCATTTGACTTTAATATTCAGTGGCCTCTGTGCAAAGGTAATATAGGAAGAGACAGTAAAAAAAAATTAATCACCTCATGACCAACATGGTGATGAGTCTATCTGAATCTGACTAGGCTCATTCTCAGATGACAGATATAGTCTAATCACTGGACACAATATGAAATTCAGGCTTGGTTCTTTGGATGTTCATTTTACATGTGTTGCTTTCTCCTCTTCACTTTGGAATTTAGCCAAAAGATTTGGGCAAGGAAGAAAGAGAAACAGATGTGAATGGAGTGTCTTCTTAAGTAGACCTGAAGATAAACTCCCCAGAATGCCCTTGAACCTGAGCTGGGGTGGGTTGGAGGAAGGAGAGGGAATGGGGAGCCGAACCATAGGCAAGAGGCAGAGGCCAACCCTAACAAAACAAGGAGAAAGAAGAGACTCTGATGAGGTGATGGGAGGCCTGAGGAGCCCTGAGTCAGGGTACTAAATATGGAAGGATGGTCCATGTCTGGGGCAGGCCTTGGACTGAAGACAGTGACCAGTGCCTTCTTCTCCTTCCTTTTCCTACAAGCTAAAGGAGCAAACAAGGAATAATCCTTACTCTCATTTTCAAACCCCTAGAAGGTCATCATTTTAAGAATGCAAGGGGGCTTTAAAAGAAACTCGGGAACTTGGAGAAAAGTGAGCCAAAAGACTTTCCTCCATGAAAAGAGGGAGACAGTTTCTCTTTTCCCTTTAACCCCTAAACCTCCTGACTGTTCAGCTTGCTTTGCTATCTAGTGCCACCAGCTACTTTTACATGTACATTCTATCCTCACAGACCCTGCCTCTCTGGTTGAGGAGAGGGATAGGATTTGTTATCAATGATCTAAAACCTTCACTGGTTTTCAATTATCGAAACAATTTTTTATCCTTTATCTCCATCTTTTATTCATTAAAGTAATCCAAGTAATGCCATTAGAAATTCTAGGAATGTCTTGAACAATGTATCTTTTAGATGAGGGGTTCTTAACTGAGGGGTTCAAACTGGGGTGGGAAAAAATGCATCTTTATTTTCACTCATCTTTGTTTTCCTTTGCAACCATAAGTATGCTATGCTAGACAATGAAAGGATCTGTAGGCTTCCCCGGACAGGGCCAAAGAACTCTAACACACACACACACCATCTTAGTGGGCCACATGTAAAAGTTGTTCCTCCAGCATTATGCTGCAAAAGTGATTACTGACCAAATCTAGCAATAGTCTATATTTAAAGCTATCTCCTAAGGTCATAGAATCATAGACTTGAGGTGATAATGGTCTTTAAAATCATCTCATTTTACAGCCCAGAAAGTTGCATGCCCATGATTGCACAGGCAAACTGCTGGGCTTGCTAATTCATTCACAGGGATGGGGATTTGTAAGGGACCTCACTTCTCCATGAACTCGAATTTCCACAGCTTAATCTTCAAATCAGAATTGACAAGAGACCCAAGATATTTTGATATATTATTCTCAGAAGGAAATACTAGTTAGAAATGTAAAAGTTATTTTTTTGTGGTATCAGAAGACACAGGACTTCTGTTCTGATTCTTTCACAACGTGATTAATAATTTTAATGATTGTACATGTATAGCCTGTATCAGCTTGCATGCTATCTTGGGGAGGGGGATTTTGGAACTCAAAATCTTGTAAAAGTGAATGTTGAAAACTAATTAATTATAAAGAAGACATGGGTTTGAATTTTGATTGTGGTGTTTACCAGTTCTATGACCTTAGGCAAGATACAGGATTGCCCCAGGCCTCAGTTTACCTAGATGTAAAATGAGGTTCTTGGCCTCAATGACCACTAAGTTCCTTCCAGCTCTATTTGTGCTCTGAAGGATATTATAAATATTACACAGAGAGAAGATACTCATGTCCGATTCATATTAAAATTACATGAAAAAATGCTTTGGAGCTTCTTCCCACCCAAAGAACTGTTCATCTTTAATATCTGCATATATAATAGGAAAATATTTTAGCTAACAAGATGTATGAAAATTTTTTATTGTATTTTTAATTATTTTTAGGGGTTTCACCAAAGCAGGTCCTGAGCCAATCTGCAATGCTTTAAAAACAGGAGCTGACTGCTTCTACCAGCTCCTGCTCCTCAAGTGTTTGTGACCACATGCATCCATCCATAAAAACAAGACTTACCGCATTTTATTTTGGCCAAGGATATCTGGTGGACACCAAAATCCACAAAAGATCAAGTTTTATCCTTCTGGAAGTCGTCTGCAGGTTTCATGCCTCCTTATCCTCCTCGTTGGCCAGTTTTCCATGCCGGATCCTTACTTCATTACGTGTTAATAGTCTAAATTCAGTTTTCTGACCTCACTGCACATTCAAGCTGAGACTCAAATGAGTTGGGGGAGAGAAGCTCCTACTTGTCAGTGACCTGGGTCCTAGTAGGCTTGGTCTTTTGGGAAGTGGTGTGGTGGTGGAAAAGATCTCATTTGCCTAGTAACAGCTCACATTTGTCTAGCTCACTAAGGTTTCCAAATCACTTTGTTTACTGCAAGCCTTGGAAACAAGGCATGCATGTGGCCCCATTGGATAGAGGGGAAAGTAGTGACTTGTTCCAAGGTCCCCCAAGTAAATGGCAAAACCAGGACTCAAAGCCGCCCCTTCCAAGTTCAGGGCTCTGGTTGCTACCTGACAGTGCTTTGGGTGATGGCATGAGGAGAAAGATTCAGCCCAACAGCCTTTGGAAAGAAAATCCGTAAGCGAAAAAGGAAGTAGCCCAATGGACCAGTCCAACAGTAAGTAGCCCTGCACAAGACACACAGCCATGCATGGGAGCTGAGGCTTTACTCCGGCAAATATTACTCAGCTGTGTCCTCGCTGGGCTTTCTTCACATTCTCTATCCATTGGGTAAGGATTTCATTTTGGCTTCTGACTTTGAAAGCAACCTAGGCTCGGGAGACCTTCCAAGTCCAACCCACCTCATCTGACAGATGGGCCAAAGAGAACAGTTCATTCATTTATTATGGCCAGGTACAAGAGGAGGCAGAAGGTGAAAATGTGACTAGTCTGAGGCCACACAGAGCTAATCCTCAAGTCCAAGTCCTCTGACCTGGAGTCCAAAACTCACCACCACCTCCCTGATCTTCCTTATTTGTTCATGATTTCTTCACACACAGACATTTGTGTTTAAGTGGTGTTTGTTTTTTAGCTGAGGTAGTACGAGTTATTCCTTTATTGGCAATCTTTCTTATCTAAGCCAAGGGTGTTTCACAATGGCAGCCAGCCAGCCAGCTGTCCTAGCTCAAATGTTACGTAATCACTGAACTCAGGAATAGTAGTCTCTCAGGATCAGGTAGGCAGTGGTGACATTCTCCAGAAGGTTCATTTTCTTTCAACTCACTTCATCTTCTATCTTTGACAACCATTTCTGCCTTGGGACAAGGCTGTAAACACACAAGCAAAATGTTTGGAAAGGTATCCCCTGAATATCTTGTTGGCGGTCACTGTAACCACAGGATGAACGTCCCTTGGGAAATACCCCTAAACTTTCATATTTGATTTGTATAAATAAACTGACCAATTCAATTCTTGGCCTTATTCCTTGTATAGAGTTTTCTAGGTAAATAATCTGCTTAGGGTGAGGGGCTGAGTTTTATGAAAAGGCACTCATCTGACAGAGGATGCAAATAGTCAAAAAGGTCAGGGAGGGGTGTGTATGATGTGTGGTGCTTGCTTTGGGGTAAAACAAATTCAGTAGAACCATCATAAAAAAGGATAGAAAATTAGCATGTGTCAGCTAATTGGTCAACAGTTACTGCAGAAGTCAGAGATTCTACAAATAAAACTCCAAACCCACTTTGTAGAACCTTAGCGAGAATAGAAATGAGAAGTCACCTGGGTGGACCCTTATTTTAAAAGAAATCCTTTGACCAAGTCATCCAGTCTCCACTTAACACCTTCAGTGATGCACAACTCACTATCCTGGTTGCTCCTGCCTGTTTAATTTGGACCTGGAGACATCCCTCATTTCTTCAGTTAGTGCTCATAGACATAGCTCTCAATGAGCTCATCTGTTAATGGCCTTCACTGAACGTGATGTTTGGATGTGAGCTGGGCAGAGTAGTCGTGGTCCTTCCAGAAATGCAGCTCCTTAGGCCGGACGTGCCACTAGAAAGGAAGTCTATCCTCATCCTAACTTAATCAAGGGATTTAAGCATTGGGTTCTAAGAACACTTGGGGGAAATAAAACAATAATACATAGAGAACCATTAATAACCCTTTCTTGACAGAGTTCATCAGGATTCAGGTCAATCTAGTATGAAACCACTAAGTCACAAAGCTGAACTGTTTTGCTCAGTTGGCCTTTCAAGCCAGGTTCCTTCCATTATGCCATAAGCTGCTTCTTGCTGGTACTGTCCATAATCACAGCTTTGCTGCTGCTCAGTGTCTGCTGTGAAAGGCCTGGGTATTAATCTCCCCTTTCTCCCTAATGGCTTATACAATCTAGCTGCAAAGCAGTCATGTTCAAGTTCATTTCCAAGAACAAAAATGAACAGTAAATTTATTCTCAGGTGCCTGCTGTTCAGGCTACAAAAAGAAGGGGAACAAAAGAGTTAACTTGTGTTTTCTTTATTGACAAATGAAAAGGAATAGCTTTCATCTACAAAGTAATACTGTTGATTAGTCTTGCAAATTTGTTCTTCAGGCTGAATAATTTCAGTGGATCAACTCCCACCACAAAATATTTTATTGTAACTTTTATGCAATGAGTAAAAATAATGTAATAACTTTATTAAAGTGTCTGAAAAACAGGTGCAGTTGAGAAAAGGTCTCCCGTAAGGAGACAACAGACCAATGTTGTATGTTTTTGAAGAAAACAAAAAACTTCATGATTATGGCCCCAAGATTATAATTTATCTGACAATAATCACTTACACGGTTCTGTAGCACTTTCAGGTTTACAAAGCGCTTTACACATATTCCATTTTAGCCTCACAGCAATCCTGTGAGTTGGGCAGTGCAAGTGTTCTCTCCGTTATGCAGACGAGGAAACTGAGGCTCAGAAAGGCTCTGCACACAACTACTAAGTGGCAGTTGGGGAAGGGGGGGGTGCTTGAACTCCAATCCAGTGCGCTTCCCCTCACCACAGTTAAAGAGGCAGTCACCCATCCCCCCAGGCACTGGCCCTCCCTCTCCCCCAAGCTGACCCAGTGACAACCTCCACACAGTATTATCTTACACACAAGTTCTCCTTCACTTGACATCGTTAGACCTATCCCAACATTATCTTGGGAGCATAAAACAGATACTTCTAAAGGTACTTTCATGTGAAATATGTACAGGATGCCCCCAGGTTCTGGGGGATGGGGGGCTGCGGGCCCCCCTGAAGCGCAAGCACTTCACTTGGTCGGGCCCAGGTGGATGAGGATCATGACGGTGGTGTAGCTGTGGAGCAAAATATCCTCGACCTCATTACACTCCCTCAGGATGAAGTTCCCTGTGACTATTCGATCGCACCCTATTTCCCCATTTCCAAAAAAGCCAAACAAGGGGACATTTGGGAAGAACTTGCGGAAGGCATCCGCTTCCACATTGCGGCGGGTCCGGTAATACTGGAAGCCTCTGCCCACGCAGGCAAACATGAAGCCAAACGTGTTGTACTCCGGGATGTTGGCAGCTTTGAGGCGCTGCATGGCAGCCTCAGCGGTCTTCTCGTCGTTCACATCCTGGTTCAGCAGAACCGATGCGCTTTGGATCTGGGGTCCGCTGAAGGACAGGCCGACCACACCACAGGCCTCGTTGGTGGGGGGGTTACTGAAAAGTAACGGACACATCAGCACAAGCCCCAGCACTGGGCCAGGAACCAGCCCCTGCAGTTGGCGGCTCCCCCACCCCATCCCTACCTAGCTCAGCAGTACTGAACGGACTTGCCAATGAATGTCCAAACCTGCCCCTGAGCTATTTCAGGGCTAACCTTGAATAAGGAGCTGCTGGGCCCAATTCTGAGTCAGAAAAGTGACATGGACCCAGCTGTTAAGCTCTCACAGACCTACGGTTACTTCTGTGGGAGGGAAAGAGGAGTTGAGGAAGCATTAAAGACCATCACTGATGTTTTTTTCCTGATGTATTCAGAAATATTGAAAAGGCAAAAAAAGGGTGAACACTGGAAATCCAGCTCAAGTAATATTTTATGTCACAATCCTATTCAATTTACCTATTCTTGGGCACCTCTACAAATTATCCTAGGGAATGAGAAAGGTTATTTTGTACCATTTCTTACTGCTAATCACTACTTCCCAAGACTGTTCTATACAGGTTCACAAAGGAAATAAAAAACTCAGATAACATTCAAACTACAACAACAATCTTATAAATCAGTGCTGACAAGTTAAACTTTGAGGGAAACGTACTTAGAAAACCACAAATTAACATTATCTATGTTGTACTGTATCAGTATTTTGTTTCCCAATTACATTTTAATCTGGTTCTACTGTCACTACTGTTCCTTCCCCACTGGATGTTTTGACTCCTCTGTTCTAAATGGCATTTCTGCTAAAGAAATTTAAATCTATAGTCTGAGATACCATCTGACAAAGGGATTAACACTGTCACCTTCCCTTTTAATTACACACAACACTGGAGTATGACCATATTACAACTGACAAGTTTCACTCTAGGTTTTTCAGAGTATGTATATAGCATAAGTCACAATTTGACTACAGAGAGGTAAGCAAGGCTGGCAGAAATCACTTGAATTTTTGAAGTGGAAACAATGATCACTCATGGACAATAGTAACAAAGAGAGTGGAATGACTAGGGGTAAAGCAGAGACAACTATAGGGAGTATGGAGGAAGACCAGCAACTGTCACAGAAGCAACAGTTATAGTTAATAAAGCTATATTCTGAACTAGCATCTGGTCCAAATTCTGCCCGCCCAAAGTTGTGTTAGTCAAGGAATTGGACTTTTGGGATTTTATTACATAGGATTCAGTATCCCAAGCTGTCTTCTTCCTTCCTGTCCCCATACTTGTGAAATACTAGCTATAACCTTCCATTCAAAACTGTTTTTCTATCACTGTTCAAACCACAGGGGTCATTTAAGGGCATCACTTTTGTGCAAAGGGAAGAGAACATAACTAACTTAGTTAATACAACCTTTTGTATGCAAATGCCAATTGCATTCAGAACAAAAATGAAAATTAATTTAGAAAACCCCATCTCTGGACGGATGTTGCTCTGAAATTAAAGTCTGAATTTTCTTTTTTTGGATCTTCAACCTGCTTTGAGAGTGTACATAGGCTATTTTGGGGGATTTAATCACTGGATCAGCTTAGGGGAGATGGAAGGCCAGTGACTGGGGTGATGGGGTGACTGCCTCTTTATCTGTGGTGAGGGGAGAGCACTGAATTGGAGTTAAAGCACTGCCCTCCCCCATCCCCCACTGTCACTTAGTAGCAACTGCAATGGGTTCAGGGGTTGTTCTAGCAGAACAAGAGGCTTTGTGAATATTCACAATCAAGGAACACTCTCACAAGAACTACTGCACACTTTCTACCTGGTCCATTATAACAAAAAAAAAAAACAGGTACAGAATGATTCCCAAAAGAGAGAAGCAAATGTTGCCATCTCTGAAGACAGATAAAAGCTTGTAATAATAAAATGTTCTTGTTGAGTACCAAATGAAGATGTGCCCCTAGGGAAGAAAACCTTTTGGAACCATGATGTTCTAGTTTTTAAAAGCTTGTTATCTCTCCCCCACCCCCAACCCAACCTATCCCTATTTCGAATTTCCCTATTCCCAAGGAGGGCCCTATCACTCCTGCCAGCAGCCCAGATCAGCAGCCTTCGAAGCCCTCCTCTCACTCACTTGTACCCAAATCATCATCATCTGTCCCTTTGGTCTCCCTACTTCCTTTAGCCAACAAAGTCGTTTTCTTCAAGCTCAGCCTGACCACGTTGGCTCTTCTTTTCCACAAATCCCACTTACTTCCCATCATCTCTAAGAACAAATACTGGCTGTCCCAAGGGTGGTACTAAGCTGGTAAAGCTTTACAAGCTACATCTCTATTTTTTCCGATCGCTCCCCTCCATGCGCCATCCTGGCCTCCTCACTATTCAGCATCCATGACCCTCCACCTACCCAGCGCGCAGGTCTTTTCTCAGGCTAGCCCCTTTGGTCACTCCTGTGCACTGCCCCTTTTCTACATGAAGCATTTGCTGATCTCACCAGCTTCAACTAGTATCCTCACCCCACCAGCCACCAACACACCTTCTTTTTTGCAGCAGAGGGCAGAAGAGTATTAAGAGTAGAAAGAAATTTGAAGCAGGGAGACTTCCCAGAAGGTGGGAGATGATATAGGGCTTGCACCACAGTCAGGAATGTGTGAGTGGAAAAGGCACAATGACAAGATGTGGCAACAGATGAGAAATATGGGGTGAGTGTGAGAAGGAGTCTAGGTGAACAGGAGGGTCATGGGAAATGTGGGAGGAGAATAAGTGCTCCATCTGACTTGTTGGATGTTCAAAAGGTGGTGGATGATGTGGGACTGTGGCTCAGAAGGAAGATGAGGGGGCACGCAGAGCTCTGAGAATCATCTGCAGAGAGGGAGGAGAAAAGATGGGGGCTCGCGTGGTTAGTGCACATGATCTGGAGGAGGAACAGGCAGACAGCATGTCATAAAGCAAAGGCTGTGGATAAGTCCAGTGGGATTGAGGAAAAACCATCCCAATCACAGACAGCACTTTCAGGTGAATGAAGAGGTCAGAAACCAGACTTCAGAGAGTGAAGTGAGAGGAGAGGAATCGAAGGTTTCCTCATGGAGTTTTGCATTTCTTTTTATCCTGAGCACTTAGCACAGGGCCTGGCATACAGTAAGTGATAAATAAATGCTGGTTGACTGACTCAGGCTCTTTATCTTACTGCTGACTCAGAGAGTCCCCTGTCTAAGGACACCACACGGGCCTGAAGCCCTTTCCAAAGCCTCTGACTGCAAGTCTGGGAGTCTCTCCAAAAATGTCCTTGACTTTAACCACTTTGTATAGATGTGTGTGTATGTTTTGTGTACTTCACATGTCCCTAGCAAGCAGAGATTGTTTCCTTCTCATACTTACATCCCCAATTCTCAACGCAAAGCCTGGGGCAGTTAGCACCCAATGCTTGCTGACTGGCACGGATTGCTGATGGAATATCTTTTTAAGGCTGGGGGAGACACAGGCATGTGTGGGATGACAAAGAAGGCAGAATTATGTTGAGGACAACAGGATAGAGTTGCATGCACTTATGCATGCTGAGGTGCCTTGGCAAGGAGAAGAGGGCTTCTTTAACTGAAGGATAAGTATGGTATTCACCCACTCACAACTATTCAAGTGGGAGGAGAATGTTTGAGTGAACCTGGAAAAGGGGTGACCTGGAGCACCCCTTTAGTGAGGGCACACCACTGACCTTTGCTAACTGACCTCCCAGAACTAGAAGAGGCAGCACAGCAGAGAATGGGGAGCAAAGCCACCACTCCCCAGGCCCTGGTTTCCTCATTGGTGAAATACGAGATGACCTCTCAAGGCTCTTCTGGCTCTATGATCCCACGGTCCTCTCCTTTAACAGATGAGCAAGTTAAGGAATCCCCAAGTTTTAGGAGCTGGGAGCTGAAACCAGGTCTTAGTACAGAAACTGAGTGTTCTTAGGTAGGTAGGTGGAACAGCAGCTAGAAGTCAGGACATGAGTCAGGAAGCCCTCCATTCAAATCCTGCCTCAAACACTTACTAGCTTTGTGATCCCAGGCAAATCCTTTACCTTTCTTACACAGTTTCTGCATCAATAAAATGGGGATAATAACAGTACCTACCTCACAGGTAGTGTGAGGATGCAAACCTTAAACCACTCTATAAATGCCAGTTACTGTGTTTTCTTCAGTCGGCCACCCTGCCTGTCTACTGCAAAACCAGATAAATTATGCCAGCAAGTCTGGAGGCAGAGGGATGATACCACTCCCGCCAAACACCCCAAGAGCTCCAAGATCTCGGTGCTCTTCTTCCCCTCCTCCCATCCAGGCCGGAGCAGAACAAGCACAAACCTCTCTGACGTCAGGGATGTCAAGCGGTCTACCTGGCCACCAGCCAGCATGACACTCTTTTCATTGAGAATGTTGACTACTTTTTGAAGAAATCCAGCAGCTCCTATTTTCCAAGAATTGTAGCCAAAAATAAGGACCACCCTAAGTTCAGGATTGTTTTTAAGACCTGTAATGGACAAAAAGAAAAGCAACTGTCAGTCAGTCACAGGCCTAGAAGGACACCAAGAGATCACTTCATCTTACCTTCTCTTCTCCTTTTACAGATGAGGAAACTGAGGTCCAGAAAGCAGAAATGATTTTCCCAAAGTTGTACCAGAAGTTTGTGGCAGAAACAAGGCAAGAAGCCCTCATATCATCATCTCCTCTCATCAGAGCTCTTTTCATTTCAAGTGTTACCTTCCCCAATATAGAATTCTCTACTCCTAAGGATGCCTGCCTGGGGGCTTAAACTGAACTGACTCTGAGATTCAAAACAAAAAGATGCAGCAAAAATTGGAGACCATTTTAAGTCTAAATATACAAATACCCCTTAGAACAACAGTAATAAAAGTGCACTCACAGTGGATTTAGGAGTCAGTAGGCATCTGCAAACCTGAGTAAAATATAGGAAAATCTGACCAATTAGATTGTCAACTGTCTTCTGTCTGAAATAAAATGACTTTCAAATCTGGCTTTATATATATAGCTGAATTTATTTAATAGAGTAGTAGAACTTCAGAATTCACTGTTAAAAAATAAAATTGCTGTACATTAAGACGATGTGCAGATTTTGGACATGTGTAGCCAAATAAACAAGTATTCCAAAGACAGAAAAGCCTAAAGTGAAGAAAGCAAGGAGTTATTAACATCGAGGAGAATGTATACTCTTTTTAAAGAAACAATTCTGAAATGAACTGCTTAAGGACTTATTTTGAAGTTACGTAATCAAGCATATGGAAAAGAATGCATTATAGAAGCCTTTCGTTAAATAATTAAATCATGGTTAAATAATTCTTAGCAGAGTTGGTGCTTAATAAACGGTCTAGAGAATTAATAGATCAGCTACGGAAATGTGCACTTTATATCTTTATGGCTTTGTCCTCACCCTCTACCCCCCAAACCTGTTAGAAAAGCTAAAGCTACAGAGATCAAAAGAGCTTACGAGAAACAGATGAATACTGGTCAATCCTGAGTCTGACACCGAGTTCTGGCTAGCTTGAGCCCTTAAACAAGAGGCTACTCATCACCTAAGTCCTACTGTGTGCCTGGTACCAGAGACACAAAGTCAAAAATGAGATAATCCCTCCCTTCAAGGAGCTCCTATTCTACAATGAGTCGAAACTCTCCTTCAGACTCCCTCACTTCTTTTGAGATATACCCCCAAATGTCAATGACCCCATGTACTTTGTCTTTAATTATTTCATATTCATTTTATATGTTTGTGTACATAGGCATATATGTGTGTATAGGGAGATATGTGTATACATGTGCACCTGCATACAAGCACACATATTTCCACACTGCCTCTTCTAACAGAATATAAGCTCTTTGTGGGGTTTTTTTTTTTTGGTCTTTATCTTCAGCACCTGATAGGCAGTAAATACTTACGGATTTAGAATGTAGGGAACCTACTATGTTCTATCAATTCAAAGTATCTAGGAATATGGCCTGGACCCGTGAATCATTGGTGACTTGCCCATGTAACACAAAGAGAAGAGATCAAGGCCAGGGCCTACCCACATCCTCAGTAACACCTCTTGGAGAGTGTGGACTTTCCTATCCACTGCCACCTATTACTAACCATTTTCTCTGATTTCTGGCCCTATCCCTGTAATAATCAAAATTTGGCCTCAGACACTTTTTAGCTGAGTGACCCTGGGCAAGTCACTTAATCTTGGCTTGCCTCAGTTTCCCTCATCAGCAAAATGGACTTAACAATAATACCAACCTCTCGGGTGTGATGAAGATTAAATGAGATTTCTGTAGAACACTTGGTATAGTACCTAAAGTCATTTCCAGTCTCCACATCCCATTCTCATGCTCATCTTCCCTTAACCCAATCCCACTCATACCCTACTCCAGCCCCAGTCATCCTTTCCACTGTGCCCTCTGGAATTCCCATTCCATAATGAAAGATTTCCTTCATCCTGGATCTTTCTCTGACAATGCCATCCACTCTTTCTCTTACTGAAATCTGGCTCCCTTAAAGGACAAAGCATCCCCGGATATTCTCTCCAGCCCTGGCTCTACCTTATCTTACAAAGGAGTAGGGAGAGGAGAAGACTGAAGGAGATCCAATAAACAGATCCTGGGAAGAGAGTCTAAAGATTCCTTTTGCTTCTCAATTATGATTACTCAACCTCTCCTCTTCTGAAGTGGCCTCAAAATTTTCTACCCAATTCAAATCATGGTGGCTGTTTGTGTACTGTACCACCTCCCCATCCCAGGTTAGGCGGACTGCCTTTCGCAAAGACTTAAGCACCTGGATTATCATCCTTCTTTCCTCCACAAATTTCTGCACACATGCATGAGCATATGGAGGGACTTCCACAGTCACCATTTCCCTACTCTCCCAATTCCTCTTCAGTTTTATCCTCTACTCCTTTACACTATTTCAGGAACATTTGGGGATGGTGCCACATTGAAGCTCATTACCCACCTCATTTCTTCCCATGCCTCAGCCCTCCTAAACCTAGTCTTCCCCTTCAGTGAGTCCTCTAAGCCTGCCAGCTCTCAGAACTTTCACCATTAGCCTGGCTTTGACTTCACTTTCCTCCCTTGATCCCAGTTTTCAAATCTTCATCACCCCTAACTGTCCTATCACAGCTCACCACTCATCATCTGATTCCTCCCCTACTCCTCTGTTTAGAACAGATAAGCTAGCCCACTTTGGCTGGACCCTCACTGTAGCACAGTAGCTTTACTTCCTCCCTAACTGGTTTCCTTTCTCACCTCCTACAGAAACAATTTCAGGTCACTTTCCTTTTGGAGCTTCCAGTTTCTTCTTCTGTTAAGGGAGCTGGACTAGAGAATGGGTCTTCCCAACTCTGACATCCCATGAATCCACTCGCCATCAGAATGACAGAATCAAGGCCCAACATGAATTCCCAACTAGACTGTAAACTTCACAAAGACAAGACAACCTAGTGCCTCAACTAAAACTTCTCATCATCTCCTTCCCCTCCCTTCCATTGCTGAGCAAAGCTTTCTACAAACTTAAAAATATTTGCTAAATTCAACTTAAGGGATGTATATCTTCAAAAAGTGAAAGAACCATCCAATTACATGGCCCTTAAGTGTTGGGAAGCTGTTAATGTGGAATTTTTGGGGGGAGAGGTTAGATCTGTGATTCGTCCATTAGACTCAATCCATATAGGGTTGTGACCCACAGTTTAAGAAGTGCTGAAGGGGTCACAATTAGAAAAAGTTTAAGAAGCCCTGCATTAAAAGGATCTCCCTCTACTTATGCAGTTTTGCAATTCAGTCATATTGAAAGGTCTTAGAGGGCTGCCTATGGCACTGAGAGGCAAGACCGAATTAGAATTGTCCTGACTGAATGTAAGCCCTCTGGTCAATATGGGCTGCTGCCTCTCTAAATGAGATATTAAGAGAATTTAGTACTGTCACTGAAACATCACTGTTTCTCACATGATCATGCTTCCTATAATTATATTAGCTGAAATTCACTTATAATCTATAACCTTATTCATCCAATTAAAAAAAATCACAATTCGTAAGTACTAGAAACCTGGTGGGGTTTTCCCTTCCCTCTCCTCACTAATAGCCCTCCTTAGGGCCCTAGGTCAGACATCCTCTAATTCCTTCTGGCTTTGACATGATTATAGAGCTGATGTCCTGAATCTGAACGTCCATTTCCACAAACAAAACAGAAACTTAGAAAGTTACCTCCTCCCAAAATTTAACATTACAGAACAAAAAGCTGCCACTCTAACCAGGAGACCATCTTAGATGGACAACCAGGAAGAATATAGGAAAAGGAAGTCTTGACAGATCACACAGTAAGAAGTCCTAAGAGCAAGATGTAGCAAGGACCTGGATCATTTATAGCTGAATAATTAAGAACTGGTGTTCTCATTGGAGCTGTGACTTGGTCTGGCCATTCTGGAAAGCAATCTGGAAGTCGCTCACTTGTACAGACTTTTTTAACCCAGCAGTACCACTAACTAGACCTATATTCCCAAGGCCAATGTGAATATAGCTATTTGTAGCAGTAGTTCTTTTCTAGACTAAGGGGGCACTCATCAATTAGGGAATAGCTAAACAAATTCTGGTTTAAAAAATGTAATGAAATAATACAGTTTACTGTATAAACTGATAAAGTAAAGTAAGTAGAATTAAGAGAATTTATACAACATTATAAAGAAAACCTTTTTGAAAGACCTGGGAACTCTGATCAAGGCAATGACTGGTAATTCGGAATGATGATTGAAGCATGCCCACCCACCTCATGAAGAGATGACAGAAATACTTATAAACAAGATAGCTTCAAAGTAACAAGTTGTTCATTTTATTATCTATACCATTATAAAAAGCAAACTGTAATAAAAAAAATTGCAGTATTACATACAATCTTCTTTTTACTTGGTATAAGGAAATATCCAAGGGGAAGTATGTTTAACTTAAGAATAAAAAAAAATTTAAACCATAGGAAGGAAACCTCAAGAAATGGTTATGCTATTCCACTAACTAGTTATCATCCAAAAGCTATTCAAATAACATTTTAAAAATACCTGTTCTTTCAGACATTCCTACAAAATAAAGATCCTGTCAAAGGCTCCAAATTAAACTAGACATAGAAAAAACATACTTGATTGTAAATTGTCAGAAAGAGTCCTAAAGAGTCAAGAAAAACATACTCCCCTATTCAAGAATACAAAATGTATTAAAATTCTTTGGAATTGCTTTCCCTACCAGAAAACACAATCACAATAACAAGTTAGCGCTTCAATCCAAACTTTTGCAAACTAAGCAAAAAAAAGCACCCTCCTCCTAATGTTAGAGAAAAAGAAAGAAAAAGCTGATTCACTTCAATCATGGAAACATCTCAGATTTGTTGCAGTTATATGCTGGAAGGCAGCAGGAAGAGGGAATGATTGGTACATGCCACACATTTCTCAAAAGAAAAGGCCCTGGCTTAGTCTCAATGTTGGATCAGTGATGTCCTCCTCACCTTTGTGGGTACTAGTCCCAACTCAATCCACCAAAGTCTTTCCAGATTATTGTCTACATCTTTCCATAAAACCTAAGATTTACCAAATGTACTGGAGGCTTTCTTCTTTGAGTTCTTCTTTAAAATGTAAATAACTGAAAACTTAACATTATATAATATTGCAACCAAATATATCTGCTTTGAAACCCAAAAGACTTTTTAAAGCTATGTTGGGGAAAAAAAGCATCAAAGGAGAGAGAAGGCAGAACTGCTTACCTCTAACTCAGCTTAGTCTTCTTTGTCAAGGGTAGTAATATGGCTAACAGGGAACTGACACCCAAAATATGTAGGGAGATAGGATACACTTGATTAGATTAAGTCCTCAGGGCCACACTTTCAAAAGACTGGAGAACACAGTGTCCTTGTGCATCACTGGTATTCTCAGGAGGCAGGGCTGGGCTGTCATGTCAGTCCCTTTGTCCACATCCCTTTCCTCTCCTTGTCTACCTCCTTTCCACACTACTTTTTGGTGGTCAGTGTGTGATTCAGCTTATACCCACTGCCAGTAAATCCGTCTATTCCTTTTCTTTCTAGTCTACAAAGTACTTTTTGCTCTGAACCATTCTTAAAGTTACTGGAAAGCTGACTGACAGCTGAATAACAAAGGCTTTCAGAGTGGGTCATTGGATGGGAGCCCTCAGTTATTTTGTTTGAAGACTTACCTGAATACACATTGAGATTCTACCAAATGTGAACACATCGATACAAACAGTAACAGCAACTTACCTGCTTCAATTAATTTGCTTTCATGGATACATTTTCTCAGATCTTTCAGAAAATGAAAAGTCTCAATTTTCACTCCATCAATTTTAGGGAACAATATTGCAAAGCCAGCTTCTCCATCTTCTATTTCTTGAGGTCTATTGCTACCTGAGCCCATTGGAGTCACTGGAAAATAAATCAGAATGCAGTGTGTCCTCTCACACTTGGTTTTAGTCTAACCTTCAACTCCAAATCCCACCTTCTACCAGAGGTCTTTCCCAGGCCAGACTGCTAAACACTCTAGACTACTAAAATAGGAAAATTATTTATCCAAAGGCCCTTTCCTGACACAAATTCAGTGGACAATCAATGATTAAAGGTTTCATCTTTATTTTCCCCCAAAACTCAACTTAGTCACTTTTTGAACATTTACAATGAAACCAATAAAGAATGAAATAAATCAAGTAGCTTAAATAAATCAATAACCCCAAGCTCACAAATTAATCCCCCCCCTCCCCTGAAAAGGGAAAAGGTAGCAGGATAGAAGTTAGTAGTTGCTTTAGAGATAACCACTATACTTAAAAGGCATTTGAACACCTGGATTAAATACATCTCATTAAACTTGACTGTTTAAATTGTCTTCTCTGGCTGAGAAAAAAAAAACAAACATGAAGTTTACTCTCATCACAATCGACTAATGGAAGGAATAAAATGCACACTCATTTTGGTATGAAAACCTATCTTACAATAAAGAAAGTGGGGGAGAAGGAGATAAGCAGGGTCGGGGGGGACGATGGAAGGGAGGGCAATGGGAGGAGGGTGCAATTTGAAGTCAACACTTGGGGAGGGAC
>CM053769.1:488871259-488901740 GCA_028658325.1 Potorous gilbertii
GTAGATTGGTGATAGGGGAAATTAGAATGCTCAGTGTACTGGGGTGGGGGAGGGGACAAATGGGGAGAAAATTTTGGAACCCAAAATCTTGTGAAAATGAATGTAAAAAGTTAAATAAATAAATTTATATTAAAAATAAAAATAAAATAAAATAAAAAAATTGTCTTCTCTGAAAATATCTAGATAGCTGAAGTCAATTCTACCTACCTAAATCAAGCTGTTTCATTTTCTATGTGCAAAAGACCTTAAAATTTTTCTATCTATTTGGAGTAATGTGCAACATTAGTCCAAAGAGCTGACAAAAGTTACTATACCACACAAACAACAAGAAAACCCCTAAGCTAAAAAGTAAACTCAGTGAGCTTTTCCTTATGTTGAGACAGAATCTGCCTCTCCACGAAGTCTGCCCATTGCTCAAATCTTCTGCAGTCTGGGCCCACTGGGGGTTATTTTCAAGTAGAATTATGTAATCACTCGGCAAGTGAACGTCCCATATGAGAGGGATTATAACAAACTGCAGAAAACCCCAGAAAAGGTTGCTTAGAAGCAACAGCAGAAACTCAATGAAGCTAAGGCTTAAGCTGATTTTTTTTTTTGGACAAAGGGATAAGGAGAGTAAAGAGGGAGGATGAGAACTGAAGAGGATACATCTATGTGATGTGTGATCAGATGCAGTCTGACTAGGGCAAAACACCTCCCCTGTTCTTGTCCTCATGTCTCTGTTAATGAAAAAATTAGGCTAATCATTGTGTTAACTTTTTTCACTGTCATGGTACACTGCTGACTCATATTAAGCTCAAAGTCAACTAAATGCTCTAAAACCTGGGGTTTTATTACTCTGTCATGTTATCCTTGTATCACTGTACTTGTACAACTAATTTCTTAAAAAAAACAAACTGGGGCCTTTATATTACAGCCTGAAAAATGCCAGTTTTTGGATCTCAACTCTGTCATTCAATACATGAGCTTTCTCTCCAAGATTTGGATCATCTCCTTGATGCAAGTCACTGATCAAATATTTCATGTCAGTATTTTAACTTATACTACCGAATTACGAATTCCTCAGGCTACTTTTAGAAATAAACTGATTTTTAAATATTAGCTATAACTTTGGAAACACTACTTAGGTCAAGTAGAGTAATAGTATGACAAATGTGACTATCACTTTTAGACCCAAATAATTTTGCTTTAAAAAATCTGTATGAGATAACCAGCTCCATCAGAAATAATGACTACCAAGAACAGAGAAGGGAAGATGCAAAGTGAAATAAACAGAATGAGAAAAAGAATAGACTCATTAACCACAAGAATACAAACACATTCCCCTTCCAAAAAAAAAAAAAAGTTCCATGCTATGTAATTAGAGTGATCAAATCAAGCCCAAAAGAAATCTTAAAATGAGACTCTTCTGCAAAGGTGAAGGATGAAAGGTGTCCAGCACCAGCCACACATCAAAGTGTGGCAAATGCTTCCCTTTGGCTGAACTGCTTTTCTCGTCTTTTCTGTGATTCTCTGTCATGGGGCTGTGTTGCAGGACATGTTCAGAAATGAAGGAAATGTAAAAATAAAAGCTATAAATCATATACTTCCTTTTAAGAAGAGAGTCAGACAATATTTGTCCCACCTCAACAGGCTCTCTCACCTATGACTCCTGGAGTTATAACTCCAAGGACATGGCAACGTTTTGGAAACAATTTCTCAATGGCACGTGCAATTTCCTGGGGGTTTCTCTTTCGTGCTGCAACAAAAAGATAAAGAAACTGAGATACGAAGGAATCTTTGCAAGTCTTCATTTAATGCAGTATGGTTTTTAAAAAAGAGCTTATATTTTAAAAATTACTCTATAACAATTCGGTAAAGTCTTCCCTCAGGAACTAATATTTCAAACTTTAAGTTCTAAACTTTTTCATGAGCCATTTACCCCTTCCCTAACATATAAGGATGCCAACAAATAAGGATGCTACAAATGAACATCAAAGCAAGACCTACTGTTTTCTTCTTCTATTTGGCTGATATTAAAGTGGAACTATTTCTTTGGTTCTATAATAATCACTTTGGACAATTACTCCATTCTGTAAGTAAAACTCTTCAGTTCAACATGTTTGTGTCATTCAACAGAAAAGTAATCAGAGCATGAGAGACTTCATGCCTTAGCACACCAAAAAGAATGTATTAGTAACTTATATCAGGAAGAGAATTAGTAACTCAACCACTAACAGTTTCCTTGGTCAACATGCATCTGGCATTGTAACTACAAGTTTCATTCATGCTAAATTACACATAAGCTATTTCAGGAATGAGCTGTTTTACTCTAACTGGAATAAGCTGTATTACTAGGCTTTAAGTTATCTGGAACAAAGTGTCATGTACATAAAGACTTATTAATGCATTATATGACGTGCCCAGAAGGCTGAAATGCTATCTACAATTCTCAGGTTTGGTTCAATATTGAAGAACCACTTAGGAAAACTATTTCCTTATGTTTTGATAGTCACCTTTCTTGTGTCCATGGCCATCCTCCTCTCCAACGAAAGTATCCTCATCAGCCATGTAGAGGACAGTCTGCGGTAATGCATGAACCTTCTGCAAAAAAGCAACATGAGAGCTTAAGCTGGAATGTAGCCACTCATGAGGACTGTTTAGGGCATCCTGAGTTAGTTAGCCCATCTTCCTGGTGACTAAATTCCTTCAAATCACGTTTGGCCTTCAATGATGACCTTCCTTTAATCACATTATTCCCATTAGAACACAGATTTCCTGCTAAAAACGCTCTGCCACCCAAGGATACAACTTGCTATAGCCCAGTTGTTATCAAATAAATCAAGAACACAGTGGAACCTGAATACGATCTATGAATATGTATTAAGTATTTAGACGCAAGTGGCATTGTGCCAAGCACTGGGGAAACGTACAAAAGTGAAAAAGTCCCTGACTCAAAAAGCTTATAAGCTACCATAAATTAAGTTTATCAAAAAAGGTGATTTTCAGGTTGTCATTTTAAGACTTTGCTATTAATAAGGAACAAAATACATGTCAAATGAACACATGGTCACCATTCGTTAAAATTTAAAAATTAGAAATAATCCATTAAAATATTTCATATTCATTTCCATGAATAATTTTATTTTACAGTAAATGTGGGAAGGAGTTTTTCTTTAGTTTCTTTCCTATCAAACAATTGTCAGGGTTGACTATATGAGCATAAAACTCTGTAGGTTTCTAGACTGGAGTCCATGAACTTTAAAAAAAAATTTTTTTGAGAATTATTTTCAATATAATTGGTTTCCTATGCAGTACCATGCATTTTATTTCGTGAATTTAAAAACATTATTCTTAGAAAGTATTCCTTACACAAAAAGGTTAAGAACCCCTGCTCTGGAGAATGTATCCACATACTACTTTTACTTTTTAATTCAAAGCTGTAATTTTGGAGATGGAATATTTTTATAGTTTTTGCACAGATGTACAGATAAAAAGAGACAAAGAGAGAACGCTCAGTGGAGCATGTTACAAATTCATATTTCACGGCACCAAATCTGAAAAATGGAAAGTTACCAATGTACTTCCCATCTTAAATCTTCACACTAGGCAATGTTTACACCTAACATTCCTTTATATATAGTGCTCAAAACACAACTTTGAGGACTAGAAGGCAAAAGGTATCTATTACCAAAAATTCTTTTAACAAATATTTTATAAAACCATAACGGGCTTTAAAACATTTCTAATAACATTTAACTATGCTCCAACACACCAAGAAGGTGATTAATAAATGCTGACTCCATGCTCCTACAGGTTTATGCAGTCAATATTCAGGAGTGCTCCCCCTCCACCTGTGATTTGGGACTTTATTTTTAAAAATATTTCTATTTTTGAAAATATTTTGTTCCACAGTATGCATCATAGCAATATAAAGACTTAAAAAATACAAATGCTATTCATTCTTAACTTTACATATTTCTCAGTAACTTTTCAATTCTCACCTTCTTCCCAATACCAGTAACATCAATAGGCTTTCTACTTCATGAAGGCAGGACGCTAAAATGCCAGATAATGTGATGTCTTTCATTGTTCTTTGACATTGTGGTTCAATGCCTGAATCTTAATTCACAGCAACAATAATGCACAATTGAAAGTATTAAATCAATACATTTAGTAAAATGTATTAAATGTAGTGTTATAGCATAAACACCCTTTAAAAAATTAATGTCCACTCCCCCCATCCACTGAACAAATTTAACAAAAAATAAAGTCCTCAATACATCACTGTATGGTTTGGCAAAAACAAATTCTCACATTGGCCATGTCCAGAAATATCCACCTCTTTTAAGTTCATTACCTCCCTCATCAGTAAAGAGTAGAACGTTCATCTTCAGTCTCTTGAACACTACAGTGACTAAGTTCAAGTCTTTCAAACTTGCCTTTACAATGTTGTTGCACTGACATGTATACACTTATACACATGTATTTAGGTACATATACACGTCTTACAGTTTTTCTAGTTCTGTTCACTTTGCATCAGTTCCTACAAATCTTCCATTTCTTAAGGTACAATGATGTTCCATTTAACTCATATTCTGTAATTCATTTAGCCATTCCTCCAGCTGATGGGCACCCCTTAGGTTCGTTTTTTGCCACTACGAAAAGAACCCCTAATGTTTATACACAGGGTCTTTTTCTACTCTTCAGGGTATAGGCCTATTAGTGGTAACTGTGTCAAAAGGACATGCAGTTTAATAATTGGGTTCTAAACTTGATTAAGTTTTCAAAGTTTTCCTTTATACCTGCATTGTACAGATTACTCTGGTTCTGCTCACTAGCCTCTGCACCAGCTCCCTGAGACTGACCATTTCATCAATTCTTATGGCACATGAACATCCTTTTAATTCGCACACACTTCAATTTGTTTCAACCGTTAGCCCCAGCAGGACACTTCCCTACTTTTCAATTTTTGCTACCAGGAAAAGAGCTCCTATGAATCTTTTATAGAGATCTTTTCCCATATTCTTTGATTTCTTTGGGATAAGGGCCTAGAAGTGGTATAAATAGGCTAAACAATATGAATAGGGGAAGAATTTTTCAAGCACTGTTCCAATTTCCTTCCAGAATACGATGGCTGGGCGAATTCACAGCTCCATCAACTGCGGCACCAGTGTACCCACATTGAATCCCTTCCTCTCTGCCTTTTCCTCTGAAAACTACTTGTTCATATCCTTTGACCATTTATCTTTGGGGAATGGCTTTTAATTGTATAAATATTGTAATCTTATAAAAGTCCATTTAAAATATTTATCTAAGATCCTGATAAACAAATTGTTTCAAAGATTTTTTCCCCTAGTTACTAATATCCCTAATTTTTAGAATTTGTGCAAAAAATTTCAAATATTGTTCATTTTATCTTGTATGATTTTATTACTTGAGTAAAGTTATTCATGAATTCTTTCCCTTTCCAGAGATTTGAAAGCTCATTTCTTCTTCGTTCCTCTAATTTGCCACCTCTAGTGTCTTAGGTATGTACCAATCAAAAGAATTTTTTAACATGAGCTACTGGTCTGCTTTTAGTTTCTGCCAGACTGATGTTCAGTTTCCTTCAAATATTGAGTTCTTTCACTTATCAAACATTATACTATTTGCTTATACACACTGTAAGCTTCATGTACTCCATCAATCCTTTTTGTTTCTTAAATGAGTACCAAGTCACTTACATTACCGTTTTATAGCACTTTGGGATTTGGTAATCATTGACTTCCTTCATCATTATGCTTGAGATTCTTTCTCTTCTGCCACCTGAATTTCATTTTTGTTCCTAGTTCACTGAAATCTTCCCTCCCAGTACAACCCTGAGAAAGTTAATTTAGGTAGGGCCATTTCTATTGTATTGGTTTGACCTACACAGGTATTTATATTTCTTCAATTATTTAGGTCTGCTTTTCCATGAAGTGTTTATAGAGTTGGATTCCCTTAGTCTCTGCATGAATCACAGCAGGCATATTTCCAAATATATGAAATTTCTTTTAAACTCTCCCTGACTTCTATTAATTACATATAGGAATGCTGATGATTTATATGGACATATCACATATCCTTGTATCTTCCAGCTGTGCTTATTTCAATTAATTTTGGTTATCTAGGATTCTTCAAGTACACTATCATACCATCTGCAAAAAGCATTTTGTTCCCTTTCTGCATTGAGTCATTGGTTTAAGTGGTATGTAGTCTTTTTTCTCCCCATTTTAGTATCAAAACTGTAACTGTACCACAGCAAAATTGTGTATTGCAAAACAATGATGCTCAAGTTTTTTCCTTTGGGTGTTCATTTATGGCTCATTCAGGTTTTCTGATACTGGATTATTTAAGTAATCTATTTCTTGTTAATCTGGATTCCTTTATCAGTTTTGTTAGCATGTATGAACAAGAGCTTTTGTTACTTTATTTCTTCTCTGATTACTTTTAAGTTTTCTATTTTTGATACAATTTTTTCTTTCCTTTTAAATCACTTTAGTTTTTATCAATTTAATAGTCTTTTTGCTTTCAATTTTATCCCTTCAATTTTCAGAATTTCTACTGTTAGTTGAAAATTTTTGACTTGCTGTTCCAAATTTTTTTTATGCCCAATTTACCCATTTTTCTCTTTTGCTGATGAAAGCTTTTGGATATGTTTCTCCCTCAAAACTGATTTAGTTATGTTATCTAAGTTTTAGTGCATTTAGTTTTGCCAATTTCTTTGGTGAAAACATTTATATAATTTGCTTTGACCCAATAGTTGTCTCATTTTAAAAAATTTGCTAATCATTTTATTTAGTATCATTTTTATTGCATTTATGATCAGAAAACATGTTTTTCAATTTTTGGTTTTTATTGCCCTCAACCATACATAGCCAAATTTAAATGTGCCTTGTACTGCTGAAAAGTATGTAAATTCTATTTTAGCCTCATTCACTCATCCCGAGAACTATTATCTCTTAATTTTCCAAAGTTCAGATCCGTAACTTCTCATTTCTCTTTTGATTACATTAGTTTAGGTTCAGAAGGGGTACACTATTTCCCTACCATTATCATTTCTATGACATCTTTAAGGTAACATAAAATACTGGTTTCTTTTTACCACAAGAATATTTACTGTAGCCTTACCTGAAATTATGCCGCTTTAAATTCAGTACAAGTATGACTGCTCCAGCTCATTTTGATCCTGCGAATCCTAGTGTTTCAAATGTGTTTCTTGCAAGCAGTTAGATTGTGCTACCCTCTTGTGTTTTGTGTGTTTGGTCCATTCAGTTAGGATTATTAGCTGTATATGTCCCTCTCATCTTTCCCCTTGGTTCCTACCTCCTTTAAAATGTGGTAGAAAAAAGGAAATGTGTCTAACAGTTGTCACCACGTATGTGAGATAGACTGTTTTCTCTACTGCTCTTCTTTTGGTGTGACTTCAGTCCTGACATTTTCCCCTCCTGGGTTTCTTCCCCTCCCATTTTCTAGTTTGTTTTTGCTTATGATTGCTTTCTTGCTAACCTGCCCTCCTTCTTAGGCCTTTTTCTTTCCCTTCCCTTCTCCTTATCTTCTATTTCCCCGGAGTTTAATCTATGTCTCTATCAAAAGCTGTTTGTGTGGGTAGTATTCTATATTCCTTTATCACGTTCAGATGAAAGTGAGATTCATAGGATGCCCATTTCCTCCACCCCTTCCTTCTTTCCTAGTAGGAGTCCTCTCTCTCCCATCTCTGTCTTCCTTCTAAGACCTTCAGGATGGAAGAAAACCATCCACAGACCATCTATCAACTTTAACCTTCTTTATAAAACCCTTAAAAATATTAGGGTTCTGAGAAGACATTTGCTTTTTGTCCTATAAATATGTAAATAATTCAACCCCACATATTCCCTTTACATTTTTCTATCTCTTGGACCTTGCATTCTCATTTAAAAATATCTACGTACTCAGTTCTGTCTTTTTCATCAGGAAATGATGAATTTGGAAATCTATTTCATTAAACATCCATTCCCCAACCCCTTCCCTGTAAGATTATAAACAAAGTTTTTGTGAGGTTATCCTGGCTACAAATCTTTTATCTTTTTACTTTTATAATACTGTATTCCAAATTCTCCTCTCAACAGTCTTGTGGGAATCTTATTGTGGTTCCTTGGTAGTTGAACTCTTTCTTGGCTGTTCGCAGTATTTTTTCTTTGTTGGACACTGAATTTTGGCTATGCCATTCTTGGGGTTTTTTTATTTTGCGTTTTCCTTCCAGAGGTGACTACATTGTTTCTATTTTCATTTTTCCATCTGGTCCTGAGAGTTCTGGGTTGGTTTGCTGTTTTTTTTTTTTTTGGGTTATTGTTTTTAATAAGGTATCCAAGACATTTTTTTTCCTGATCTTGTTTTCAGATATAATTCTTAGGTTTTTTCTTCCTCACCTGTTTTATAAACCAGTAGTTTTTGCTATTATACTTTTTACATTTTCTTCTATTTTTTCCATCTTTTGGTTGGGTCTTCCTAATTCTTGTCTTAATCAGTCCTTGTTTTCTGTCTGACCCATTCTAATTTTCAGGGCATCTAGTTCTTGGGTTAGGTTTCCCATCATCCCTATGTCAATTTTCTTACCATTTTTTCCTACCTCCCTTTTCCATTCTATTTCTCATTTTTCTTCTTCTTTCTGGTATCAATGCAATGCCTATGGCCAAGAGATATATTTCTCCAAGCTTTACCTTATTCCTACTGAGGTGTTATTTTTCCTTGTGGTTTACATGTGTGTCTCTCAAACCAAAGTAGTTCTCCCATGGCATCTATTGTTTTTACTTTCATTTGCTCATCTCATCTAGTTCAGTATTTAGGCTGAAGGGTGGGAGGTGATGGGTGCTTCACTTGGTAAAGCTCCACAAATATATGGCATAGTTGGGCCCCTCCTTTAAGAGACTCTAGACTGCTCTAACGATGAGCTCGGGGGAGGGATTAAAAAAAGGATGTGCTTCTTGTGACAGGGCTCTAGGACCTCTCACTGCTGTAGACTGACTAGGGTCTTTCTCTCCAGTTGCTGGGCTCCTTCCACAGGCTTTCAAGGACTGCTCAAACTGAATTTTGCCTAGGGGCTTTCTATATTTCTCTTTGTCCCTAAGGTCTTTCCTAGATGGACTAGTCTAAAGCCTCCAAGGATTGCCTGAACTCCACTCTTGACCTAACCCAACTTTTCTATTGGTCTCTTCACAACTTGGGTCCCCCTATAGATTTCAGAGTTGGATAGGAGAAGGAAGTTCATAGGTGTTTCTTTTCATTTCCTTTCAAAGTGGTACATTTCTGAGTCCCACTGAAATGTTTCTGAAAGACCTGGGCTCCTCTGTATCTTAATATACCCCCATCTTACCATGCTTTAGGACTTTAAAAAGTCAATTCTCTTACTTTTTTTTTTGCCCAATTCTCACAGAAACTATTATCAAGTCATCGTTGTGTCATTTTAAAATGTGTGTTCAGACCAATAAAATCTAATTGGAAATGTGTCGCTAAGAACTCCCTTAGTTTCTACTTTAATGACCTGCATATAAGTATTTTATGTTTAGCTAGTGGAAAGATTTCCATAAAGGCTAATTATGTAACTATAGTGACCATGTCGAAAATAAACACATCAGGAAGAAATGAGACAAAATTTAAGCACAACCACCCCAAGGAAGATGCCGTCATCTCAGTCCATTAAAGACTGATACCGTAGGAAATGCAGTGCTTCATTACTGGCTGACCAACACTTGCCTCAAGCTCCTTGGCTAACACTTGGACCAGTGAGTGCATCTCTGGGGGCCCAGGCTCCATTGTGGAGATCCAGGCCACGCTCTGCTGGCTCCTCAAGGTTCGACGAACACATTCTTTCCATAAGCGCGATACGCTGGAAAAAAAAAAATCCAAACAGTTCCAAACAGAACCCAATACCACATTTTCAAATGGCTGCTGGAAATTTCCATCTACCTGGGTGTCAGGCTGGTACTTCTAACTCTAAAGTGTACAAAAGTGAACTGTCTGCCAAATGGGAATAACAATAACTACTTCTTGTTCTATCAAATGAAATAACTACAAAGCACTTACCACCCTGTCTGGCACATAGTAAGCACAGAAGTGGCAGTTGTTATTAATCTTTCCCCATTTCTCCAGGTAACCTCTTTTTGTGTATGGATGAATACACCAAGCACTCTCCCAATCACCAGGTCTTTAAACCTTAGCATTGGCCCTGACTCTTCCCTTTCTCCCTACATTCAAATGCCAAGGCTTCACAGTCTTTCATTACAGCATCTCTGGTCCTGTCTCTCCACAAACACTGATAGCACCTCCTTGAGTTTCCTTAGCATTCACTTAACAGAACTGCAATAGGCTCTTCACTATTTTCGTTGTCTGCAGCATCTCTGCCCTCAGAAAAGTAAATCTACATCTGCTACTGATGCTCCTAATAACAGTGCCTAATTATTCCTCAAGAACCCGGATCCCGATCTACTCACTGGAGGTTCTCCGGATCCCTCTTTCCTCTACATCGAACCCTGCCCCAACCTGCCCACCCTCCCCCTCCCCGCCTGCTGGAGTAGCCGGACCTCCATAGGGTCACGCCTGGGCCACCCTCGTCCTCCGACCCCGAGGTCGGCCCGCCTAGAAGCTTTCACAAGGGTGGAGGATGCCTCCCCGCCACGCCAAAGCCCCACCCCCTGGGAGCCGGGTCTGCCCGAGGCTGGCCTCAACGTCCTCATCTGTGAATTGGGGGTGAGGAGGGCCAGTTACCGTCACTTGTGTTCAAACGGGCCAGAGAGCTCCCACGCACGACCCTGGGGCGGAGGAGGAGGCGGGCGTCAAAGCGCTCGGGAAGCCTCCCGGCCCAGGCCCCAGAGCGCGGGAGGCACGCGGACCGTGGGTCACGTGGGGGCCCGGCGCGTCTCTCCCCTCCCCCCACCCGCTCTCGGCTCCTCGGGGTCCAGGGCCCCGAGAGGCTGGGGGAGGGGAGGCGGCGGTTGAGCCCGGCGCGCACGCGCGGTGGCGACGGCGGCACCAGCGACGACAGCGGCGGCTCGGGTGGGGGGCGGGGCAGGTGCAGCCGGGCGGGGGTCGCGCACGCCCGCCGGGGGCAGGAGGAGGGGGGAGCGGCGGCCGGGCCGGAGCCCTGTGGGCCTGCAGGGGAGGAGGGGCCCGGCCCTCCCCGCGCCCTCCGGGACTCCTCACCCGGCCACCCGCAGCAGCGCCTTGGTAGGCAGGAAGGCGAGGACGCGCTCCACCACCTCGGCCAGGTTGCTCAGCACGAAGGCGGCCTGAGAGTCCACGGTGGAGGAGCCGCCGCTCCCTGCCGGCTCCATCGCTGCCTCCCCGCCGCGACGACGGCTACCGCTAGCGCTCCAACGCTCCGCTTTGAACGCCCAGCGCGGACGCACGCCACTTCCGCTAGCGCCCGCGGGGGGCGGGGCCCGGCGGGGACGCGCATGGAGGCCCCGCCCCGGGCCGGCCTCACTTCCGGTGTGAAGTCTGTGCCCTTGCCACGTGCCCCTCCCTCCCGTCGTTTTCTCCTGGCGGGGGCGCTGTGCCGGGTTGGGGTCCTGGGAGGCCCCCCACACCCCCAGGGCGTGACTCCTTGTTTGCCCTTCTGCCTGGGGTCGGGAAGCCCCGAGCCCCAATGCGGCCTCCGACCCTTACGGGTGGGATGACCCTTCCCTGCCTCAGTTTCCTCATCTGTAAACCGAGGGTGAGCATAATCGCGTGGCCTTCGAAGGGCTGCTGTGGGAGCCAAATCCCATAGAAGGGTCCCCGGCCGGCTCCGCTCCCATCCCTGGCCTCATCTGTCCCCCGGACCTCCGTTCGGGGTCACGGGTGTGGGACCGAGGACCCCCACAACTAGGACGGACGCGGGGCTCCCGGACTCCGCGGCCTGCCGCCCCTTCCGCCTGCGCTGGTGCGCACCCGCGGGGCCGAGGCACAGCAGCCGCCACTCAGCCAGCCTCCCGTGGTTCACTGACGTCTAATTTGTTTTTAAATCCACCCCGCACTAACGGAAGCGCTGACGCCGAGAATCAGAATCCAGACTGGAGTCCGGGGGTGAAGGGTGCGCTGTGGTGGATGCAGCCTTGGACTTGGTGTCAGGCAGACCCGAGTTCAAACCCCATCTTGAACATTCCTGTGACCCTGGACCAGCCCCGTAACCGGAGCCCTGCAACAATAGAGATGATGGATGGAGAGTTCTCCGCACACTTCGGTGATATGATTAGTCAGCTGCCCATGGAAGGGTGTTTGTCTTTAATGCTGGACCTCCAAGTTCTAGAGTGTACAAGTAAAGTGGAACAAAAGAGTGTTAGGAGACAGGAGCACGAGGGGTGCAGCCCACGAGTGGGCCTAACCGCACCCTTCCAGAGCTGCGGTCTGGCCCAGAGAGGGTCCTCAGGCACACAGTAGCCCAGCAGAGAGAGAGAGCGAGAGCGAGAGAGAGAGAGAGAGAGAGAGAGAGAGAGTGTGTGTGTGTGTGTGTGTGTGTGTGTGTGTGTGTGTGTGACTGCAGTCTCACAGATATGGGGCCTTTTAAATTGGAGGCCATTAACAAAGGGAAAGCAATGAGGGGGATGAGGAAGAGCTTCTTGAAGGTGAGATTTTAGCAGACTTGAAGGAGCCAGGACAGCCAAGATGCAAAGGCAAGGAGGGAGGGGGCTTCCAAGCTGGGGCGGGGGGCAGTCAGTGAAAATGCCTAGTCAGGAAATGGAGTATTTCGTGTGAGGAACAGCAGCAAGAAAGTCCTCCAGTCGCAGAGTATAAGGTGTGGGGGTGGGAAGGTTTAAGGTTGGAAGGTAGTAAAGGGCATCCAGGAAACAAGGGAGCCATTGGAGTTTTTTGAACCAGGCCAGGGATGGCATTGTCAAACTTGTTCTTTAGAAAACTCAGTTTGAGAGCTGAGTGGAAGATGGACTTCAGTGGGGAGAGACTGGAGGCAAGGAGACCACCCATGAGGCTACTGCAGTGGTACAGTTGTGGTGCTGATGAAAGCCTGTACCAGGGTGCTGGCAGTGTCAGGGTGGAGAAGGTAGTGCAGAGGAGGGATGCTGCAGAAATAGATAATACAGCATCTGGATATGGAGGTGTGAAAGAGGGATGAGGCCAGGAGGATTCTTAGGGTGTCCTCTTGGGTGACTGGGAAGGTGATGGTGTCCTCCATCAAGTTAGAAAGAGGGAAGAATTGTGGGAGTTCAGTCTTCAGTATATTGAGTTTAACGTCTTAAGAGTCATCCAGCTTGAAACGTTCTGTAGGTAGTCAGGATCAAGAGACTAAAGAAGGAGAGATGGGGATGGAGTTAGAGATGAGAGATCAGGAGAGAGGTTAGGGTTGGATCAATAAATCTGAGAATCATTTTCACAGAATGACAATTGAATCCATGAGAGATGATGAGATGTGAAATAATATAGAGGGAGGAGAGGGCACAGGACAGAGCTGGGGGTGTGGCAGGGCAGGGACATACCAATAGCTAATGGATGTTGCCGGGATAAAGATCCAGCAAAGAAGACCAAGAAGGAGCAGACATCCAGAAGATCAGGAGAGAACAGTGTCTCCAAGAGCTAAAGAGAAGAAAGTATTGAGAAGAGAATAATCAACCATGTCAAAGACTGAAAAGATCAAAAAGGATGAGGATTGATTAGAATTGGCAATTAATAGCTCATTGGTAACTTTGGAGAAAGAAATTTCATTGAATCATGAGTTCAGAAGAGACAGCAGAGAGTTAAGGAGGAAGAGCAACCTCTTAGTGATCTTCCTTGGATGACCTGACCCATGATGAGATTGGTGACTATATATAATCTGTGCTGTGTTTCTGGTGCTGCTTTTGCTCATCCCCACTGTTATACATCACTACTTTCAAGATGTCTCAAAGGCAGTGGGATGCATGAGATTATAGCTCAAAAAGATAGCCTTGGATTTGATAGAGAGATGCAGGAATCATTGGTAGGTCCCAGCACAAGGAAACAATCATCCTGCCTCAGCAGTGGCAGCATCAATTGCAAAGATTTAGCATCAGTCAAGATCCTGGGTTTGGTGGTTCTGAAGAGGGAGGTGAATGTAGCATGGGATTTCTGGTCTCTCCTCTCTTCCTCATTCTTTAACTCCATCCTGGGTCACTGCTTATTTGCTGCATATTGTTTTTTAGTGGTTTGCAGTCTTTTTCATTTTCTTCTTCCAAAGGATTCTTTCACCCCTGAGGTCAGGATTATATCAGTCCCTGTCCTAATGGCAGATTTTCTTTATGTATTGAAAGTGCCTTTAATTGATTCAGGGGGTTTTGGCACAGACTACTGATATAATAGCTTCCTTGTGTCTTAGGTACAAAAAATGTCAGGGCATCAGGAACCAAGAGCTCCTCCGTCCAGTATTGGTCTCTGGACATAGACAACATAGAGGTGGGGTATCCATGCCCAACGGAACCAAAAATGCATCCTTGTTAAATATCTTCTCATTGCTAAGGCTAAGTAAGCCTCCTTTCGTTAACTATTAGATGGAATACAAGCAGTAGTATGCAGAGCTAGTTGTTACATTTTCAGGATTTTTGTGAGCAACTTGTTAAATACAACCACTATTTAAAATTATTTAAATTTATAATTAAGCAAATTACACTAAAAAGAGGTGATAAACACTCAAAACTCATCACTTCCTAACAATTTTTACCGGATTTATTATCTATACTCTTGATGTAATTTATGTCTACTGTACTGCATAGTGGAAATAGTAGATAATGGTATGTTACCATGCATCTTTTCCCAACTTTGCAATCAGTGATGCCATGTTGGTAGGTTGAAATCCACTACAGTGGGACTATTTACACTATGAAAATCAGGAAACACTACAAATATTGGCTTGGTTTATTGTCTAGACCAGGGGTTGACAAGTTACATCTGATCTAATATTGCCTGTATTTATGCAGCCTAGGAAACTAAGTGCTTTTTACAATTTAAAATACAATAAAATTTTATTTAAAAATGTAAAAACTACTCTTAGCTTACTGACCATACAAAAACAAGTTTGGCCTGTGGGCTGTAGTTCGCTGACTAATCTGAACTAAAGAAATGATGGAGAAAATGTTAACTAACACAGATTAAGCAAAAAAGTGGGTCATATCTGTAGCTTTTATTTTGTGAAAATGTTCTGGTATACCAAAGTTATTATAGAATTCAACCAAGAAGTTTTGTTCATGGGAATCATTGACCAATGAATGGTGTCCAACAAAGGACAGTGTTGTTCACTTTTGTCTTTAGTCATTAACACCAATACTTAGCTAGGAACTACACTCATTCATCAATGACAGTGAGTGTCTTTTTGGCTGAACTGCTTTTTCTGCAGAATGAATAGTAACTGAGCAGTTATGTTACATTTGATTTTGTGATACTGTTCAGTGTGACAGAAATATAAAAACTTATAGTAGATTTTGCAAGAAATTCCAAGTCACAATGAAGATATGGGTAGAAGCAGAAAAAATGAGGCATTCTAGGTTAAAATTTATTATTTCTAAAATTATATAATCAAATTTTTACAGTTATCCCTCCAGTATTAACTGTCTTACTAATGTAATGGGAAATAATGTTTTCAGATTGTGTTCCCTAAAATGCCAGTCTTAGGCATTGTGATCTATTAGGATTTTTAAACATGAAAAAAGTGAAAACAGGCACAGAGAATAAGAACAAAAATAATTGTAGCGCGCCCAAACCAACAGAACCACATTTTGAATCTGTTGAATAGTCAATCACTAAAGAAAACTCATCATAATTCTCAAAGGAAGAAATTGTTCCTTTTACATTTCCAGATTATTGGAATTAAAAATAAACTTTTCTTTTTAAAGAATACAGGATGTAAGGATTGAGAGGTTAGCATTTAGGAGTCATAGCAAAATAAGCATGTCCATCTGTTCCAGTTATGGACACATGTGGTAACCCTGAATGGTGGAAATAAATCTACTAGGCAAACTTCTGGGGGGCAGTGTTTGGGGGGAATTAGGGAACATTGTGCTTCTAAAACCCATATTAAAATTCAGGATTTGTTTAAAAAAAAAAGTTGGCTAATGACAATTTCCAGCTTAGTTAATAAACTAAATAATAAAAAGTTTGAGTCTACAAAAGTTTCAACTACTTAAAATGAGTGCAACCTTAATAAAATTTGAAAGCAAATTTAATTGCATTTTATTCTCATGGTGCTAACAATGTTGGGAAGAACAACTATAAAGTTGTCTGAACATTTTCCCCGTTTGTAACTGTTAAATGTAATGACCATTTAATGATTCAGTATTTCAAGATATCCTCTTCATTTTCCATCTGGCCACATTCCTTTGGACTTTTCCATCATGACCCCTGGAACCTCATCATCTTGCAAAATCACATCAGCCCTGATGCTCAGAGGTCATTATTACCCTCTGTCCCTGGGTCCCTCTGATTGGAGGGATGAACAGAGAGCTCCTAGCAAAATTTCCATTTAAGGAAGGTGTCCAGGCCAGACACCCCTTCACTTCCCACTTGGCTTCACTCTTCTGGACTCTTCCATCTTGCTCTCATGCTGCATGCCTTCTCTCCCCAAGCTGCCACCAGCTTTCATGTGTTGTCTTCATCTATTAGACTGTACGCTCCTTTAGGATAGAGGCTATATTCTTTTTTATATCTGCATCCCCCAGCACTTAGCACAGTGCCTGCATTTAGCAGAAGATTAATAAATGTTTATTGACTGATATTTGAAGTAAAAAAAGTTAATTTTAAAATGTTTCTGCATAAAATTTATTCTTTTTATCACCAAAAATAAAAAATTTGAAAACACTGTAGCAGAACTTGAAATGGAAATTATTAAAATTTATCAAGTATTGAACTCAGATGGGTGGCATGTGTACTGCTATATGGCATGCAAAGTCCACATTATATATGTATTTTTCTCTTATTATTCTGGTTGGATAAAGAGATTAGTTAGCATTGATTTCTTGTAAGACTTTGTTTTAATGATTGACATGCTTGAGGAATTTTCATTACTTTCCACTATCCTGCAGAAAAGATCGACTCAGATTCAGAAAGTGCAAAAATTAATCAAATGTACCATAAGAGCTTTGGAAAATTTAAAGATTGGTACTAGAAAGCATGAATCTTTAGGTGAAGATTTGAGTAAGTCAGATAAATTTACAAACATTTCACTTAATGAAAAAGAAAAAATCTCATTCTATACAAGGACACATATTGTTTATTGGACCCAAAAAAGTGACAAAATTTTTAATTATTTTGATTAGAACCATCTGTTTGGCCCTTATGAAGAATCTCACCATGGATAACTGATAAAATCTATATCTACATATATATTTGTGAAAATTTAAAATGTGAAACTGATGTGATTTTAGGGATTTTGTAGAGTAATATAGACTCAATGTTCCAATCTCTACAACTATGCATAATGCTAAAAAAGAGAATTAGCACGTTTGCTACTAATACTGCTAAAGCCAAGAGGTTTCAGTTAAACGAATATAATTTATAAGAGGGTGAGGAATAGTTTAGCAGGAGATCATGTACCAGATTTAATGACAATAAATTTGTTGAGGGAAGAGGAGATTTATTTGCTAACTCCATTTATCAAACCATACTTGAACTGCAACTGTGACAAGTCTGGCACAAATCAACAAAAGTGTTCTGTGAGAATCAGCTGGCTATTTGGAATTTACAATGGAGTATTACTATTTGTAAATTGTGTGCTATATGTCCTTTATGTCAGAAAAATTTACAATACTTATGTATGTACATACACACACATGCACTCCTACATCCCCCCACAGTCAGTTGTAAAAACTCTTCCCAACACACCACTGACTACATGTTCTCCTTTCCCTCTAATCTTGAACCTCCTACATTTCCTGACCTGAAGTCAAGGAAATTCTATTCCTCATTCCATTCTAACATACCGTCTCTTCAAATATTTCTAAAGCAAGGAAGATGGAACATGGTACATTACAGAAATAACTTACTATTACTGGCACATTTTAGATACTATATAAATGCCCCTTCCTTCCTTCCTAAACGAAATCACAGGGGTTACAGCTCTATCACTTTGTTAAAATAAGGCCTGTAGTAGTGGCCAAAAGCCACCTTTTCTTATCTTCAGACAACTGAGTATCAACTAGTCACCAGAACCCCAGGGATCTCCCAACCCCAGCATGAATGAGCACTGCTCTTGGACCCTGAGCCTGCACACAAGGTCTGGGCTTCTTCCTCCCTCCAATGCCTTGTCCTGTTTGATCCAGGGAAGCTACCTTTAAAAACCCAGCAGATTTTTCAGGTTTGCCCCCAACATAACCTCCCAGCAGTCCCTGTTCTCAGCCTCCCTGATTGCCCTCCTTTACTGTACATAAGATGGCTTGATTTCCTTTCTCTGCAGCCCTTGTGCTGTATGTACTTCAGCTCCTGAATCTCACTCACCCAGGCTGTATGGAGACAGGGATGAATCAGCAGTGCACTATGGCAACCAAGGCCTTCGGCTCTATTATGAGAGGCCTATCATTTAGACAGAGGGAATTAATCTCACTGCCCTCTGTTGTCAGCCCACACATGTAAGTAATGTGTTCAGGCCGCCTGCCACATTAGGTAGCACACGATGATAAGGTCAAGATTTAAGGATGATAAAGGGGCTCAAGAATCGGTCATGTATTTCAGAGAAGGAAAAAAGATCACTCAGCCTGATGGAAAAGATTGAAGGAACATCCAATTGCTTGGTTTGCCTATTTGAAGGGAATGTCCAAGGTAGACTTGCTGTCTACCCATTGAGGGCAGACCTATGATCATTGAACCAAAGTTGGCAGGTGAATCTTGAGACAGTCTAAGAAAATAGCTTCCTAGGAGAGCTGTCCAAAAGGAATGGACAGGAGGAACCAGGTTTTCTTCTTCTGGAGCCATCTTCAAGCAAAGCCTGTTTGATTTTGCTAGATGTTTCACAGAGGTTTCTCTGGGTTTGGACCAAGTAAGCCTTGGGATTCAAGTCCAATCTCTCTCTATTACTTACTGTATGAGCCTACTCAAATCCCTTCACTTTTCTAGGGTTCATATACAAACTGAGACTGGGTTAGATCAGATATCATAAAGATTCCGTCTTTATATTCTGTGAGTTTGTAGAAGACAGCAAAATCTGTAGATGTGACATGAGAATGGCATGGGATTTGAGAGGGGAGACAGAAAATAGACAAATACACTGTTATGTTTTGACCAATCAGACTCTAGTAAGCTGTCAATCACAGGAGGATAGCAGGCATATCTCACTTCAAGCATGCCCATTCGAATTTCTGGCTTTAATAAAAAGACAAAGGCTTCTTCACTTTGCAGAATCTTTACAACAGGATTTCTTCTGTTTTTGTCTTTGCATCCACAAAAGTTGGTGCAGAATAGGTCCTTAATAAATGCTCTGAATTGAAAACAATACCATTTACTTGTGTTATGGAGCCTAACTGCATGTTATGAAAGCCATATAAGAATGGCTGCAAAACCTTCGAGTCCACTGTTCAAGTCAATGGTTACCAGTCACATTAGAGATGACAGGTGCAGAAAATTCCATCTCCTACCATACCTTGTTGCTCTTTTGGTAGACTTAAACTTTGTTATACTGTAAAAAAGTAAAGTTATTTGATTACACTATTAAAAACACTACTTAAAATTATGTCACTAATAACTAAAAAGCTTATTCTTTGCAGAATGACAGACTAGCAGTTGTACACAATGTTAGTCAGTTGTTTTTGGTCTTTAGTCGGATATTTTAGAAGTAGCTTTCTTTGATGTACACTGCTGTGGAGATGCCTTACTTTGGTCAGTTTATTGTGTTTTCTGGTCACTCTTCTCTTAGTACATACAAATAAGAGTGCTTCAGTCTTATGACATTATCAGCACCACAGCCAGGTATGAGTCCAAATGTGAACAAGTGCAGTGGGCCAACACTTTGGCAAATCCCTTGCTATCCGAGGAATGGGGAAGCATACAATTACTACGACTGACTGCTAATGACCATTCTGAGTTTGACCATGGTACACCCCTGCTCTAGGATCAAATACTGATTCCTCTGTGTGGCATTGAAAGCTCTTCACAACTTGCCCCAACATACCTTTCTGGGATCACAGTAGGTTATTCATCCATAGCAATCTTCAGTTCAGCCAAACTGAGCTGCCTTGAACAAGATGAACCCTCTGCTGCCTGTAGGCCATCATTCCCCTTGTCCATGGGGCAGGCCTTCCTCCCCTCCATTCCTCAGCATCTCCAGTTGCTTTAAAAGCAATACCTGCAACATTTCACCAGTTGCTGGCAACCTCCCCTCCCAAATTACCTTGTGTATATGCTGCATATGTTCATGTGTATGAGTTGTCTCCCCTCCAGGGAAAGGCCTATTTCACCTGTTTTTATGTCCCCAGGATCTCCCACAGTGCCTGGCATTTAGCAGATAGTTAACAAATGCTTGTTGTTGGTCGACGTGGCTTGGTTGTGGGTAGAGATCCAGGAAAGCTCCCAGCTTTTAGAAAGGCTTGGCAGTTTGGATCCTCAGAGATTTTCCCTGATATGCATGCTTCTCCATCCTTCTCCTGGTCAATCAGCCCTCAGGAGGGAGTCTGTGCCTCCTCCTAAGCTTGGCACCTTCCCACTGCATTGGGGAACAGGGATGTGACCCTTTCATAAGGACTTTTTGAGAAAGTGTCAGCTGCCTTTTTGATATAGCAACTGTACGACATTATTCTTCTGTCTTGGCTCAAGTCTGAGAGTTCCAGACATCAAAATCTTTAAAAAGTTAACCCCTTAAATAAATAAGCTCACATATTGTACTCCTAAAATTAGGAAAGGATGTTTTATCACTCAGGGAAAATCAATGACTACTTGAGATATATTATCACGTAAGTGTATTATTATATCTGAATATATAGTACTCAAGTTTCTAAAATTTGAAAGGTGGGTAACACTGTGGTTAATGGTCTTGAAATGCCATATATGAAGATTGACTTAAAGTAACCTTTGTCATGAACTCAACTTTGTATAAAGCTGCTTATCTTCAGAGGCATAAATAAAGAAACTTTATCATTTTAAAAATGGTTCTTTATTCATAAACTTGATGCAAGTTTACAAATTGACTTTACACCACCAAATAATTTTGCAATGAAAAATGAAATCCAAAACTAAGCATGCCAAATGCACAGCTGTCAACCTGTTATCCATCTGAGTATTAAAGAATTCAATAATGTATTCAATATTTTAGCCTCAGGTTTAAGGAACTTTAAAATGCTTAAAAAGAGATATGCCTTAACACTTAAGGCTGTTACTTGAGCAACAAGATATGAGAACTTTATACAAATAGAAGCAAATAAGCAAGGAGGCTAGGACATCTTCATCTACCTTTAATTTAAAACAAAGAACAAACAAACAACAAACAACCTAAAAAGTAATTAAAAACAAGATATCGGAAGCAGTGCCAAGTCTTTCCGATGTGATCTTCAAAGCTAAAAATTGGATCTTAAAGCAAATGCCTGATAAGGAAAAAACCATTTCATGTGACAGGTACGGAATACGAAGATGTGCTGCTCCTGGGTTTCTTTTTAAAAAGTGCTTAATACTTAAATTATACCTTTAGTTTAAACCTGGGGTACAAAAGGTCTGTTAGTAACCAAATAGAACTGGTCAAGTAAGGCAATAAAATGAAGACATTCCACCAATTCATATCATCTTCTAAGAAAGAGAAAAAGGGTTCACATCATGTGTGTATTCCCATCAAACCCATGGCTATGACTCTGGAAACATTATTTTAAGATTCTTCAGAAGTGATGTCTTTTTGTTCTCTGATGTACAAGAGAGTTTGCTCAAGGACTGAGTTTTCTTGTGCCAATCACTTTAGAAGTTCATTAGTTTACAAATGATTGCAACAGCCCATTAATAAATGGAGCGCCCCCAATGGCTTTTAGTATTTTAAATAACTTCAAGCTTTGTACTGTGGCTCCTCTTTGTAAGGTCAACTGAACCAACAAGTAGCAGGTACAACCCAGCAAGACTGAGGCCCCAGTGGAAATGCCAAGTTCCAAGTTTTTAAATGGCACAGCCTTGCTCTACTCAAATACAACATAATCCAATTACAAATATCTCTTTGAGAAACAGTTCATATCTTCATGTAGCCATTTTTTAAAAAGTGTAATGACAACATATATGTGGGACTTTCTATATGTCATTAATTTGGCAATACTATAGATGTTTTCATTTTAGACCAGGAAAAAAACCAAACCTGTGATTTTACAAGATCTGAAATCTCTAAAACAGTATTAAACAATGATTGAAACTTTACTGGCTTTAAATGAAACCATATATTGCAAGTCTTTGTAGTCCGTTATCCTATGAAAGGTAAGAATCTCAAACCCCATTGCAATCCACCTAATGTTTGTGTGTACGTGTGTGTGCATGTTGTGTGTGTTTTGTGTGTGTGTGTGTGTGTGTGTGTGTGTGTGTGTAACTTGATGCTGTTGACTTGCCTGCATTAGAGGTATCACTTTCGATGAAAGGGAGATGGGAAGAAATGGACCAATCATGGCCCCAAACTGCTCAGTCGCAGGTACCTATGACGAGCAGAATGGAAAGGCTGCAACCTACACTGGATGTCAGATAACATTTTATCCACTAATAAATTTAATAGCTAAAGTCTTCAGTCCGACTGTTTATAGGGGCACTTGTAGCTTATTGTCTGCCGGCAAGAATTTCATTACAGTGACATCAGTCCAAGTAAAGAGCGTTTCATCCACTTAACCATCTTCCTTTGGAGGTGTGTACCAGCCTGAGAAAGAGAAAAACAAAGATGATTTGATGAGCTGGTGCTTTGAACAACTCAAGGCCTCTGTTCAGCCTTTCAGAAAAGAAAGCTTAATTGCTGTCTTTACCTTTCACTTTAGTGTTTAGACTTGCTATAAAACTTGGAGAAACCTTCGCCTGTATTGATAACAAAAGCAATGCAAAGTCCACATACTGTAAGATAGTCATTAGCAATTGATTTTAAATTATAATGGAAAAATAAAGCCTCTACAGTACTCGAGTTCCCAGAATCCAGGATCCCTGATTGCCAGCCCAGCAGTTTCTCCAATATCATCCCACTACCTCTCAGTTTTACACCCCCTTCTCCCATGAACTTTTAAATAATTAGAGTATAATCAATGACAAGTATGCTTTCTGGAACTCATATTTATTACTGTTAACTTCACCTCCACCAAAGAAAGGTTAACAATGCCCACTGTGCCATATAATTAATATTGGGTCACAAGTGTAGCAAAATGCAAAAGTTCAGAAGTATCCACACAGAATATTTAGGAGGAATGGAGTCATCAGGGCTGGGATGTTTGGGGACCATGGAGTGGGAGAATAGCCATTTTTGGTATGTTAGCTGTTAGACGGTAATGGCTGGTAGCTGAGGCTCCTTTCCAGCCTAAAAAATTCAAATTATTTCTACAACTACAGTGTAATTACTATCTGTTTTGTCATCTTATTTTCTGTATAATAACTACAGTCACTATGTAGGGGAGAGGTCATAATAGGTAATATCTGTGACACAAGGGAGGTCATCACTTCTCCATGAAGTCATTTACTTGGCTCAAGAAGGCCTTGGTTTTTGTTAAGAAGTCGTAAAAACCAGTTACATGTGAAAAAATGGTTTACTTTGTAAATACTAAACAAATCTTACTTAGACCAAGGTCAACAGGAATCTGTAAAATGTCTGAATTACAAAATAACTTAAGCATCTCAGAAACTTTAAATCAATTTTACTCAAAATAGATCAGAGGACCTAGACCTGAAGGGGATTTGAGGAGGTAAGTAGCTAGTCCACCCTCAAAGAGGGGAAGGGGCTTGCCACAAGTTACACGATCATTAAGTGGCAGAATCAAGACATATTAACAACTGCCACCCTCCATTTGTTTGGCACTTTGCTAATCTTACCATCTCCATTTTAAAGAAGAGTTTTTTTAAAGTGGCAAGGTCAGGATTTGAACTTAGGTTTCCTGGCTCCGGATCTGGGCTCCCTTCTTCAGTTTCATTTCTCCTCTGAAAATGAGACTGTGACCTCCAGGAGCATAGAAACTCTCTGAAGACACTGATGGCTTCTCCCTCTTCTCTGTATCCCTGAAGCCCAGGCATAACTAAGGTCTTTGAGGAAGGGAATTTTGTTTCTATAATTAATGTGCCTAATAAAGGCTTTTTTTAATCTGCAAAGGTAAACAATGCTTCAATAGTTATTCTGAACACCACAAACACAAAACTACTACAGTCTGAGTTAAGAGGTTTTGCTGAAACTGCTGTGAACCATTTGTAAAATCCACACGATGAATGCATTTACGACCACATAGCTCCAAAATGACAATTTAACATACCATTCTTCTCATGTATCTGTACTAGGGATTTATAGGACTGTTGTGCTCTTGCTAGATTATACTGATTCTGAAAGGAAGAGTTTTAAACATATTTTAGACCAAGAAGTTATTAGGGCATCATTTATTATAATACAAGCAATGACATAACCAACAGTGCCTATGATCACCAAAGAACAGCCGGCACTGAGTGCTTTCAAGTTGACAAACACCTTATCTTCTTCTTTAGACAGAAGGTGGAACCATAGTTCCCAGGAGTAGTAACCTGCGCTTCCACCTCACAAACGACGCCACTTCCTCCCACCTCTTCAAAATGAGGACATCCCAGGGTCTCCCTTTAGGAGGACTTCTACCTCATCTGCCTAGCCCTGGAAAGTATGTTGTGGAATTAGTATTATTATTCCCATTTTAGAGATGGGGAAACTGAGACCCCAAGGTGATGTGACTCGCCAGAGTGCCCACAGCTGGGATTTGAATCCAAGTTTCTAGACTCCCAGTCCACCACACTGCCCTAGTGCCCTGGCTCCAGAGGCCTGAGTCAGGGCAGGGAAGAGTGCAGGTGTGGATGCAAACTCTCAGGCTGGAAAGGCTCCAAGTCCTGGCCCAGAGATGGCCTAAGCATCTCTTGTGCCAGGATCAGTCTTGCCAACATGGGAAGAAAAGCTTGTCCCTGGGAGGCTGGTCCCCTTCAAGGTGATTACCTTGGAGTCATGACATCAAGAGATTAGAAGGGGACGTTATCTTTGTGGAGGATGTACCCACACTCATGAAATCATGGATTCAACACAACTTTTCATTTAAAACATTCTTTTCTTCCATTTTAGCTACTGCAAAAAAAAAACCTCTGAAAGAAAAGGGGAACATAAGAAAAGGCCACTACATTTTATTTCTCCTGAAAAACTTACTATTTTTGACCTTTTCCTTATCTTTTCCTTCTAAACAAACCCTTTGTACAAGCTCACTTCCCACATGCCCTCCAAATACCCACAACTACCAAGGTCTCTTTCCCAATAATTCCCTTTTTATCACAATTTGATAACATTTAGATGAAAGCAGAGGCAGCTAGGTGGTTCAGTAAATAAAGCATCAAGGCCTGAGTCAGGAAGACTCAAATTCAAATCTGGCCTCAGACACTTCCTTGCTGCGGGGCCCTGGACAAAGTTGCTTGCCTCAGTTTCCTCATCTGTAAAATGAGCTAGAAAGGGAAATGGGAAACTGTTCTAGTATCTTTGCCAAGAAAACCCCAAAAAGGAGTCATGAAGAGTCACGCGTGACTGAAAATAACTGAACAACAGTAAGAAGATGAATGTAAAAGGAGATAGCCAGATTTGGAGTCAGGACTGACACTTATTACTGTGTGACCCTAGGCAAGGCCCTAACCAATCTGTGTCCAGGAACACTTTAAGACTCTTCTCTTTAGAGAAGTCCTTCCTGAAAAGTTATTTGAAATAGGCACTCCACTCCTGCCCCCCACTGAATTGTTTAGACGTGGGAGTCCAGATGCCCTGGGTTTGAATCCTGCCTCATTCATTTACTGGCTGCAGAATTCTGGGTAAGTCTCTCTCCCTTTGTAAAATGATAAGGCTTTCATCAAAGGGTTGTTTGGAAGATAAAATGAGGTCATTAACGAAAAACCAACTAACATATAAATGAGAGTTATTGTGATATCCTTAACTACTTGACACATTTCAGCAGGGGAGAAAGACAAGTACACCATACTAGTCAACTGAAAATCAATCTGAAATAAAATCTTTCTGATGTGAAGAAAGTCAAAAGGAAAATTATTCAACTGACAATTTAATCTACATGTAACTTTTCACAGCCACCTCTGTTATTTCTTATGAAATAGGCTCATTTTGTATTCTGCATTTAGGTAGAGGTGGGGGAGGGGCAGGGAAGTTAGGGCAAGTGGTAAAAATTACCTTATTTGCTCCAAACTGTACTCTAGCTTTTCCTTTGACTAAAGTGGCATTGATCTGCATGATGACCGATTCTATTGAATATGCACTACTCCAGCCCTGGAGGAAGAAGGAGAGATGTCCATGAACAGTTTATTCTGGGACGTCTAATTTGACAGACATACTGATTACTGTAAAATGCTTTTAGTTATCCACCAAGGAGAAGAGGTATAAATGAAATTTGTCAGTCTAATAATTGTTTAACACATGAACTTTGAAATGAAGAGGAAAAGGCCAAGTTGGACACATTTTCAGACCCTCACAAGACAAGAAACTACACCATCAGTAGGTGATATTTACAAATAATTGAAAACTAAAACTCCCCTTTAAAACTAACTTCTCCCATTGATTCAGTCCTGCACAGAGGACTGAGGTCTTCTCTTACCTGAGGAAGTAAAAGTCTTCCCAGGAAAGGCTGGTCTGAGGTCCCAAGGGTTGGGCTCCACCCTGGGAGGCCCAACAAGAAGTCTTCCTTGTTCTTAGCCGCCAAGTTGCCAGGGCAAAGAGGTCAGACACTGGGCCATATTGACCACTGGAATTTATCTGGGACTATCTCACTGAAAACTACTCAAACCTCACAGTGCACAAGACAAAGAAATGTAACATGAAATACATTTTACCTGTTTTGTGAGAAGTTCCATGCACAACGCACCGCCACCCAACACGTACCTTAAAGAGAGACTCAGAGTCAAACTTGATTCTCCACTTGTCAATAGTTCTTTTTGCCTTCATTAAAAAATTATACTAAACTCCCTTTTCACTAAGGCCTCAAAATTGTTCCCAGTGAGAATTTTAGGAACAAGCTAACAAAATAAAGGCCAAAAGTTGGTATTATCCAATGGAGTTTAAGAGTTACCTTTTCATTATTACCATCTGTCAGAGTCACTCTCCTATTTACATTCACAAAGCTCAACACATATGGATAATTCAATTTAAGGGTGGGAAGCCTGAATTTTTTTTTTAACAATTCTGAGCAAATTAATATGTAGCATATGACTAGATTAGGTAGGGGAAATTTCCTATGCAAATGGAAGAAAAGAAAACCCAGACCTGGTCCAATCATTACTCACTCTTCCTTCCCTCCCCAATAAAACCAGAAAAACAAACATACACAAACCTGAGCCATCTTTTGAGGGTTAATGACAAAATTTGGAAAAGCTCTGAGTTTTGTGAAAACAAATGTGCTAATCAAAGACAACTGTCATTCCAGCCCTGGTAAATCATTGCCAAACTTATTCTGTCTCTCTTTCCTGCCCTACCCTTCTGCCAGTCAGGTTATTTCGTGTCATGTAAAATTCACAATTTTTAAGTGAGATGTAAGGCAGAAGTCTACCTGTTCAGGAAATGGTACCCAGAAAGATTAAGAAGAATAATCAAACACTTCTCCACAAGAGGAAGTGCAGAGTAGCAAGGGGAGAACCGGACCAAGTGTCTAGGTTTGCTTAATATCCACATAACCATTGTGTGCGGGTCTCGGTTTCCTTTTCTGTAAAACAAGGAGGCTGAAATGAGCAACTTCTAACATCTCACCCTAACATTTTAAGCACTTCTCCCATATAAAGGCAGAAGGGCTGAGCTCCTGCTTTACCATTTTCTAGCCGCATGCCTTTCAGCGAGTCACCCTCCCACTCTGGGCCTTAATTCTCCCATGTGTAAAATGGGAGGTGTGGGAAGGTAGAGTAGAGGACCTCATGAAGACCTATGATTCTCCCTGTGATACATGTCTCATGTAGCCAGTGTCTCTTCTAGCCTACAAACAAAAAGTTAGAAATGACGAGTGAGCCACAAAAGAATGCAAGAGCAGTAGAAGAGGAGAACAAGTCCCAGAGGTGACAACAGCACCATACTGCGCTCCAGCACAAGGGTGACAGCAGCATCTCAAAGAAGGCTCTAAGCTCAGTTAAAGGGGCTTAGACAGTCCTTTGAGGAGATAATTGTGTCCTTGGGAAATTCTTAGGGAGAGGAGGAGCTGGCCAGCCCTGCCCCTCAACCTGGAGGGTAAGATATCTTGGTTTAGATGAGTAGATGATGGCCTTGTTATGATTTAAGTAAGGATAATAATGTTATTTAAATCCACAACATGGCAGAACAGCAAAGTGGGTTGTCCAAATCTTTTGTGGCACATGGGAAAGGTAGCCCTGACGGGGTTAATTACAGTCCCTGCCCAGATGGCCAGAAGGAGCCTGGGCTCTGTGACAAGGCCATGCTCTATCCAACTCCACGCAACTTGGCCTCCCAAAGGGGAAGCAAAGGCCCAGGCCACTCGACAAGTCCAACAGTGGGTCACTGAGGATTGTTTTCCAAGCTTCTGATAATCTACACTCTGGAGAATTGGAAGGTAACCACACTGCAACAATGACAATAGCAACAACCTCAAGTGGTGCATGAAGGTCAACCCCACGATTTCCTGACCTTATGAGATAACTACTCTTATCTCCATTTTTAGATAAGCAAACTGAGGCTTAGGCAGACTAAGTGATCTGCACAGGATCCTCCAGCTAGAGTGTCTGGGGTACAAGTCACATATAGTCTAGGTCTGCCTGATTCCCAGTCCAGGACTCTGTGTCTCCCTTTCTTCTTTTAGACTGAGGGAGGCACTTTTCTGCTCAATGGTGACATACTTCATGTCATCCTCACCATATGCCAATGATCTAGGTAAGGACGAGTTAATATTTCCAAACCATGCAACAATGTTCTGGCTCAAGGATTACTGATTCAAGGTCCAAGGCAGGCTACGTTCTTGGGCTAGTAGCAGAAACAATTCTGGTTAGTCAGCAAAGTCTTTGTTGGAAACATGATTTTAAAGTTAGATTTTGAAAGCTAAGACAGCTGTGCACTAGTATACAGACCAGAACTGTTTTAAGAGTGGTCAACTTAAAGCTGAGGAAAACATGAGGCACAATGAAATAATGTGCTTCACAGCTGTCTGAAGGTCAATGTCACAGGGCCAAGACTGCCCACCTCAGAAACCATCAATAACTCTTTCGTGACTATATATAAAATGGATGACAAAAAATGAGCCTGGCCACACAGGCACTGAGCACACCCTTCTCTCCTTGTCTAGGCTGATTTCCCTACATGTATCTTCTCCAGCCTGACCTAATTGTCTCCCAAGAACCTTTTGCCCCTTCCTGACTTCAGGTTTTTGCTCCCCTGCACTGAGTGATGAAGGCTCAAACTTGGACAGGGCCTTCTAGTTTACAAAGTCCTTAAGGTGCTTTAGTTCAAAACTCCCACCTTACCCATTCAGCATGTTCAGTTAGCATTTTTTACAGACCTACTATTTCAAGGTGCTGGGGAGATAAAAACATAAAATGATAGCCTCTGACCACAAGGAGCTTACCCTTAGCAGGAGAATAAGACACAGACATATAACTGTAAGACATGTTAGAAAATGATGTCATGTGGAAGAGAGGTCAAACAAGGTGACTTGACAGAGACACAGGCTATGATGGGTCAGTTCTGGCTTTGGAGTTGAGGAGGAAGGCCCCCTGAGTTAACCCTCTGCTGAAGGACAGAGCTGGGCAGTGGGCCTCACTGGCACGGGGTGGGGGCGGGGGGGAAGGTGAGTGCCAAGACACCAAGGCAGAAGAAGGCAGGATCCAAGTCAAGGTCACCCAGGAGACTGGTTTAGCTTAGTGTGTGTATGGGAGGGGAGTAAGGTGAAAAAAGAAACAGCATTCTAGACAGATTGTAGAGCTTGCAGACTTACGTCCCTTTTCTGTTTGTTTTGTTTTTTTTAAATAGGGACATTTGCCTTTCTTTCTACAATCCTGTGGTATTTCTTTTCTGTGACCTTTCCAATAGTACTAACAGTCAGTGCATAGACTTTCAGTAATGAAGGATGTCTTTCATAGGGTTTTTTGAATTCTATGTTGAAGGATGGAAAGTTCTAAGTCCCAGCTCCTCGGTGAAACCCTCCTGGTTTACCCCTAGCAGCACTGCTTTCCTGCTACCCCTGACCCAAAGCTCAGAAACCATTTAATTTTATCCAATAATTAATTTGATAATTAATCATCCATTTAGATTTCTCTTATATGCTTGTTCTTGAATGATTTTATTATCATAAGCTCTTTGAGAATGGAAATATTTTTGTATCTCTACACCCTCCAACATGGCTAAGCAAGTATCTTCGCCATAACTGGAATTCAATAAGAAATATTAGATTTCAAAGGA
>CM053769.1:488902240-488948545 GCA_028658325.1 Potorous gilbertii
GACCAGAAGAAAAACTTGGGTGAGATGGGGTTGGGGTGGGGTGAGCAGATCTTCTGGTTCCATGACACTGGGCTCTGTATGGGGGAAAACACATCCACACCCACAAATATCAAGGATTAAAGTAGGTATAAACAGAGGATAATGACCAACATTTTCCCTTCTCCACTAAGACAAATTCAAATGAAATGAGCTTAAAGAGACTGAAGTTAAATAGAGAGGGAACACTTCTGGGAAGAAATAGTTGTCAGACAGTGAGTAGGGGTCTATGCATAAAGATGGCTGCTCCCTATCTTAGAACAAGTCTTTGCAGGAGGCAGGTAAAACAAAGACTAAGTACAAACAGGGTGTCCCTGGACTTATGACTGTGAAAAACAAAAGTAAGGGGCCTGATTTACATTAAGAGTAAAATGGTAGATACCCATTCACTTAAAGAAGGAGCCTGCATGTCACACAATGACATGAATCAAGGTCTTTGGGATTGTGAACAAGTCATGTAGCTTGGGCCTCAGTTTCTCCATCTGTAAAACCGGTGATTCACTTGGCACTACAGACCTCTGTAAGGACCAAATAGCTGTGGATAAAAACACTTTCTACATCACTATGATGTGCCAAAGCCCAAAGTGCTGAATGCTTGATTCTTCTAGGCCTTGACAGTGGTGCTTCTTTCCCATTTCTTTCTGGGAGAAAGGGGTGCTCTCCATTTACTCAGATGGAGCCTCTGTCCCTATCACATGCTCTACCTTGCCCCACATGTTAATGACCTTGGCCTGGATCAGTGAAGGCCACTGACTCAGCCTCCTATCGGGTCCTTCAATTTATCCTCCACACTGCAGTCATCCTGAAGAACACATCAAATCCTGTCCCTCGGCCTCCAACACAACTTCTTCTTTCAACTATCCAAAACCCTTTGCAAATTTCCCCCTTCTCCACCCTTGCTCATACTATGCTGTATACTAGGGATGCCCTGACTACCTCCTTGCCCAATTGCTACTTGTTAATGTCTAGTGGTTTTTTCAAGGCCCAATTTAGGTACTACATTCTCTTTCTCATTCCCATAGTCTATTATCTCCACAGCAGCTTCTCTCTCCTTTAATTTAATGATAATCAGATCTTGGATCATGCTTGTATCAGATTTTCACTTGTACTATATTTGAGTATATAACACCACCATCCCAAAAGAACTGTAATCTCCCAAGAACAAGGACTATACATTATTTATGTTCGTATCTCTCCTTTAGCATCACATAACAGGAGGTTCTAAACAAATGTCTGCTCGGTTTTTTAAAATTATTTTTAAATTTATTTTTAATTTAATTAACCTCAAAATTATTTTAAATTATTTTGATCATTTATTTTTAATTATTTAATATTTTTCATTATTTCACATTGCCTAGATTTTCTACTATATTCCTCTCCCCTGTCCCCATTCCAGAAAGCCATGACAAGTTTTTAATGAATGAATAACCTGTGAAGAAAAATCAGACATATCAAAAAGGTTTAGGCTGGCTTTTTTATAACTTATTCCTTATTTAAAAAAAAAATCTCATACAAACACTCATGCACCACCCTTTCCCCTGTTCTATTAATAGTGCTACTACAGTAGGCTAAGACACTGCCTCCCTCCCAAGGCTCACTCTAATAGCCCATGCGTCAGACGTCCTGCATGGAGGTGTCTGTGCTGTCAATTAACAGTCCATGGAAGAATTCTCTGATATTGTTGTGAAGCTCTTTGATACTATTGAAAGTTCTTGTCTAGAGACAAAACTTTGAATGAAGGATTATTTAAACTCAAGAAAGAAACTAACTCAGAACTCAACTCACCAAGGAACAATCATCAGGAATTTTTATGAAAATAAATGAGTGAAAAACAAAAGAACAAAAATGTTTAAAAACACAAGTTTTTCTACTCCACATTCAGACAAGGTTCATGATACTAACTTACTTAGATGTAGAGGTAAATCACTCTGAATCCAAGTGTCTATGTATATATACACACACCCATACAGACATACAAACATGGATACACACACATATCTATGTGTGTATTACATGATACAGTAGGTAGAGAGCTGTCCTAGAAGCCATTTAATTTTGGATTCAGGCCCTTCCTATGATACCTTCTGACCTGTGTAAACCCTGGATGAAGCTCTGGGAGACTGTCTAATGCCATGAGTTCCAGAGAAGATGACCACCAATTTTGGTAGAGGTGGCTTTATCCCCTCTGTCCCTTGAGAGCTCCCCACATCAATGCAGAACTAAGTGTCCAGGGGCAGTTTTGTAAGCACATCTCTCTCTAATATCTTACTGTCTTTTCTCTCTCCAAGAGGGAGGGAGGGAGGGAGGGAGGGAGGGAGAGAGAGAGAGAGAGAGAGAGAGAGGGAGAGAGAGTGTGCGTGTGCAAGTTTTAAGTCTATAAATACTCACATTGAGATGGTCTTGCCTCTGATTCTTCCTAATTTTCTCTAATATTGCCAGATTTTCCTTTTCAATGCCTTCATCCTCAGACTTTTTCCCATCAACAGGCTCTTCTTCCTTCATATCATAATGATCTAAGTCTTCAATGTCCTTTAAGGAGATGGAAAATGTCACTTTATTCAAGGTAGCTTTTAGGCTTTACTCCACTCAAGAGGAAAGAAAAGACATTTCAGTTTAAAGACAATCAGTGCACTGTCTTCGCTTTTAACTTCATATCAGAATGCTTGTTTTCATTTCAGCTCAACTATGACCTTCTTTTACCCTTCTTTTTAAAAAGACGATAAAAAAGGCTAGGAGCTATGAAAAAAGGGGATAATTTAGATTTGTGTTAAAAATGCAATGGTATCAAAATAAACAACAGCAACTCTTTCAAATCTGAGATTAAAAGAGACAAAAGGAGTATGATGTAGTGCTACAGGCCAGTGCCTGTCCCTCCCTGTTGTAGGCATGCCTCTCTACACTTCTCTCTGCCTTTCCTCTTCTCCATTTGCACAGGCTGCTCTCAGCTCCATCACATGATCCCTCTTCAATTACTTTCTTATTTCTTACTCTGATCTGATCCCTGACATGACATCTGATCCTTCCTGCAGACCCACTATATTTCCTTACCACACCCCGAGTCAACTGCTCCCTTGAAACATCTTCCAAGTTATTATCAACCTTCCTTCTCACCAAATGGCATGGTCTTCTCTGTCCTCATCTTGCTTAATTAATTGTTCTCCATGTGACACTGTTCATAGCCCTTCTGCTGTTCACTCTCTACTCCTCCAGCTCTCCTCCTGCCTCCTGGTACATCAGCTTCTGACAGCATTTACGAAATGCTGCTATCTCCCCAGCTTAGCCTTTGTCTGAGTGCTCTTCTCTCTACATACAAACCATCCCCTTTAAGGATCTCCCAATATTCCATCATTCTCAATACCCTGAAAGATGTATTTACCATCTCCTTAGAATAGTTCCCCATTTCCTTAAGTGAAACCTCAAAACTCTGAATATGGGTTAATAAGAATAAAAGAGAGTCAAAGATGACACCAACTGCCAAATCCCATTTACACTTCTTTTGGAACATTTAACAGTCATTCCTTCTGACTTTTTATTGCCATCCTTTTAGGCCTTCCTGCTCAAATACTTCAATGATTACTTTACCTCTAGCCTTCCCTACTTCCAATCTATAAGGTAGACAAACACAAAATGATTCTTCCTAAAACATTTTCAGCACATCACACCCTGGCTTAAGAATGTCCCTATTACCCATCGGACCAAGCTGAAATTCCTTAGCCAGTTATTGGAGGTCTTCTGTCAACTTAGTCGGTCAACAAGCATTTATAAAACACCCACTATATGCCAAACACTGTGCTCAGCATACAACAATGGGAAAAAAATAGAACTTGCCCTCTAGGAAGTCACAGACTAATAGGGGAGATGAGATACAAACAACTCCACTCAAACAAGATACATACAGGATAAGGTGGGGATAGTATCTGAGGAAAAGCCTTAGAAGGACTGGGAAATACTTCTTGCAAAAGATGAGACTTCATGTGACTTGGAGGAAGCCAGGAAGCAGAAATGAGGAGGGTCAGCACCTACTGTAAATAGCTGGGATGAGAGAGATATATAGTCAGCCAGGAAGGGCATCTCAAGAGGCAGCTGATATCATTGTCCCCATTTTACACGTGAGGAAATCGCCTTTTCCAGAGTCACCTAGCTAGTAAGCAAGGCTGACGATGGGTTTCATCTCAGGCTTCCTGAATTGAGGTCTAGGGGTCTATGAACTACGGCGCCACCTGGCGGCCAACTGGGGACAAATCACTACTATGAGTTGATCAAAACAGGTCAAAGAACACTTTCCACATGTAAGTGTGGTGTGTAAGCAGATATCTATCAATAACATGATTAGCAAAATGAGATTCTTTCTACATAAAATACACACTTCACCCATATCTTCCTCTTCCTCTTCTTCTGAAGTAACTTCATCTGTTGTCCCATTCTGGAGGACAGAAAAGACATATCAGTGATTGCTGCATACTTCCGTTATAGCCTATATTAAACTAAGCACCCGCTGAGCATGACTAAGTTTAGATGTTGCTTTAGTTACAGTTTCAATAACATTATCTCAGACCTTATTTAAAATAATGACAGCTGATGACACAAATTTCATTTATTTTTAAAACTCAGTTTTGATTATTAATATATATTTAACCAGCTTTTATAAAACACTATTTTAAAAAACAGCCTTTTAAAAAGTCTATTATCTTCAGCATAATAATATTAGATACCCTTGAAATAAACAATAAAGAAAAATCACTGTCCAAATAAAAAAAAAACCACCCACATCAGCTGCCAGAAAAACTCCAGAAAAACTTGTTGCCTGCCTCTCCTTCTCATTTACTCCAGAAAGGTTCCATTCACATACAGTTCTAATTCTATTTCTTTAAGGAACCAAAAATCACAAAAGCTTCTCCAAATTACTCATTCTTTTAAATGTTCTAATTTTTCCACTGTGTAATATTTAATTTTTTTTCCATAATTTTTCCAATGCTTTAAAACTACATTCAAACAGGTGTCACTTAGTTTAATTTCTGTCTGGGTGAAGTCTTTCCAAAGCTAGCTCATTCCCACTAAACCTCCTCCTGCAGTGTGCATTAAGTTTTGTTCACAGAGCTGTATTTTCCTTAAGTGCAAATGTCCTAAGAGTTTCAGAGATGGGAGAATCCTTAGTCGGGACTCTCTTATCTGACTCAGTGTCATCTTACAGGAGAAACAGTTTGACCCCCGAAAGTTTAACTGAATTGCCAAAGCTAGTTAATTCAAAGAATGAACACATTAAACAATGTAAAACCAACACTCTCCTAACAAGGGGTACTATTCTCTAAAAATAAATGCCACTTTGCAGAAGCCTGACTCAGACTGAAAGGATATAAAGGTGAAACTAAACGTTCTTTTAAGACACATTAGAAGCTGACTTCTAAGAGATTTAAAGAAGATCGAGGAAAAGAAAATATTCATTTGCCAATTGCTCAGAAGAGGATTTTCCCTTGCCTGAAAAATCTGAGATTGCAAAACTATGGAGATTCTGATCAAAAGTCAGAATATAAAATAACAACCTCATCATTATGCCAGAAAGGGATAATTCTTCAGCATTTATAAATAGCAGTAACAAAATACAGGAGGAAAAAATATACAGGGAAGTCCCATTCAAATAACTACAATATGTATAAAATATATGCAAGTCAATCAATCAAGACACACTCAAGACTTACAGAAATGCAAGCTTTGCTGACGGAATCGATAGTGCTTTACTTTAGATTCTAAGCACTAACTAAATGTGGAATTTACCTGACCAGAAGGCAGCGGCTGATCAAGCATCTCAACATCAGGATGCTGAGGAAGGTTGTACAATCTGCAGAGGTCACATATTAATCGCTTCAGTTGCTGAAGAAGCTATGAGAATTTTGGAAAATCAAAATTAAAATTTTGGGTGAAAATCCCTGGAAAAATTTAATACTTTTCGGATGACATAAAAAGCTAACAACTACTTCAATAGATATTTTTCTGTTTTATCACTAACATGACTGGTCTAACATTATTCAACTTCTTCCAACAGTCATATGAAAGAAAATGATCTCTAATAATACTTTCCTAGGGTGGACTCGAGAATGCTACAACATATATATGGACTGCGCACTAAGAGATTTGGTGAATTATATACAATACAGAAAAAAAAAGAGAAAAAAGGGAAGAATAAATTGAGAAAAAAAATCTCTAGACTGGGGATCATTTCTTACCTTTTTTCTGTTTTGCACCCCGCTGGCAATCTGGTGAAACCTATGCACCCTTCTCAGAATCATCTTTTAAATTAAGATAATTTTTTTTCTCACCCAAATTCCCAGGCCCCACTGAAATCTTAACCTCTGCTCTAGGTAGCATGAATTTTAACTTCTGATTTTTTTCCCTTAGTCTATTACTGTATAGTGTTTTATGACAGCTTAATGGAAAAGTTCATGTCTATTTTAATAAAAGTACTAAGAGATAGTTTATAAATCAAATACTTTTACTATAAAAATTTTAGTGACATATTTTGTTCCAACACGTCTCTCTCTCTCACAGACATACACACACACACACACACACACACACACACACACACACACACACACACACGTTTAGTCAGGCTGCCTCATGATTCACATCATACCCTTCACTGTTAGTGTACAAGATTCTGTCCCGGGCTCTCTCTATACCATCTCACTGGGCAACATGATCAGTTCTCATGGGTTAATGATTAAATTTATGCAGATGACTTCCAAATCTATAAATCCAGCTCAGGCTCTCTCCTGAGTTCCAGGCACACATCTCCAATTATCTACCGAAGATTTCAACCTTGATGTCTTAGAGGCATCTCAAATTCAACAAATCCAAAACTGAACTTGCTATCTTTGCCCATAAACCCACCCCTGCTCTCAACTTCCCTATTTCTGTAAAGGTGCCACCATCTGTCCAGTCACCCAGGTCTGTAATCTTGGTGTTCCTTTGACCCTTCACTCTGCCTTACCTGACAGGGTCAATCAGGTGCCAATTCCCAGCACTTCTACCTCTTGCAACCAGTCACCACCCTGACTTTACTCTCCTATTGGGATGACTTTCTATTTGGTCTTCCTGATCCAACTCTTCTCTCTCCACTCTGCTCCACACTGCTGTCAAAGTGATGGCTGGATGTGGTCTGAAGTGGTCTCTTTCCTCACAGTAAATTCCCGTGTCTCCTATTATTGTGTTTAGCATCAACTATTGACCCTTCTGGCTTTTAAACCCCTTTACAACTTGGGCTCAGTCTATCTTTCCAATCTGATTACATATTTTCCACCTTCCCAAACTCCATATTTCAGGCAAACTAGCTTTATCACTGCTTCTCCTACATGAACCTGAAGACCTCACCTCCGTGTCTCTGTACCAGCTGTCTCCAACAGATGGAAGATCTACTACTTTACCTCTACTGAGCAGATATGCGCATTTACTGCAAAATGCTGCTTAAATGCTATCTTCTACATAAAATCTTACCAGATCCTCAGTTCCCTCATATTTATTTTGTACATATTTTTAAATCTTATTTAATATACACTGACTCCTTGGTAAAGCATAAGGTACCTGAGGTCAGGAACAGCTTCATTTCTTGTCTTTGTCACATGTGTATGTGTGTACACACGCACACATACGCTTGTGGTTGATTGAACAGACAAGTCTGACTGATGATCATGCAACTTCAAACTTTTCAAACATTCTCCAAAATCAGTTCCAAGGCTGCCCAACACTTTTTTCCCCTGAGTTTTGCTGCCAATGAAAAGTTGTTCTCATGGACAAAGCTATTATGATGGTACAAACTGTCCTTGATATCTTCTCAGTTCTACCTTAAGTGAAACACTTTAAAAACCTACTACTAAGAATTACATGCTGATCAATTTTATAAAACAAAGAACCAGCCCTTAATTATCTTTTGCAAATCCAAATTTTCATCAATCAGATTTTCTTAAAGCAAGGTACAGTTGCATTTAGTTTCCATATATGCAAGGCCATGTACAAACCAAGTTAGACATATATGGCTTCTGACCTCTAAGTGTCTATAATTTGCAAATATAAGGTCAGATAGATTATAAAATTACCTTAGAAAGCATCTATATATCATTTGGATTACAATTTGTGGTTTAAAACATGGTAACTGTGAATACCAGGCTGGCTTCAGAAGTAAAGGCATAGAGGCTGAGGATAATAAGTCACTTTAGTTATTCAATCACATCAAACATGAAGGATCTTGAGGCAGAAAAGAGCTCAGAAGTCAAGGCCCACAGTGAGAGAACTACATAATTGGGCCGGATCCTTCCTTCTCTTTCCAACCACAACTTCCTTTTGCCTAAACTTAGATCTGCAATGCTTGTAGTCAGGACAGAGCCTCTCTGATTGTATAAAAGACACAACTCTAAGGACTGAAACACACTGCAGAGTAAATGGACAAGGTTCCAACCAATGTCTAAAGATAAGAAAAGGACAATGGCCAGTGCCCCAGGATGAACCAACCATACTTATAGGACACTGTAACTCTTTACAGGTAGAGAGTAGTATATAATGCTCAGGATCAACAGAGAAATCGCTAGGTTTGGGTTCTCACCAAGGTGTTGCTCTTTTTAATGTCTTCAAGACGTTCCAGAACCGATGCCAAATTTGGGTCATCTGATTCCACAAACCATATTGGTGATGAAGACGGATAGGATTCCTATTATGGAAAGACTTGGAGTTATTACATTTGGCTATATCCTGAGCAAAGTATTCAGTCTGAGTCCAGTACCATTAAATTAGGAGAGATACTAATGTCTATGAGAAGACATATTCAAAGGCAGAGTGGACCCCAAACAGATGAGAACCTGCAAAGATGAGTACTTCACCTTACCTGGCCGTGCTCTGCAGCTTCTCCACCACAGCTGTACCTGATCAGGCAGCCTAAACCACGAACACTCTAAAGAAACACAAACTCTGAACTACAGTCAGAGTGCCTTGGGGCAGAAACAACCACTAGTTTTTTTGACTAACACCAACTGGAACATTTGGCTGTGTATCAGTCTTTTAAAACAAAAAGAAGGTGTAGCTACAGAAATGGAGTTTTTTACATCCAAAGGCCTGTGAGTACCATGAGGCCACATTGCGTCTCTCCCTCAGCTAGGCAGATGAGCCATAACAGTCAAAATTAAAACCAGTCTTCCCAACCTTTAAATAGCTTACAAAGGCAGGTGCTTTCACATCTCCAAGGAATTCTAAAAATCCCAAGAAGAAATGCCATGACAGATTAACTTTTTTTAACCACCTTATCCCCAGATGCAGAAATATGATGATAAATGCCTTCTGTATTCTGTAATCTTTCAGAAAATTAGCAAGAGATATTTTATCTGGTATTTTCCCTAGGGAGGAAAAACGTCCTAATTATTTTCATTTTTTCCCAATCTAATAACCATTTCCCCATTCTACTTAAACTTTGAGGGGAAGGCTATAGCTTTTCAAAAAGGGACATATAGACTTTTAAAGCAAAATAAACATTAGCATGAGGACTTTTTGATAGTCCCTGAGTTAAGAACTGGAAAAAGCCTCTAAGGTATCCCATCCTGATTCTAATGGTCAACAAATGTAAGCCAGGCTGAGGAAACCAATTAAAGGAGCATAACAGATATTGTTTAAAAGTTGGTGTCAATAATGACTACAACAATGTAAATATAAAGATTTGGGGGAGGAAAAGGAAACGAAAGACTATGCAAGTATAATGACCAAGCTTAGTACTGAAAAAAAGAGTATTCCCCAGCTTCCTTCAGCCCAGAGGTGGAGACGGTGTCTGGGTGTGTAACACTGCACAGATGGTAAGATGCTGCTCATGTTAGTTAGTTTTACTAAATAGCTTTGTAAGTCCCCCTCTCCATGAGTGTCAAAGGAGGAGAGATAAAATGGAAAATGGAGGTTAATCAGTCAACAAGCATTTATTAAGTGTTCATTATGTGCTGGGCATTGAGCTAAGTGCCAAGGCTACAAGAAGCCAAAAATCCAGTCAAACAAAAAAATGTCCAGGTTCTCAAGGAATTCCCATTTTAAAGAGGGAACCAACATGCAAATAACTACTAACACACAAGATTAAGTGTGGTGCAAAGGAGGGTAATCACAGAGTGAAGGCAAGACTTTCTCTCCATACACATATATAAATACACATTTACTAATTTTTTAAAAATATATGTTAAGGGGTAAAATTAATATCCACCTCAAGGGAAGACCTTATTACAATTGGGTTTGATCCTGTATAGTTATTCTTTCAAAAACAGAATTTGAACCACAGGTAGTTGACTTCCTACAAAAAGCTTTGTTATAACAAAATATGGTGTAACGAAATAGCTTCTCCCTGTTTGATGTTCCCAATGACATTTGACAATAAAGCTTACTTCATCTGGCACTGAAAGGTCAGAAATTTGTGAAATTTAAAGAAAAGAGGAATCATATGGCACCTGAATCTTATTAAGGAGGATACACTCCATTAATCTTAAACAAAGATGGCCAGATGATACATGGATTATTTATCGGCTTCATTTCCAAATCTTCAATCCTGAAACTCCCACAATGACCCAAACCTTTTGACACAACATAATAAAAATAAATTATGTCTTCTTGAGACTTATTTCCTCACTTTGTGGTGACAATTTTGATTGCTTCAGTATTGTATTTTTAAAATTACATTAATCAAGTCCAGGAACCCAGGGTATAAAACTGGCAAACATTAGACAGCTTCTACATAGAGAAAAATTATAATGTCTACATTACTCTTCTGGACCAGAGGCATCTAATTCTTATTAAAAGAATTCACAGTAAAGAGGTAAGATCAGATATATTATCTCTAAGTGCATAATACTGTGTATGTTAAGGTTCCATTTTAATCATTTTTATGCCAAAGGGTATTGGTGGTCATAGTAACAATCAACACTGATAGAATTTTAAGGTTTGCAAAGCGCTTTAGAAATGTTATCTCTAAAGTAACATGATCCTCACAATGCTGAGATAGGTGCCAATGTTACTTCCATTTTACAAATGAGTAAACTAAGGTTCCAGGAGCAGGAGCCCCACTGCTAATGAGTGAGTGCCTTTGGGGCAAACTCTATTCTGACTAGCACTGAGTCAGCCCATAGGAGTGGTGCCTAATTTTATAGTAAGGGTAGGTACTTAAATGGCACTTAGATATTTGTTGAACTGAAGGGCTCAGTAACTACTGAAGGTATTTAATTTCACTATGAGACCAGCTTGCTAACAAAAGATTACAAAGGCAACCTAAACAACCCTTTTTGTGATCCCTTCACAGGCATATGTGCTGGGTCCCTAGAGTGTCTGCTCCTCCAGCCATTCATTTCACCGGGCTGCCCAAAGCCCCTTCCTGCTCTAAAGAGATGCTAGAATATATTCAGCACCCCAAACTACAGAAGTCTACTTTGCTTTTCCGAATCGTGCTTAGCCCCATAGTTCATTTAGATCCACTTAGATCCCTTTCCCTTTGCTCACAAGGGGAATTAGAAGGACAGCCACACACAAAAACCGTAAAACAGTCTGGTAGAAATTAACTCCAGATCAACTATCTTATACCACACACTCCAATAAGTTCCAAAGGGATACACCTAGTTATAAAAGATCATATCAAAAACAAATTAGAGGAGTAGGGAAGAGGTATTTTCACAACTTTGAAAAGGGAAAGAGTTCTTGACCAAACAAGGATTAGAGGGTATCAGGGAAGGGAAAACAGGTAATTCTGATTACATAAAATTGAAAAATTTTGCACAAAAAAAACCAATGAAGTTAAAATTGAAACAAGATTCTCTGATAAACAGAGAACTGACTCAAATAATAACAGCCAATCTCTATAGTCTTCCGAAGAAGAAATGCAAGCTATCAACAACCATAAGAAAAAACATGTGCCAGATCACTCATAAGAGACTTACAAATTAAAACAACCCTGAGGTTCTACCTTGTACCCAACAGACCGGCAAAGATTACAAAAATGGAAAAAGGCAACTGCTGGAGGGAATGTGAGAGACAGGTCTACTAATATACTGTTGGAGCTTTAAACTGGTCTAGTCATTCTGAAAGGCATTTTGGAACTAAGCTCCACAAATCACTGAACTACATACCCTCAAACCCAGCAGCAATGCCACTGTCATGCTGATACACTCCAAGGAGATCAAGGGAAGAGGGGGAAGGAACAAGTACAAAAATGCTAACAGCAATATTTATTGTTGTAGCTAGGTCTGGAAAGTAAAGAGATTCAACTGAGAAATGACATCAGAATGGAAAGGAAAAGTATTACAGGTTAAGAAATATGGAACAGAATGATTTATAAAACCCTGGGAGTACTTGCATGAACTAATGCAGAATGAAATGAGCAGAACCATGAGAATAATTTATATAATAACCACAGTCTTGTAAAGAAAAAACAACTTTCAACACTTAAAAACTCTAATCACTGAGATGACCAACCAAGACTCCAGAAGATGGGTGACAAGGCATGCTTCCTACCTCTGAAGAGTAATGGACTAGAGACAAAGATGAGACTCACAATTCAGACATGGCCAACATGGGGATTTGCTTTGTTTGACTTTGTGTATTCATTAGAAGAGAGGGATCACATTGGTGGGAATGGAGAAAAGGATTAGTGACAAAAATGCCAATAGAGAAAAAGAGCATTGAAACAGTCTAAAGAACGCACAGAAAGAAACAAAAATTCTGAGGGAGATACAAACAGGTCAGTTTTGGAACTAATATGCTGATTTATTATATAGTTTTAAAAACCAAGCTCTCTGAAATAAGAATGGTTTCTACACAATCCTTTTTCTTGTTCTCCTCTATGTAAAGAAATGTTCGTTTTTGTTTATGTTTTTATGTTTATGTCTGCTGAATATCCATCAAGTTCAGAATAATGAAAAATTAAAATTAAAATCTTGAAAAATTTAAAAGGATGCCTCCTTTCCCCATTGCTATTTGACATAATTCCAGAAATGCTAGAGACAATAAAATGAGAAAAATCTCTCTTTGCTGATGACTCAATGGTTTACTTGGAAACCCTCAAAGGATTAAGAAACTTGAGACAATCTTGATAAAGTAGCAAAAGAAAGATTAATTCCACAAAACTAATCAGTACTTTTATGAAGCAAACCCAAATCTAAGAGAAAATACAAAGAGAAATCTCATTCAAATCAACTACAAAATGAATAAAATAATGTATCTGGGACTCAGTTTACCAAAATCAACTTTAAGACACATAAATAAAATTACAAAAAACATCAAAGAAATAGAAAATAACTTAATTGAGGGATATTCATTACTTGTGGGTGGGTTTTACGAAGACAATAAAAATTATACTACCCAAATTAATTAATAGATTTAGTGCTTTACTATACTACCAAGGGAGATACTTTATACAGCGAGACAAAAATAGTAACAAAATTAATTGGAACAAAAAGTCCAAAATCTCAAAGGAACATGGATATCTATCTAAAACTGGAAGGGTCTTTCCAAAACCATCTAGTCCAAGCTCCTGCACTTTATAGATTAAGAAAACTGGAATCCAGGAAGGGAAGTTCCTTACCTAAGATCACATGAATAATAAGGGCCATAGGCAGGAAGGATTTGAACCAAGGTTTTTGTACTCCAAAGACAGTTCTCTTTTATACTCATCCAACTCTAAGACCTTGTTCACCTATGAGTTCAAAGTAACTTGAATACAAATGCAAATTACTCAAAGAAGATGAGAAATTAGATGGTTATATGGACCAGAGTGTTTGTATTAACCAGCACTGTAATGCTTCTATAAAAGTTTCAAAGACAAAATAAATTTTAAGTAGAATTCTGAATTTAGGAACTGGGGTGAGGAATGGAGGGGAGACAACTATACAAGAAGTATACAACTTGGATACATTCAGCCAAAAAGGACAAACAAAAAAAAGGAAATTAAGCTACTTTGGGCTAACAACCCACATCCCTAAGCAAATGCTACTTTAAGGCAAGCTTACCTGCTAAAAATACAAGCATGGCTATTCCATTCATTTGCCTCAAATGACTAAGCATTAAATACATTTTAAAAAAGAAAAGCCAAAACTTGCACATACTATTACATATTGATCATTCTTTTTATTAGAAGAATTCCATAAATTAGCATATCTTCTAGCTGTGATTTAGAAAGGCTGCAACAGAGAATATCATTTATTCTCAGCCTGCCCATTGGAATATCTAAAAGCTAACATCCCTTCTTAATCCTTTCTTGGCCCATCTTAACAGCAGTCTGTTGAAAATAAGAGCATATCACTTTCATAACATATGACAACTACCTTTTCATTAAAATTTCTTTAAAACTGGGCTTTTTAGAGGCTAAATTAGACTTAAAGACTGAAAATCCATGTATACATTAGGACAAGACTGGCTTTCTAAATGATCTCCACACTGCTGTACTATAAAGTAAGCATTAAGTGGCCACTATGGTAAATACTGAACATGTGCAGTAAAATATCTGGGCTTTCAGACCTCTTCATTCAGCTAGCCACCCAAAGTCCCTGGCTTCAGGAAGCGCAGGACCTTGTCAATTAATAACTTCCACTCCATTAACAGAAAAAAGGCCAGCTCTTATAATGGGTGTTCCTACATGGTACACACTAAGGTTAAGCTTAAGACTATTTCTTAACTAGTGATGGGCATTTTAAAGGTTAAAAAAACAGACACTGTTTTTCTTTGTAAACGTTTAATGACTGACCTGAAAGGGCATTTCACAAATTAATTCTCTCTTTAAGAGAAGTAGATGTCATCTCAATTTCATGGATGTAAAAACCTTAAACCACATGGACAGAACTGAACTAAAGATTTCAGACATGACATTTTTTGCCTCCTTCCTTGGGTTTAGGTTCAGCCTACCTAAGGTATTAAATCATCTCTTTACCCAGTGGGGTGTGGAAGCGGGAAAGAGAAGAAAAGAAAAAGTCTGCCCCTCCCACCTTTCCCATAACTTTCAATTCTAGTCAAAAAAACCTCAGAATCCTCTATCCTCTTAATTGTTCATACAGTTCCTTGGATACTTTCTCTTATGCAGCCTTTAAGATATGGTTATTGAGTTTTTGGATCACTGGTACTCTTTTCTGTGTGTATGCATCATACATACAAAATCAATGCATATAAATCACACTGGACTTGGAGTAATGAAAACCTGAGAGCAGGTGTTGCCTTGGACATTAACTAGCTACACAGGTGATCCTGGGCAAGTCACTTATTCTCTTCAGTAAAATGAGGTTAACAACTATACCTACATCATGGGTTGTTGTGAGATCAAATGAGATAACATTTACATTTCTTAACACATCTTAAATTGCTTTATAAATGCTAGCCATTTGACATCACAGATTATAGAATCTAACACTCCTAGTGGACAGAAAACTTGATCTTTATTTCAAACTCTCCGTTAACAACTGGCACACAGTGCTCTGTATACACAAGGCACTCCGATCACCAAAGTCAAACATTCACTACCTGCTAAACTAATTATACAGCCCTGGGCTCGATCTGGGCCAAGGAGAGGCTCACACCCCCATGACCTTCTCCTATGCATCTGGCACAATAATCCCTATTCCTCTTCTGTTACTTCCTCCCACTGACATGTCCATCTCCCAATTTCCTCCTCCTTTGGGAGTTCTTACATCAATGGTTATCTCCATTTCTATTTTATGCTCTCACAGGGTATTCAAAAGTCACAAAGAAGTCCCCATCTTATCATTTTAGGGCTTTCTGGTTGTAACTGGTTCCAATAACCATGCCCTCAGAACTAAAATTAACTTAGTCATAGCTGATCAAACCACAGGATGAGTCAAGTCCATGCTTACAGGCAGCTGAAGAAATCTGATGATTGAGAGTCTTCCCCATCCTTTTGTTCAATTTCAGTAAACGTCAAGTGTCTACTGTGTGCAGAGTACTATGTAAGATACCAGAACAGAAGAAGACATAAAGGATTACAACCTTGATAGAATAGTACAGTGGTAGGGTCATTCGGGTGCTGGGAGTCCAAGATGGTAAGGATCATTTACCAATTTGGGTGGGGAGGAGTAGAGGAGTTGAGAGGAAATCTGTTATGGAGGAGGTGGCATCTAAGTTCTGCTTAAAAGAAAACAGAAAATGCTAAAGTTTAAAATTTATGGAAAGAATAAAAACTCTGAAAGAAATGACCACATATTAAGAAAAATCACATGCACTCTTCCCCTACTGTAACTTACAAACCAACCAACAGCTGATAAACCAATCCTAAACTGTATTTACAACCTCAGGAGTACATCTATGTTCCTATGTATCTTCAGAAAACAAATTCCATTAAAAATAGGACATTACCAGTCACAAACAAAGGGCCTAGAAAAGAAATCTATGCAGCCCTTTGTCCTTTTGTTCAGATGAATCCCTAATAGGATTAACAAGTCTTTGTTTGCAAAGAGAAACAAAGATTTAGATCATTATACTGTAAATAGATTCATGATATTAACTTTTAAAAATACGCAATGAGTTCCAGACCACTGGCCTTCAAATCCAGAGAGAATTTAGTGCTGAATAATAAAGCCTCAGCTGCAAATGTCTAGAAATTAGAGTACCCAAAGGAAACCAACTCCTATGTGGCAAATGAAACCAGGGATTTTTCAAAGTATCAAAAATAGCTTCTAGGAATTTTCAAAAACCTTCCAAGGGCTATTTTTCTACTTTTCTTCATTAAAATATAATCAGAACAAGCAAGGCAGTTCACTAATTAGAAACAGAATATAAGGATTCTTATTCTGTTAAAGTAACTCCACTCATCTAGCTTTTGGGCTCTCTTCCAGGTCTTTCAATCTGCTTCATAACAATAAATCTAAAATCCTACTTGTTTTTTAAAATGCTTTTTGGAGGTAGAATGTAAGAGAGGTGTTGTCTGAAATAGAGATATGCTCAACCTCACAGGATTTTAGAACTGGAGATGAGGCTGGGGGTTGGGTGGGTGCTACAAGGTGAATGGGTTGGGATTGAGGGTAGGAGTTATGAGCCTGGCAGGGGAGGACAACATGGGGAAGTCAGAAAGCAGAATGTAGACTAGGGGGAGGTGTTAGAAGAATGACCATTTATAACAAAAAACAAACAAAACTGCCTGTCAAATTAACTAACAAGCCTTAATTCTGAAAAGCCAGTTGTGAATAACATCTTCAGTGCCAGTTAGTGTCAAGAGATAGAATCAAGCTAACAGCAAAAAAGTAGCCTTTGATATAAAACTAAAGATTTCACAAGCACAGTTTTCACAAAGTTACTTTTCTACTTGTTTGCTCTCCCCAAATTATTTTTTCTTAATCAGAAAATGGTATCTCCCGAATTTTCTAAATAATGATGGTAATAAACTTCACATTGTTTCATTTTCTAATGCATTTAAAATATGATTCAGATTAAATATTTTGTAATATCTTTTCTTCAGGACTATACCTAGGCCTTAGTTTTTTGTCTGTAAAATAAGCCTCTGACCTAGATGGCTTCTAACATGTTTCGTTGTTAAATATCCAATGAAGCTATTGCTACAGTTATTGTCGTTGTTAAATATCCAATGAAGCTATTGCTACAGTTATTGTCGTTGTTAAATATCCAATGAAGCTATTGCTACAGTTATTGTCTATGTCCCTCTCCTAGCTCTGATAGCAACACTACACCTTTCCACCTTACATTGGAAGATGCCTCCGTGAGCTGCAATGTCTGATAAGTTCCATTTGGAAAAGCACCAAGCCAGCTATATCAACTCTTCTCCCCTATCCACATGCTCTGGACCAAGGATAGAGAACCTGTGGCCTCAAGACCATATGTGGTCCTCAGGTACAGCCCTTTGACTGAATCCAAACTTCACCGAACAAAAACAAGTAAATCCTTAATAAAAGGATTTGTTCTGTAAAACTTGGACTCAGTCAAAAGTGTGGCCTCGCAGTTTCCCACCCCTGGTCCAGAATATCAAAAGAATTAATGAAAAGAAATACAAGAGAAGGTAGCCTAGCTATACCAGATCTAAAACTGTATTATAAAGCAGCAATCATCAAAACTACTTGATACTAGCTAAGAAACAGAGTGGTGGATAGTATTCAATAACTATAAACTATAGTAATCTACTGCTTGATAAACCCAAACTTCAGCTTCTGGTATAAGAATTCACTATTTGACAAAATATGCTGAGAAAAGTGGAAAATCATATGGCAGCAAATAGGCATAGAAGACCAACATCTTACACCATATATACTAAGATAAAGTCAAAATGGGTACACAAATTTAGCCAAAAGGGGTGATTCCATAAGCAAATTAGGAGAGAAAAGAAGGGTTTACCTGTCAGATCTATGGAGAAGTGAAGAATTTCTGCCCAAATAAGAGACAGAGGACATTATGAAATGCAAAATGGATCATTTTGATTATATTAAAAAGTTTTTGCACAAACAAAGCAAATGCAACCAAGATTAGAAGGGAAGCAGAAAGCTGTGGAACAATTTTTACAATCGCTATCTCTGATAAAGGCCTCATTTCTCAAGTATATAGAGAACTGAGTCAAATTTACAAGAATATAAGTTATTCCCGAATTGATAAATAGTTAAAGAAAATAAACAGGCAGTTTTCAGATGAAGAAATTAAAGCTCTCTATAGTCATATGAAAAAAAAATGCTCTAAATCACTATAGATTAGAGAAATGCGAATTAAAAGAACTCTGAGGTACCACCCCATACCTATCAGATTGGCTAACATGACAAAAAAAGAAAATGATAAATGATTTAGAAGAGATGGGAAAATTGGAATACTTAATGCTTTGTTGGGAGAGTTGCGAATTGATCCAACAATTCTGGAGAGCAATTTGAAACTGCCCAAAAGGCTATAAAATTGCGCATATCTTTTGATCTAGCAATATCACTACTAGGTCTGTATCCTGAAGAGATCATTAAAAAGGGAAAAGGACCCACATGTACAAAAATATTCATAGCAGCTGTTTTTGTGGTGGCAAAGAATTAGAAATTGAGGGGATGCCCCTCAATTGGGGAATGACTGAAAAGGTTGTGGAATATAAATATATAATGGAATAGTATTGTTCTATAAGAAATGATGAACTTCAGAAAAACCTGTAAAGACTTACACAAACTGATGTTGAGTGAAGTGAGTAGAACCAGTGGAATATTGTACACAGTAACAGCAACACATGTGATGTCCAACTCTGATACACTCAGATCTTATCAGCAATGCAATGACCTAAGTCAATCCCAAAAGACTCATGATAGAAAATGCTAACCACATCCAGAGAAAGAACTATGGAGTGTGCATGCAGATCAAAGCAGATTGTTTTCTCTCTTTTTTTCTTTCTTGTTGTTTTTCCATTTTGTTCTGATTCTTATTTCACAACATGACTAATGTGGAAATATGTTTAATATGAATGTATATAGATAACCTATATAAGACTACATGCTATTTTGGAGAAGGGGAAGGGGAAAGAGGGGGAAAAATTGGAGCTCTTATAAAAGTGAATACTAAAAAGTAAACAAAACAGAAAATTCTCCCACACACCCCCCCCAGATGGTAAGCAATAAGATATAAGTTATATATGTGCAAGTATTCAGCTGCCTTTTTAATGTGTTTTCTTAACATCACCCCCTTAGAATACAAGCTCACCATGGGCAGAAACTGCCTTTACTTTTGTTTGTATTTGCATTCCGATGCCTGGGACACAGAAAGTGCTTAATAAATGCTTGCTCTGTCTATAGCACTGGCCTTGGAGTCACAAAGACCTGAGTTCAAATCCTATGTCTGACACCTACAAAATGTGTGACCCCAGACAAGTCACTTTACCTTTGTCTGTCTCAGTTGCTGCTAGCATCAAATGGGATAACATCTGTCAAGTGCTGTTGGCTATTATTAATGATTATCACCATCCCAGCCACCCTAAGAAGATAAGGGCAGGGGAAAGGAATCACTTTTTAAAAAACTCATCCTTTGTCTGGCTTTAAAAAAACTCTTCTTGTGGTCCTGAGTTTCCTTTGCTATATACACTCAGAGCATCCTGTGCTTTAAGCAGCCGGCTGCTCTTTGCTCTTTTAATCAAACTGGGCCATCCTCTTGTATTTGGCCAAACACCTGCTCTTGTTTGCATTCTCTGTACATGTCTCTTTAAAAGCTCCATTGGACCATGAGCTCTAACCTTGTGTGTAGCTGGTCCTGTGCATCCCCCCAACTCCTCCATATCAAGACTTTATACACAGTCACATTTTTATTTTATGGTTGCTTTACTAGGCACTAAGCTACCTCATTAAGTGCTGTGTATATCAAATTCTGGAATCTTATACCAAATCTGAAGGGGGGAAAAAATTTATCATTTTTTATTTCTACAAAAGCCTGATGAAGTTAGCATAATAAATTATGGTTAAGTATGGAAAGGACAAATAATGTATAGTATACAGAATAGTTTCTGAGGTGACTACGGAACTTTAACAATATTTAAATTCTTAAGAAGTATCAATTAACAAAAAACAAGTTTTTACTAGCTATAGTCAGAGATAATAAAATAGTTGGAAAACAGCAATGTACTTGGATCCATCTTCAACAACTATAATCATGAACAAGTCTTCAATAACAATAAAACAATCTGAAACTTACACAGCACTTTACAGATTATAGAAGTGTTTACATCTTTTGATCCTCACAACAAGCCCATGAGGGGATATAGCTCCTAACCCATTTTCTAGATGAGGAAACTTGAGGCTGAGAAGTTAAAAAGTGATAAAAATTCAAAATCTGGCACTTCTGATTCCAAGAACAGCCATCTAGCTACCATTTCACCTGGTCGCACAACTAATGGTTGGGGTGTTTTTGTCCATACACTGGAATTCCCAATCTCTAAAAATATAATTCTGAAAAATGTTTACTCATCCTGGCACAACCAACAAACCAAACTTTAGTACAACTAAGTTATACATTAGCACCATGTAAGAGAAATTGTTTTTCTTAACCACTGGCCCTCTTCCACCATTCCCTTCCAGAAATCTCTTACCAGAAATGCGTTTGAAATTCAATAAATATTTATCATCAAGGTCCCATTACATGCAATGTATAACTGCTAAGTGGGAGGGAGAAATAAATAAGAAAGCCTTTGCTCCCAAGAAGCTTGTAATTCAGGACTAGAAATAAGATACAAGTATTCTAATACAAATTAAAATATGTTATGTGTCTAGGACAAGAATAGAAAAGGCTATATTCCACAACAAATTGTGTTATTTTCCTCATAATAACTGTTCAGATGCTTCTGATCTATCAGCCTTAGGATATGATCAGACTCCATTAAAGATACAGTACTACAAGCCTGGAGAATCTACGGTTTTGATTATTCAGGCCCTTTCTAAGCACTTCGGAGACTGTCAGACAAAGAATTACTGCGCATGCCGCACATTCAAGTTCTTCCTGCTCCCAAGTCACCTAGGACTGAGCTAGTAAGAGAGGAAAATGTCTTTCTTTAATTTTAAATGTAAACCAGAGCCATAAAAGTCTTCCCCACTTCCTTTGATAACTTTCAGATTGGTTTAGTGAAGGCTTCTGATTTTTTTCCCACTGGTTATTTGTGGCCATGTACAAAATTCTATCATAATCACCTAGAACTGCTGTAGGGCTCTTTTCATATTAAAAGGAAAAGAATCTACATCCCTTAATAGGGAGACAGACACAGCTAGGTGGAACAGTGGATATAGCACCAGCCTTGGAGTCAGGAGGTCCTAAGTTCAAATTCAAGCTTCTGACACATATGAGCTTATGAGTGTGACCCCGAGCAAGTCACTTAATTCCGACTGTCAAGCCCCTCCCCCACAAAAAAAACCAGTCAGCCAACCCTTCTAGAAGGCAAGAAGAAAAAAAGTAATTCAGCAAAACTAACCCAATCAATGGAGTCTGATGGTATATGCTGTGTTCCATACCAAGTCTACTACCTCCTAAATGTTTTTGGATCTTCTCTAAGGCCAAGCTTGGTCATTACAATAACATAGCATTCAGTTTCAGTTTCTTATTCTTTCAATTTACATTGCTATAGTTATTGTATAAATTATTTTTCTAGTTCTACTTAACTTCATTCTGCATTATTTCACAGAATTCTTCCTTTAATTCTATGTATTTTTCACAGTCATAATTTCTAATGGCACAGTAATATTCCATTATATTTATATACCAAAATTTACATAGCTATTTCCCAAATAGGCAACCACTTGTTTCCAGATATATAATTAAAAGATGACAATAAAAATTACCTTTATAAAAGTGAAGTATCCCATACAGCTCTCAAAAGAATAGAACACTGTTAACAACCATACAAAAAAAAATGTTCTATCACTAATTCTCCAACTGCAAGTCAAAACAACCCGAGGGTTTATTTGATACCCAGCAAAGTGGCAGAGATGAAAAAAGATGGGAAGAGTCAATGGTGGAAGGGCTGAGCAAAGGCAGGCACACTATTGCACTGCTGGGGTTGCTATGTGAATTAGTTCAGCCACTGTGGAAAACAATTTGGAATTATGTAGGAAAGTGATCACCATGCTCACAAACCTTTTGACCCAGAGATTTCACAGCTAGGCATGTCTCACTAGGAGACATCATTGAGACAGATCTCAATGACAAAAAAATAAAGGCTTTATACACAGTAAAATATTTATAACAATACTTTTTTGTGGTAGCAAAAAACCTGAAAACAAAAGTGATACCCACTGATTTGGGAATGGCTAAACATACATCTGGGGTACATGAATTATGAAATATTACTGGGTAAAAAAAACCAAACATGATGAATACCAAGATGGAAATACATGAGCTCAGGTAAAGTGAAGTAAGCAGAACCAGGAAAACAACCAGAATCGAATACTGCAAAATCTTAAGACCTAAGAACTTGGGCCCCAGGAAGAAATGTAAGAGGACACCTCCTCCAATTCCTCAGTAGAAGGGATGGCTTATAGGTGTATAACAATCTATATGATGCTAAATTTTTTTCAAAGTGTTGATTGTTTTTGCTAAATTTTTCTTACTCTAAAATTCTTTGATTTAAAGAATAGGGAATGGCACTCTAGGAAAAAGATGGGGAAAGGGTACAGGAGGAAATGTAGGTATAAAAACTAAAGATATCAGTAACAATCTATTTTTTCAAAAAGAAATTATGCCAAAAAAGCAAAACTACATTTTCATGTAATTTTTTTCAAACTCCCTTAAGAGGTGAATTTAAATGCATTTACATATATGGCAGAAACGGTTCAAAACTTGGAGACACAGGAACACAGAGGAACACAGAGGCATAGCAAGAGTAAATGACAGGGAATATGTTGTTTCTTTCCAATGTCTTCCAGGCTAAGCTTGCTCCAGCCAACACCCTGGTAGGAGTTTAGGTACAATATTAGGACAAAATAAGACACTCGTAAGTCATTCAACAATTAACAAAAGGACACTTACTTGGCCATGGTAGGAGGGGATATTCCCTAAGAATGCCTGTCAAGGACAGTGCAAATTGATTAAACTGAGTACAATTGCCATGCTTCTGAGGCCAGGATGAAGCCCACATGGATGTTTTAAGTCAGGTAACCAGAAGTGATATAAACCTCCGACTGAATGCCAAGGATGGCCTCAGTACCTTTTCAGAACCCAACCTGCCTGGGAGCAGGAGGCTTAGTAGGATTTTGTACCCAACACACAAAGGCAATCAAAGGTAATTATGGCATAACCTAAGTATTCAAAGAAAAACTTCTGTAAAATTACAACTCTTTTTACTCTTTGGAATCAATCTGCACATTCCTAGTCCCATCTTCTCAAAAACTGAACAGAAAAGGAATGAAAACTATTCATCTTTGCATAGAAGGCTAATGAGTCACATTGGATCATAGCTGATAATAAAGTAACTCATTTCCTCTGGACAGAATATTTCCTCTAGCTCTAGTTAAATGTAGACTATCTGAGTTGAAGTCAGAAACATGGAGAGCAGTAGAGGCCAGAAATCACAATAGACACACTACAGACTGAGAGCCAGAGAACTGTGTCTGTGATCCTGTGGCATCATTTAATTTTACTGGGCTCCAGTTTCCTCACCTGTAAAATGAAAGTATAAGGCTCGAGGACCCCCACAATCCCTTCCAATTCTAAATTGATGGTTTCTGAATCCACAGAATTTTAGAGATAGACCTTAGAGATTATCTATTCTACTCCAATACTCTCATGCTGCAGATGAGGAAGCTGATACACAGTCAGAGCAATCTGCATGAATTCACACAGCTAGACTGGCTGAGACACAACTAAAACCCAGTTCTCTTTAGTTCCAATCTAGCCTTCTTCCCACTAGACTATTTCTTCTCTAAGAAACTATAAAAGGTCTTATTTATCAAAGAATATAGCTTAGTGAGAAGTTCACGTAGGATAACATACTAAAACACAATTTAAAACCAAGTAAAGGTACCAGGAGAGGAAGTAAAGTTCCAAATGGTTAAATTCAACAATTTAAGTCAACAAGCATTTGTCACAGAACTTAGAAGAAAGGGACCATTTAGTCTAACCTACACCTGAATGGAATCAACATTATAATATTCCTGACAGGTGGTCACACACCTCTTTTGTGAAGACCTCCAGCAAAGACGAATCAACCACTTCTCAAGGCCAAGTTATTTTTAGAAAGTGTTTTCCTGATATCCAGACTAGCTGGGCCTCTGTGATTTCTCTCCCCACTGTTCCTGGCTCTGCCACTTTGGGGCCCTCCTCCACCTGAAAGCCCCGCAAACACTTGAATACAGATCTCATCTCCTACCACTCCTCCCTTCCGACAGTCATCTCACCTGACCTTATATGACAAGTACTTCAGCCCTTTCCTAACCTCTGGACAATCTCCAAATTATCAACAGCTTTCTCAAACTCTAGTACACCAAGACTGGATCTGGCTCAGGGCAGATGGCAGAGGGACTTTTTCCCCTGGAAGCAAAGCTTCTCTTAACACCAACCTGCTAACTATCTTCTGAACAGTTACATCATAGTGATGACTTATCTTCACCCTGTAGTCCACCAAAAGGCCAAGATCTGTTGTAGACAGTACTATATACATTGGGCTGCTCCAGGTACTGAGGATCCAGGCACTGAGTAGGGCAAAGGCCTTATTCAAAGGTTTCATAATCTAATGAAGGCGAGGAGAGGAGAAAGACTAAATTATACAAATAACTATGATGCCATGATGCAAGAAAGATACAGGAGAGACCAAACTAAATGCAAAGCCAGAGTCAAGGCAAACTGTTATGTGTAATTCAAAACTTTAAGGGGAAGATAACTTGAGGGTGGGGGAAGGATTCTGAGAAAGCTTCATGGAGGTGACCAACAGGCTACAGTCAAATGAATGAAAGAGCAGGCACAGGAGAATTCTGCAACAGCCCAAATTTTAGCTGCAAAACCATAGCTCCTTTGGCTCATCTGAAATTCTCGGGAGAGATCCAGACCACAGTTAAAGAGTTTCACAATAACTTAGTTAATGCATTATGATCCTCTCTGACCTCACAAAACCTAGGATTATTGTTCTACAGAGATAACTGCACCCTCTAACATTAGTTTGCCTGGTCATGTTTTCTTCTAACAAATTAGCTATGTTAGGCAGGGTCAGTCTAGAGGCAGAAATCATTTATATTTTACTCTACTCTCACGGTGGAAAAGCCAATGCCTAAAAATACCATTTTCCAGAAGGATAAACAGGGAAGAAAGGTCCATGTAAACACAGAAAAGAGGAGGAGCAGAGGCACCACAGGGTGGGGCATATAGGGAAGGAGTCCAGGTTGGTTACAGGGTATAGTGTAAGGGCAGGTAGGTGGTGCAGTGGATAGAGCACCAGTGCAGGAGTCAGGAGGACCTGAGTTCAAATCTCACCTCAGACACTTGACTCTCACTAGCTGTGTGACCTTGGGCAAGTCACTTAACCCCAAATGCCTCATACTGGGTCATCTCTAGACATCCTGATGAATATCTGGTCACTGGATTCAGTTAGCTCTGGAGGAGAAGTGAGGCTGGTGGCCTGCACAGCCCTCCCTCACTCAAAACAAAGTCAAGTGCAAGTCATGTCACTATTTCTCTGATGGCATGATCTTCTTTGGCAACGAAGGATGAACACACACGGTATAGTGTGAGGAGAGGCATAACAGAGGGAGAGAAAAGGAAGATGGCACCAGATTATGGAAGGCCTTGAATGTCAAACAAAAGCTCATAAATTTTACTTGGTAAATAATAATAAAAAATAAAAATAATATTTTTAGCAGAGTAACATGATTAATCTATGTATAAGAATATTTATTATGATAGCAGTAAAAAAAAAAAAAAAGATGGATCTGACCAGAGGAGAGTAGTACTAACACAAAAAACTATGAGGTGGTTACTACAATGACAATAATCTAGGCTGGTGGCAATGAAGGCCTGGAGTATGTCCATAGGGGTCAGGGTGAAAATCTGGAGGAAGCTTCAGTGGTGGAACTGATAAGCTGCTCTGAATTGGGTATGAGAGAAAGAGGAGTCAGAGACAACCCTGAGCCTCTGGTCACAGCTAAATGGAGCAGGGAGAAAGATGAGCATATGGCTGGGGGCTGGCGAGTTGTCTGAATGAAGGTGGTCTCAAGGCAATTACTACAGGTCTACAGATCAAGAAGAGATGAACCCTAGCAGTGAACAAAAATCAAATGGACATGCAAAATAACCTTACGATCATGGCTCTGGAGCTAGAAAGGGCCTCAGAGATCAACCAATCCTCTCATTTTGCAGAGGTAGAAGCTGAGGCTCAAGAAAATTAAGTGATTTGCCCAAGGTCAAAGGCAGGACATGAAGTCACATCCTTGGCCTCTAGAACCAATGTCCTTTCTACTGTACCTTTCTACTGCTGCCTTTAATTCACTAAGTGAATTAAAGGCAGCAAGCAAAAAAAAAATGCTTTTTTGTTATGTGCTGTTCCCTGCCACCCACGCTTACCCAAAATTTTTTACCACATTTGGCCCATTTTCCTTTTTTAAGTCACTTTACTGACTTCAATCTGCATCACCTTGTATAGGCTTTTCCTTATTTCCTCATATGCTTCATTTTGATCAATTTTTAGAGTTCCATCATTCATTTTATTAATTTACTACAATTATTCAGCCATTCTCCAATTGTTGGACATTATGTTGTTTCCATTTTTTTGCTATTACAAATACCACTATTATGAGTATTTTTGCATACGTGAATTCTTTTAAAGAAGTTGTGGGAATAGAGTCCTAGCATTAGAATTGCTGGAGTCAGAGTCATCTGAACTAAAGTGATAGGAATGAATACATGTGCAAAGGGAAGGGGAGAGAAGAAAAAAAAGGTCAAAAAAAGGTCGGAACCATGGGAACCTCTAACCCAGGCTTCCTGAATCCCCAAGTCCCGCTGTTCCTACTCCTGTAGACCAGGCTGCCCCAGCCTGCAGCACAAGAATGTCTATTTATAAGGCTCCCAGTAATAAAAGCATTTTTTAAAAATGAGGACAAAACAAAAAGTACAAATGCAAACACCAAAGCAAAATCAGATGGCTCCTTCCTAAGAGAAGTGGTACGATGATGTCATGGGTACTCTTCGAAAATGAAGGAGAAACAACAGCAACAAGCAACAGCTTAGTGGAGAAAAGGTACGGAGTCTCCTCTCACCAAGTCTCTTTACTTCCCTGGTCAATGGGCTTCAGGTGTCAGGAGCTTCCTCATCTGATAGCTGGAGGTCAATGAACTGACAGGTTCATTACTATCCAGAATTCCCAAGTAAGTGGGTGCATTGCTCATGGCCAAGTGAATAAATACAAAGATATCTGAAAGGTCACTGACTACTCTAGGCTTTGGGAGAGCAGGATTTACCTGGTTAGGAAGCATCAAGAACTCAATTCTGACATCTCTAGACTCCCACACACCAAATCCAATAATTCAGAACAAAGAATGCATTGCTCTCATGGCAAAAACCAGCACAACTGCCAAGGCACAAAGCTCAATTTCTGGCACCTTTCCAATGGGTTGTGATGACTCCAGTTGATACTTTTATTAGCTCTTCAGGAATAAAAAAAAAAATGGCTAAAACCAATTTACAAACTATTGTAGGTAGCAATTAAGATAATTTTTAAAATTATGTTGCTCAAGTAAACAAGTGGGCAAATTACCAGGTGGTATAGGAGAACAGAAAAGAAAACATGAGAATATTTGGTGTAGGCCATTCTCTCCAGGATTCATATTACACCACTTCATGCCTATCAATAACAGTTAAAACTTCTGCCAGGTCCACCTGATGTGCTAGAAGACTGGAAGGTCTTCCTTCTTTTCTCTTGACATCAAAAGGATAACAGTGGAACAAAAGCACTGTCCAGAGGTTATTTCTCAGTCTAGTCAGGTAGACCACTCAATTACATTTTTAAAATCTCCAAATGATAAACTGATATTAAGATATATAAATTGGTACCTGATATAGCTAGTGCTTTGGGAATATCTGAAGGGCTTTTATGCGGAAAAGTAATCAGTCTTATTTCTGTTTGGCCCCAAGAGCAGAACCAGGTAAGAGCCACAGGCAGATGTTGCAGCAAACGGTGGTGTCCACAAGCAGAAAGGCCTGCTCTGACAAACAGTAAGCTTCCTCTCCACTGGAGGTGTTCAAGGGATGAAAAAACCACTTGGTAGGGATGTTACAGAAAGGACTCTTACTTAGGTACAGGTAGACAAGGAGACCTCTAATCTCCTATTCTATATAAGCAAGAGACTTAGTGTCTGCTGCAAGGAAAGACCACAAAGGCAGAGGTGATAAAGTGCTGGGGGAAAAAACAGGCCTATAATTTCTAGGCAAAGTCTAAAGAGGAAAAAATCATTTCTCAACACTCAGTATTAAGGAACAAGGGTCATTTCAATTTCATTGTTGTGCCTTGAATGGAAGTGAGATGGGAACTGAGGGTAAAGGGACCCAAAACAGAAGAAAGCAGTAAGGACACAGGTGAAGAGTGACATCACAGCAGAAAGACTGATATGCTTCAGGCTTCTGCAGCCTCTCAGGAGACAAGCCTAAAGTGACTGGGTGAGTTATTTTAGGAACCACAAGACACAGCCTCTGCTTATCCAGCTTACAGCATCCCCAGCCCAGGGCTCAAGCTGCCTTTCCCGGACAGGTCTTATGTCGAAGTGACCTCTTTGTTAATCACCAAAATCAAACCTATTTGGGGTTCTCTTTTCTCGAGAGTTTCTAGGCTAGTCAGTGCTCCAGGACAAACTCACAATTTATGAAGGGTTGGTTACACTTTGCATAAGAAAGAGGAAAAAGTCTTAGGCATCTCTTCTTTTCAGAGAAATTCTCTCCCTCCAACGCCAAGGAGAGTAACTAAGAGATCTGTCTATATAGTATAACCTCTAAATTGTTTAGACCATTAAAATAAACATTCCTTCTGGACTAAGCCATGGCCATCTATGGAGCCCAGTGCAAAGGGGAGAAAGAAGAGAAGACTGAGCTCCTGGTCCTGAGGTCAAACTTTAAGTTCTTTTTTACAGCTCCAATTAAACTAGCTCTCCTTACTTTAAAGTCCAAGAAAACTGAAGAATGAAGAGACTGTAGTAAAGGGAAACAAAAAACATCTGGAGTAGAGAGGAATTCCTCAGCAAGGATCCCACCTCTACCACTTCCTCCGACTCCTTTCTGAGAAGTACTCTCTCCACTGCCTCCTGCAATGCCTAAGAATAGTAATGATGATAATGGATCAACACTTTCTATTTTTACAGAACTTTGAAGTTTTAAAAGCCTTTTCACATAAATTATCTCATTTGATCCTCATGATAATCTTATGAGGTAGCTATTATTTAAGGTATTATCACTCCCATTTCACAGCTGAGAAAATAAAGCTCACAGGTTATTAACTGCTTTGCCTAAGGCTGGGATTCTTAGCCTGGGGGCAGTGAATTTGGTTTTTAAAAATATTTTGATGTTTGTATTTCAACATGATGGATTTCCTTCGCAATCCTATGTATTTTATGCATTTGAAATTTATTTTAATAAAGGGTCTATAGGCTTCACCAAACTGCTAAATGGATTGATAAACACAAAAGAAAGGATAAGAAATTCTGGCATAAGGATACAGACCCAGATCATCTAACCAACCCATCGAGCTAATATTTTTATAACACATAATCTTGAAATAAAAGAAAACAGAGAAATATAAAACTAATTAACAACTTTTTATAATCTTTTACTTAGAAAAGGATTTATGCTGGGCAAATAATAAATAATGAAGATAAATTTATTTGTCATGTTGGTTGCAAGGTCTGATGACCCAATCTATCATATACCCTCTTCCAATCATCTCTAGATTTTCAAAAGTACAGCAATTTATTGACATAACAATTAATATTTCTGTTCACATAATCTCAAAGATCAAGTTTTATGTGAACAGGAAATAAATGTCTTCTTTACCACCCCCAAACAGTACTTATTCACTAGGTCATTAGGTCTTTTAGCCCTTTCCACTTTGGACAGTTCCTTAAATTCAGCTGAAACAACCTCTTCCTATAATCCCTGTCTTTTGGAGTCAAGCAGAACAAACCTAATCTCTCTTCCATACCACTGTCCTTCCAATATTTAAAGACAACTATCATCCCTCCTAAATCTTCTCTTCCTAAAGCTAAATACCTACAGTTACTTTAACGAGTAATCACATCTAACTCACCATTTTGATTTCACTTCTCTGGACACACTCCAGCTTAGTTAGCCTTTCCTTTATTGCCTATCCTGCTTACCTCCTAAGGTTGAGGATGAAATAAAATAACATGTGATAATTTTCTGAAAAACTCTAAAGTGCAACACAAATTTAAGGTTTTTATTAATAGGATTAATAGCATTATTAGGGGATGTACTCTAATTAGTACAGAATGCTATGAACTGTCACCTCCCTTCTGGGCACTAGGATTCTGGCCTGTAATTTTCCCACCTCCACACCTTTGTTCACATCCTCTCTTACCTCATGAAAACTTCCCAGTCTTTCAGATAAGTCACTTAACCCCTGCAAGCCTCAGATTCCTCATCTGTAAAACTGGGATAGTAATAGCACTTCCCTCACAGGGTCATTGTGAGAATCTAATGAAAATGTTCACCTTCTCCCCAACCCCCCCCGCAAAAAAACCCCCCACAAAAAACCTTTGCAAACCTTGAAATGCTAAGCCAGTGTCAACTCTTATGACGCCACTCTCACCCTTGGCTCTGACCTCTCTCCAGTATGGGAAGGAGATCAAATGTTGATGGACTGAAGTAGTTTCTGGGCTATTTTAGTCTCCTGGTTTTGGTGATCTCTTTAAAACAGTTAGGATTCCACAGAGGATGATTATTCCCTCAGTACATTTATCTTGGATTGGCACTCCAGACAGACAGCTGGGCCCAAAACTGACTGGGAGGAGGAGACAAGTCTTAGGCACCTGTGAGAAACTGGGCTGTTTTTAATGATCCCAACCTGTTCCCTATCACAAAAGGGCATCTTTTGGAACCCAATTATTTCCCAGGGATGCTCTAGAGCTGAGAACCATAGCACATCCTGATTTCAGAGTAATCACCATGGCAGGTAATAAAGCAGTATCTAAATAGGATGTAGCATATTGCCAAGGATGACTTGCACAGGGAAGATGGTGTGAAGGACAATATGCAATGTGGCATAGTGGAAAGAGCCTCCCTCTGCAGTCAAGGACACTGGCAGTATGTGGTCTTTGGCACATCATTTCATATCTCTGGGCCTCAGTTTCCTCACCTACAAAATGGGGGGTTTAGGAATAAACAAAGTGAAGTAAGGTCAGGAAACAATCAAATACAGCAACCAAATGTTCTCTATACAAACAAATCAAAAAACCCCCACAAAACTACTGGAGAGTGATGACCTCTGGAGGGTTAGATCAGAACCTCACAGATTTATGGTAATGAGCTTCAGATGGATAGACAACCTGAACAGAAAAGGTCTCATCAATAAAAAATTTAAAAAGGAGAAAAACAGAAAGGGATTTCTTTCAGATCTATGGTTTTACGAGTAAAATTCATAACCGATGTTTGATTATGATCACAAAAGACAAAATAGGCCACCCTGAAATAAAAAGCTTTTGCACCAAAAAACATCAATGTAACTAGAATATAAAGAAAAATTGTCAGTTGGAGGGAAAAAAATCTTCACAATATCTAAAAAGTCTGGTGGCCAAGATGTATTGTGAACTAACAAAAGTTAAGATCAAATCTCTAATAGATAAGTGGTCAAAGGAGAGGAACAAACATTTTTTCGAAAGAAACAAAAAAAAGTATATAAAAACCCCCTCCAAAGAACTAATAAGAAAAATGCAAATTAAAACTCTGAAGTTTCACTTCATAACTGACAAATTGACAGAAAGAGAAACAGTCAATGCTGAAGGGAGATAGATATACTAAATTATATACTCTTGGTGGTGCTATTTTGCATTTCAGCCATTCTAGAAAACAATTTGCAAATGAAAATGAAGATCAGTTTGTGCCCTTTGATCCAACAATTTCACTGCTATAAAGCAAGTCTTTGGTAGAAAGGTCCTACACCAAATGCACTTACCTAAAATACCGTTTTTATCACCCTTCTGATGCCCATTGCCCACAAAATTAAATCCCAACTACTCTGCCTGGTACTGAATGCTCTCCAATCATCCCCCACTTTCCTGACTATTCAATATCAAACTTCTGATACCTTAGATCCATGTCCTTCACGTCCGCAAACATTCTGTCCTCATTTTCTTTCTTTTTCCATTCTGGAAATACCCCATGCTCCTTTCTATTTACCATTATAAATCTTTTTTCTAAAGATTTTTTTCTAAATATACTTTTTTCTAAATCCAGTTCAGCCTCATCTCTTTCCCAGACTAAGCCTGATGCAAAGGACTGACAACTACAATCTGGGGCATAAAGCTAGTCCGAGAACAAACAGGCAGCAAGTCAGGCTGTAGGCCACAGTTTACCAACCCCTGCCTTAGCACACCTTATTTTTATTTTAATTTCTCAAATGTTTTGAGAATTATCAACTAGAAGGTAACTTTTAACTAGATAGGAAGGAATTCCCATCCTCTCGTTTTACAGATGAGGAAATTGAGGCCCAGAAGGAAAAAAATTCACTTAAACCAACATTAAGCAAATGTGCAATGACCTCTGGAAGGTATCTGATGACAAAAATAAAAGTCTCTTTCCTCTTTGTAATACAATAGTGAATAATGATAATACTAATAGGAGTAACATGGGATTCACTATGGAAGAGTTCATTTATTGAGGAGAAAAGAGGGTGGAAAATCAAGGAATGTTTAAGGAAGCTGTTAGTATCTGTACTGGCCTTTAAAGGAAGAAAAAGATTATCAGCAGAGGAGACTATTCTACATGGGGAGAAAGGGCTTGAAGAGAACACATGAATGCAAAAGGCGGGAGCATGGGAGCGAGTTGTCTGAAGAACAAAAGCAGGGAAAGTAGTGAGGGCTATTGGAAGGGCAGGCTTCGGGTGGTGGGACCTGAACAACGGCGGGATGGAGGCTGCAAGAGGGGAAAGCATAAGGAAGGTGAAGAGGCACAATCATGGGCCTTGGCAGTGCTGGTAGGAGGTGCAGGGGAACAAGGGTCAAAGGTGGCAACCATCTCCAACCTGGGTAACTAGGAGGAGAGGGGAACCATCAACTAAAACAGGCAGACTGAGGTGACATGTTTGGGAGAAGGGACAAGATTTTGGACAGGCTGAATGTGAGGCACCAGCTGAGCTCTTCTTGGCATTCATATAATTGAAGCTGGCCAAGTGGAGGGAAAGCCTAGGAGGCAGAAAAGGTACCACAGAAGGAGAAGAAATCAATTCTATCATTATCTATCAAGAACTTACTACATGCAAGGTAAAGTCCAAATCAAAGCAAAAACAAGAAGACAGACTACCCTTAAGAAGCTTGCACAGGCACATAAATGAGTAAATAAAAGATAATCTGAGGTGGTGAAATGAATCGCTCAGTGCTCAGTATTTATTAAGCTGAAGGCATACAAAAGCCAGCGGGTAGTGAAACAAACAGAAGCAGCCAGCATATATTAAATTTTCTTATGTGTGTAAGAGGGAAAGGAAAGATATCTAAGATTGTTTGAGATGACCGAAGGTGAGGGGTATTCTGCTTGTTTCAAGGACAAGAGAAGTGTGGTAATGGACAAGTGCTAGGTGTGGCCAATTCTGACTTAATTATTCACCAACTGTGTGACCTCTCATCATTAAGCCTCATCTGGAGGATGGCACATGCCAGGCATACCACCATCTCCATCATCTCCTCTCAGACCCAGATGAGCCTTTGGCTGAACACTGTCCCCTCCAGACCAGTTCTGCTCCCAACCCAGGCCCCATGGCCATCACAGAGGAGAGAAATCACTGTGGAAAAGGATCCATCATCCTTGCCACCACCAACAATAACCTTTGACCAAGTACCGATGATGGCAAGGAAGCCTGAGAGTCCTGGGAGTGGCAGACTATTGTCGTGCTTCCTTCCCACAACTCTCAAAGTCTTCATCTTTGGAAACGAGTCCTGTGAAGATACAGCCTGCCAACTTCTTCTATGGATTCTGAAGCCACAGCTACTCAAGCCCCAGAAAAGGAAGTTCTCATCAAAGTCTCTGGTCTATTAAATGATTCAACACCAGATATAAATATGATTTTATCAGTAGAAGTAACATTAAGTATGATGCTTTATCATCTGCTTTGTCAGGACTCCTCTGTCAGAATGTGAGCTCCTGGCAGCAGGGACTTACTTTTCTATTTATATCCCCAGGGCTCTGCACACAGTAAGCAATTAATAAATGCTTTTTTCCATTCATTCACTTCATCTGCAAAATGGAGACAACAGCAACCACTTCACAGGGTTGCTGTGAAGACCAAATGAGATAATTATATCCAGAGCTTTGCAATCTTAAAGCATTATATAAAGGTGAAACTATTATGGTTACCTAAATATTCACTCACGGAGAAGGAAAGAAATGAGTAGAGAGGGAAAGACTGAATATGACACAATTGAAAAAAGACTGGATCAGGCAGGAATCTGTGTTTCAGTCTCAACTGTGCTACAAATGAGATAATATAAGTAAAGTGTGTTTCAAGCCTGAAAGCACCAACTGAATGTCAGGTAGTAGCAGTAGTTTTGCATGACACTGGTCAAGTCACTTAGCCGTTAGATCTTAATTTCCTCATCTGTAAAACTGAGGTGTTCTCTTAGAAGATTGCTATGGTCCATCCCTTCCTTCCAGTTCTAATAATCTACAAATCTAAGATGAAAGAGAATGATGGTATGAATTCAAAGAGTATGGCTAAAGGACAGATGACATCAAGAGCATGGGTTTAGAGGTAAACCAGCAAAAATGAAGAATCATTTCATCATCTGAGATGAGAGGAAAGGGGAAAAAAGCAATTTGGGGGTCATAATCTGATTATCTTGAATTTTTCAGTAAAGTGGGAGGTAAGGTCCTCTTCTAAAGGTTCAGGGGAAGAGGGATAGGGCTAGAACTGTAGATTTAAGTGGAGGCTTGGAATAACTGCAGTAGAAATGGCACTCTGAGTAAAGAGGATAGTACAAATGTTGAAATGGATCCAGTTAGCAAAGTTTGTGACTGAATGCTGGGCAACATAGCTGCAGAGTCCATAGATGGTAAGAAGTAAGTAAGGTTTGAGGATTGAGAGGATGAGACCCTTGCAAGAACAAGGATTCAAGGGCAGACAGGTGAATTTTTTTTTTTTAACAAAAATAAAAATTGGCTGATGATTGGCTCGACAGAAGGTAGAAACAAAAGCAAAACCAAAATGGGGGTAACAGGCATGAGGAAGGGACAGAGTCAAGAGACAAACGGTCACAGGGATCAAGGGAAGGCAAAGGCAGGAGTCTGGAGTCAGGCATCAATTTCTTAGAAGTGGGGCAGCTAAAGAGTGACAATGAACTCCAATGTGTGACCACCCTGGGGGATGAAGCAGAGTAGGACACAAGTCACAGAAGTTGAAAAAGTGAAGGAACTGTGCCAAAAGCATGATCCAAACGGACACTATAATCCCTCAAAGTCTTCCTATTCCAATCTCCTCTTCATCAAGGATAGCCTGCGTGCCTCAGAGTATGGGTAAAGAGCGAATGGTATTTTCATGGACCTCCACCCTCGCAGCCTTTTTTAAACAATAACAAGTGCATGATATTTTATAAGGGTTTACTAATGCTCCCTCTCTCTCTCTGATCCCTCAATGCTCTCAAAACTGTCTCCTCTGGCATAGACTTCCTCATTACAGTCAGCATAGTCTCCCTGATCTTTCATCTTTGTTTTCCTTGGTGCATTTCTACTTCCTCATCAAGCACAGCCATTATGATGTTAGAACCCAAATGCTACCACAGTACTATCACTGAGAGAGAAAAAAGGACCTTAAGGACATGTAACACAGTCTTCTTTTTTTTCTGGTCACTGTCCTTTCATGTTCATTATTATGGAAGCTTCTATCTGCCTCCACCTTTAGCTACTTTATCAGCTGATACATCATCATCTTCCCAAACCTCTTTTGTAAGCTTTCCAAAGGAGTTTAGGGCATCATTGCCCTTGAGTGCCACATTTCTCTGTTTGGCAAAGATCAGATGCCTGCTAGTCAAGGTGGTTTCAACGATTATTTTGTCTCCTCATTGTGACAATTGATTTACACTGGCTAAACTTACTGAGGAAATAGTGGTAGTCTGTGCCAATGTCTCTTTTTTAAAATCCATTTCCCAGCTTCAGGAGCTTGTTAAAATAGGTCAGGTTGCTTGAATGGAGTTGCCTCAATTACACTGTGCCTTCCCATTTTTCTTCATCTTTTTCCCCATGTCTGGAATTGATACTAATATTTTCTCTAACAAGCTAATATAAACTGACCACAAACTCAGAAATAATCCTCATACTGATGTAACCAATCCTTCCCTGACTTTTAGAATATCATCTCATTTTTTGCAATGCATGTGTGTTGCCTCTCAACTCTCTTTTTAAAATACTTGTAAGGTATCATATATGCAAATATATTTGTATACATCACATGACACAGGTATGCCTAAGTCTTCTCAGCTGCCTCTCAGTCTTTGACCCCTGCTGCTTCTTACTCTGGCACGAACAAATTTCCTGTCCCTGGAAACCTACTCCCTTTGTGGTCTTGGACAAGTCACTAAGCTCCCCAGCTCCAGGGTCCTCCTCTGTAAAATGAGAGTTGGATCGGATGGCTCCAGCTCTGGGCCTCAGACCCTATGAGGATGATGACAGGGGGTGGAGTGGAATGTTGGCAGAGTGGTCCCGGCACTGAGGGAATCAGAAATATCCCGGAGGGCATTTATTATGGGATGACTTCTAAATTTGTTAAACTCCAATCTGAAACTAGTGACCCAGATCTCTCACCTTCCAGGACAGGGGATGGAGAGCTGGATTTAGGAGTCGGGAAGACCTGAGCTCAAATTTTACCTTAGGCAATTACTGGCTGAGTCACCCTGGGAAAGCAACAACTTCTCTCAGCCTCAGTTTCCTCACCTGTAAAATGGGGATAACCATGCCAACCATCTCACAGGTTTGCGGAGATTATGTTAGTTAATATATGTCAAATATTTTTGCAAATCTTAATTATTATAGTGTAAGATAACCCAACCTATCTCATACAACACGGATTTGTTTTCGCATGCCTCGAAACGTATGTATACATACACGTATATACATACTTAGACAGAGACTCAGAGAAACCAGAAAGCAGCAGGCCCCCGGGGGCCGGGAAGGTCAGACGTCCGGCCTCCGGCTCCCCGGAAGGGGGTGAAAAGCCCCCTGAGCTCAAAGACCAGGATGCGACGACGCCTCCCGGTAGGATCTGCACAGCACCCCCTCACCTGGTGAGTCAGGTCAGGAATAGCAGATAAAAGTTTGGGGCTGAGAGAATCCCTGGCTATCAAGGCACAAACACCGAAAGGACTAAAAAAAAGAATCTGGGCCGAAGCCCGTTCCGAGAAGTCCGGCCGGTCCCCGGGGCCTCACCCACCCGGCCCCCCGGGGCGTGGGCGACTTTAAAGGGCTAACCAAGGAGGCGGGGGCGCCGCGGGGGTGGGGGGCCGAGGGGAAGCCCGAAGACTACGCTCCGGGGCGCGCCCCGCCCACCCAGGGGTCAGCCCGCGGCCGCCCCTCCCCCTCCCTCGGAGCCCCACAGGGCCCTGCGGGGCGGGCTGGGGCGGCCGTTGGGGTGGCCCTGGCCCCCGGCCCCGCTCACCGTGATGTTGCAGTGGATGGTGAGCGGAGGAGGGTGCTGGCTGCCTGGTGGCAGCAGCAGGAACTGGCAGTGCAGCTCGTCCAGCTTCCAGCTGACGATCCGGAACCGCTCGTGGTTCTTGTCGAAGATGGACTCCAGGAACTTCAGCTCGGCCTTGAGCCCTGTCATCGACATCTTCGCCTCATCTCCGGGACGCGGGCAGGGGGAGCCCCGCCGTCCCGCCAGCCGCCGCCGCCGCGACCTCCCCGCGCCCCGGCCTCCGGCCCTGCTCGGCCGGCCGCCTCGAAGATGGCGGGGGTCCGAGCCTCGGCTCGCGGTGGCCGCTCGGGGGGCGAAGCCGGCCTCGGTAACAGACCCCGCGGCACGCGCGCCCCTGCCTACGCCCGCTGCCCGCCGCCCCGGTTGGGAGAGCCTCGGAGGGCGACAGACTAAGGCGACCACCAGCCCGGCCCTGCCTTCGCCGGACCGCCCCGCCCCCTCCGCTCCTCGCGCACCCGGCGCGAGCGGCACGCACGGACACCTCGCCGGGCCCCGCCCCCGCCCGCTGAGCCCCGCCTCCTCTCTGTCTCACCCTATCTCCCTGCCCCCCACTCCGTTCAAGCCCCGCCTCCTCTTCGACTCGTCCTATCTTTATCCGCCCTCGCTCTTTCAGCCCCGCCTCCTCTTCACCTCGCTCCATCTCCCCGCCCCCACCTTTCGAGCTCCGTCTCACTCTACTTCCCAGCCTCCCACCTTCTAGGCCGCACCTCCTCTCACTGTCTTGTCCTATCTCCGCCCTTCTAGGCTCGTCTCCTCTCCGGTTCACCCTATCTCCCTTTCTCCTTCCATCCAAGCTCCGCCTCCTGCCCGCCTACCCTCCCCGCCACGCCCCATCGTCTTCCTAGCCCCGCCTCCTCCTCGCACCTACCGCCCCGCCTCCCTCCGTCTCTCCCCGCCCCGGCCTTTCAAGCCCCACCTCTTCTCTTCCCGACGCCTTTAGCCCCTCATTTCCTCTCCTCCGGTCCCCGCCCCCACCCTCTCCGCCTTGGCAGACCTTTTTCCCTTCTAGTTAACTCTCTAGGACATTCCGGTCTCCCATCTCCAGGACCCCCACTAAGACCAGGCCTTTCCCCAGGAGTGTCCTCCCACCTCTTTCTCTTGTTCTGCATTTTGGGATGCACCACCCAGCCTCTCCATTTCCAGATCCTGCTCCCCAGTCCTCGCCCTGCTTCTTAAAACCAACCCCCTTTCCTCTATAACGTGCCCTAAATGAACATTCTCCCCTGGCCTCTGCAGGGGACCCACGTGGGCCTCCCACCTTTCAGGAGCAGACCCCTTCTTTGCGGGACCGTGCCGCCCTCCCTCCGCTCACCTTTTATAAAACCTCTAGGACTGCAGCGCCTTGCGGGCAGTGACACCTCTCAGGCCTTTTCCTGGTCCTTCCTTCGCTCCTGGAAGAGTTTGAAAGCACTTAATAAATGATTATTCACTTACTTAGACCCTACTCTTCTCCACCACCTGGCCTCCCTCCCCACTTTGTAGGACCCCTTGGTCCCCTTCCACCGTCTCGGAGCCCACGAGCACTTGCAGGACTGCTCCCCAGCCCGTTTCCCCTTCCCTCCTCATCCATCCCTTTTCTCCTGGTCCCCGCTTTGTGTGAGCCCCGCCTCCTGCTTCCAACCGCCCTTTTCCATCAACATCAACCAGCATTTATTAAGCATTTGCTGTGTGCCAAGTACTACCCTAAATGCTGCTAATTACAAAGAAAGGCAAAAAAACAAACCAGTCCCTGACCTCCAGGGTTCATGTTCTGAAGAGGGAGACAAGACCTAGAGTGTAAATGGAAGGTGATTTCGCAGTGAACGTTTCTGACCACCTGGGGGGGGGGAGGGGGGAAGCTGGGGTCGTGCCTCCAGGCGGGACAGCTTTGTGGGCTCTAATGTGACACTTTGTTGCCTGTGTGACCTTGGGTTGGTTCCTTCTCTTTGTGTGTCTGCTTCCCCATAAAGAGCGTCTCCAAATCCAACGTCCCTAGTTTATTTCTGATCTCACCCAGGGACAGGTGTGCAAGATGTCCCTAACTAGTTGTCCCTTCGCTTCTCCGGGGTTCATTCTGCTCCCTAAAAGGAGGGGTTAATAACAGGAGCTGATGGTGCATTACATCCATCCTCTCGTCTGAACCTCACAACTCTTGGAGGTAGGGACTGCAGGTTTTATCATCTCCATTTTACAAAGGAGGAAAGTGAAGATTAGAGACATGAAACTACTTGCCCGAGGTCACACAGCTAATAAAGAGGAGATGCAAAACTCAGAAGTGTATGTATGCTCTACCCTCTATTAGGATGGAAAGTGCTAGTGCAGGTGGCCTAGTGGACAAAGTACCCGTCTAGAAGTCAGGAGAACCTGAGTTCAAATTCAGCTTCAGACACTTAACTGTGTGACCCTGGTCAAGTAACTGAACCTTGATTCTCAACACCTCTCTCAGTGGCTGACTTAAGTCATTAAGTAAATGCTTAATAAATACTCTTTTTTTTTGTCAAGTCAACAAATATTTTATTAAGCAAAAGACAGTCCCTGCCCTCAAGAAGATCCCAGTCTAATGGAGGAGACAACATGCACACAACCATTTGCAAAGAAGATAAAGTGGAGATAATCTCAGAGGACAGGCAGCAAGGTTTCCCCTCAGAAGATGGGAATTGGACAAGGACCTGATCCCACAGGAAGTGGGCTCCCTTGGGAGGTGGCAGGTTTCCCATCATTAGAGATTTTTAAGCAAAGACTGCTGGGCCATCTCCAGTCATTCTGATCTATATCTGAACATTGGACTCAGATGATTCCTGAGGAGTAAGTGAGGCTGGTGACCGCACAGCCCTTCCTCACTTAAATCCAATTTTTCTATAAGTCATGGCATCACCTTCCTGATATCACAGTCCTCTTCGAGAACAAAGGACAAGCCAAAACCACAACAAGCAAAGACTGGATGACCCTTTGTTAATCCTGTTATAGCAAGGATTCCTTTATGAGTATGGGTTGTATTCTGTGGCCTCTAAAGTCACTTCTAACCCTAAAATCATAGGATTCTGTAAGACAAAATATTAAGTAAACAGGTATTTTATAAGTGGCTCCTGACAATTGGTCTCTTGCAGGAACAAATGCCAACGATGTTCCAGCTCTGCCTGGGCATACCCTAACATCTCAAAAACTAGCATTTTGTGCCTCATTTTTGTACTTTTAAGTAATGTTTAGATGTTCATTAAAAATACAAGCTTAGTTTAGTTTTAGTTTCTTTTTGATGAATAAAAAATATTTTTCTGATTGAATATTCAATAAATGTATGCTTTAAGAAATAAAATAAAACTCCCTGGTTACACACTCTAGTGAGGTATATTATACCTATGGTGACTTAGTCTTACGAAATGACATAGCAAAGAAAAACATACAACCAGGTTGACTTTTTATGTGGAATAATGGAAGGAGGGGTGGAAAAGAGAGATAGGAGAAGAGAGAGAGAGAGAATGAATATTGGAGATGATGTGAGTGTGAAGGCAGTAGTATTAAGCCAGGAAAGGCTTTTTTTTTTTTTTTTGCAGGAAGTGGTACTTTACCTGAGACTCGAAAGGAAGTCAGGAAAGCCAGGAGGCAGAGATAAAGAGGGGGAATTTTGCAGGAATAAAGAACAACCAGTGAAAATGCACTGCCATTGGGGCAGCTAGGTGGGGCACTGGCCCTGGATTTAGGAGGATTGGAGTTCAAATTTGACCTTAAACAATTGACCCTTACTAGCTGTGGGACCCTGGGCAAGTTACTTAACCCTGATTGCCTTGCTTCCCTCCTCCTCCCTACCCCTCAAATGCACTGCCAGAATCAGGAAATAGAGTGTCTTGTATAAGTGTATAGAGAACATGGAGGGGATGGCTTAGTGGCTATTCATTTCAACCTGAGAATCCTAGGAGATCCTGTATGGGTACCTCTAGTGAGCAGGCACCTACCCCAAGCTTCTCATTCTCCTTGGGGTAGCTCTAATTGTTAGGAAGTTTTTCTTTATATTAAGCTTCAGGTTTCCCTTTGCAACTTCCAAGGCCACTGGCCCTTGTTCAGCCTTGTAGGGCTAAATAGAATGAATCGAATCAAACCCTTCAATTCCTTAAGCATTACTACCTGACTAGTAGTGCCAGGAGCAATGGGGATACAGAGACAAAAACAGACAATGCCTGCTTTCAAAGAGCTTACATTTCCCAGGACAACCTCTAAAGGTTTCCAGTCTCTTGGGACTTCTTTCATTGGTATTAGCAAAATAAAGCAACCCCAGCCAGAGTCACTGCTAAATGCTCTGTTGCTCTCCCCCTAAATTATCTGTGATTCTGTGGTTCAGCTTCTCGGGGGTTCCCATCAGTCCAACTCATATAATCTTCCGTTGAAATCTGGGTGGGGACCTCAGAGGCATCTAGAGCAACCTCATTTTATCTATGAACTCCATCACAGTCTGTCAATGCATGAAAGGCTTTTATGTGGTAGAGGGTGAGATGAGTGGAAAACTTGAGATAGTTTCTGGTTAACTAATAATCAATTTATTAATTAGACTAGTTGATAATCAAGAAAATGATGGTCAGTGATTTATCTCGGTAACCAAAGACAAAACCATGGAGATCCCTAAATGCTTTGGAAAAGGAGGTGCCCTTGACAGGTGAAAATCAATCCTGATTGGTGAACAATGAATGAGGGGGTAGGCATATTAACAAGGACTTGGGCTAAAAGTTTTCTGTTCTTTCTGATGAGAAAGTGATTTGAACAATGAGATTCAGCCACCTCCAGCACTCTGGACGAAGGAATTCATCTCTGCTCGGCTTGGTTTTCTCCTTCATAAGCTGATTCCCCTAGACCAGAGGTGAGGAACCTGTAGCTTGGAGGCCATATGTGGTCCTCTAGATAACTCAAGTGTGGCCCTTCGATCGAATCCAAACTTCACAGAACAAACTTCACATAACAAATCCTTCTGTGAAGTTTGGATTTGGTCAAAGGCCACACTTGAGGACTTAGAAGGCCACAGGTAGTCTCAAGGCTGCAGATTCCCCACCCCTGCCATAGACTCTAATAGAGGGGTACAATGATATGGGCTTATTTCCTAAGGGCAAGAATTCACCCAGATCAGATTCTGTTTGTAAGGTCTTCCATTTGGTTGCAATGAAGTCCAAAATCCCAGAGCAGGTACCCTGAGGATTTGGGCAATCTCATCAATCAGTAATATCCTTCAGAAACCAACTGACTGGCCTACAGGGCCCCATCCTTGAACGAGGAAATAGAAAGGAAAAACCTCAATCCTAATTTAATAATTGGTTATTAATAGGATAGAAAACAATCACTCCTCTCAAGCATTTATACTTTCTTTGCTGTGCCCCACAGGTCAGAACCAGAAGTGGTGGATGGAAATTGCAGAAAGATAAATTAATTTATCTTTATTAATGCTGCCCCAAAGGGAAACGGACTGCCTTAGCATCTCCCACCTGGACTATTGCCAAAGCTTTTGGGAGTCTCCCTGTCTCCTCCACTCAGCTGTCAATTTGATCTTTATAAAGTACAGGTCTGACCTTGTCACCCCTCTACTCAGTGAACTCCAAAGGTTCCCTATTACCTCCAAGATCCAATATAAAATCCCTTGGCTTTTAAAACTCATCATCACCTGGCAGTCCCTTCCTACCTTTCCATTTTTCTTACACTGTCTCTCCCTCCATGTTCTCTGTACTCCAGTGATACAGGTCTCCTGATTGGTTTTTTGTTTGTTTGTTTGTTTTGGGGTTTTTTTGCACAAGACACTCTGACAGAGTGTTTTCAGTGATTTTGCCTCATGCCTGAAGCTTTCTTTGCCTCCTGGCTTCCTTGACTTCCTTCAAGTCTCAGCTAACATCTTAGCTTCTACGAAAAGCTGTTCCTGGTCCTCCTTAAGGCTACTGTCTTCCCTCTAAGATCATCTCCAATTATTCTCTCTCTCTCTCCTCCCTCTTTCTCTCTTTTCCCTCTTCCTTTCTCCCTTTCTCTTTCTCTCTCTCCTTTCTCCTCCTCCTCCATTTCTTCATCTTCTTCTCCTCCTTCTTCTCTCTCTCTCCCTCCCTCCTCTCTCTTTTTCTATATATATCTTTGCTTGCACATAGATGTTTATGTGGTTTATATGTTGTCTTCCCTGCTGGACTGGTTTTTCCCTGTCCTTGTATCCACAGGGCTTAGTGCAGGGTTGGCACACTTTGTAGGCACATGATAAGTGCTTGTTGACTTGCCTTGAGAAGCAGCAGTGCCTCCCTTCCTAAAGCAAAATCTTGAAGCAAAGTCTAGATAGCCACTTGTTGAGTCTGTTGTAGAGCAAGTCCTGGTTCTCCTGGAGAACTAGGTTCAGGTCCTACTTCAGGTATGGGTTGGACAAGAGGTTCCAACTCTAAGATCTGTGGGATAAAACACTATAGTCCTTTTATCTAGAAAGAATCCTAAATTGAACAAAACCCTCTAGTTGTATCTGGATCTCAATGGAAGTCTCATAAGATTGCAAGTGAATAGATAGGGAAAAATAAAAATAGAACCCTTTCTAAGTATTAATAATAGGGAAATGTTTATAGCCTACCGATGGCTGCCTATCTCAAGAACATGTATAACAATCTGGGGTCACCTATATCCAGATTGTCAGAGGTAGAGCTGCAACTAAGGCAGGGTGAATGGGACTTTGCACCAGAGTGCTGCCATTTAAAAGTACTAAAAACACTAGAAGTCTGGCAGGATAGAAACAACTGTTTGCCACCCAATCATAAAACAGGCAGGCTTGCTTCAGCTGTGGTCTTCCTTTCCTGCCTCTCCCACTCCTTTCCCCAGTATCTCATGCTTTGCTCAGCTCTGACTCCAAGTACTCAAAACACAGAAAATGGAAAATATCCCTCTCTCTATAAAGGAGTGGCTCATCCAGACAGCTGGAGCCAAAACTTCCACCACAGTCTTTAATCTCAGATAAACTTTTTCACAAAGTTAACCTCAGGCTTCATGATGAAACCTCTGGCCTTAGGAATTTGGCTAAATGAGTAGCCTTAAGGGCCTGTCACTTTCCTCTCTACTGACAAGTTTGTAAAGCCATCCAATGTTATAAATAATTACCTATTTTTATGTGACTAACACTTAGAAAGGCTCCATTTTTTTTTAGTCTATTCACTTCCTTTCTAGAGCTCAAATTTTCCTAACTTGAGTCAAACCAACTCAGAGGATACAGAGTGGGAAAAGCATTGGACTGAGAGGCAAGAAAACTGGATTCTAGCCCTAATTCTGCCATAAATCTGTTGTTTGGCATTGAATAAATTGCTTCCCCTTTCTGTTCCTCAGTTTCCTCATCTATAAAATGGGAAAAGCAGCAATATGGAATGGAAGAACATTTGGAATTTGTGGACCTGGGTTCAATCGCAACTCTGCTCTTTATTACCTTAAGGCAAATTTCTTAATCTCTATATGCCTCAGTTGCCTTATCTGTAAAATGCTTAAATTAGACCAGATACCCAATGAGATCCTATTCAGCTGTAAATCTATGCTTATATGAAATAATTATATTAATAAGTATTTTATCTTATTGTACAATATTATATTTATAATTATTTTATACTATATAATTTATGTTAGATATACATTTTATGTCTATGTATTTCTAGATTGTACTTATACTAATAAATATTAATATGCACAATTAATAAACACTATAAAATAGTATCAGGTACTATTTAAATAATATTTACATTTGCAATGTTATTTATAATTATATCATTTTTAATATTTGCCAATATTTAAATATTATTATTTGTTGTTGTTCTGTCATTTCAGTTATGTATGACTCTTCATGACCCCATTTGAGGTTTTTTTTTTATTTTTTTATTTTTTAAATAAATTTATTTAACTTTTTACATTCATTTTCACAAGATTTTGGGTTCCAAAATTTTATCCCCATTTGTGCCCTCCCCCCTCCCCAATACACTGGACATTCTAATTACCCATATCAC